>JASJOG010000174.1:0-695967 GCA_030142905.1 Heliopora coerulea
GGGAGAGAGATGATGCAAGTGTCCCAGTCACTTAACTTTAACAGTACGATAAGATGTAGAAATACTAACTTACATCATATGTTAATGACGTGTGTAATATAGTAACGACACACCGACATTCTTTCATGGATAAGTGTTAAAAGTTCGTGGAACATTCCTCACTTGGTTTAAAAGCCATAAAGTGTGCGATTTTTCATACAAATTTTGTCGGGAAGAAGAAAGTTTTCTAAGTAGCTTGAAGAGCTGAAGCGTAGAAACTAGATTTATGTTCTACAGTACTTTTAGCCAAGGTCATCAAATTTCCACTTCAGACATAACATATGGGGACACTTTTCTATGTAACTTCAAAATTCTTCTCACCAAAAACCAGGAATGAAAATTGGCATCAAGGAATACTATCTTTTCACTTAAGATGTTTTCGGAGGTTTGGCACTGCATGTAGGAATTACTTCTAATGAGATAGAAATACACATTTGGTTTTTTAATTTTGATTTTCCTTTACATTATGACGCAAATGTAGCTTTTTTCGCGTTTTGTTTCGCCGATATATTGTTAAAACACGTGTATGTTACGGAGCATACCGTCCAAGATCCCCCAACCGAAGAATACACATGTCTAGCACTGACTGTAAATTGATGGATGAATAAGTTGGTCCACTGCATGTATTCCAATGAAGTTTCGTCAAATTATTTTTAAAGCTTTTCGTCCACATCAAAAGTATTACCCAAAATCATACAATTCAAGGGTTTCAATCTATGCTTTGAATTTTAGAAGACAAAGGTGTCATGGCTGAGATAAATAATGGTTACATGCAATAGCAGCCACTACGGTTCTCTTGTTGACATACCCTAAAGTTGCCTGCGATACTAAAATCCACTTACTGTAGAAAAACATTAAAATCAAACCTGAGTTAAAATATTCATCAGAAAAAGCGTCAGCTAAGCACCATGGATAAATTACGGAGTTTTTACAGAGTACTGTACTCTACGTTTTGGATGATTCATTCCCTGACCAATTCTTTTTCAAAGCAGCATTCGTATTCTGAGTCCATTTCTTTAAAAAACAATAAGAACAATACTAATGAAAGTAGCTGCAACAACTATATCAATCACAGTTAATGGTACAGTAAATTGAAACAGTACCGTAGATATTTGTGAAGCGTTCTCTGACCAAATTTTTAACGCGAGCTTTTGGCTACCAGATCTATAGTCTTCAACGGGCAATAAACAATGAAATTTCGGAAGAACGAGATCGATAACTATGTGTGGGGTGATGTAATAAACGTAAAAATGCGTAGGTATAGAAACAGTAAGAAAATGAGGCACGCATCACAAGAATGTTATTAGCAGTGGTGTTGTTTACGTAGGAAAAGCGATTATTGTTGAGAAAGCTAACTAGAGTTGTCATCGGCCACATCAATCACGGTGGTGTGCCAAGAGTTTAGAATTTTTTTTACCCGGTTGCGTCCATTCTGGATTATATGTCCACTTTTAAAGTGAACGGTATGTTTGGTTTAGGGATTTTGAATTTTTAGCAAAGTATTTAACGTTCCGTTTGAGGTTTGTCTTCCTTCTTTCGAATGACCTTCTAGTTTCTCCGACATTACCAATAACTCAATGAACAATCTGTACAATTACGTAGGTTTCTTTCTCACCGTAGGTTTCTTTCTCACCGTAGGTTTCTTTCTCTCTTTTTCGTTTTTAATGGCATTTCTAAACAATAGACAACAGCTAATTAGCGTCATTATTTTGACACTTACTCTTCTCAGTAAGTTAAAAACAAATACCGCAAATGCTCGGTCTCTGAATCATTTGCCAGTTCAGGCAAGTTGTCCATTACATCATCCCTTACGGGTTCATTATTTAAATTCTGCCTTAAATTTTACATTCATGTTCCAGAATGCCAACTCGAAAGACGCTAACGCTCGCTGGAAAACTTGAAGTTATCAAAGCATTTGAAAAAAATCCTTCACAGTCTCAGAAAGAAACTGCTGAGAAGTATGGTGTCAGTATTGCTACCATTAGCTGAGTTCTAAAAACAAAATATTACTTCAATCAACAAGCAAAAAAGTGCAAAATATTAGCCGTAAAACACAACGAACAAGCGCAGTCCCTGATGTTGATGAAACCTCATTTACTTGGTTTCGCCGAGCAAGTACTATACAGGGAATACCAATCTCTGGCGACGTTCTTAAGGAAAAAGCGCTTTTCTTTGCTAGAAGTTTGAATGTCGAAAACTTCAACGCTTCTGATGGCTGGCTTGGGCGATGGAAAACTCGATATAATGTGGTTTTTAAGAAAGCTTAAGGTGAAAAAAGAGATGTAGACACCCCCGCTTCCGAGACATGACTGAAAGAAACATTGCCGTATATTCTAAACTGTTACAGCGAAAGCAACATCTTTAATACGGAAGAAACTGGACTGTATTACAGACTTCTTCCGGACAGATTTCACGTTTTCAAAGGAGAACATCTCGCTGGTGGTAAGAAGAGCAAAGCCCGAGTGACCATTCTAGTTTGTGCAAATATGAATGGTACGGAGAAGCTGCCACCCCTAATGATCGGAAAGAGTAAAAAACCAAGATGTTTTCGTGGCTGCAAAACTTTACCGTGCACGCATGATTCAAATGCCAATGCATGGATGACGGGGAAAATATTCGAGGGCTGGTTGAAGAAATGGGACAACAAATTACGCAAAGCAAAACGGACAATTGCTTTAATAGTTGACAACTGTACGGCGCATCCACCAGATATAACACTCACAAACATTAAACTTGGTTTCCTTCCACCAAATGTCACAAGTCTCATCCAACCGTGTGACCAAGGAATCATCAAGGCACTGAAAGCCCACTATCGTAAACCCATAATTAAGAGATTGGTTGCTGCCATTGATGCCGGATTGTGTGAAGATGTTAGCGCATTTTCTAATGGTCAGAAATCATTGTTAAAACCATTGCAAACTGCTTCCGTCATGCAGGTTTTCTATCAAGAGATGGTGCTGGTGATGAAGATTTGTTTGACGAAGAACATGAAATTCCGTTATCTCAGCTGGTGGCAGCTCCGCATGGAATGGATCAGCAAAGCTTCGATGAAATGTTATCTGCGGAGAACGGCTTTGAAACTGCACCACCAATTGATGAGAATTTGATCATTAAAGAGCAAAAAGGCATGCAGGAGAGTGAAGACGAGCTGGACGAGCCCGAACAAAAACCGGTAATTAGTCACGCTGAATTTATGTCGCATTTAGCTGATATGAAGGACTATCTTTGCTTGCATGGCTTCAACGACTGGAAATCGTTTAACCCGTTATCAAACTTTTCAACGGACGTGTGCTGAAATGTTGACAAAAGGGAAACATCAATAGACAGTTAATTTAGAAAGAGCATTTATCTTGTATATTCATGTAACATAAGTGAGCTACAGTAATAAATAAGTTTTTGCACTTCTTATTTAGTTTTGTTGCGTGTCATTAAGTTCAAACGGGATTTGATTATACTGTATTCTCATGTTTCGCATACAAATCGCCGGTCATTTACATTATGCACGCCCTAGGAACGAATCCGCTTATATGCAAAAATATAGTTGGCAAAAACATTTTGCATATAAGCGGCGGGGACTGTATATATATATATGTGTTTGTATATATATGTATATATATATATATATATATATGTATATATATATATATATATATATATATATATATGTTTGTATATATATATATATATATACATATATATACATATATATATATATGTTTGTATATATATATATATATATATTGAACATATATACGCAGATTGAACATATATACGCTCCCACATCTCGATGTTCTTGAGTACTCTACGAATATATATGTGTGTGTATATATGTATGTATGTATGTATGTATGTATGAATGTATGTATGTATGTATGTATGTATGTGCGTATGTATGTATGTATGTATGTATGCATGTACACTATGTATATATGTATAATTAATCAAGAGGTCTTTTATTACACCTAAAAAAATGTATAAACGCTTCAGTTAATAGAGTCCCTTCGTCAATCAACAAAAATTATCATGGTAGGGTCAAATATATAGATTATATATACACTCTAAATAAATTGTTTATACTGTATGTCCATAATATTAGGTGCCAAAAGAGCTATACAGTTCCATTTACTAATCCAAAATCCCTAACAGTACAGGCAGGATCCCGTGTGTCTGCATCAGCAATAATCTGTCTTAATAAATCATCCAAACACCAGTGTCCCTTGCTGAAAAAGTGTGAATATAAATGATCCCCACAAATATTACTTTGCCCATTGCCAAATCTATTCAAATAATTGTCTTTGTTCTCGGTTTACTCATCGGCAGGTTCCAAATAGAATTGTTGATTCGTTATTTCCTTGGAAGACTTCATTGTTACGTCTTAATTTATGGTTTACACATGCCTTCAGTCACTTTGAGTCCCAAAGCGTTTCTGTCTTTATGTCGCAGTTCTCATCATTTCTTATCTATCCTGGTTGCAGCACCACAAACGTGCAGAACTTGTGCAGTACACCTAACGATCACTCGTTTCAACAATAGCTCCTTTTATTTTTATCCAAAAACTAAACAGGTCTTCTCTCACACCCTCCTTTCCCTGTTACCACACTGTAATATGTCAGGCACATTTGCTTCATCAGACGTTTTATCCTGGGACAACACCTTGCTAATATTTAAGGAACAGGCACCCTGCTCCACTGAATAAAATCATCTGGTGTAAGTGACAACAAAATTATAAACTACGGTAAATTGGTGATCTACTGTATATTAGCAGTTAACACATTAAGGTGCAAGCACACTGTCTGGTGAATACATTTATCTGGCATTAACCAGAAAAGAATTCCTAAGTACGTCTTTATCCCTTAAAGGGTTATTCATATCTATTAATCCACTAATTCTAATGCCAGCCAGGGTTACTCTAAGAAAAATCAGACAATTTTAACTCTAAATTAGAGATATGTTGGCCACTTAGGAGGCTAACAACTTTTAAGCAAACCAGGCCAAGATACTGTACCTCCTCTTAATCAGCAAAATTATGTACCAATTGCCAGAATAAGATAAAGTGATTATTATTGGTCAGTATAGTGATTAATGTATTGTCGAGATACCATATTTTTTCACCCCGGTAACACAGAAAAGATGTCTCCCTGGCTGACTATAAAGTACATTTTGAACTCACTTTGGTTTAAAAAGGAATAAATATTAGTGAGATCAGTATTGTATATTTGGTAAAATATGGTTGGCAACAACACTTGAAAGTAAGTCTTCCACAGCATTTGAAGGCCTCTAAATAACTTGCACTAAACACAGTTAACAGTAACTTATAAGATTCTCTTTAAGGCAATTGCTATTCTGAGCCAGCAGATTCAAGGACTAACTCCAAACTTAGTCTACATCTAAACAAACATTAGGCAATATCTTTAAAAATTTCATTCAAATCCTTGAATATCGATCACAGAAAGTTTGCATCACGTGAAACATTTCCAGCAAACTAGCAAAGACTTGCATGATAATGATATTACATGACTATCCCTACCATGTTTTTAAAATTTAATTTAATTAGTTAAATTTTCAAGAACTGAACAATTTCCACATTTTTGTATAGCCTAAAGAAATTACATAAATATGGTTTGCATAACAACAATCCAACACTATCTCTATGAAAGTATTGGTATAAAAAATATTTTCCCTATTCTTGAGGATTTGCATAAGATGATTTTTTAAGCAACCCATCTAACGTGTCTCCCCTGTTTAAATAAAAAGTGCATTTTGAGCTCACCTTGGTTTAGAAGGGAACAAATTTTAATGAAAACTGTAGTGTATACAAGGTAAAATATGGTGGGCTATAACACTTAAAAGTAAGGCTTTTGCAGCATTTGTAAGCACCCTACATGTATATAAATAATAACTTGCTGACAAGCAGAGTTCACAGTGACTCATAAGATTAACTTTCAGGCAATTGCCATTCTGAGTTAGCACACTTTTTTGTAGCCATGATGGGAATACAATACCATCATTACTGAAATACTGGTATTAAAAAAAAAATTCCCAGTTCTTGAGAATTTGCATAAGTTAATTTTTTTGAGCAAATTTACCTCAAAGTCTTCAAAGAATAATTTAAAATCTGCATACTGAAATCTTAATCCATAAATATGATACATTTCACTAACAATCCACTGTAAATTTGAAGTAGTTCCTGGTTCTAGTAGCAAACAGTTTAACTTTTATCCCTTTAGTTCATGTTTAGTTCTACATCTCACTGACTACCTGCTGTAGTTCAATAGTTAAAAGAATGTTATTTGAAATACTATCACACCTAATCAAATCAAGTGTATTAATTTAGCTATACCAAATAGAATGTGTTTTTACCAAACACTAAAGCCAAGCAATAACTGAAAATAAATACAAGGACAAAGACGCTTCCAAAAAGTTGAAGGGAGGTAAATGGCACTGGGATGTAACCCAGCACCAAAGGAACATAATGTGCAGGAGGGTTTGACCTATGAAGTATGCAAAAACATGACTATGTACCTCATGAAAATTTACATGTTATATTACTATCAGTAAGCATTGAAATACAACAAATACTCAAACAAGATCCTCAGTTAACTATTTTTTAAAATGTCCAAAGTACTTTTCCTTTATATCATGCAAGCCCTACAATGCATTTTTCTTTAGAAATTATAGGCTCTGGCCATATGAAAATTAAAAGTGAGGAATCTGAAGCCCTCATTAATTCCTATATCTTTGTCCCTATAATAGTTGTTGTTCAGACTATTGAACAAAATTACTGAAAAACAGTCAATATGAAAAATTACTCACTGCATAACTAAAGAAACACTAAAACTTGATTTCACTTACTTGGCTTAACTAAACACCAACTCATTGCATAAAACTGATTTTTACTAAAACAGGGGGTTACTTTAAATTTACAAGAACTGATTGTATGATGATACTGACATGAAAACATGAAATTAACAAAACCAACTCCAGACTGCTGACCATTCTTAGCAATCCATGAATCCCCAAATTTCACCTATTTCAGAATTAAAATATTTTCACTAAACTAATAGATACTTCAAAAACTGTAACTACCAAGTGTAATAGCAAGTTAACTCCAAAAGAAACATTAGGTACACATCTGGTAAATTAAGAATAAAATACTGTTCAATGTATAAACATTAACAATCTTACAGGTATTGGTTATGATAACAATTTACTTTCCTCTGTCATTTTATTTTAATAAAATTGTTCATCCTCTTTAAATGTACATGCACATTTTTTCCCTTGCAATAAATTTTTAAGTTTAATCAATAAACAAAACAAAAAAGTATAGGTGCATGTATTTCTTTCTATATCGCAATTAAAAGACGCAAATTTTAAAATAACTTATTAACCCACATTGAAATTAAACTAAAACAAACTTTGCAAAATTATTACAAAAATTGAAGCAGAAAAGAATTTAAAATAATAATCATAAATTCGCAATGCTTTATAAGAAAACACAGTTCAAGAGGGAACTTCAGATAAATTTTTATCATTCATATAAATTGCCAACCAAACCTTTTAATTTAAAACATTAAAACGATTTACTCAGAGTAGAAATTTCTGCGTGCAAACAAACCATCCATTGACTATTTAGAGAAATCTGAAATGTGTACCTGCACCGGAGTAGTCGTCTAGACAGAAATCCCCATCAGTGATTCAGTGTTTTCCAACCAAATGTTCTACTTCTTTTCGTCTCTTACACAATTCAATCACACGAGGTCATAGCCTGACTATCACTTAAGTCTCGAGCCCCGGGTCGAAGTACGACATCACTTGATTCTCGGTCAGGGAATCTTGGAGCTTTTCAAATGCTCGTTCCTGCATGTCGGCCCATTGCCAGGGAGTTTCTTTCCTAGTTAGCAGTCGCAGTGGCGCGGTTATAGTAGCGTAATCTGGGCTGTAATAGGACACGTACTGGGTCATCCCAAGTAATGATCTCACCTTACTGGCGCTCTCAGGCTTGCTCATGTTAGCGATCGCCTGGGTCTTGTCTGGGTCTGCCTTGACTCCTTCGCTGCTGAAGATATGTCCGTAGCACTTGATTTCGCTCTTTGAGAAACTGCATTTTTCCTTGTTGAGGCGGACGTCGTGTTGGTGGAGCCGTTTCAGTACGCCGTGGAGATTCTCGTCATGTTCCTTATGACCTTTTCCAAAAACGATGATATCATCAGAGATATTCTTGCATCCCGAGAGGCCTGTAAGTATTTCCTTGATTGCATTCTGGAAAATTTCGGATGCAGCGTTACTTCCAAACATTAAGCGCTTGTATCGCTTAAGTCCTGCATGTGTGCTAAATGTGGTGATGTGGCGACTCTCTGGTGCCAGCTCAAGTTGATGGTATCCAGAGGACAGGTCTAACTTGCCGAAGACTGTCGCTCAATTGAAATCAGCAACTAGGTCATCGATTGTCGGCATTAAGTGCTCCTCTCGCTTCACAGCTTTATTCGCTTCTCGCATGTCTGTGCATATTCTGACCTGCCCAGAACTCTAGGGGACTACAACAATTGGACTCACCCAGGGCGTTGGTCCTGTTACTGGTTCAATGATGCCTAGTTCTTCGAATCTTTTCAACTCCTTTTCAACATCCTTCCTGACATGGAAGGGTATTCGGCGGTGCGACTGTTGCTTGGGTTTGACATCAGGATCTATGTGCAGCTTGACTATTTTCCCCGATGCCTTCAAAAAGACTTGCGAATTGTCCATTCGTTGGAAACTAGGTACTAGTCTTCTCAGTCTTGACTTGGTTGATGATCTTTAGCAGCCTAGGTGTTTAGTAGTGTTGTAACCCAAGAGGTTACCCGAAGAACCTTTAACAATGTGTAAGGTGGTCTGTGTGCTGGTGGCGTTTACGGATATTTGGGGCTTGACGGCTCCTAGTAGGGGTAGGGATGTCGGAAATCCATAGGAGAAGACTTTGCGTTTAGTGTCTGTTGGAATTTCCTCTTTAACCTTATATAGCTCATTGAAGGTGCACTCGTCTACAAGGTCAACTGATGCTCCGGAATCGACCATCATTTCCACTTGCTTTCCGTTGATCTCGACTTTGCACATGGGTTGCGTGTCACGGCCTACTGTGTAAACATATCCATCTTCCTCATCAGTGTCTTGATACGTGACAAGTTTCGCCGACTCAGGTGGGTTGGTTCTGCAGACACGGGCAAGATGGTTTAGCTTCCCACATGAGGCCCACTTCTTGTTCTCAGTAGGGCAGGAGTCTGTGTTGGTATTCTCCACCGCAGTTTTTACATTTTTCCTTTGGCTTTCGTGACTGGTCACGGTTGGGTGATTCTCTGCCATGCTCTTGACGGCGTTTTCCTTTAGGTTGTACTGGTGATACCTTTTTGCGTAATTTCACTGTGTTCACGGTTTTATCTTGGTTTTCAAACTCCTCTGCCTGTATTTCGCTTAGTTCTAGGGCTCTACCGGCCTAAATGAGAGCGGCTAAGTCGAGGTCTTTACGCAGAGCTTTGCGCCGGAGAGAGTTTGATTGGCAGTTAAGGATGATTTGCTCTTTGATCTCTTTGTATGGATTTGCAAAACCGCAGGTCTTTGCTAGGCTTCTTAGACATGTGTGGAAGTTGTCCAGAGTTTCTCCTTCCTTTTGTTTCTCCTGACGGAAGTAGTAAACTTTGTATGTTATGTTGGCTTGTGGAGAAAAATGAACGTTTAGTTTTTCGATTGCCTTCTTGTAATCTTTTTCATCACCGACGTCTTCAAGCGTGTCGAAAATCTCGTCGACTTGTGGACCACCGTAATGCACCAGCAGTGCTCTTCTCTGCTTATCGTCGGAGATTCCCATTCCAATGATTAGTCATTCCAATCGCCCTAACCACTTTTTCCATATTGGGCCAGCTTTTACCATCGAGGTGAACGTCGAAAGGTGAGAGGTTTGGCAAGGAAGTTGCCATTTGTTTTGATTTCGCGGGGAAATCGCTTCGAAAATCTCGTCGGAAATCTCTTCTGAAATCTTGTCATATCGTTAAAAGAACTCGCTCTTTGGGTTCTTTGTGTCATCCCATCCTCGCCGCCAGATGTGGTGTTTGAGCTCAGGCAAGGAAAAGTGTATCAAAACAGACTCTATTAAACGCAACACTTTGCTTGAAACATACAGTACAAAGCTATAATAAAAGTGCAAAAGTCTGGGGAACCGGTCCAAGATCACGTGCGGTCATTGCGTCATCACAAAGGCTGACAGACATTAAAACACCACAAAAGGAAGTTTGCATTGGCAGATCGAAACAGCAGATTTCAATGCATCATCTGAA
Organism: Heliopora coerulea; assembly: GCA_030142905.1. NCBI lineage: Eukaryota > Metazoa > Cnidaria > Anthozoa > Scleralcyonacea > Helioporidae > Heliopora > Heliopora coerulea. The sequence goes on from JASJOG010000174.1 coordinate 10,344, forward strand.
AACAATCGCATGATTATGTCCGAGAAAGAGAGAACGTAAAAAACAAAACAAAACAAAACTCGAGCACTTTCTGGAGATAAATGCCAAGGAGATAAACAACAGCAACAACGTCTAACCTGATGGAGCTAACTTTATCGATTGTTCCCAGCAATTTCGCCTCCACATCTGCGTAACAAGAACGTATAGACCAAATAATAATATAGACAATGTTAAAATAATATATGAGAATTTTAGTCAGACGATGATTTACATAAAGTCGAGATTTACTCAAGAGACCGGCGTTGTTATTTGTCTAAATAGATAATTCACACTATATCTGGTATGACTCCTCCTGTTTTTGCTGACATCAGTTAACAGAGCCTACCGAGTTTCGTCCTTTGGTAAAGCCTTTTTTTGTGGTTTGAACAACCAGACACAAGTCCCTAGACCACCCCGTACTTCCTTCGTCTTGTGGTTGATAATACTATTTTTTTTTTGTATTTTTACCACGTTATAAATTAAACTTTGCTGTGTTTACATTTAACCGGAAAAAGTCGCGGGAACGGTCAAAAGTGCCGGGGGAACTTGACAGGAACATGGCGGCAAGTTCATGCGCCTTAAAATTAGGGACAAATTTTCACGCGAGTCGAGCCTCTGGTTGATTATTTACTCTGTGGCCGTGCCCAAAGTTTCTCCAATAAATCTCTAATATGGCCGCCATGACGTCATGAAACCCATCATTACGAACGTGTTCAGGTTCTTCCAGGTGATATGATTATCGCGTACGATACTACATCCCAGCATAGCGATTTCCGTAAAATCTTGAAACTAGCGGACAGTTGAAATACATTTGCATACAAAGGGAAAACTCTGTACATTTTTCTGTTAGGACCAAGTTAGTCTGATGTTTTAAACGTCCCAGATGGACCTTTGGTGGATTGTCTCTTAACTAATGAAAATTTGTGCAAATCGACAGACGGGGATTTATACACTGGCAGTAAAAAAAAACTACTCAAGCTCAGTTTTTCTCATTGCATAGGGTTCACATTGCTATAGAATGGACCTAAATACTTTAGTTAAACTGCATGACAGAAAACTCAATGTCTATATCTTTTGAGCAAGTTCAACAATTTTCCAGGTTTTTGCCATTATAAGCAGTTTGCAGGAACAGATCTGGTCTCTCAAGAATTTATCAGAAGATTCAAATCATCGATTGGTGCAGCAAGAAAACTGGAAAAGTGGAAGGATTTATGGCTCCAAAGCCAAGAATAAGCCTAGAGAATTGTGCAAAAGCGTTGGCACTATCAGAGGAGGGATACACACAAGGAGAGATCGCCATTCGAGTTGGGTGCAGTCAAAAGAGCGTAATTGACATGTTAAAGAAGCAACAAGACACTGGCACTGTAAGAGATAAGAAAATTCCTGGGCAAAAGAGGAAAACAACTGCTACAGAGGACAGGATAATGGTCAGAAAAAGCAAATCAGAACGTTTTAAGGCCGCTCCTGAGATTAGAGCAGAGATGCAGATTGAACACAGAGTAAATGTTTCGTCTTCAACGGCTAGGAGAAGGCTCAGGAAAGTAGATCTGCATGGATACAAATCTAGGCAAAAGCCACGCCTTACTTTTCGTCACAAGAAAGCCCATCTGCAGTTTACAAGGTCGCACAAAGACTGGAGTGCAAGGATGTGGTTTAGAGTCATTTTCAGTGATGAATCAAGATTTCTGCTGCACAGGTGTGATGGTCGTGTTTGTGTGCAGAGAATGGCAGGGGAAGCATTATGACAAAACTGCATCCGATCCACTGTAAGACATGGAGGTGGAGGAATCATGGTGTGGGGCTGCATCAATCGAAAAGGTGTAGGCATACTTGTGAAGGTCAACGGAAGGTTGGATGGTGAAGGATACGTTGGTATCCTGGAAAACGTACTCATCTCATCCACTCACACGCTGTCAATGCCTAGAAACTGGATATTCCAGCAAGACAACGCAATATGCAACACATCCAGATTGGTGCAACAATGATTTCACGACGAGAATATTACTGTGATGGAATGGCCAGCCCAGTCACCAGATCTCAATCTAATTGAGAATATGTGGGACTATCTGAAGAGAGTTGTCCAAGAGAAAAACCCAGCAAATATGGGAGAACTTTGGACAGCTATCAATGATGCCTGGAAAAAATTTCCTCACGACTGCCTTGTCAATTTGATTGACAGCATGTCAAAAAGATGTGAAGAGGTCATCAAGGCTAAAGGAAGGCCCACTAACTATTAAATCTTCCCTTATTTATAATATGGATAGCTGTATCTGGCGTCATTGTGTTTTGCATTGTATTTATTTAATAAACTATGTTCTTTTTGTTTGAGTAGTTCTTTTTGACTGCCTGTGCACCTTGTCAACATAAACCTCGTTTACACTGTAACATTTTGGGCACGGGACGGCAAATTTTGGGCACGACACAGCTAGTTAGCAGTGCCGAGATCCAGTACCGCCGAGAAGGGGAGATAGTGGAATAAAACTGACCACGGGCCCAGAAGAAATAACGGAGATAAATCAATAAGATATCAAATGGCCCGTTGGCCGGTTGGAAATATATTGAATTCGGATTTTTTATCACTGGAATACTATCTGTGATACTATGTAAAACAAGGCAATATGACTATATTTGCATTGTAATTTTATGTTTCTTAGTCAAGAAACGAAAAGATAAATGATTTTACATTACATGACGTTTAGGGTTTACACAGTATGGATTTGTCGTTCATGAAATATTGAAGCAGATATGAACGAAAGTTTAAAAACTTGCTATAAAATTTTGGCCTTGTTATCAACTGTATTTATTAATTCAAATTTAGAATTCCTTCAATGTTTTGTTTGTTTCGGACGGTTCATACAGTGAGATGTGAGGACAAATTAAAGATCCGATGAAAAACTCCGAAAATTAAAGAATACAAAGATTTTTTTCTGCCCGATAGTTAGTGAGGTTAGTCAAATAAATTTTCGACTGGGGGTCTATCAACTTCTGTACCTCTGCCACTGGGGCCCGCAGCAGCTCTCGTCGGCACTGCCGAGACCTACATATACAGAGGTGCTCAGTACAGCTAAATTTTAAGAAGTCTGCACCGTTTACACTATGAAAGTCACCCGTGCCGTGCCCAAAAATAGCGGCACACGTGCCAAAATTTTAGCCGTGCCGTGTCCAAAATGTCAACAGTGTAAACGGAGTTTTAATCAAGCGGTAAGCGAAATAAATCAACGGACGTTTTATCGACTGAGAGTTTAATATGACAAGATCACTTTTTGCTTTGGCAATAAGTTATTATTGTCATCATCAATTCATATATTTCTATACGATGACGAAGTATGAGTTTAAAAATTTTCCGAGGTTTTCCAGATTCATAACTTTAGGAATAATCCAAATTCATGTCATTCAAAACTTTTTTTCATTATTTAACTTAGTAGAAGGGAAAGCATAATATACAAATTTCGATTTCATTAAAACTTTTTTAGTTAGTTTCGTTCTGTAAAGATGTGTAGTAAGTTTTACAGATTTGTTTATTCCATGCCAACAGATATAACTGAGACTGGTTAAAAATTTGTACTTGAAATCAACTTATTTTATTGCGTAAGTGAAGGTTGCCAGATGTTCAGCGTTGTAAAAGGACAAATCGGCCCACCAAAAAGGTCAAGTGGCGAAAAGAAAAGGGTGAAACTTTTTGTGAAGCCGCAACAGTTATGAGATGTCCACAAAAGATTTGTGTGTTCTGCTGTACGTGATACAAATCTAAATTCTCGTAAATGTTGAAAAGCTTTATTTAAAGTTATGCGACCACTTGAGTACTCAGTACCACTTTACTGTCAGAAATCTACGCGACTTCTAGTCAGGTATCGGAAAAAGAAAGTGGTTGGGGATGTCTTACGTTTGCTGGGCTGTTGGAATGCAGGAATAGTTGGAAAGCGGCAGGCGCGGATCCAGCCTAAAATTTGATGGATGTTCAATCTTAAAATAAGAAATGGGGATGGTTTTATCACCTCCTGACTATAAAACCATTATTTTGAATTTATACGTTTGGAGACAATAGTTTGATGTTTGCTTTAGTTTTGTTGTTGTAGTCGGCAATAGCAGCAGTCTTCGTATCTTGCCCTTCAAATGCCATTAAAGCTGTGTCTGACAAGGTCATGGCAAGTACATTTGCCAGAATAGAAAATGTTCCTGCATCTGCTAGATGAAATCCCCTAACAATCTACTGTACATGATTATAGAACTATTCGTGAGGCAACAAAGATAGAGTATATCAGACCAGAGAACATGCATTATAAAGGCAGTTTCTGATTCTCAAACTTTGAAAGAGAGAAAGCCAGGTCAACCTTCATTTAAACTTTACCGTTGGGAAAACCGACAAGAAGGTTGGGAGTCCGTCGCATTAGGTAGTGGAAATTGCGGGGCCAATTTTACAAATATTCAACAACTGCAAAGTTTGAGAAATATTAAGTGTGTCTCCGGGATGATGCTGCGTAATATTCTGAATAGATCTTACTAGCCTACGGTGCAGACGCCTGTAGAGTTCCTGTTAAGGGTCTGCGCATCGGAAACCAAAAGCTTGTTCTAGTCACGTGGACTTTCCACAGAAAGTTGGAATCCTATGTGATTGGTTGATTGTTAATTTATTTCAGATAATGTTAATCACGACAGGGGCGGATCCAGAAAACTTTTTAGGTACTGCAGAGTTTGTGGGATGAGGTAATCGCGTCTTCAGTGTGGTCCAACTACGGGGGATCGGGGGCATGCTCCCCCGGAAAATTTTTCAAATTCTTATCTCGGAAACGGTATTTCCTGCATTCAGAGAGCTTTCTTAACAAAATTTGCAAGCTTCAAATTCTGTCTCGAAGAGACAATTTTATTTTGCTTTTGACAAAATATTTTATCAAAAATTCTGCATCGAAGCTCGACGTGACTGTTTCACCTCATGTCAGAGCTCATCAGCATGCCTAGGAAACATCGTAACATATTTTGCGCAATGCGTCCGACATACACAGTCATCCATAAGACTGCCCAGGTGCCTGGTTTTCAGGTGCAAGATACTCTCCTTTAAAAAACTTTTGGACGAGGTTTTTATTAATACAGACCGTATAGGACATTTCATGGACATAAAGGAACTCATCTCGCTATATCATCTTTGGTATTAAGAACCTTGCCAGAGATGGTTGCAATGATAAAATCATTATTGTATTTGTGAAGCAAGAGTACTTATAATTGCATAAAAATTGTGATTGGATGATGGTTTGACACATTAGCGGTTTAACCAATAGGCACTATAGCACGTTCCTAGGGCCCACAAAATCCAGGGGCCCACAAATGTTTGCCTATGTTGTTATGTTTTCTCTTTCAGAACAAAACAACGAAGTACACACACGCAGTTATTCTAGTGAGGGGTACGTACTTTATAGCTTTCGTGCGTTTTGACTATGGTAAACTGTTGTAGGTAAGCGAATGTCGACACAAACAACGTAGGAAAGGGAGAAAATTAATCTAACAACTATAAAAGTATTTAAACAGAGCTCAAAGAAATAAAAGGATGTATAACGTGTTTTCGAGAAAAATACAAAAACAAACGAGAAATGAAATGAAATACAACACTGCTTAGTGCTTCCAAAATCAATTGAAAAACATAGATTTTTTGAAAGAACAAACATTCCCTCTTACAATTTTTTAATCAGGACAACTTCCTTTTGATCAAAATCTAAAATCTTTTTACCTATATGACCAAATTCTTTTTAAAGCATTCCTTTATCCTAATTTTGTTTATATTTATAATCCTACTCGTTTTTCTTTGCTTGTAAATGTTTTGAAACAGAGAACAGAATTCAAAAATGCACAAACACTTGAAAAGGGCTGAGTCGGAAAAAATTACGTATTGGAAAGAGACTGAGACTGATTGATGCAACAGGCAGCGATATTGGTTTTGTTTTCTTTTGCCACTCAATGACACAAATTTCCTTTTCGGGATATTGCTTCATTAAAATGTAAAATGCATCAGGTATGAACTTTACTTTTACGGGCTTTAACTACAAAATGCCAGGAGGTGACAGGCACAACGGTAAATATGAAAATGGTCACTCGATGCGTCAGAAAAAACAAAAGTGAATTGAGAAAGCAAGGCGTCTCCAGGGAGCCATTGTGGGATTTTTTACGTCAAAAGGCAATGATAACCCGAGTTTATGTGGACCTTAACAAGATGACATGAGTCCGAAAGATGGCTTTATATATGACGGCTCTGCAGACGCATATACAGATATGACAGAAACTGAATTTGAGTTGGTTACAACCTCATGCGGCTCTGACGAAGATGGTACGTCTCCATCAACAAATGTCTCTACTCGTAACGACATTCAAGAACTGGAGACTGTCAAACTTCCCAGAAACAGTGGCAACGTCACGTGGCTCTGATAAACATGGTATCTCTACAATTGCAGATACCTCTGCCCCTAACAACCAATCCATTCAAGACTTTGTTACAGAAGAGACACAAACAATAACACTCTGATACTGTTAAGATAAAGATAGCACGTCTTATTTCAGAATCATCCACGTCTTCATCTGCATGTTTCTGCTCATGATACCTCGTTCCAAGACCCGGTAAATGAATTAGTGACAGAAATAGTGACGACCTCATGTTCTTTTGACAATGATCCATTCCCCATAGATTTTGCAAAATACAATAATACTCCCAAAGGAAAAACTGTCAGTTGTCAGCTGACAGAACTCCTAAAGAGTTACAGAGATGACGTGGCAGAGTGAACAATCACCCATGATTTGATAGACCACTTTTCAAGAAGCCTGCCATCCCAAAATTTGCAAAGATCTTTACAAGTTTGGAAGATCGTATAAATCCAAAACTAGATTTGTACAACGGGAATTGTTTGTTCGGAAGTTTCATAAAAGAGAGTGTAAAAAGGGACTGGTTGGTGTACTCCCCATCAACTGGGAAAGTTTACTGTTACATTTGCAAACTGTTCAAACACGAAAGTGACTGCTTTTTACTGAATGGCTTCAATGATTGGAAAAATCCAAATAGAATCACTACTCACGAGCAGAGTGGTAATCATTTTGTAGCTGTAAAAACGAAAACGTTCATGCGCACCATATCGATTCTGCTATAGAAAAGCAGCAGGAAGATGAGCAACAGGACAGGGGTGGATCCAGACTAGTGCCACTAGTTTCCAGAAACTAGTCACAAAATGATGAAAGAGAAAAAAAATCTTTTTTCTTATATCACAATTCGTCTGAAAATAAGTATAGGATAAATACCGAGAACGGAGGCTTTAAGCCTAATACTTAATAATTCAGATAATGGATTAATTGTTGTCAGGGATTGTATATACAATCCCGGCTATTTCAAGTATTGTATATACAGTCCCCGGAACCTTTTCAAAAGGTCTTTTGTTTAGATAGGTTTCTTCGGAGGATAAAACCCTCAAAAGAACAAAGAAAACCGACTTAATCGTGCTTTAATGAATAGCATTATTTTGTTACTGACTACTTTAACTTGTTATCAGCATTTCCTGCACCAAAACAGCTATTTTTGCTGACTTCAGGCCTCCAAAATCAAATTCATTCCTACGCCATCGCATAGAACACCATACGATTTCCTTTAAAATTATGCGGGTACAGGTCACGTTTTGTAGGAACTTTTAATTATTGAAAAACGGCCAAGGGTTTCGGACACCTATTTTGTTTAAATTTTAGTCAGTGGTGAATCAGGGCTTTAAGTTGTGCAAGATGGGGTAAAATTGATCATCCGGTTTTTTCAAAACCCTCTCTATTAGAGTTTTACTGCCATATTTTCCCCCTTTGCTTGTGCGAAAGAACCTTATAGTCCTGTCCCTCCCTCCCAGAACCTACCTTGTTTTTACTGGGAGACCTCTTTTTACTAACGATGGTCTAAGCCTTCTAAAAATTACTTTCTACTCTTATAATAAAAAGGTAACCAATTCTCCTTGTTGGGATAAGATTATCAGTGCCAAATTAATCTCTTTATTATAGGCATTTTGGCTACAATCAAATCACGGATATCCCGAAGGATCTTTTCAATTCAACACCAAAGCTTACAAGAGTGTAACTACTTGTAGTAGTCGCTACATTCTTTCTAGGTACGAATGGTGGTTATTATGGATTCTTGTGCATCTGATACCTTTTAATTTTTCTTTGTGTCAGCGGGGGAAAAGATTTCATTAACCACCATATAAACCTTTCAACGTTACATTCTTAAATTAGCCAACACAAAATTCCACTATCTCGAAATGGAAATATCGGGTTTTTTTAAAATTTTTAGATGATAACACCTTTAGCTACGCTTTCAACAGCTCGAAGAAATACTTTCCGTTTCTGTTATGTCGAAATACATTTGATATTGCTTAACGAATGTCATTATTACACAATTTGTTAAAGTTTTCCTGTAGGAGAAAAGTGCCGACGAAAAATGTCCAATGCTTTAGTATCTGAATACGTACTTTAAGCAAGTTTTGAGTGAAAGGTTATTGGTTTTCTTACTTAAGCTGCATATCCATTTTTACGGATACAGATATTGATGCGATCATGATACAAATTTGTATCCCGATTACGGACACGTTTCTTTTCTTTCCATTTACGCGGTTTCCACTGCAAATTTTCCGACTTTTGAAGATACATCAAACGTTACCGCACACAAATCCGTATACGGCAATGACAGGATCTCTACATGATCGGATTCTTAAAATCATGTCCACATGCCGTATCCGCATCCGTGTCCGCATACGTACACATGGAAACACACTTTATATTTTAAGTCATCGCGATTTTAGCCGTATCCGCACTCGTATCCGTATCCATACAAATAGAAATTTGGAATAAAGCAGATGCTTCAGAAATTCCATCACATTAACCTTTATCTGCACTGCGATGAGACGGATTCTGTTTCGTCCCCCATTTAACATAACTCTGGAAGGAACGTCACATAAGAGCTCGAAACTTTACACTTATTGAAATTTAATGGGAAGCATTCAGTATATGTTTCTTTACATTCCGAGAAAAACCGTTGCAACAATAACAAATTTTCTGAATTCCACTTTCTGACTGTTCGATAGTTTTTATTAAATAAAATCAAAGAAGCTCTCTCCAAAAGTCAGTGGTTATTTTTAATCACTGAAACATTAGTGGTGAATATTCTACGAGAAATTTAACATGCTGTGTTTTGACCAGTTTTGCTTCTCCCACCATACTGTTCGTTTTGAGGCCACACTTTTCTGAACATTTTCTTACGAGAGGGGATCGAGTAGAAATTTATCGTTCGTATACGAAAAGTTCCCCCATACTAGCGGTATTACGCAGGACATAATAGTGCATTGTCAATTATTGGAACACTTCTTGAAGAACTGTTCAGCACTACTAGTACTTCAGTTTACAGTGCAAGTTTAATTTTTCTTTACGATTAAACACGTATCATATTGGAATGTCTTCCAAACATTTGTTTTCTGTCGTCAAAGGTTAAATAAGATAAATCGATTTCCTCCTGTTGCTATGGCTACAGACATTAATATCTTACCATATCTCGCAATGCTTTTATAAGAAAATTTCTCGACTCTTTAAACTTTTCTGTTCGTTCGACACAGGTTTACTCCTATTTCCGAACAGATATAAACATTGCTTGTTAAGGTTTATCTTCCACAGGGAGCTACTTCCCCTTCATGGCTTAGTTAAACTTTACTAATGATATTATGTCGTTTATTACACTCGTAATCATTCATTAACCATTCCTTAATGAATAATTATGGCGCAGACCAAATTAATTCAAAGTTTTTAACTGGTACTGTAATAGGCTCTTATCTTCATAATCTTACTAACTTGTTGGCCTCGTAATGAATACAACGATCCAGGAGAGAATACGGCCGAGCGGCATAATTCAACTCAACAAAGCTAGAAATAATACTTCTTAAGATCTATTGCTATTCTTTGCAACAGAGAATTTCCCTGGTTAATTTCCTCTATAAGGCAGTTAGCCTCCTAGCAATCAGACCGTAAAATTTTAAGACCTGTAATAGGACTATTAACACAAGCTGAGTAATTAGATATCTGATGAGTTTTTAATCCAGCAATGCAGTGTATTGCATACCATGCTAAACACAAGTACCGAGCAAGTGAAAATCTTCCTATAGCTATAACCACAAAAAATTTATACCCATCATAACGACATGATTGCTGTTGGTGGTCACTTTAAAATTGGCTAACGTTTGTTTACACTCGTTGCCAAGGTATTCACGCGTCAGATAATTCACTTGGTTGGTTACTTTTATTGTCCTTTTGGTTTACGCACAATTAATAGAAGTAATCTAACCATCCAACCGAATTTTCATTTTGTCAATTTTTCCTACACTCTGGCGTTTAGAAAATCCAATAATAAATACCCCAAGAGAGCAGCAGGCGTGTGTGGCCTGGTGCCAGTGATCTGAAAATAGGGCTTACAAGGCTGGGAGTATAATAATTGAGTTGTTATTGAAGTTGGCTTAAAAAATTTCTCTTAATCATGAAGTACATGGCGTAGACATACAATCCAGTATTTACAGTACATGCCTCCATGTGTCTTTGACAAAATCATGTTCTTCATGAAACATCCAGCCGAGTATGAACTGGCGTACCATCGATTTTAATGAACTGAGGAAAGCGATGCGTTACGTTTAATGGAACAGAACTGATATCTTGTAAAGCCATTTCAGAGGTAAGTGTGGATGTGGGTAAACTTATCAGGTAATTACATCTATAAAATACTCCTACTATTTATACTTCTTTCTGTTTATTAACAAATCCACGTTCAAAATAGAATTTTAGTTACTACATTAATTAACTTCGTGTTAGCTTACTTTTGATTTGCCCTTGAACAACAGTGATACAAATCTCCGAGCGTAGACATTCTTAAATATTCCCCGTCGGGATTGCACATACCCTTACAAGGTTCATTAGTGAGAACTGTACAAAGGTAGTATTGTGTTTTTATATGCTGGTCGGACTATACTGGTTCTGGTTAAAGAATGTGGTCGATGATCATCGCCTTATTCTAGTTTAGTTTAGAAAAACACTGTTTCTGGTGATGACTGATGTTTCTCCGACTGTAATCCTGCAGCTAAAGATTGGCAAATTTTCCCTTCAAAAGTTTGCCAGCTCAAAAGCTGGCATTGCCAGGTTTTGAACAAGCAAACCTATTTGTGTCTACTGCAATCAGGGAAAACTTCATGAAGGGTCATGTGCTACTTTAGATTCTGGGCAAGGAAGTGCGAGTTTCTCGTTCATGTTTTTGGGGATTATAAAAGTCGTCAGATCTGAACACAACTAACGTTAGAATATATAGAGAACAAAGCATAACACAAAAAATATGGATTAAAATCTGATCATTATTAACTACAACAGATTTTGAAAGAAAGGAACTTCTGAGTGTCAACTTTAGTGCTGTCAAATGCCAAAAATTTTTTCACGAAATTTGAATCCCGTTTCTATTTTCTGTTCACACTTGTTAAAAGAACACTGGTATGCACGTACGCACGAATAAGTAACATTTGTCAAGGACATTTATCGGAAGAAACCTTATTTGTCATATACATGAGCTCGAAAAGCTAAGAAGGAACTTTTCATTGGAAAGTTGCTCGAGTTTATGGGGCTTACGATTCATATGAAGCGTGTTTTCTGGTTTCGCCTAAGTATTTATGTGCCATTTGGGCGGCTTTTGTTCAACAAAAATATCTACGTTTCTCGATCCCAGCAAAGCGTCTCCCCTTATTAACAACAACCAGTTTAAACGAGTCACAGACGTATCAAAGAACATCAATGTATCAAAGCAATTCCAGCGTCGCCCCAATTGTTATATCACTAGATATTCGCAGGTTCAACACTTCCCACATTTGTACGCTTCCATTTAACTTAAGGATTTCTCTGTGATCATTTCGAGAGGGCTAGATCATGGGCTTTCTTTTTCTAATATTTGTTTGAGAATTGGTCAAAAAGATACTTCTTGGTTTCAATGTAGATTTGAGGTCACCACAATGACCTATGATGTCTTTAATCTGCTTGCACTCCTATATGTAACACACCTTAAAGTTAGAATTTTTAGGCTGGTTTTCTTTCTTGACAATCATTTCAAATCGTGTTCTTCGCACTTCTTTCCAACAGCATTACCTTCAAATATTGAAAAATTATTTTATTAAAAAAATACTTATTACAAGCTTTAAGATTATTCATCTACATTCAAAAACCTCTCCAAAGAATGATTACAAGTTCCTCTGAAGAATAGCGGCAGTTACTCACGGATAAAATATAAAGGGAGAACAAAAATCATCTGAATTGTGCTGTTGCCACAAGTTTTTCAGTATGGTAACTTTCGCTTCAAATAACTTGGAAAATACCGTTTGTTTTTCGACGTAGTCATCAATTCCTAACACTCAAAAATGACCAGAGATATTTTTGGCCAACGATCAACGACTGCTTGTTTCTGTTGATGTTTCTGAAATTTTTGGAGGGTAAGCTCACCATTTTCTTAATGATTTTAACGGATCTCACCCAAACTCTACCATGTTGGTAGATATGTATTTGAGAGCACTTAACACACTTCTTGTTCGTTACTGCATTCTGTCCTCAAAATATCTTCTCCAAAAGACATAACGACCGTAACATACTGTAATTGTTACTTTTCCCCATTCGTCTTTTCATATTCGTTTATTGCTGACTTGAGTAAGATCATTAATCAGTACATAGTTTGCGGAAAAACGATTTCGAAATTCACAATGAAATATAAAAAATTATGTTCTAACTTTATTTCATGTTTATTCTGTTGATTAACTTAGACAGATATTGATAAATAGGGTTTATTTGCAACAGTTCCTCGCTGTACTTAAAACGAGGTAATAGAGATGTTTTGGTCAGAAGTCTATAGCCTTAGTGTGGGCAAAAATAAATGAAAAAAGCTATATAAAAATACACGAGGCCATCTTGTACTGCAAAATCAGGTTATAAATTGATGTGAAGGTTTGTTTATTAACGTGTAGGAATGAATAAATTATAACTGTGTGGTGCCTTATTGTGCCTTTAAGAGAATAGCATATTATTCTGGAAGATGTTTTCCAATGTTTTTCCCTACTTTTTAGCACTGCGTGCCAAGATTTGAACGATTTTCTCGTTCGATAATTGCTTTAATCAATAACTCGACTATTTTCGAAACCTAACTATTACGGGTTTTGTTTATATATATTTTATATTTTTTATTTGTTTTTATTTCGAAAAATCGCGTTCTGTGTAAGAAATCTTGTAGCTGAAATCCGATTGCTCTTTCAGGTATGGTCTGATATTCGTAAACGCCTTTTCTCTCCTTTCTATTATGCAGATAAGACAGTCGATGAGTAATTATTCAGAAGTAACATCTTTTATATTGTCATAGGAATGGAAATTTCAATAGCGGTCTGTGTTGATCGGTTTCTGTAAACGTGAGTTGTAATTGTTCTATCTAATCTTGAAACTGAACAATTAAGGAGACATTCGTTGGCTTGTTTATGTTGAACGGTAAATGATATGTTTGAGTAAATGGAGTTGAGAGTTTGGTTGAATGTGATGAGTGCATTTCTTTAAGTAATGGAAAAACTGTCGTCAACATAGCACTTCCAGTACTTTGGTAGGATAACTGCTTTTTCGATAACCTGTCCTTTAAGAGCTTTTTCCATGTAACGATTGCGCAGTGTTCCGTTAGGAAACACAGTTATCTGCGATGCCCGTTGGCTATTCCAGCATTTGAGCTTAATTACATTAGTAAGCAATTTACGGCCAAACACGTTATACGTCGCGTGGTCAGATGTACACATTATAAAATTACGTGAGCAAGGTTATTTGGCACTGCGAAATTGTTGTACAACTGGTTAGGTGTAATGCATCTCTTTAATTTTACACTTGAACCACACAAAAATTGACTATAAATGCTACTTACTGGGCTACCCATAACACATATTTGTATCTGCTTGTTAGTAGTATGGTTTTTGACTTCTTTCTAGCAATTATTTCTTACATATATTATTATACACGATTGTACAAAAGAAAGCTCATTATGTGCTACTGAAGACAATCCTTACACGGAAGAAACTGAAACATAAGACATCCAAAAAGGAATAACCTTACCAAAAGTACTTTAAGCGCTACGTCGACAACAGTGTTTTCCATCATGAATAGGAATGCAGTTACTACATTAAACCATACTCTCAACTTTATTGACCCTTACATTTCATTCGCCTTCTAGCATGAAAGCAACGGACTAATGATCTTCGGTCATACTGTTCTTAGGAAATGTAATGGAACTATATATGTCGACATAACCGACGCACCTGAGCTGTTACCTGGATTTACGTCAGGAAAGAAACGTGAAACGTCAGCACCGAGCGGACACACATATCGATCGCTTTATTTACCTAGTAGAACGGAGGGAAATTTCAAGGAAATTTAACCAAATATTATTACAATATGACTGACGTGTTTTGACTGCAGTTATCGTGACTGCAGTTTTGCGTACTTTCACCATGGCTTAAATAATACAATGTATTATCATGTACGCTGTAGCTACAGATGGCGAAAGCAATAAATATTTTAAACATCTCGGGAATACTACTATCAGTTGTTTAATAACGGATGCGTTCAACATGTATTGGTAACGCAAGTCTATAACACTCTTACCTAAATGCAATTGCTACCCTACTGATGTAGAAAGGGTTGCGTGTACGAACTCCTGTTGTGGCTCGAAACGACGGCTGAGGCTCGAAATCAAATTTGCTTCCTACGGTGATTACTGTTAGAGGACGAAATGCTTCGTGTGTACCCATTGGATCTGTGTTTGTGTTATAGAGGAAAGTGAAAAAAGAAAAGTGCAAAAAAGAGAACGAAAAGAGAAAATTGATCGAGCGAAAACTAGTTGAAATCATCGGAAATATAATAAACAAACACCGAAACGCAGTGAAAAGATCTGAAGAAAAACTATACTCAAATAAACTTCACAACCCAAAGAAAAGCTTGCAATCTTATCAGTATTAATTGAGAAACAACCGATTATCACGTCATCAACGAGTAACACGGTAGATGTTGAGAACGACACACACAACATAAATGTCATAGTACGAACAATCAACTACATGGAAAGACGCATTGCTACCAGGGAGAAGTTAAAACGTCATTCCGAAAATCGTCTTCTACTTCTTGAGGCTATGAAAATACAATGCTTCACATGTTGCTTAGTAGTCTATAGAAGCCGGGTTCTAGCGCATTTTTTTCCAGCGCATTTTGTCACATTTACTTCCTGCTTCCCAATGACGTCATCACCTGTCAATCATTCCTATAGCGTCACCGTAAACGGTCAAATTCCAAGAATTTACTTCCGGTTTCCAAAAACCTGTCAATCATTTTCATAACCTGTCAAATCTGGTTCAAACTAAATTATCAAAATTGTTCAATTTTTTCACATTATCAAAATTAATCAATTTTTCAAATTCTCAAAATTAATAAAATTTATAACATTCTCGAAATCCATGTGAAAACTAAATTTTTGAAACAGAATATTTTGACAATTTCAAAATGTGACAAAAATCAGTTTTCCACATTTTGAAATTTTTCAAAGTGTCTTGGGGGAATAACCTTAACATTCCAAACATTCCATACATGCCTAATCTCCCTAACAACTAGCCTCACTCGATGTCAACAAAAAAACTATTTTCGGTTTGCTCCGTTGTTAGGGAGATCTGGAATGTATGGAATTTATCAGAAGCGCTCGCTTGCTGTGTGGGGAAAACCCCTCAACAACATGCGGGGAATTACCTTTTTGCAGCACAATTTTAAGCAATAAGCCTATCCGCTAAACAGCTTCGCCGATAAATTATTTTTTGGTTTGAACCCAAATATTTTTTCATATTCTTCAACCATATCATCGCAAAGCGTCATGTAATGACCAAATGCAAGTGTATCTATTTTATTTTCAAGTATGTTTCGTTTGTCATCTTTTGAAGACAATGCAATTTTTTCAACACTTTCTGTATAGAAGTCATGATTTCTATGTCTTATCAAATTCATCTTTCTAATTTGTTCTTCTCCATCAAATAAACAATCTTTATAATTTTGAAATGTTATTTCTTTTTTAATTACATTTTTCTTAACACCTTTACATTTTTTTTCTTCTTTTTCAAAACCATTGTCTTCGCTCATTTTGTAAGCATATAATTTTGCTCTCAAACCAACAAATTCTTCTATTTGTTTTCCACCACACTCATCTTTCATCATTCCAATAACCTTTTTGTTTAATCCAGTTTTTATCCCACTTTTATGATCTTTTGAGTAATTACTTGTATCAAACATTTTTTCTACATCTGGAGAAATATCTTTATAAAAATCATCAGTTTTAATTTCATACATTAAACTATCTGTATCGGTAAATAGCAACACCGCATTTTCATCATATTTTTTCTTAATATAATTATAATGAAAATCATACATTAAAGTCTTACTAAGATCTAATATACTCATTCCTAAATATATTGGTTTATTCAGCATAATTTTAGTCTTATACTTATGTATTGCAATTAAATTTTCAGAAAATATCGTTCTACTTTTAAAATTACTTTTTGAAAATAATTTTAATGCTTTTTCTTGTCTATTTACCAATTGTATATCAACTCTATTTCTTACATTTTCCATAGTTTTTCCAAACACAGAATTATTCATCAATTTGAAAAAATCTTTCTCAAAATTATTTTTTGCATTTGTTCTCAAATTTGTGTTCAAATCAATATATTGTTTCATAAAATCTTCTTCATAAAATTTTACTCCTTTATGAATTCGAGTGATTTTTAATCCCAACTTTTCATACAATTTCAAGTTTTCACAATGTAAAACATATTTTTCTTTGTTATTTAAATTTGGAATCAGTTTTTCAACTTGACCAATTTTTAATCTTTCTGGAGCGAGAGGATATTCATTATGTGAATCATGTAAATTTTCTGGATATTCTAAATCAACTTCTAAAATACAACTACCGTTCCGGTCGGCTCCACCGTTTTTCCAATTATTTAACTCATTTTTATTCATCCATTTGAAATCTTTCACAGGTAATTTCTTACTCATTGCCCAACCATATAAATTATTTGCATCCAAATATGGAAGATAAACACTATCTTCTTTAGGGTTGTATTTGTTCTGAACTTCGTTCATATACTTATTATTTGCTTTTGCGTATCTTTTTACAATAGTTGAAATTCCACCTCTTATTCCTTTTTCAATCATTAGATACATTTGTGCGTCAGATAATAGATCCAATTCAATTTTTGTAATTTTCAACATTGCCTCCCAAGCTAATCCAGGTGATGTGTAATACCAAGCAGGATCTAATTTATAATTTTGTTTACAAACTTTTCTAAAATTCTCAAAGACATCAGCTAAAAGCATCACATCAGTTTTCAAATACAAATCATGATATTGTCTCATATTTTTAATATTAAATTTATTCCAAACATTTTGTGCGTGTGAATAATCTTCTTCACTTATATTTTCATCATTTAATTTAGAATAAAAACATTCTTTATCAGGTAATTTTTCTTCTTTTAATTTTTGAATACTATCAAACCAATCATATGGAAAAACACCTTTTCTAGTTAACAAATTTCTTTGTTCTTCATTTTTATAAAATTTTTTTAACATTTTTAATTCATTTTTATCTAAATTATTAACTAAATTTGCTAAACTAGTTTGCATAAATTTAAAACTATCAATAAATCTAATTTTTCTTTTTACCTCAACAATTTCTTTAATTTTATACTTTGGGTTTTCGGTGTCTTCACTGGTTTCTCCTCCTGAAGTTGATGGTAATTTTTCACATTCAATAATATTTTCTCTGTTTTTATTTTGCAACTGTTTTTCTGTTACTATGTGTGTTTTTTCAAATTTACCAACAATTATTTCTTTTGTAAAACTAATATATTTTTCCTCAGTGTTGGGTATACAATCAATTTCACCTTCTGAAACACCAAGATTTTTGATAAACAAATGACTGTCATAATTTTGTAAATTATGAAATATAACTGGAATAAATTTTGGATTTTTCATTTTTGAATTACAACTAACACAAGCAGCTCCACGATATTTTCCAGTGTAATGACAATGATACATAACTTTATTTATTTTTTCTTCGTTTTTTGTATTTTTCTTAATTTCAAATTTATCTCCACATGCATAACAATTTTCAGCTAATCTAAAATCTACTTTATCTTTTTCACTTAATATTATCTTTTTTGAAAATTTAAATTGTTCATGTATTTTTTTAATATCATTTTCTAAACTTTTTACAAATTTTAATGAAATATCAAAATCACCATCATCAGGTTTTTTACTACATTTTACTAATTTTGGTTTATATAAATTATCATCAAAACATTTTATCAAATAACAATATCCAGATGGTTCATGTTTTTGAAATTGTTTTGTACGCGGATCGACCGAAGGTCTCAGCAGCGAAGCTGCAGCACGGTCACCTACCGGTTCTCCAATATTTTCATCTATATTTTTCAGATTACATTCAAAATCTGCATAAATTACAAATGGAATATCATGCATTCTCTCAAAATTTTTAAACTTTAATTTTTCTCCTTTATCCGGATAAACAGTTTTTCCACATTCATATTTCAAACAATATTCTAAATGATTTTTGTAAACATTTTCCTTACTAAAATGTTGTAAGCAATTATCGCAAATATGTGTTTTTTCTTTACTTTTATTAATTTGACTTGAAAATAATCTACTTTTATCTTTAATTAAACAATAATGTTTGCAGCTTTGCTGTAGCTTTGCTTCTGAGGACTTCGTCCGATGCTGAGGGCTTTGCCCGATATCTCCATTTTCATTAGTTATTAACAATATATTTACGTGTGATCGCGAAGCGTGACCTGTGTCTGGATTGCGAAGCGCCTTCAGATCAACCTTACTTACTCTCAAAGGAAAAATTTCATGATTTTTGTTTCCAAATCTTTTTTCTTCATTGTATCCAAATAAATTAATCGCAATGTTATTTTTTTCAAATTTATCAATATCAGAAAATCCAGACGGAAAATTAACATCTTTAACATTAAAACTCTCAGCTTTCTTTTTTAAAATTTTTGTAATTCTTCCAGCATCTTTTAAATTAGGAGTAGTTTTCAAAAGTTCGTTTATTGCTACGCACCATAATAAACATTTTTGATCATCATTTTGCGGATTTATAATTGCTTTTTTATTTTTTAAAAAATCTGGTAAAGGAATATAAGAAGATGCAAGTAATCTTTTAATTTCGTTAATATTGAGAATTATTTTCAAAGAACTTTTAAATTTCCACAAACTAGAATTTGTCATATATATTTCAAAACTTAAAATAATTTTTTGAGTCATTTTTTCATATATTTCATCAAAATTACTTCCCTCAAAAATTTCTTCATAATGAGTATGAAAATGAGCATTATCCACAGTTGTTTCTCCTGTTGCTGGATTTGTTTTTTCCATCAAACACACAAGAGTTATTTGTTGTTTTGTATTTGGATATTTTTTAAATTTTAACAAAACAATGGTTTTATTTTTTTCAAAAGACTTATAGGATCATATAAAGTTAATTCACTCTTTTTCAAATCAATTTCATACCTTTTTGTTACATTTAAAGCTTCTTTATCCAATACAAATTTTAATGGAATTGTTTTACTAGCTTTACCTTGTATTTTATCAAATATATTTGAAAATTCTTTTTTCAATCTATTAAACCAAGATTTTGTTTTTCTTCCTTTTTTGTTGTTATTATCAAATAATTTTATAAGTTTTTTTTCATTTTCATCTAACAATTTATTTGCTTTTACTCTTTGTCTTTCAATATTTAAACTACTCCACGGTTTTGGTTTTAATAAAGGAACGTTAATTTTTGGATTATCAGAATCCAATAAATTTTGTGAAACATTACTTGGAATTTTCATTCTTTATTTATGTAATTATTTTTTTTTAAAGAAAAAATAAAAAAAAATTTTTTATTTAATCAAATAAAAACCCAAAGGACCTCTGAGCACTTAAGGTGATATGTGGTTTAAATTTTAGTAAATATAAAAAAATTGAATGATGAATATAATTGTTTAAGACTTGGTATTAAAATAATTTTGTAAGTTGTAGTATAAATTTTTTTTTCACCCTTCAAGTTGTAATTAATTTCAAAATCATTAAAAAAACAAAATTTTTCTTTATAATTTATCAAAAATTCATGATGTGGTAATAATTCTCCATCACCTGAAAGTTTAGCAATTTCTTCAGAAAAAACATAAAATAAATAGTCTTTATCATCATAAAAACTAAAATCTTTCAACTCACTTTTATCTTCATATATAAATTTTTCAACATATTTTTTTGATCTCTTTACAATATCTTGGTTCATATTTTATTATCTTTTATTATAAATAATTTTTCTTTAAAGAAAAAATATTTAAAAAAAATTTTATTTTTTTTAAATACCAACATTGCCATAAAAAATTAAAAATGATTCATCATTGAATTTCAAATCTTTTTTTTTTTTAATTCTCCATTTTATACTTTCTGGGTTCATATTAAAATTTTTTGAAGCAGATCTAATACTTTTAAAATTTAAAATTTCACCTGTTTTTCTGTTTATAGCTATTACTGTTATTGGATTTTTCATTTTTTCTCTACAATATTTTTCATATTTTTCATTTGGTTTACTAATTTCAAGACCCACCATTTTTTCAAGTTCATTTTTAGTATATCTTCCAAAATATTTTATTTTTCTTTCTTTTGCAATATTCTTCAATTGGTTATAGTTTGGTTTTTCTTTAATTAAACTCATTTATTTAAGATGTTTTTTTTTTTAAACAAATTTTTTATCAATCAAAAACATTTAAAAATATAAAAAAAGTTAAAATTTGGCATACATTTTTTACATAAATGGTTTTGGTATTTATAAATTTTTTTAAGTTTAATTTCCAAATTTATTAAATTTCTAAAAATTTCTTTATTATTTAATTTACTAAATAAATTATTTGGTTTTAAATAATAAATTAAAAAATCATAATGATATTTTATAGCTATTTTGTACAAATAATATATGTTGTAATTATTTAAAAAATTATTATATTTTGATTTATTAATTTTTTTATTTTTAAAATAATACAATATAAATTCAAAAATATTATTATAATTAGTCATTTATTTTTTTAATTTTTTTGTTATAAAAATTTGTAAAAAACATAACCAGTCCCAAGACCTAAAATTGAAAACTTATCATTTTATATTCTTCCATTTGATCTGATGGTTTATAATAATCTTCTAATTTTGGTTCTTTTTTATCTTCTTCATTTGCTTCTTTTTTTAAATATTTATAACGATTATTAATTTCAGCAAGATTTTTCAAAGACATGTTTGTATTATTTATATGAGCATTCACATCAGATAATTGTTGTCTTAATTTTTCAATTTCTTGTTTTCTTTTTACTTGATTTTCATACCATTTTTCCTTATCTCTTGCAAGTTTTTCCATTGCTTCATTATGTCTTTGTATTTCTTTTTCATATCCAGAATGATTTAATTTTGAAAATAAAAATCCAGCACCTGCAAAAGCAACTGCATTAAATAATCCACCAACTACTGTTTCCATTTATTTTTATATAATTTAATATTTTACTATTTTTAAAACCGAACCTGTGGTTCGCAGACTAAGTCTGTTTGAAAGGATCAGAAGGAATCCATTTTTTGTCTTGAGCATATTTAACTGCAAGTGATGATAATCCCACAGCTGCTGCAAGTTTTAAAGTAGGAACTAAACTAGATGGAGTTGACAAACCATCACCCATTATTTTTCTTGATATCATTCCAACTCCAACAGCACCCAATGTAATTACTGTAGAATCATACAATTCATTCATAACTTCTTTTCTATTCATTTCACCCATTTATTTATACATATAAAAAATTTTTTGCAAACTTTATTTTCTTACAGATTTTCAATAGAACACGACGTAGTCGTTGCGAAGTGTGATGGTTTACATTTAGTAATTTCATAGTCATTTTTATTTTCTTCTTGCGTGCGTGAAACGTCTGGTCGATCACTTTCGTTTTCACTTTGTCTTTTGTATTGCTCGGTTTTTTCAAGTAGTTTGATTTGTATTTTGTCATTTTTATATGCATAATATAAACCTCCAATTGCAGCAACAATTGTTACACCACCAACAAGATACCTGAAATCTATTAAATCATTTATTTCTTTTGCAAAATGGGTTCTTTCATGACCCGCTTCGCGGTCTGCTTCGCTTCGTTGTCTTGCTTTTCTTTCTTTTGCTTCTTTTGAAATTTTTGCTAATCTTTTTCCCAATTCTACTTTTCTTGGGTCTTTTACTTTAACGTTATCAGATTTTTCAACTGATGTTATTTTGTCATTCTGGTTTTCTTCACTCATTTATTATTTATTTATATAACTTTATTTTTTTATTTAACTTTTATTAAAGTTTATTCAAAGTTATTCAAATGTTATTCAAATGTTATTCAAAATTTATTCAAAGTTATTCAAAGTTATTCAAATGTTATTCAAAGTTATTCAAAGTTATTTACAAATCATTTAAAATAGATTCATCAAAATCCACATTAAATTTTTTACACAATGCAACATGATTTATTAAAATTTCTTTTTCTTTCATTTTTCTTTCAGTTAATATGGATGTGAAAAAAACCTCTCCTTCAAATATAAAAGTATTTTTTGGAATATCAGATCCAAAAAGTAAATTATTTGTTCCGCTTGTTATTGGTCTACATGTAAAATCTTTAACCAATTTTCCATTGACCCAAAAACTTGATTGATTTGTTTTTGGATTACTTTCTGCATCCATATGAACACTTATGCAATGGACTTTGTATTTTTCAAAAATATTTGTTTTAATTGGAAAATAACTTTGGTCTACCTCATAATAACCTGATGTATCCCCACCAAAAATAACAAATTAATTTTTATTTTCATATCCAAACCCTCTCCATTCAATTCAATCTGTATTTTTATTACCCATTATTATTGTCATTTTGTCAGAATTGAGAGTATAATCTGCAATTAAATAAACAAGGAAAAAATTTAAATAATCTTTTTTTCCTGATTGAGTATTGATGTTTAAATTTAAACTCATTTTGCTGTTAAGTCCGTGAAAGAATAAAATTTTTTTATTTGAAACATAACTAGAATTTTTAAAAATAGGTTGTTTTGATTTGTCGGTTTCTGTAAAATTTTCATCTGAAATTTTTGACTGATTATACCAAACTTCTATCTTTTTATTTGTTCCATCATATTTCAAATAACTTGGTAGATCATAAATTTCACCATAAAAACTAAAATCTGAATTTAATATGTAACTTTGAATAAGGTTTAATTGGTGGTCATCATTTTTAAGTGCTGTGCGCACCGTTTCGGTTTTATCATTAACAAGCTTGTCCACATATTTTTTCCTAGTTAAATGTGTATTTTCTGTTGGATCTGAATTTTTAATAATTTTATGATTTCCCATATTAATATCTCCTGTCATGTTTCCACCAGTCAGGGATAATTTTGTATCATCTTGGTCGTCGACGTATTTTTTTCTAGACAAATGTGTTTCAAGTGTAGGATCTGAAGTTGTGATAATTTTATTACTTCCAATTGTAATATCTCCTGTCATTGTTCCTCCAGATAAAGGTAATCTGGTGTTATCTCTATCATCCACATATTTTTTTCTTGAAAGAGCATCTTTATAGTCTGGGTCTTTTGAGGTTAAAACTTGATAAGTATTTGTGTAAATATCTCTTTTAATTTTACTTCTTTCAATACCCAACCATCTGACTTTTTCCATTTTCAAAAAGTTTCCGTCCACATATGATTTTGTTGTGAGATCATCATTATTTGAAGGTGTTGCACTTGATAAGACTTTATTTGAGCCCATATTCAAGTTTCCAGTCATTGTTCCACCTGTCAAAGATAATTTTTTAGAATCTTGGTCATCCACATATTTTTTGTGGGAAAGGTCTTTATCACCTGCGGGATCTGAAGTTGTTTCAATTTTATTATTTCCCATTACAATATTTCCAGACATTGTTCCTCCTGTTACTGATAATTTTTTAGAATCTTGGTCGTCGACATATTTTTTCCTACAAAGGTCTTTATCACTCGCAGGATTCACAGTTGTGGAAATTTTATTATTTCCCATGATAATATTTCCCGTCATTGTTCCTCCTGTTTTTGATAAAAAAGTTCCTGAGCCACCCGATGTACTCACTTTGTCATCTACATATTTCTTCCTCACTAAATGTGCATTTTCTGTTGGATCAGATGATGTTAATATATGGTGCGAACCCATGTTAATATTTCCAGTCATTGTACCTCCTGTTGTTGGGAGACCTCCTGTTGTTATATTATCGCTAACTTTTTCATATCCATAAAATAAACTCATTTATTTTATAATAACAAAATTATTTAATTTTGATTTCCAATAAAACATTTCCAATTGAACCACCACGCTTCGCTACAACTTCGTTGTTTCCTTCCACTTTGAATATTAATTCATTATAAATTCCATTTGATAATTTAACTCCTCCTCCCGGTCCTTTGTCTTCAGGTGGATAAATTTTGGAAACACTTCCTTTTAGTGTTTGTTCTGTTGTTATTGGAATTTGAATAAGAATGTCACTTCTTTTACCATTTACAAAATTTTTACTTTTATCAATCATATTACAGCTTATGTTTACATATTCCAAGTTGTTATTAATATTTACCACGCTGTCACTTTCAGTTAATGTATTTGCTTGTATTACTTTATTTTCTGGAAATCCTATGATTGGACCAAGTGTTTGTAAATTTAATTCTTTATCTGATTTTATTGTACATTTTCCAGAATAATCCACTTGCTCCAATTCTATATTACCAACTTTTTTCAATTCAGTTTTTAAAATATTAAATGTATAATAACCATCTTTGAAATTAATTTTTGTATTTGCACCTTTTGTGTCATAAGTATAATGAATATTTTGATTTAAATTATTATAATCCCAAAAAATACTTATAGATTTTACAAACATATCTGAACAATTACATAATGTAATTGGTTTATCTAATTTTATTGTTTTTTCTTGGTTTTCATTTTTTAAGATGAAAATTTTAAGATTTGTCATTTATTTTATAATATATATTTTGAAATTAAAATTCCACCAACTATTGCAAAAGATAAAATCCATAAATTTTCATCCGTATCGGCCGAAGGTCTCAACATCGAGCCAAAGGCTCTCGCCGCTTCGCGGACCGGAGGTGTAAGGGATTGAGTTGACCCAATGGGTGTTTTTGAAGATTTACCTGAAAGGTCTGAAATGAGAGCAGAGTGAACTCTGATGTCTTTTAATATATTATTTTTATTATCTTTTTTGTATTCATTTTTCTTTATTTAATTTTTCTTTATTTCATTTTTCTTTATTTCATTTTTCTTTATTTCATGTTTCACTTCTTGTCCCTGTAATTTTGTTTCGAGGGTCTTTGACCCGTAATAATTTAATTTTTCGTTAATTCCAAAAAACATATTTTCATCAGAAACTTTTAATTTATTATTATAGCCATCAATAGGATTTTTTAAAATAACTAAAGATGATGGAATCAACCATAACGTCGGACTTATAGCAGTATTTAAAATCACATTTGTTGATGAAACTGCTGTATTCATATTATTTATCCAGGTTGATGTATCATAATTTATAATAGAATCTTCAAAAATTTGTCTAAAAACCTTTTGTGTTTCCAATGCTGAAGCTCTATTTGAAACAATACTTTGTCTTGTTCTCGCTTGAGCTCCTAGGATTGCATAAAGATATGCTTCAATGGATTGATTTAATAATTCTGTTCCATTTTTTGTTAACCCGTTTGATCATCTTGGAACAAATTTTTTATAATCATTTTGTGTATCTCTAAGTTGATCTGGACTGTGTTGGTAACCTTTCCATGAAGTTTTCTTATCAACTGCGTGAAAATCACCAATGTTTCTGTGTTTTCCTGTAATTTCTTGCCATGTCCATTTTGGATAGTGATCTTTTAAAAAACCAGCATTAAATTTATAAAATATTTTATCATCACCATTTTTCAATTGATGCATAATTCTTCTAACTGTAAAATACACATGAAATCTCATAAATGATGTAATTTGTTTTGGAACATCCGCTACGCTGTCAGCTGAAAATAATAAATGTTGTATTGAAATTCCACATCCATAAGTTGCAATCCATGTTCCTATAATACTTTGAAAATATGGCTCATTAAGTGACCATTTTGCATTGTCATTTGTGGTTATATTCAATCCAGGCAAATTACTTTGAAAATAATCTGTGTTGCTTACAT
This sequence comes from Heliopora coerulea, assembly GCA_030142905.1. Classification (NCBI taxonomy): domain Eukaryota; kingdom Metazoa; phylum Cnidaria; class Anthozoa; order Scleralcyonacea; family Helioporidae; genus Heliopora; species Heliopora coerulea. Next base: position 36,760 of record JASJOG010000174.1, read on the forward strand.
AAATTCTAAACTGATTTATAGGATAACTTAAAACATATTGTGCAGGAAAATTATCCCAATAATAAGATTCTCCTGCATAACCAACATGTCTTTCACCTTTTGGTAATTCTTGCACAGTTCCTCCTATTTTCCAAATTTTTGGAAAGTTTGTAATTTGTTTACCGCTTTCGCGGTTAATATGCAAATATTTTGTCATATTTGGGTCATTTTTGAAAGTGTTTGAATTTATATCTGTTGAAACAAAGTTATTGTTTTTGAAATATGTTATTGTTTTTTCCCAACTTCCATCTTTATTAATATCATGCTCAAAATAAAATTTTGTCATGTCAGCATATGGATATTTTTTCAAAAAATTTTCTTTGAATTCTTTATCTAAAATTTTTCTTTCATTCACTACAAAATCATATTCACTTCCATAATATTTTCTTTCCGCTTTTTCAATGTCAGTTGAACTCATTATTTATTTTAATAAAAATAAATGAACAGTAATGTTAGTGACAAAGACGGCTTTGCCGACATGTTTGCTATTGAACAAGAGTTGAGAGATATTTATTACAACCCAGCAACAGGTTATCAATCTGCGGAAAGACTTTATCAAAAAGCAAAAGACAGTGGATTAAATGTTAGTAGAAAAATTGTACAAGACTGGTTAAAAACTCAAGATACTTTTACAAAATTTAAACCACTTGTAAAAAAACATAAATTTCAAAAGACATTTGTTAAAGACTTGGGTGATCAAATACAAATGGATTTAATTGATATGAAAAAATACAAAAAAGATAATGATGATTATTATTGGATTCTTACAGCTGTTGAAATTTTAAGTCGTTATGCATTTGCAATTCCTGTAGAAAGAAAAAAAGTTTTAAACATGAAAGCAGCTGTTGGTAAATTACTTTTAAAATTTGAAAAAAGATTTGGTAAATACCCAAAAGTAGTTCAATTTCATGAAGGAAAAGAATTTTATAATTTTGGAGTGAAATATATATTAGAATTAGATGATATTAATTACTTTTCCACAAAGTCTGTTAAAAAAGCAGCTATAGTTGAAAGATTTAATAGAACTTTAAAAACATCAATGTGGAAATATTTTGATGAAAATAAAACTAAAAATTGGTTAAAAGTTTTAAAAAATCTTGTAAAAAATTATAACAATACCAAACATAAAAGTATATTGATGAAACCTGCTGATGTGAATGAATCTAACAAAGACCAAGTATGGAATACACTATATGGTTCTCCATTAGGAAATTTACCCATTCCTAAATTTAGAATTGGTGATACTGTTAGAATTTCAAAATATAAGAATATATTTAAAAAAGGTTATGAAACTAATTTTACAGAAGAAATTTTTAAAATTGTAAAAGTATTTAGAGGTGACCCAAACATGTATGAAGTAGAAGACCTTGATGGAGAACCAATTATTGGAAAATTTTATGAACAGGAATTGTCAGCTGTTGATGTGAGTGGTTTGTATAAAGTAGAGAAAATATTAAAAAGGAAAAAAGTCAAAGGAAAAAATATGGTGTTGGTAAAGTGGGAAGGTTATGACAATAAACACAATTCTTGGATTGAAGAAGAAAATATTAAAAATGTATAAAATGTATAAAATAAATGGATAACGAAGGTTTTGACTATATTGAAATGAGAAATAGAAATAGAAATGAAGAAGAAGAGGAAAGAGGTGAAACAAGTGGAGAAAATTTTGCTGATACAAATTTAGATACTGGAGAAACAACTAGATTGTTACCCCTAACTGATCAAACTGTTCAAAAAAAAGTTAGATTTAAAAATCCTGAGGTTGAAAATCCTATGTCTGAAAATTTTAAAAAATTTAAAAAAAATTTGGGATTAGTTAAAAGAGTAATAACTAATGATAAAAAAAATATTTTCAAAGATATATTTGATTTCACCCCTGAAAAGAAAAATGGAGAAAATAATAAGATATTGTTAGAAAAAACTAGGTTTGTTAACGATGAAAAAGGAAATGTTTCAATTATTTTCAAAGATTTAAAAATTGGTAATATTGTCAATAATAAACCAGAATTATTTGTAAGAAAGAATAATTTAAATGTTAATGAATTCAAAGATATTTTTGAAAAAGCAAAACAAGAATATAAAAAAACACCAGATTCTATTATAGATAAAAAAATATACGATGAAAATATTGAAATGAAAGAAATTGAGAAAAAAAATATAGTTGAAAACACCATTTCAAAAATTGATAATGAAATTAATAAAATAATTGATGAAAATAACTTGAAAAAATTAATTGAAGAAGAAAATGATCCAAGAAGATCATTATTTAATCCATATGAATTAAGAGAATTTAGAGGTTTGGTATATTTAGATGATATTGACCCCAATTTAACAGAAAATGAAAAAAAAGAAGTTATAAGTGGAAAAATTGATGGATTTGATAAAGAGCACCAATATTGGAAAAATAAATCTGATTTAGAAACAGCTGAACCCCAAAAAAGTATATATAAAAGTTTTTCAGAAATTGCAAAACTTCAAGCAGATAAAATGAGACTTGAAAATAATGAAAAACCAATTAGTGAAGAAGGAATAAATATTTTAAATGAAAATGCTGAAGAATCTGACCTTGGTAGATTAGAAAGATTTAAAAAATGGGCTAAAGAAAATTTATTAGGTTTATCAGCAGTTGCTATTTCTGTAGCAGGTATAATTACAGCAATAGTTATGGGAGCAAGAAACGCATTAAAAAAAGGTGCAAATGCAGTTGGAAAATTGGGAAAAGCAATTGCAAATATAGGTAAAAATTTTGGAGCAGTTATTTCAGCAGTTTTAAATTTAATTTCTCAAATATTATCATGGGGCGCAAAAGGTATTTCTTTTTTAGCTAAAAATTTATGGATATTAGTTATTGCAATTACTTACTTTTTATACAATGAATATAAAGAATACAAACATAGAAAGAAAACACAGCAAAGCTGATAAACAACCATAAGTTGGTAAACTAAAAATGTTTTTTTATATATAATAAAAAATGAATAGAGTAAACGAATTATATCCAGGATATAAAAGATCAAAAATGAGTGAAATTAAAGGAACCAGAACAAGACATGTTGTAACTTTAAATCCAAATTCAGCAATTCCAGAAGAAGACCTTTATATTGATATCCCAAAATTAAACCCTAATTTGTGTCTTGTACCCGATTCATTAAGATTGTTATTTAATTTTAAAAATTCAAATACTAAATCATGGTTTTTAAATAATTTATCAAAATTGCTTAAGAAAAGATTAGTTGTCAAATTTGCAGGTGAAATTGTTTATGATAATAGTGGAGAATCTATTTTGGAAATTTACAAAGATCTTTGGAAACCAGAATTTGAAAGAGCAGATATGGTTGAATATGGAATCGCGAGAGAAAATCTAAGAAAATTAATTTCAAAAGATGACTCTGGAACAACAAGCGGCAATACAGAAAAAGTTTCTGATAAACTAATGTTTGATATTTACGGAACAAAACAGTGTTTAAAGTTGGAAAAAATACTTTCAGACCATGGATTATATGCTCCTTATGGAATGATTAACAATTTTCAATATGTTTTAACTTTTCCAAAAGCAAGCGAAATTATGGTTGCACAAAGTGGTCAAAGTGTTGCAGGATATACTTTAGAAAATTTAGAACTTGGATATGAAACGATTGAAAATCAAGATTTAGCAACTGATATTTTAACAAATTACACTACTGGAAGATCATTGTCATATAATTATGTAACTTTGATGAAAACAGTAGAATGGGATAAAAATGCAACTTTACACAATGAAACTATAAATATACCACGTAAGAGCATGAAAGCAGTTGTGTTGTTATTTAGAAATAAAACTGTCACAGATAGTGAACAATTTGTTTATCCAAATATAACAGATGTAAAAATTAGTGTTGAAGGAGTTCCAAATAGTGTTTATTCCCAAGGATTTCCCAAACGTAGATTTTTTGAAGAAGCAAAAAGAATATTTAGATGTAATTATTTTGACTGTGATGCAGTTATGGATATTGAAAAATTCTACCAAAATTCATTTGCATTATGTATTGATTTAAGAACATTAGATGACAATTTTGTTTATGGAAATGGAAAAAAATTAGTAAACACACAGTCTGGGTTAATGCTGGAAATTAAAAAGACTGCTACTACAGCAAATGTAATGTGTTATATATTTGTAATAAGCGATGGATTACTAAATATTGTAAATAAAGATTTGTCTTCAATTCAATTTTAAAAAACAAAATAATTAAAAAAATAAAAAATGAACGTTAACAATGACAAAAAACCATTTAATATGATAATTGTTGGAATGACTGCTTGCGGAAAAACAAAATATCTTTTGGATTTTATAGAATCAGAATATAAAAATTATTTTGATTATATTTTTCTAATTTGTCCGACATTTGAATGGAATAAAACTTATGAAAATTGGAAATATGATAAAGATGAAGATTTTATTACAATTCCTTGTGATCAAGACAACGTTGAAGATTGGTTAAAATTTATAGTAAATTTTTCAAAAGGAAGTAAAAGTTTAATCATATTAGATGATTGTGCAAGTGGAAAAAATGTTAAAAATAGAACAAGTGAATTGGTTAAATTAGGATTTTCAGCAAGACATTATAATCTTTCCTGCTGCATAATCACCCAGCAGCTGACAAGTATTGCAAAACCATTTAGAGAAAATATTTCAAAATTGGTCACATTTTATAACCCAAATAAAAAAGATATGGCAACAATAGTTCAAGAATATTTAGGTGTGGATGACCGCAATGAAATTGAAAAAATTTTAGAAACTTTGAAAACAAAAAAATATTCATGTTTGGAAATAAATTTAATTTTTCCATTTGATTATAAAATAAATGAGTGCAACTAGTGACTATGTAGAAATACCGCAAATGGATAACAGTTCATCAAATACATCCGCATCGAGTGAAACTGTAAGCGCACAAGAAAACCAAACTCAAAATGATGTTAAAAAAGAAGTGAAACACGACGTGATGAAAAAACGTGAAGAATTGATAAGATTATCTGAAGATGGGGAAATTAGTCAATCGGTGCAAAATTTGAAAAAAGCAAGTGATAAAGTTATACTAAAAATTTATTCTGAATATGAAATTAAACAAGCAGAAAAAGCAAATGTATTTTTAACAGATTTATTAATTAGTAAATTTGCAGATTTATTGGGGGGATTAGAAGCAATTGAAAGCAGTGAAGAATTGGAAAAAGAGTTGGTAAAAGATAAATTATTAAAAAGAGATGTAAAATCTGTGGTTGAAAAACTAAGTCCATATTTACCATATCTTGGAATATTATCTGGGGGAGTTACAGTTGGAAAACATATTATTAAAAAACAGAGCAAGAAAGACAGCAGTGAAGCGTCGACAAGTAAAACTGAATAATTTTATAATATATTTTACTATAAAATTAAAAAATTATAGTAGTTTATTTATCTTCATTTTTAGGTTTTGTATTTTGCTCATTTTTTAAATTAATTAATGAAGCAATTATTTTATCTTTTCCTATTTCATTTTTTTCTTCATTTTCAAAACATTTTAACAATTTTAAATGATTATTATTTTCTGAAAACTGAATTTCATGTATATTATTTTTCCCAAACGTCATTCCGGCTTCAAAATCTTTCACCCCAACATCAACATGAGCTCCTATTGTAAAACCGCTTTTTTTAATTTTTCTAAAATTTATTGGTGGATACCCGTGAAGATTTATATCCAAATTTGTATTATTTTCAATATTTGAAGTGTGTGTATTATTTTTACTTTTTGTTTTTGAAATACATTTACCCATTTATTTATATTAAATTTTGATAATAAGTAATTTTTCCGCAAATTTTACATCGAAATGTTCTAGGTTCTGAAATATGAATATAAAGTTTAAAAACATTATTCTAAAAAAATTTAAAAAATTTACTAAATCTTAGGTAAAAATTTAAAATTTTCAAGCATTTTTTACATATTGTAAATAAATATCTATTAGTATTTCTTAAAACTATATCATACATTTTTATTTTAAAACAAAATTCTTAAAAACGCTTCGCGTACACCTTCGGTGCTGTATCTTTATAGTGTTATTAGAGTTTTTTACTTTTGTCCAAAATGTTTTTTTAAAATTGTGCTGCAAAAAGGTAATTCTCCGCATGTTGTTGAGGGGTTTTCCCCACACAGCAAGCGAGCGCTTCTGATAAATTCCATACATTCCAGATCTCCCTAACAACGGAGCAAACCGAAAATAGTTTTTTTGTTGACATCGAGAGAGGCTAGTTGTTAGGGAGATTAGGCATGTATGGAATGTTTGGAATGTTAAGGTTATTCCCCCAAGACACTTTGAAAAATTTCAAAATGTGGAACTGATTTTTGTCACATTTTGAAATTGTCAAAATATTCTGTTTCAAAAATTTAGTTTTCACATGGATTTCGAGAATGTTATAAATTTTATTAATTTTGAGAATTTGAAAAATTGATTAATTTTGATGTGAAAAAATTGAACAATTTTGATAATTTAGTTTGAACCAGATTTGACAGGTTATGAAAATGATTGACAGGTTTTTGGAAACCGGAAGTAAATTCTTGGAATTTGACCGTTTACGGTGACGCTATAGGAATGATTGACAGGTGATGACGTCATTGGGAAACCGGAAGTAAATGTGACAAAATGCGCTGGAAAAAAATGCGCTAGAGCCCGGCTTCTATAGACTACTTTGCTTCATCGCCTAAATTTTTCTACCTTTCGCAGGTTGAGGTTTGGTTTTCTTTTGCCAAGGCAAAGTAGCTGGCACATCGTTCAGATTCTTCCTTACAATGTCTTCAAATTCAGAACTGCATATCCTTCTCCTGGCATGAATACTGTCACATCAACGAGGTTGAAACGAAATTCTTATCAGTTTCTTATGGTGTATTGGTGGGTGATAGAATTTCAATCCTGAGCCTTGCCTTCAACGGTTTTTAAATTGTGGAACTGCGCAGTTTGCTACCATATTGGTTTTACAATTCAAAAGTCTTGCCTTTTCAACAAGTAAATATATAAACAAAGCAGTACCATGTGCTTGATGTTTTGCTTACCTTTACTTGATTAAACAATCAGGTTAAGCGTTATGTCACCCTGCTTGTGAGTTGATGCTTTCCCGTTAAGACGGTACAACAAGAATTTCCAACGTCTAAGTTCACACCACCCCTCGAATAGTAAATAGTTGTCATACACAAGCATCCTCGCAAACAATGCCATTAGAGGTACATGTATACTCGAGAAATTGGCAGGAGTTTTAAAACTAGAAAAGAAATTATGAGAAACGTTAAACTCCACGTAAAAATCATTACAACCATGGGAAATGGGGTTAACAAATGGAGTCAGTAACAACTCAAAACCTCTTTCAAGTCAACAGGCTTTCCTTTCTAAGTAACAAAAACGAACCGACGAATTTTAAAACTCTTACCGGTTAACATTCCCAATCACATCTACTTAAAAGTTGTTTTATAAAATATATCTAGTCTTATATTGATGCAGCTTCTTTCCACTCATCCTGAATCCTACGAATGAAGCACACTGACCGTTGGAACGACGCTATACTACGACTTTGATCAGTGAAAGTTTTCGCTTAATTCCTTTAAGTAAGTTTAAACCTGGCCAAGATTCTTATAGAGCTTCTTACCGTTTAGCTTTCTTGGAAGTACTTGCTATCAAAGTTAATTCTTTTTTGGCTCGGTGTGTGAGTGTCATGGGTAGACTATAAGGCCTTTTCAAAACATTCTAGTTGTTATGTAATAAGTGGCTTATAACAACACGTTCTGTATGTTCCCATAAAAAACCCCCTAGAATAACAGGGTCCAAATTTACATGTCCATGTTTAGGGTTTCTTACTGTTGCCATCCGTTACAACGAAGTATCTTTAACTCTCTGACACATTGAAATTTTTGAACATGTCAGTGCTCCATGTATTTCAAGTATAACTGATCTCAAGTTTTCCGCTCAGATATTCTGAATGGGAGGATCATCCTAAGCTATAAGGCTACAGCACATCGTATTTGGCCTCTGAAAAACCTCACGGAGATGGGTGATATGAACTTCCTAGTCTTTACACTGATGTACGTTGATACCATGGTGAGTGGTAATTAAGACAGAGTAAAAGAAATAAGAAAATTCCACACTGAAAAGAGGAAGGCACAGTTACCAAAATTTAGGTACTTTTGGATCGTCTATTTCTGAGAAGAACTCTATGAAACTTAAAAAGAAGTCCATTACTACGTGAACAGTAAGTCTAAAGAAATAGGAAGAAGCACGATGTACTTCGGCTGACCACTTGCCATGTGTATTACATGTGTTGATTTGAATCAAAAAATCCTTCTAAATATATAGCTTTAGGCAATTGGTGAAAACATCCCGATGGTATGCAGGGTGCTTAATTAAAACAAGGCTAACTGAAAAACAAAGTTGTTTTTATAAAGTTTTTTCAAAGAACTATACGGCCCAACAGTACCTAAATCTTTGTAACTGGGTATACCTTCCTTTGGCGTGCAACTCTTTTATTTCTTTTATTTATTTTAATTCCCACTCAACATGGTATCAACGTACCTTAAGGCAGTGTTTAAATTTTCCATCATGATAACATCGTTATTTCATTCTTGGTGTTTATTCACGAAATTTAATGTACATGGGATAAAATGCAGGCAATTAGATCCGCGCCTGAACTCCAAGTAAAAAAATATACATAATTAATATTCTATTGGCCAATTTGCTTTCACATGTAATCTCGTTTAAGTCGAATCTGCTGGGATAAGATGTTATTTTTCAAAATATGTTGCAACGTGTCACAAGTCATTACGCTGGAAGATGTCACGTTTTGAGATGTTATGTTATGCTGTAAGATACTAATGTCCATGACCTTAAATCAAATGAGCTTAATTCCTTTCTGCCACGAGTTTTTCCCAGGCGCGTAAGATGTTGGGCATCTGCAAGAATAAAGTAACCTGCTGTTAACAATAGTATAATAATAGAAGAGCTATATAGAAAGTAAGGAGGCGATGTAAGTTGAAACACAGTCGAAGATAGAACAGAAATTAAGCGCGAAACAAACGCACTACAATGTAATGGTTATTCTAAAATGTCATATCTAGTATAGTAACTAGTAAATCTAAGGAGCTAGTAAAGATATCCTTTCAAATGGTATAGGACAAGTACACTGGCGACGATCCTTTGCCACTCGACCAATCCATACGTGAAAGGTATAACCTAACCCCTTTGGACATGAATCTTACGAAGTTTCGACATCAAACTAACCAATAAATCGCTACAAAATCGTCAATAGCAATTCCCATTACCCAGATCTAGAGTTCTTGGTGAAAAAGAAAACAACGTAATTTGTCAAACTAGTACCCTGCGCAGACTATTCATGGAGTTATGTTGGAGTAATTGGAAGATCATGCCAAACAAGGAAGAAGGAACACATGCTGAACGATAAATACTCCACTAAAATTCAAGAATCGCTAACCATGCATGGACTCACACACATACCATTGACTTTAAAAATAGACATACTAACGACAAAGGACACAATCGCATAGCAAAAGACATCGCCATGATTTATGGAGCAAAAAAGAACTTGAAGCCACTTCCTCAACAATGTTTGCTTCTCTCACGTAAACAATGCCACCGCTTTTAACAAAAACATTATCGCAATGTATGCAAGATTTTTGTTATTGTAGCTATATTTCACCATTATTACATCTATTAAGTCACCCACGCACACAGTGTATTTCTATCTCATCTTTACATGTTTCTCATTATTTATTGAACGCTGAAAGCTACAGTTCTTGTAACTGAAACGTCGAATGAAAAACATTTGGTCTGAGAACGTTTAACAAATATCCGTAATACCGTATGTATTTACTTGGCCGTGCTTCCTGTAAGTTATTAAATCACAGTATTGTAGTAGCAGCAGTTACAGTATATAGTAGCAGAAGTAGTACAAACAAAATTAGTGGTAGTAGTGGTACTGGTGGCAGTAGTGGTGGTGGTAGTAGTGGTTGTAAGAGTAGTAATAATAATAATAATAATAATAATAATAATAATTGGGCACTGGAGTAGGACAAGCACAGCTTCAGCCTACTACGGGAATGTGGACGCTCCCGCCCACCAGAGTCCGGGGTGGCACCTTTGGCAAGTGCCAGCAACCCCTTAGCCAAGGATAGATAAGACCCTTTAGCCTTGGATGTCAACTTATCTAGGAGAAGGAAACTCCGAGATAAAACCAGAAATAGGTAGGCAGGGCATTGACTCGGAGCCAGTGACCTCCATAAAAGGAGCAGGCTTTGATGAGATGACCTAGGGACTGGCGCCCCTGCCTTGCCAGCTGGGTAGACGGGTAGCCGAAAGCCTCAGCTTGCCTTAATTGGCTGGCAGCTGCACGTACACTACCTTCAGGTGTTGGCAAACCTGCCCTGTTAACCCAAGGACTAGAAGAAATTCTGTACAGCAGGCTGATGCCCCTGACCTTAGTTGGTTGAGGATAAACCAGCTTTAAGTACTGAAACAGATCTGCACTAGTCTAAGAATAAAACAATATTCAGTTTTAACCCTTGCAGTGGCACGCCTAAACTGACCTTAATTGGTTGGAAGTGCAACAGGGTACTGTTAAGGTCAAACTGGATATACGCATCGGAGAGTACTTTCAGGGACTTTAGAGGGCTGTATATCCCTTGCTCCTTCCTGACTGGATAAGTTGGGCGAGTAAGGGCTGGCCCCCTGGGTGTTTCTTAAAATCCATTTTAATGGTAAAATTTCCTTTCCCCACAAGTTCCCTGAAATGTGCAATGTCTGTTGCGGCCTTACCTGGCGGGATGCTTGGAGCCTATAGCAAGCTTACACCCCTTCCACTGTCCTTAGTTGGGTGGTGTGCGAGTTGTAATAATAATAATAATAATAATATTAATAATAGCACAGTTTGAATTACCTGCTATTAACCAATACTACCAAACAATCAAGCCTGACTATCTTCTGCCCTACTTCTGTGTTGATCATGTTAAAAGAACTGTTGTAAAGGGACAAAAAAATTTGGTGTCCCTGTTATTTGGCTATTTATCAATAACGATTTGTAGCTATCATATTTCATAATAATAATGATGGGCCTGGATGACAACATTGGCCTGGATAAAGAAATCTGATTTGAAAATTGGAATAGAGGCCTTGATCTGTGAAGCCCAAGAACCGGCATTGCGCACTAAGTATGTTAAATACAATATTTAGCACACAGGAGATTCTCCATTGTGCAGACTGTGTGGTGAAGCAGGGGAAACTGTGACCCACATAATTAGTGCATGTACCATTTTGGCGCAGAAGGAGGACAGGCGAAAGCACGACAATGTTGGATGCATAGAATATTGGGAAATGTGTGGGAAGTGTGGGCTGGAAAGATCTGAGAAATAGTACGAGCATAAGCTTAAGGCAGTGCTGGAAAATGCAAAAGTAAAGCTCCTTCGGGACTTCAGTATCCAATTTGATGAGGATATCATAGCAAGAAGACCAGATCTGATACTGGTAGAAAAAGAAAGAAAACACTGCCTCTTGGTTGACATATCAGTACAAGGAGATGACAAGATTGCGGAGAAGGAAGACAAGAAGGAAGACAAATGTCAGCCGCTGAAATTTGAAATAATGCGAATTTGGGAAATGAACAAAGTGGAGGTTATTCCAATTGTTGTTGGAGCCCTTGGTGTGGTAACAAAAAAGATCCAAAAGTGGCTGTAAAAGATTGGTGTGGAAATTACAACTGAGTTGCTGCAAAAGACTGCACTCTTGGGAACAGCCAGAATTTTGAGAGGGGTACTGAAAATGTAGTAAGAAGTGTGAACTGCAGGACCCTTGGTCATTTGCTGTGACCCGCTCATGCATGTTAATTTTGATGACATATAATCTGTCTGAGTTTGAAGAGAATAATTATGATAGTAATAATAATAATAATACAAAAGACGACATGACAGTGTGGCTTGTATTGTACACTGGGAGCTTTGTGGCTTATACCAGTTAGAGCAAGCTGAAAAAAAATGGTACGAATCTCAACCAAATGGAGTCATTGAATCAGATGAAGTTAAGGTTCTATGAGACTTTAATATACCATGTGATAGCCTAATTGAATGTAGAAGACCAGATATCATGGTGATGTTAAAGAAGAAAAAGAAGTGCAAAATTGTAGACATCGCAGTTCCAGAAGATAGTTGAATAGGTGAAAAAGAATTAGAGAAAATGGAAAAGTATGACTACCTGAAATGGGAGATAAAAAGAGTGTGGACGATAAGGAAAATTGAGATAATACCAATTGCAGTAGGTGATTTGGGAGCAATTAGTAGGAAACTGGATAAGTGGATTGAAAAACTGGATGTACATATTGGCATTGCAAAATTACAAAAGACGGCATTGCTTGGAACAGCAAGAATATTGAGAAGCTTGGAAGGCTGAAAAACTCGGAACCTTAGGTTACTGGTTGTAGCCAGTTTTCAAGGGATAATTAAATACTACCGGCATAAGCTGTGAAAGATAACATAATACACGAGTTTTGCGACCCCTACGTTTAGCGACCACCTGTCATATCCGACCACTATTTTTGGCACGGATGACTCGTAGTTTTTTTTTACTCGTGATGAGCGACCACCTGTCAAACGCGACCAGCGACTGGTCTTATGTGTCCTTAAATTTCAATATACCTGGAATAAGCGACCATAATTGTTGCTTGTTTCTCAGAACAATATTTTTGAACTAATAATTGTTATGTATTGGGTAAAATTCCGAAAAAAACCCCCAAATGTTTCCGTCGCCCTAGCGTGTTGTTTTGATCCCGCCCAATAACGACTTTGTTGCGCATAAATTATCACTCCGTGTTAAGTGACACTGCATAATGTGTTAGGTGTGAAAACACTTTTATTCAATCAACAATTTCTCCCTCAGTCTTTCTAACGCTGTTGTCTACACTACTTAATTCAGTTCTTGGTGTGGGAACCTCGAAAAAATTCACCGAATTTAAAATGGCTTTGCTTCATGCGTCGAAGAAACGCAAAGTTTTGACCCTGGACAAACGCATTCGAGTAATCAAGCTTTCTGAACGAGGTGAATCAGAAAGGAAAATAGCTGATTAATTTGCTGTCGGAAAAACGCAAGTCTAGAAGATAATTCAAAACAAGCAAACACTTTTGATAGACTGGGAGGATGGTATCTCTGGCAAAAGAAAGCAATTACAAACGAGAAAAACTCAGTATGAAAGCATAAATAAACTCGTATGGGAATGGTTTTGCGTCCCACGTTCAAAAGGACTAACTGTTTCCGGCAAACTGCTTCAAACAAAGGCACAGATGTTTTCCCTGCAATTGGGTGAAGATGATTTCATGGTATCCAAAGGCTGGTTGGAAAGCTTCAAGTCCTGCCACAATATTCGTTGTGCTGCTGTCTGTGGAGAGGCCGCAGATGGTGACCCGAAAGTCGTTGACGAATGGAAGGAACGAGTTGACATTGTTTTTGATGGATACTCGCCGGAACACATTTATAACGCTGACGAAACGGGGGGATTTTATCGCACATTACCTTCAAAAAGTTTGGCTGTTTGAGGTGAAAAATGTTCTGGTAGTAAAAAGAGCAAAGAGAGACTGACGATGCTGCTTGCTTGCAAGGCAACAGGACATAAACTGAAGCCATTAGTTATTGGTCATTCTAGGAAACCTCGCTGCTTCAAAGGCAAAGACCTTAACACGCTCTAGGTTATTTATCGGCACAACAAAAAAGTGTGCATGATTTCTGACATATTTTGTGAGTGGCTGGACATTGTAAACAACGAAATGAAACGATCTAATCGTAAAATTATTCTGCTCATTGACAACTGTTCAGCGCACCCGCATGTTAAAAGGAGCAACATTAAATTAGTTTTTCTGCCGCCGAATGTAACTTCCAAGCTTCAGCCTGGTGAAGCCAGTATCATCCAGGCAGTCAAGCTCCGTTACCGTACGAAACTGTTACGCCGTGTTGCATTCTTGGTAGATACCGCGGAACTGGCATCTGTTGTCGCCAAGAAAGTTACTTTATTCGACGCAATTCTATGGTTGAGACATGCATGGGACTCAATTGAAGAATCCACGATTGTTAAATGTTTTGCCCACTGCGGATCAAAAAATGCGAGGTAAGTCGATTGTATTACAGTTATAGAGCTACGAGCTAGAACCTTGGTGATTTTTGTTCTCTTATTTAACTTGTTTAGAGTGGAAGAAGTTGATCAAGCCGAGGACCAAGCTGCTGAGCCAGAACCAATTGATGAGATTACTCCATTCCTGAATGACATGTCATTGCAAGAGTTCGCTGATCAAGATCAAGCGTTTTTGACATGTTCGTCTCTTGGCACAGAGTCTGACTGGGAGGAACAGCTGATCAATCGGGACATCTCTGGTTTCGAATCGGACAAAGATGACGAGGATGAGAATAACACGACCGAAGATCAGCCTCCGGTAGTTTCAATATGCGAAGCGGCAAAAATGGTAGAGGCACTTCGACGGTTTGGCTGCAAGTACAATAAGCCAGAAATTGTGGACGCCACAGCAGACATTGAGCGATCAGTAATGGAAATAGAATTTGAGAAACAAAAACAAGCAAAACAATCTCTTATAACTAATTTTTTTCGCTTAATAAAAGACTCAAAATTTTATGTTTTTGAAAACATTTTGCAATTCAAAAGGCTGTGTGAATAATTCCGCTCCTTGTGTCAAAAATATCGTGGATTAGTGTGAACACAATTGCATGAAATCTTCAGTTCATTTGCGACCACTTTTTCCGGACAATAGGGGCGGTCGCAAAACTCAGGTTCCACTGTAATAATACAATACAATAATGATAATGATAATGGTAATGATAAAAATAGAGATAATCCTAGCAATAATAATAAAAAATAAAATTTATACAGGATGTTTTAAGCACAAGTTGAGATCTCCAGTGTGTCTCAACTAAGTATGGAAGAGAATCAAGCAAATTAGGTAATTTTATGACCAATACATACATTAATTCTTTAAACATTTCAAATCAAAAATGACCCTTCAACCATCCAATATCTTCTTCTTAATAAAATGACCTAGCATTAACAAGTAAAAAATTCTGAAGAGCCAGCTCTTTGAATGAAAGGGCTTAAAATAATCATGACAAGGTTTAACCTTTTGACCTTGAGACATTTACTTGTACCTCAATTGAATGTAGTTATCTACTGTTAGTTAATGTAGAACATAATATTGAACAGCCAGGTCAGGAGTAAAGGAATTAAGCCACAATGTACACTGTACATCACTAAAACAATACTGAATCTCGTTTTGAAATTCTCCTGAAGACAGCCCAAGATAATAGGAGCAGCTATGGTATGTTGTACTTTTTAGTAATAAGTGCAAGAATCAGAAGCAGATCTTACAGTAGGCTTTTTAGTTTAATTTGGATTCAATACACATGTACTAGGTACAATGTTGATTCACACTCACTTGGAAGTTAGTAGTTCATCCAAATCCTGTAGTTAGCAGTTCTCCAAGTTGCCCACAAATCAATATGGTTTGAGAGGAGATGTATCTTCTTGTAAATAGACAAAGTTCATGAAAATAACACAAATTGCATCTATGCAGTATCTTCTGTAAAAAGAGAGGTTTCAATAAACTGACGTGAACTGCACCTTTTGGGCTTATTTCCCCTTAACCCATTAAGTGGCAAGGGCACCCTTTAGCATTTTACTCTAGCTAATGCCAGATGATTCTAGGCTTGATTCATAGATGATTCATAGGGTTGACCCAGGGAATTAAAGAGTTAAAATGTCTCTCTAGAGTAATAAATGAACAATACACTAGGAATACTACCACAAATAATGAACATGCTATAAATAATTATTGTATATAATTTATTATGAAATGGTACATTACTGTACAGTCTGTTGCAAGTACACCTCTTCAGCAAGTTAAGAGGAAAACTGGGTACTAATGTTAGGTGAAGCAACTACCCACACAAATGTGTGATTTCACTAGTTCCCAGCATATAATTA
This sequence comes from Heliopora coerulea, assembly GCA_030142905.1. Lineage (NCBI taxonomy): Eukaryota > Metazoa > Cnidaria > Anthozoa > Scleralcyonacea > Helioporidae > Heliopora > Heliopora coerulea. Next base: position 52,826 of record JASJOG010000174.1, read on the forward strand.
TTGAATGTTTTCATTAGTGATAATTAACCCAGTGATTTTCTGCATTTAATGTGAAAATGAATATTATGAGGGGGCATCTGCTGTATTAGGAACTTATACCAGGACAAAAGTATGTCAACAGATTAAGGAGCATAAACCCCACTCTGCTGAACAAAATCAGTTGGTGTTATTAGAATAGAATAAAAATTCGCAATCTTGCCCCTTAATCCTTTGTAATCTGATAAAATTTCCGATGCTAGCCAGAGTAAAATCAAAAATTCTGGCTTAGACCAAAAAGTTATAATTGAGGTATTCTTAACCCTTTCCAGTCTGAGACATCTCTGTTTCACGAGTCAAATCAGCTGATGTTAACCAGAGACAAATCAAAGTTAGGTATGGAACAAAAAGAAATTAATGGGTTATCCAAGTTAGCAGTTATCCTATTAATGATCAAGCACCTTTTCTGCTGAATAAAATCATTTGCCATTAATTAGGATAGAATTCTAAGGTCTTGTCCCTTAATGAGTTAATCATACCTGTTGATTCATTAATTCCAACACCAGCACCTTTCAGTTTTATTCTGACTAAAACCAGGTAATTTTAATTGTAAAGTGGAGATATGGTGGCCAGCTTCTGGGTAAACCAGTTATCATAAGTCCTACTTTAGCTTTAATATCTCCCCTTTACAATGAAAACTATCAGGCTTTAGCCAGAATAAATTAACTGTTAGCCAGTTTGGGGATTAACGGATTATGAGAAATCTTGATCTCAGCCAAGATGTCTTCCCTAACTGGCAACTACTGCACATTTTGAACTTTAGTTAAAAGAGTAATAAATCTTAACAAGGCTTACAGTGTATACTGTTGCAAAATATTCATGACTGGTTGTGACACTTGAAAGTGTGTCACCCACATCCATGTAAGTTGAAGACCTTTATACTGCTTTCAGAAAAACTCAGATCTCTATGAATCTTGAGATTCAATTCAAGGCAGTTGTTATTCTGGCTTTGTGTTAGCTTCAGTTAATTCAACTACAAACAAGTAACGTTCACAGTTGGTAACTCCAGCACAACTACTCAGCAATTATAAAATTTAATATTTTCATAACCAATGGTTATGTAAATTTATTTTCCCCAGGTATTCTATTTTAATCAGTTTGCTCATTCACATCAAGCATATGAGCATTTTACCCTTGTAATGAAATTTTAAGTTCAATCAGAATTACTACTACAAAACTAAGTTATTAAATCACTTCCCTCCATAATTATAACTAACAATAATTACTTATAACCTCATTTTGAAATTAAACAAACGAGAATTTCGCAAAAATATCACAAAATTGAAACTAAAAGGACTCAAATAATGAATGATGAAAAATTCTCATGGCTTTAGGGAAATTGAAGCTGCCCAAGTAGAAACTTCAGATCAATTTTCATCATTAACATATGTTCTCCATCTGTCTTTTTAACGTAACACTTTAAAACGATTCACGAAAAGGAAAAATTTTTATGCGGAAAGAAATTGACGATTTACCATGAGCAAACTTTAAGTATATACCTGCACCAGTTGTCCGGCGAGAAATCTCCATCTGTGACTCAGTGTCTTCCCATTAAAAGTTGTCTTCCATTTAGTCGCTCACATAATTCGTTACACATTGATCATATGCAATCAATCTCTTCGGTGTCGGGAGACAATGACATGGTGCCCATGTCTTAGAAAAATTTCTGTCAAAATTCCTTCTTCCATATGGCCGCCATGACGTCATATACAAAATTTCAATAAGAGGGTAAAATGACCGTGTTCATGGGCGTGGCAACTGATCCATCTAGGCGGTGTAATTTGGCTGCAGTAATTTTAAATTCTAATTAGTTGGTCAAACGCAAAATTGTGACTAGAAATATGTACATGCAAAAACCCCTCGCCCACCCTTCCTATATATCTCTCGAGAATCCGAGTAAGATTGATGATTTTTCAAAATTGTCAAAAATACAAATCGTCCTTACTGTAACTGGAAGAGGGAATGCAATAAAAAACACACAAACTGGAAATTATTTTTTATTTAAACTGCTTGTGGTCATATTAACGTTTAAAATCTCGATTCTGCTTTATTAAAACAAAACGTTTGGAGAGAATAATCTTTAACGGTTTAATAAATGATAAGAGCCAATTCTACTGCTAAACAATGGATGTTCGTATCAAGATCCATTATTAGTTGCGATCTTCAGGTATTTGGAGTCGTTTTCCAATCCAACATTCCACTCATTTTGCTTAAAGAAAGATATTTTATTAGATGGCCAGGTTTTCCGTCTTAAAATTGAAGCATTCTCAAAGGTTTCCAGTCGAATAGCATTACGGACAACTCATAAATGAAAAATATTTTTTGATATTTTTTGTCTTCAAAAACTGATAAATTCGATATTATCTCAAAGTTGGTTGCAAATGTCTATTAGAAGTGCTATGATAAAGATTTTCGGATGGTATTCATCCTGAGGTACAAGACTTTGGTGACGAAGATGAAACGAATTACGAAACAGAAGAAGTAAAAGAAAACATGAACGAGTTTTGAATCTTTATTGCTAATTAAAATTGGGAAAACACGTAACATCCAACAAAATACGACAAGCAAACCTTGTGCAAGTTTTGGTCGAATGAAGAACGAGTAGAGAGAAGTAAACTACGTACTTTTTTCTTCTGTAAAACTTTCGTAAAAACGAAAAATGGTGTAGCGTACAAACCTGTAACTCCTACGTCTTTTCAACGAAGCATTCAGCGGTACCTCAGTCCAATGGGCTCAACGGTGAATTTACAAAAAGAAGACTGCTTTAAACTTTTAAACTTTCTTAAGAGTTTTTAAAATCCTGATGAAACCGTTACTGGTGAAATACGGTAAAGGTCATCATCCACAAGCCATACGACAAGTGAGGAAGACTGAAATGGACAACTGTTTTGCCGAAGGATAATTTGGTGACTGTTTACCTTGCATTTTTGTTTCAAGTCAAAAATACATCCTAACGTCTTCAGTGGGGCGACATTTCATATGGAAAAAAGTCCTGATTGAGTCGATGAAATCTTTGTGTGGAAAGAGGAGAAAGTATCCAAAGACTGTGATGGCCTGGACAGCTCTTCTGGACGATGAGTGTGCAATTCCACTTCTCAAGCAATTGACCTTGAACGCTGTCCGCTTAAATACTGCAAAATGTTCAAAAGTAATTGTCCTACAAAGATGAATGAGCCAGAATCTTCATTCTACTTTATCAATAAACACCTGTTAAATCCAGGCGGTAATATTTGGTACAAGTCTCCCCTGGAGCAGAATGAACTCGGAAAGCTGCTCTTCAAACCTGCTCAAAACATTTCCGTTCGCAGAACTTATATTTCAAAGCTATTTGATAAAGACGTACCAGTGATTGATTAGCTTATGTAAGTGGTTACCAGAACGTGAATACTCTCGTGATTTATACAAATCAGCATCTATTCAACTTCAGCCGAGAATGTCGTTTACACTTAGTCGCTTAGCAAATGTCATGACAGCAATCGAGTTCCCTTACGTCTTTCGTTGATACTCATCAGAAAGAACCAAGACCAAGCGTTGCTCCAAAAAGTGAACAGTTGACCAATGCATATTCCAAGGAGCTAACTTTGAGAACTGCTCTTTCAAATCATAAATTGTCTAGTTACTAAGATGGCCCGCAAAAGAGAAACCATCCGCAAGCACCAAGAAAGCCATTTCGTTTGCCGGTCTTAAATGATTTACTGGCTTCAGATTTCAAATGATGTAAATAACGTCTGAGAGATCCATAAAACGGAAAAAAGAACGAGACCAAACCGATTTGTTTCAATACAGACCTAAGCAACCTAAAGTTTGGTCAACAACAAACTAGACCCCGAGCTTGTACACGGCACTCTTGAGTGTGCGAGAATTCTTATTATTACTATTATTATTATTACTATTATTATTATTACTATTATTATTATTACTATTATTATTATTACTATTATTATTATTATTGAGGAAAGTCAGCTCATACGAGCCAATGAGGTCGTTTAGCCCAAATTGCCATATTATGCCAAACTGGGCACATGTCCCATAAATTATAGTGGCATGGCAATCACAAAGTGAAAAACATCGTGAGTAGTTAATGCCATTTTATGCCACAGTCTCACATACACAATTCCGTTGGTTGGGCATGGTCAAGGGCTGGTGCTTTGCACCTATAAATCATGAGACTTCCTCAATAACCATCACACTTCCTCTCAGACTATTCTAAGGGTCTGTTCCGCAAAGCTGACCAATTAAGGCAAGCTAGACGCCAGTCCAATAGCTGAAGTTGGATAATGTGATCTATTTTGTTCTTAGACTAGAAGAGTTCCTTTCAGACACGTAAGTGTCCTGGGCTCACTCAACCATTTAAGGTAAAGGACATCAGGACAGTCAGAAGGATTTACTAGTCCTTGGGCTAACAGGGAAGGTTTGCCAACACCTTAGGTGAGGTTACTTACCACTGACGGCCAATTAAGGCAAGCAGTGGCTTTCAATCACCCGTTTACCCAGCTGGCAAGGCAGGGGCGCCACTCCCTGAGGATGCCGAAACATCTTGCCTACCTATTATTATTATTATTATTACTATTATTATTATTATTATTATTATTATTATTATTATTATTAAACTTTTATTTCATGTGGGTGACACTTAATAGCGGTGGGTTAACAAACTTGTTGTCCTCAGAATAAATATACAATATAGTACAAAAAATTACAATAAAACTAGGTGAAAAATGATACTATATACTTAAATGATCTAAATGCTCTTGTTCTTTAAAAATCTTATTCCACATATTAATCTTAAAGCATTGCAATGAATCAACTTTCCTAATATGTAAAGGCACACTGTTCCACAGTCTCGTGGAAGTTACTGAAAAGGACCGATCACCTTTAATTTCTCGCTTATATTTCGGACAAATGGCATTATAATTGACATAGCGCGTGCTTGTATTGTGTTGTCTGTTATTTATTAATAAATGTTCTTCAAGATAGCTTGGCACTGAGCTATGAATAAGTTTGTACAAAATTGCGTATTTATCGATTTTACATTGTTTATAGAAAGGTATCCAGGCCAACTTATTAAATAGAACTACTGGAGGAGCTTGACAGTCGGCGTATAGAATTACTCGAGCAGCCCTTTTCTGTAACTTCAAAACCTTAATTAGAAGCTCCATATTGCAGGAGGACAAGATGACACTAGCATAACTAATAACAGGACGAATAATAGCATTATGATAATACAACAAGGTGCGGAGATCCAGTGTAGATAGGTTTAATGAAACAGCGGTGTTCTTGAGGTAATACATTATCTAAAATATAGAAAACAAGCTTCTCGACGTTTCGATTAGTAGCATGCTACTAATCTCCGGACGAAGGGCCTTCGCTTGAAACGTCGAGAAGCTTGTTTTCTAAATTTTAGATAGTGTATAACCTCAAGAACGCCGCTGTTATAATACAACAACCGTTGTTCTAACGGTAAAAAGGCCCTGACTTTTCTCAATACTGCTACGCGTGAGGCGAGCTTTTTACAAATATTTTCCACATGGCAATCAAATGTAACAGAACTATCAATTGTTAACCCTAAAGGTGTTGCACATTCTACATTTTCAAGCCTCTTGTCTCCCAGCGCTACCGTAAGTTTGTTGTTCACCTTGGAGGCCAGCCTTTTCCCAGTGATCATTAGCACTTGGATTTTGACTCGTTGATTGGAGGTTAATTGGAGTCAGCCTAGTGGCGTATCTCGTTCATTGAGTTGTTCAAAGAGCATTCCAGCCGAGATATGTTGTTGACGTCTGCCGAAGCGGTGAGTGTTGTATCATCTGCATAAAGGTCCACTTGAGAATTAACATGCAAACGCAGATCATTAATAAATAGTATAAAAAATAACGGGCCCAAAATGCTGCCATGAGGTACCCCATGCTTTACAGTCACTTCGCCTGAAACTTCTCCGCGCAGGCCAACAACTTGTTTGCTTCCAGATAAGTACGAATGACACCATTTTAACTCCTTATCAATGATATCATAGGCGTCCAATTTCTTCAACAAAAGATCGTGATTAACCATATCGAAAGCCTTACGATAATCAATAAGGACCATGCCTGAGACCTTGTTCGTATCCAGATTAAACAGTAGATCATCAATAATCTTGATGAGAGCAGTCTCAGTACTATGGTTTCTACGACAACCCGACTGCCTCGAGTATATAAGATTGTTTTCGTGGAGGAAATCATACAGAGCGTTATAACTATGTCGCTCAATGAGTTTCTATAGGACAGGTAGCACTGAAATTGGACGGTAATTGCACCGATCAGTATCTGCACCATTTTTGAACAGCGGTGTCACCATGGCAGTTTTCCAGCGCCTAGGGAACTTGCCAGTAGTGAAAAAAAGGTTGATTAGCCTAGCAATACTCGGCACGAAAGTGGGAGCGGCAATGCGTAGGAGACGAGCACCAATCTTATAAATACCTGCCGCTTTATTAGGACTATTATTTATTATTATTTTGTTGACCTGAGCACTAGTTATAGCGAGAATAGAAAACGAAACGTCCAGTTCCTTCCTGGATCTAATAAAGTTCTTCAATTTCGACAAGTCTGATGGAATGTGTCGTAGGCCATCTGCCAATTTATCCTCAATAGTGGAGAAATTGTATATATATTATATTATATATATATAATTACAATATATATATATTTATTGATTGCTTATTAATCGAATGCGATGTCTGTACGGGAAAGTATTTGCCTGAGGTTTTCGAACGAACGAGGTTAATAAGAAATTTATTATATGGCTTTTAACACCTTTCTTCATCGCTTTTAACGAAGCTTTGTGTTTGTGAGTTAGCGGCTTAGGTTTACTTGCTTGCTTTTCCCAGATTCTTCATGGGTTTTTGCATCTATTCATCCAATTTTCTGCTTAAAATTATCGTTGAGAACGTTTAACTTCTTTTTTTGTAGTTTGTGTTAATAAATCTTCGGTAAAACGTACCTGAATCTGGCTTGTTTTTCTTCAAATCAACTGGGAAATTTCCTTGCCAAAACTAGTCGGTCTGTACGAAAAACGTATGGTATGGCTAGGAAGCCAATCATCGTGTGTCATTTTTCGTAATGACTGGCTAGCGAGCTCAGCCATATAATAAACATATATATATATATATATATATATATATATATATATATAGAAACATAGATACACAATGCAAAAATTTTTCTCCCTAGTCACCACGCGTGTGAAAGGACTCGACGCACGTCCAGATTAGTACCCTCGCACCACGCTTCGCGGGGTTGGGCGAGGGGAAAAGACTGGAACGATAAGTCCTTATGCCCGGCATTATGACTGCATGAAGCCAAAGTTCTGGCCACTGGAGGAAGCCATGTACGTCCGAAGTGAGCAAAAACATTGTCCTAAACACAGTACAGTGGCCCGCAAGGAAATTATCAATTTCTGGAAGCACAATTCTTTTAGAACACATGATAAACCAATGTGTGTTACACAAGTAAGACTTTGATCAGAAAAAATTCTAGCGACGAAAATGGATTGAAAGACAAATTATTTGACAAACTAAAGTAAAATTTGACCTGAAACTCCAGGCGAATATGCAGGTTTTTCTTGTTTTTCATTGTTTTTCCGCGTTTCATACTTTGTTTTTTGAGAATCTTCACATTAAAAATTACGGGCCGATTATTTTAATATCGTACCTTTATTCTGTTCCATTCTCGTAAACCCTAACCTAACTTTTTTCGACTTGAAGAACAACTTCGAACTTGCAAAAATTCTCCATAAACTGTATTTTCGCATATTTTTTGTGTCAAAGTGGACAAACCTTACTTCATTTGTTCTTGTAAGAACTGTGTTGATTTTTAAACGTGAAATACCGACTTACTTTCTTCATATTTGTCAAAATACGGGCAGTTGTTGGTAATGAATTGTATACTTTAGTTTTAAACCTTATATTTTACAGTATTTCTGCTTCTCATTGGTCGTCTATGATTTCACATACTCTAAAATGTGAAGGTAGTTCGTCGAAAATCTTTAAGGGTTCGATATGTTCGTCTTTCTCTCGTTTGAAAGTGTCTTTTTACCTCAGGTTTCTTTCTTTTATATGTTCTTTCTTGCCCAGATAAACAAATAGAGTTTGCACTAAATTACATCTACCTAAACCAGGTCAGCCAAAAATTAACCATTCGATAAATCTGAAAATAATCCAAACCGAATCATAAGCCTTACCCTAACCATTACTGTAGTCTAATATGAAACTTGACGTACGTCTATCCTTAAAACAAACAAACAAAAGTAAAATTACCAATATTGGTAATCCGGTTTAGATCGATAATATGAAGCGTTTTTCTTAAAAGGACACTGGAGAGACATTGAAAAACACTGAGGTGCAATGATCTTGTAGTTTTACTAATTAAATTATTGGCTTCTTCTTTACATTTAGAATTGACGAGCCTGAAAACTAAGTTCGAGACGAGGTATAAAGTTGAACTAGCTAAATCTTTGATTTAAAATCCGTAATCCATTAAGACAGCGTTGAAAAATAAGAATAAGCTGAAATTTCCGCGTGATTTCGTACTGAAATTTTGCTCTTTTTTGCCAAATACTTCATCCTTTTCGCTATTGTAGTTTGCCAGAAACAGCTGTGACAAAAGCTGTATTATTGAGGTATATACGGAATTCTTCATAATTTACCAGGCAAATTTTTACTCCAGAAAATTAAAGATTTAATCGTCGTAAATTTTTAGTAAAAGGACTGCGTTTGACGTACATTGCGGCCTCCATATCCGCAATTTTTGGCTTCAAAATTCTTCCTCGAGTTATCGTTCCAGTCTTTTTAAAGTTCACTGTTGTGCTGTGATAGAAACATGAATGACGTCATTTCAACCAGAAAAATGTCTAGCGAAAACAGGAGGGGTAGCCGAGGGTTTTCTGCTATTTTTCTAGTTGAAATGGTGTCATTCATGTTTCTATCACAGTACAGAACACGAAAGCTACTTTGTATTTGTTTTATAAAATAACAAAGGTTCTCTCGAGTTTTCGTGACGTCATTCATCTCTCTGTACTCTAATACAAAATAAAAATAAGGTCACCCGTGTCTCTGTACTCTGAGAGAAAATGAGGCTCGTCCAATCAGAGCGTGCGTAGTACACGTGTTATTTTATAAATATATATACAGACATAAATTATTCAAAAACTGCGAAAATTTTTCACCCTAGTCACCGTGCGTGTAAAAGGACTCTACGCTCGTCGGGATTAGTACCCTCGAACCGAACTTCGCGTGGGTGGGCGAGGGGACAACTAGAATGTCGAACAGAATGTACGACATGTTGTAGAAGAGTAGCAAAGCCACAAACGAGGAATTTTCTCACCATTCAATGATATAATAGTGGAGAATAAGGATTTCGAGAACTTCCTCTTCTGTTTGTCATCATCTTAAACAGACTTGGAGAAATTGGCATCCAGATGATGACAATCGAGGATGCCACTCGACACAGAATTTTACAAAGTTGTCTGAAAGCTTACCATTAGGCCATAATCCGATGTCGCAAATTGGAGGACGTGGTTGAGTACCAGTGTCAACTACAGCGACAACGTCATTACTGCTGTGGATATTGAAAATATCCACAGGAGCAGCAGCAGGTACGTCAGCCTTATGACATCACTTCAACCTCACTATCCGGAGTGTCCAGTCACTCACAACGTTGCAAGTTCACAGAAGCTGTTAATGATGACGAAGACACAAAAGTGTAGATGCAGCAGGATACAACCATCTCTGGATCTTTGGTATACGCTTAAATTTAGCTTGCTGACGACTTTTACTCCTTTCTCGTCCCTTGACTTTCACATTGCCCGGTTTGCGTTTGTAAAACATAACATAATCGCAGTTTGACTGATAGCAAAAGTAGTAAGACTGGTTTCCACAGCTGAAACACAGTACAGAATTGCCTCCTCATTGCAGGATTTATCTGCTGTTCAGCTAAAAGAATGCTTACCTACACTTACTTCAAGTACCTATACGTAAGCATATATAAGTGAACATTTACGTAGTACAGCTATCTCATTCCTGGACTAAAAAGAGAAAAAGTAATGTTAACAAAAAATGCATGCTCTGGAAATATGATAGAATTTTAATCCTCAGGTTTTCCTTTAACAAGTTTTACATTGTGGAACTGGTCAATTTGCTACCATGTTGATTCTAAAACTGAGAACACTTATCCTTAATACTTAACAGTGATTCGCCTCAGGCTCAGTGAATATTTTGTCACGGGGAGTACTCAATAATATTCACTGAGCCTGAGGCGAATAATTGTTTTAGTTTAATTACACGGGTGATTATTTGATAGAAAGTAGTGAACTAGCGCTTTTAGAATCTCTTCGGTAACATTTACAAATGTGGCCGCCATCTTGTTTCTGAGTCTTCACTGTTATACTCGCCTGCAGATGATTATTGAGATTTATGACGTATTTTTCTGGCCAATCACAAAAACGGATTTCGATAATCACCTGTGAATTAAAATAAAAGTAAATGCAGTATATAAATTATAACGATCAAGTGAGCCTGATGTTTTGCCTACCAAAACTTCATAAGCCAATCATATGAAACATCACGTTACCCAACCTGTCGGGTGACACTTTCCCAATAAGGCGCTACAACAGGAATTTCAATCTCCTAAGTTCAGATTACCCCTCGAAGACCAAACAGTACTCATATCGAAGCTTGCCAACGAAAAAATACCGTTGGAGATAATAGGGAATCGGGTAGGATTTTAAAACCACATAAAAATTGAGAAATTTTACACTTCACTAGAAAAGCACGACAATCGTGAAATACAGGGCTAACAAATAGAGCCAACAAGTATTCAAAACCTCATCCAGGTCAATATGCTATTCTTCTGAAGTTACAAAAACGCACCACAGAATTTTAGTTGACTCACTCCTACGCGTTCACATGTAGAATAACATCCATTCATAACTTATTTTTGAACTTCACCCTCAACTACACCCTTGTATTTTTATATAGCTTTTTTTCCACTCATTCTCAACGCATTAAAGGCTATACCCAGACAGTCGAAGTCTTTCTACAATACGTCTTTGGTCAGACAACGCTTCTTGTTAGCTTTGTTGAAGTATGTTTAAACCTGACCGAGGTTATCATATGACATCTGTATATTTAGTTCGGATGTACTTCCACCAGAAGGCAATTCTTAACTTTCTTTTGGTGATCAACTTGGATCGATCATGAGGCCTTTTCAAAACTTTCTAGCAGCTACGTAATGAGACCTATACGAGTACGTTCTGCATGTTTCTATTAATTTAAGGCCAAGGGTAGCACAGTTCCAGTACACTTGAAAATGTTTTAAGTTTTTTAAAGCGGTCCTCCACTGAACAACGGATCCTTAAGTATGTGACACCTTCGATCGTTTCTACACGACAGTACTTCATGTACTTCAAATATAACTCATCTCAAACTTTCTCCTCAGGATCAATGGATGGGAGGATAAGCTATCTATAACTTTAAGACACGTGGTGTCTGGCCTTGGAAAAATCTAACGGAGTTGGGTCACGTGAAATTCTTTAGATTTACTCACGATATCTAATGTACATACGAGAAAACGCAGCCAGTTACATTTGTGCCTCAGCTCCAATTTAAAAAAATTGCATCATTAATACTTTAATCGCCAATTTTCATTTACGTGTAATTTTCTTTACTGTGAATCTACTGAAATAAGATGTTAAGTTGCAACGTGTCGAAAATCATTGAGTTGTAAGATGTAATGTTTTCAGATGTTTCGTTATGTTGTAACAAGCTAATTTCCATGAGCTTAAATCAGTCCTCTCCAAGTCTCCACATAACGTGTAACTTGGTCGGCCATTGACAACACTAAAAAAACCTGTTGCTAAAAATAGACTTAATTAAAGATTTTCATCACATTTATCCAACATTTGCGTACAAAGAGTCATGTTACTTGGTAACACGTAATGTTATGCTCTGTTGCAATGAGGTTGAAGTGCCGGCCGTTCCCTTGCATACCGTGTTTTTAAGTTCTACGCTACAAGACGTTGCTTTGCAAGACGCAATCTTATCATTCGTTGCGCTATAAAAGCATATAATACGCAATAACACGCTACATCACCTAGTAAAACGCTAAATCACCTTTTAAGATACTACATCACGCAAGACGGTACATTACGCTCCAAGCTGGAATATTACATTGCATCATATTATCTATCGTTGTAAGGTGATACATTAAGTTATAATACAGTGCATTATGTTCTACGAAAGTTCATTACTGATTCACGATTATGGAACACGTCAGATGACTGTTTTCATGTTTCTTCATATCCTAGAAATTCTTCTTAAGCTTTCATTAAGTCATTCAAATATTTATTTATTCGATTGTTTATCCTGTAAAACAAGTAGATTTTATTTCTCCGTTCTCTGTACTGTTGCCCTTGTAAAGAAGGCATCAAAACGTGATAAGAACGTCAGTGATTTACTCAACTACGTCTGGTAGGCCACGTTCTTGTTCTTATTTCCTTGTGACGTCACCTGAGCATCTGAAACTGAACAGAAAACGGCAAAATGAAAAGCATTTCTTAAATGTTGTAAAATACAATGCTGCATTGTACGATGACATATTACGTAGTAAGATACTACATTACGTTGAAAAACATTCGACATTACGACGTAAAACCTACGTTATATTACGCGACGTAACATTAACTTGAATGATGTTAAGTTACGTCACAAGACGGTACATTAAAACGTTACAAGGTTTTACAAATCACGAAAAGACTTTACGTTACTTTGAACGACAGTACGTTATGTAGTAGAATGTTAGGTTACATAATATGAGGTTATGCTGTGCTCTTGTTCCAAGAAGTGATGTTATCTTATTAGATGCAATGTTACATTGGCCAAGCTTACGTTTTAAGAAAATACACTGTGCGATGATACTCCATTGTGAGGGGTGACGTTCGTGCTAATTACTTTCGACCAGGAAAATGATTCTTTTTAATACACGGGCTTATGAGCGAAAGCACAATCATTTGTAAGCGGAAATATATATAATGTAGCGCCTCGTAAAATCTAAAGCGCCAAATTACACACTAAGCTTAACACACGGGGCATTAATTTTATTTTCTTTATATGAAGAATGATTTTTTCTCCAAGTAACTATTTTTCCGTAAATCAAATTACAACGGTATGTGCCCTTAATCACGTCAGAGGGGAAAGAAAAAACAAAAGAGTAATTCTTATGTACTTCGGTTAATGTAATAGTTTAAGGGAGAGCAGTTTAATGCACAAGAGCTCATTTAGGGGAAACTGTAATAGGATATGATCTCCTAGGATGCGCTACTTATATGCGTTGTAACCTAAATAATCGAGTTATGTTAAAAGGCATTAAAATTTTTTTACAAAGATGGTTTCGCAAAGCAAGTACATATTGCAAAAATTCTTTAAAGACGTAAAATTGAAACGATGACATTAAGGTAAGCAGCTAGCACGTTTCCATCAAGGTGCAAGAAGTTTTCTCGCAATAAATATTTGCTTCCAACATAATTACGATCTAACTCATCCAAAGATTCGACGATATCAATATTTAATTTTAATTTATTTGAAAAGCACTAGAGATAATAAACAATCTCTTTTACCACTCTTCCATGACAAAATTTGTTCTTAAGATATTTACATTTGATTGACATGTAAATCAGGAAAACCATGGCGTTACGTTATGGACAAATCATAGTTATTACTCCGGTTACCTGTGGTAGCACGAGTCTAGGTTTCGGCTCCGTTTCTCTATTATTATTTTTCTTTTTTTTTTGCTGTTGCGATATTGCAATTATTGCACAATATTTCCGTCCGGCCTTCCAAACACGTTAAACGCTTCGAATGGAAGATCTTGCGATTGCGTACACTTTTGGTTTTTATCGAGTTGTTGGTACATGTACGTTTTTTCATGTGATTTCCATGGACATAGTTTCCAATGTTAGATATTCATACGTGCATCGATGAAGATCTTCATACAAAGTTATAAAGCGATTTTTAGTTGAGTTGACCGACGATCATCTTTCCCCGTGTCAGTGTTGTCTGCGAACAACTCTGCTGTGGTTGTTTGATTTTAATGTCTTGTGGAGAAGATGGTTAACCGAAAAATGTGTAACAGATACGTTAGTTAAACGAAAGATTGATAACAATCAGTGTTAGTGGACTATATTTATGTGAAGTTAGGGGACTGATAACCGTGACAACGTCTTACCCTTTTCAATTCTGCAATGTTTGTCGCAGAAGTTCTTCCATTCTCATTTAATAACCAGTATATCGATGAAAACAATATCATTTACCCTTCGTCGAAACAAACGGAGTACTCGTTGAATAAATTGCGACAGATGACGACTGCATAACCTTAACTCTGTCACAACTAAAGTAATTTCATTTTGTCTGAATAACTGACCTTCGGCTGTTTGCTACACATCTCTACTTGTTCATTCGCCATGTTCCTAAAGTACAGCAATTTTGAACCGTTCCGTCCAATACTTAAAAGTTCATGGTACCGCAGTCAAAATGTTTTTACCTGCGGAAGGACTGAGGTGAAAAATCTTAGGATCTCTTCGTTACAAAATGTACAAACGCAAATAGTAAATGATATGAATGATAATTTAAAACAAAAACTTTCCCCAAATTAAATTCGTTATCAGAAAGTTACTTCTAATTTCGAAATACCCTCACAGGTGGCATAATCGTTCCGGTGGCGGAGTGCAGGCACTAATGGCGTCTCAGTAAAGTCATTAGGGGGAACATTTTGTACAGATTTCAGGGAGTGCGTCGAATTCTTGTTATATGTACACTTCGACGTGTCTAATTTGACACTGGTTAATGATTACATTACCAGTTCGGGGAGACTTCGGCTGACTTAGGGTCTTTTAGGACCAGGACCTCCTTACCGAGTATACGTAATTTTTTTCATTTTCTTCACAAGGCCTGATGCCTCATATCTCCTTCTTCCAAGAGTTCCCAATAATTAGGTAGGCTGAGCGAACGCCTACAAAGCAACTTGTTTATTGAGACATCACATGTATCTTTAAGACAATTAAAGCCTGGTTCTCACTTAAAGAAAATTTAATATTTAAGGATTTAAACTTTAAGGATGAAAAATGTTAAGTATTAAATCAGCGACGTTCTCGCTTCCTTCCTGAATACCACGGATAAAAACTAAAACGCTTTTTGCGTACTCGCAGTCGCTAGGCACAAATGTTAAAAAAAAAAATGGAGACAAGATGGAGATTGATGAAATGAAAGTGTTGGCCCTGATGCTTATGAGTCGAAAATGCATCAAAATACTGGACAACAAACTTCTCCCTGAGAAAAACCCTTAAATTCGTGACTTAGCACTTAAGCTTCAAGCTTTATATTAATAAAATTTAATTCCTTAAGTGTTAAATCTTAAAACATAAACACGCACTTAAGTCTTAAATTTGTTGTTCTCACTTGTTTTTAAGATTTAACACTTAGTGCTTAATGCTCTTAAAATAACATTCTTCGCCTTAAAACACCATTGAGAACCCGGCTTAAGCAAAAACGCTTAAATCTTTGTACGTCATTGCATTACATCACGCTAGACATGTTTTGAAAATAGAGTTTCCATTGTGATAGATCAGTTCCCTGAAAGTTCACGACAACAATATAAAAAGAATGTTTTTGGGCAAGTGCATGGTAAATTTCTGTTTTAGTAAACCCCTATAAATTTTTAATCAAATATTAGAATAAGCCGTATTAATGTAAGTGGAGAAAGCATTGTTTCAGTGAGGAAGAAACGAACAGTTCTATCTTCAGGACAAAGGAGTATAACGATACCAAGGCTGTTTTATCTCTTTGAATGTGTAGTTTGGTGGAGTCCATTTCCATGCAAAGAGTCTAGAGATATTGTTAATTAACTGCAATAATATACAAAATTTCTCGATAAATCGCAGTGCTAAGTCCATGAGTTTACATCACTGATTATTTCACCATATGTCATGCAAATCTAGACCTTTCAACATCACGGTCTGTTACTAAAGAATAGTAAACGACATTCTTCACGGCCTTAGCTCTTTTAAATCAGACTAACTTAACAGACCTTTCTTTCATTAGCTCTAATCGTCACAAACAATTTCTTCTCATCGTTGTCTGAGCAAATGTTTTCTTACACACTTGTATCAATTGTTTCGTGGGAAATGAAGCAAATTAATCCCACTTTAAAATGCGCCATAACTTCCGCACTTTTTTACGTATATCAGGCTTAATATGGCTCTGGTGCCCCCAAGGAAGATGTTCGAAGTAACATCAATGAAAGACCAGAAATCCGACAAATGATGACTATTTCGTTGTTGAGGAATCTCTCACATTCCGTTTGTCCACACATAAATATCTCAGGCAAAAGTCTTCAGGCGCGTACACACAAAGTTCGCTCAGACAATTTAGAGTCCAGTATCACCTATACAGCGGGAATAAAAAGCCAGATTTAAACTAGGCTGTAATATTAGGTAAAGAGGTCTCGGAACGAGGATTAAACTTATGTTCTGGGCATGTTTTTACGTCGAAAACTTTCTCATTTGAATCTCTTTTTAGATATAATGTCTTATGAACAGAGACAAGCAAGTGCGACAAGTCCATTTCCCTCAAATACTGTTGGCGAACAAACGACGTCTAAGTTGACAGTAATTAAGTTTAAGGTTTTTCCTTTTTCCCCACTTTTTTCACGTGTGAGTGTTTACTCGAAATGGTGAATAATACAAAGTGGCGTGATTGAGGCGTATGAACAAGCCACTTTCAAATAAAAGATCGTCCTTGGTGGCGGATCTTAAATGGTTAGTCATTAAATGTTAAAGTATATTTCCAACTACGACGTAGTGGGGCTGTGAGATACAAGATTTAAATAAAGCCCAACATCTTGCCAAACTGGTCTTTTGCGACTGTTAACGGAGTTCTTATTGCTATACCGATAGTAAAACGGATAAATCGACAGTGAAAGCGATTCTCAAGAGTATCGAGGAATAACGCAAGAGCCGTTAGTTTCCCTTGAAAAATCACGAACGAGCTTTGAGGGAGCAAAATATTTTAATGCAGCGAACTACTACAACATGGAGTTTGACAAGCGATAGGATTTTCCGATAACGACTTTCGATAACTCCTTATCGTGAGATTAAGAATTACGGAACAGAAATGTCGTTCCGTATCATTTGAGGACGGCTATATAGCGACAGACTGTTGCGACAATATGCTACAGAATAAAAAAAAATTAACATTTACCATCTAATGTGACTTGATTTGACAAAATAGATTGTTTTCAGGACCTGCAGAAATTCTCACCGTTCCTGCAATTAAACGCATCATTTATTTTGTTTTCTGCTATAACACTGAAGACGCCCATAATATCCGAACCCAGTTAAAAAATCTTCACCCTTGGGCTTTACCCCTGTGTCAATATTCGTTTTGTAGCCGGTCTATCCTTACCTCTCTCACATTTCTTTTCCTTTAAGAGCCGGGTACAGAAAGTCCTGAGGTCATGCGTGCTTTTTAGTTTTCTTTGTCAAAGCTGTAGACCTTCGCATCTTGGTGAAACCAGCAGACTTTTACACACAGCCGCCTCAGGTCAGATGGCACTTTCGGCTATAATTGGAAAAGGACGCAATGATCCTCCTTCTACAAGCATTCTTACCCACCACTAAACACCACTAGGCACCCTATATCTCTTATAATGACGTGAAAATCCTTTCCTCCTCTTCCGACGAAACTCAACTTTTATTGCACGAAGGCTTACTCATTAACAATTTTAAACAATAACCAAACGTTAATATTTCTTCTGCTTCTTTATTATCATTCGGATATCTATCTTTTTGTTTTCTGGCCAGGTCAATAAACTGACTCCACCGCCATGTCATTTTAACTTATATTTCAGTTCCGTCAATTGGTTAACTTAATAAAAAAAGTAGCAATTGTCTTGTAACTATATACTTTCACTAACTGAAAACCGGTAAATATTCCCACGATGATGTTGCATTATAAGCAACGAAAGGTTTAACTAATTTAATGATTGAATTGAGCGATTCAACTAAAATCTTATATTTCGACTATTAATAGGTTATGGCCTTAATACGTGTTCTATGCTGGCCATTGATATTTTTACTATAGTCACGTTTCCTGATAGGTGAATCGACTGCAGTTAGAACATGGTTAGTTATCAACAAAGGATCGAATTTGCTCAATTGTTATGCTTCTCCGTGAAATGCATCCCTCAAATCCTAAGATAAAATTATGAGTATCTACAACTTATTCCGGAATATAGCGGTAAGGAAAGGTGTCTCGTAATCCGCTTAGCACAGAGGCTGTCATACACACGGAAGTCATTTGTTAGTATCAAGGCAACCACGATTCAGGCACTACAGGATCATTGCATGGAATTGGTGACTGCGAACTACCTCACATTACTGCTGTATGCAGGAAATATGACTGAGGACAATAGAACTTCACCTCACGTCCCAGCTGAAAGTTTACCTCGGAGAGTGGGCAACGAATGGCTTTCTCGGGACTCTACTCACTTTTTACTAGGTTTTCCATGATCTTTTACTTTCTTTTCTATACTTAAGTCTTGTCTCAGTCTTACCACGAAGGATTGGTGTGTCCTCATGACTGACGTACTCAATGGTTTTCAAGACCCTAGTATATCCACAACTTATATCCACTGAAGATGCTGATTCAACAGATTACCCAACAATAACTGCAAAAGTAGCAAATATGCTTCCCACTAGAACGTTCAAATGCCAGAGCAAAACTGACGTAAAGGAAAACGACGTAGTCTGGCACATGCTTAATCCCTGTGAAAGAATCTTAAAACTAAAAAATGGTTGAGCGAGGCATACACAAAATCAACAAGATTAAAATCACCTCGTCCCTGACATAACTTCCTCTTTTCATAAACGGGATCAGCCTTTACACGACAAAGTTATGCTGACGATGACGAAGCAGACTTTCTGACCTAGTATCTTCAAGACCCAAACTCAGAAAAAGATTCGTTTCGCACATACGCTAAACATTTTACTGTCCTGTTAAGACAGCACAACTTCAAAGTTCACTTGCACTGAACTAGCTGAATGCCTATATACAGATGAAAATATATTTAAAGAGAAGGTTTTTGACCGTTATCACGACAGATTCTTCCACGTCCGTCATATTATAGAATTGAGTTTGTACCTGACTATTGTCCAGGAGCACTAGAGGTCCTCTACTGTGATACGAATGTTAGTCTTGATGAGTTAATTTTGGTCCAGATCTGTGTGTTTTACTTCTTCAGAAACTTGACACCCTACGAGGACTAGTTCATTAACAAGGCATTTCAATTGTACATGCACACCAACAACTCTTTACGTCGCCGTAACTAGAAGACCACTACGGGTTTTTCAAATGTTGAATTTGCCTGAGTTGAGCATGATCACCCGGACCTCCTCCTGTCAATTCCATCAGCAGGATCTAAGATTTTACAATTCCAACATCCACATTTTTCATGATTTTCAATTTGCCGGTAGTCTCAGTTGCACTAGCCCAGAGTGAGTCGGGAAGTCTCAAAAAAAGCCTGATGAACGGTCAGAAGATGGGTGTGCAGAAAATAGTAATAAGATAGTGAACCGGTCTGACTGTCGTTTTGATATTGACATACTGCAGATTTTAGACGGAGAAACTGTAACCTTGTTGGACAGTGATAAATGCGAAGAATGTCATTTTACCCTTTCGCCGTTATTTTTTGCCAGTCAAATTTTATTGCTGAAAAAACTGACATGTAACAAGTAGTGGAACCTTTGAATTTGTTTAGACAAATTGTATTCCTTTCTTAACATTAGATATCACAGTTAACTGAGAAAAAAATTGCCATCATAACGAAATACTTATCTACTTTTAATCGTCTATTATTGATGGTTATTGAGTCGTTTATAGTTAAATTTACCGAACAACTGCGCTAGAGATCTTCATGCCATTCAATTAACATGTTTCGATCTCACTAAGGCTATATGATTAGTAATGACTGATTATTGCTAATTTTTGATGATTAAAGCCCTAAACTGAATTTATTTTTGTTTTATTTTTTCTTCGCGGTATTATAAATGGGTTCCCATGTCATGTTTTCCTGCAACAGACAGTTATCAGCCAAGGAACTTATGTTTGCCATCAAATTTAAAATCCTGTTCCCTGAAAAGGGACGGTAACATGTAATACTCGGTTTTCTTCTGCCCAAGCTATCTTGTGGTTTGTTTATTCGTATCAACATATAATGCGAAGGATTATTTAAGTAAAGCCACTCTTGTCAGCCTAAAAATATTTTGTATATCATAATAACGTTATGCGTATTACGAAGAAATGTTATAAAATTAACTATATTAAGCCAATCGGTCGAAACGACTTTACTTCACAAAAATACTTAAACTCGCTTCTTGAAATAACTGGACTCCTATTCAACCAGGTCAGCTATCGTGTCAACGAATTCAAACCATTTAAACGAGAGAGAGATAATGCAAGTGTCGCAGTCACTTAACTTTCTCAGTACAGTATGTCGAAATACTAGCTTTTAAATGATATATTAATGGCGTGTGTAATACAGAAACGACATACTGACATTCGTTCATGGATAAGTATTAACAGATAGCGTGAACCTCTCAAGGCATTCAATTGGTTGAACTCAAACAGTGTTTCTAAATAATCCCATAACTCGATTGATAGGGAATCGGTCGAGTTCCCCGAAGCTGCAAGTTCAAATAGCGTTAGTGGAACGTTCGTCAATTTGTTTAAAAGCCATAAAGTGTGTAATTTTTCAAACAAATTTACTTTAAACCAAAATCATATCAAATTTCCATTTCAAGGAGAACATATATAGAGACACTTTCTCACGTAACTTCAAAATTCTTCTCACGAAAAAAGTGGAATGAAACTTGGCAACGTGTAGTCCTGCCTTTTGACTTAAGACGTCTTCAGAGGTTTACCACTGCGCGCGGGCATTACTCCCATCAGATAGAAATGCAAATTTGGTTATTTTAATTTTCATTTTGCTTTATGTAATAATGGAAATGTTGCTTTTTTCACGTTTTATGTCGCCGAAACTTGTCAAAACACGTTTATGTTACGGATCACGCCGTCCCCCAATCGAAGAGCACTGACTGAAAATTCATGTATGAAAGAGTTGGTCTATTTTATGTATTCAACTGAAGTTTAGTCAAATGATCTTGACAATTTTTTATCCACAACGAAGGTGTAACCCAAAATCATGCAATTCAACAGTTTTAATCTATCCCTTGAACTTCACAAGACAAAGGTTTCATCGCTGAGATAATGCTCACATACAATAGTAGCTACTAAGGTTCTTTTGTTGATCTACCCTCAAGTTGTCAGCTATAATAAAATCCACTCTATGTAGAAAAACATTAAAATCAAACTAACCTGATTAAAAATATTCATCACAAAAAGCGTCAGCTAAGCACCATGGATAAATTACGAGGCTCTTATACATTAAGTTTTGGATGATTAATCCCCTGACCAATTCTATCTCAAGGCAGCATTCCAATTCTCAATCCATTTCCTTAAAAAACAATAAGAACAATTGTAATAAAAACAGTCTCAACAACTGTAACAATGCCAGTCAATAGTAAATGGTAAACAGCAACAGTGCCGTAGATATTTCTGAAGCGTTTTCTGACAACTGTTTTTTAGATGCGAGCTAATGGCTACCACATCTACAGCCTTCAATGGGCGATAAATAATGAAATTTGGGAAGAACGAGACCTATAACTATGTGTTGGTTGATGTAATAAACGCAAAAATGCCAAGATATAGAAAGATTAGAAACAATAAGAAAACTCAGGCATCCGTCACGAGAATATAATTAGCAGTGGTATTATTTACGTATAAAAAGCGATTATTGTCGAGGAAGCGGATTCGAGTTGTTATCGGCCACATCAATTATTATGGCGGGCCAAGAGTTTAAAATTTTTCAAATGCCGTTTCGTCCATTGTCGATTATGTTTCCATTTTTAAAGTTAACGGTATGTTTGGTTAGGAGATTTTGAATTTTTAGCAAAGTATTTAACGCTCCATTTGTGGTTCGTCTTCCTTTGAGTCTCAAAGCGTTTCTGTCTTTACGCTGCAGTTCTCCTTGTTTCTTATCTATCCAGGTCGCAGCTCCACAAATGTACAGAACTTGTGTGGTACACCGAACGATCACTCATTTCAACAAAGCCTCCTTTTATTTTTGTCCAAAAGCTCAACAGGCCTTCTCTCAAGTTTGCCTTTCTCTGTCACTAAACTGTAATAACTCAGGCACATTTGCTTCATCAGAAGTTTATCTCTGGACAACACCTTCCTAACATATTAAGCTACAGCCCCCGCACTCCACTGAATAGAATCATCTAGTGTTAGCCAAAATAAAAAATCTAAACTAAATGGGTGATCAACATTAGCAGTTAACCCATTAAGGTGCAGGCACACGACTATGTTGAAGAAATTTATCTCCCATTAGCCAGACAAGAATTCATAAGTGCATCTTTGTCCTTACATGGGTTATTCATAGGTATTAATCAATTAATTCTAACACCAGCTCCTTTCATTTTTACTCTGATTAAAATCTAGCAATTTTAAATGTAAATGCGAGACATGTTGGCCAGCTAGGGGGCTAACAGTTTATCACTAAACCAGACCAAGATACGGTAGGTTCTTTCAATGCGCAAAATTATGTACTGTATCAACTGCCACATTAAAATTATTATTGCTCAGTTTGGCGACTAATGGTTTGTGGACATAACATATGATTTAACTCCTTAAATACAGCCAACATGTCTCCCCTGGCTAACTAAAAATTACATTTTGAACTCACTTTCATTTAAAAAGGAATAAATTTTCGTCAGACTAGTAGTGTGTATGCATATTTTATATATGTATAAAATATTGTTGGCTATAACACTTGAAAGTGAGTCTTCCACAGCATTTGCATCCATCTAAATAACTTACAGAAAACACAGTTCACAGTGACTTATAAGATTCACTTTAAGGAAACTGCTACTCTGAGTCAGTCATATTTAAGGGCAAGCCCTATACACAGTCTGCATGAAAACAAACATTTGGCCTTATCTTTAAAAATCTCATGTAAACCCTTAAACATCGATAAAATAAAGTTTGTATCACTTGAAACATTTCAAGTAAATTAGCAAAGACTTCCATGATAATGATGAACTACAATAACTGCTATACCATGTTTTGAAAAAAATTTAATAATATTTAATTTGTTAAATCTTCAAGAAATGCACATTCCACTTTTTTCTATAGCATAAAGATCTGATGTAAATATGGTATGCATGACAGCAATCCAACACCATCATTATGGAAACATTGGTATAAACAAATTTTTTACTGAATTCTTGATGATTTGCATAAGATAATTTTATTGATAAACTCATTCAAGATGTCTCCCCTGGCATATCAAAAAGTATATTTTGAACTCAATTTGGTTTTGTAAAGGAATAAATTTTAATGAGATCTGCAGTGTATCCAAGGTAAAATATGATTGTCTATAACACTTAAAAGTGAGTCTTCTGCAGCATTTGCAGGTTTAAAAATAACTTGCAGACAAGCAAAGTTCACAGCAACTCATAAGATTCACTTTAAGGCTATTGTGCTTCAGAATTAGCACACTTACTGGCAAGGACTCAGGTTAAAAACTTAGTACAGTATGCATGAAAACAAGTATTTGTCCATATCTTTAAAAATGTAGATGAAAAAAAGTTTGTATCATTTCAAACATTTCAACCATTTCAACCAAAGATTTTCCAGAACGTTGATGTCTTTTACTGTAACTGCTATGATCGCCATGTTTGTACAATTTGATTCTACTTGTTACATGAAGATGAGAGATACAGTAGTCTGCATAACTAGAAACATTTCAAGGAAACATTTCCATGGCAATCAAGTCACACAACTGTTATGGCTGCCATGTTTGCACACTTTAATTCAATTTCTTAAATTTTTGAAAACTGAACATAAATTATACTTTTTTCTAAAGCCTAAATGTGGTAGCCAACAACTTTGTTGTCCAAACATTGATGCAAGGAAGTGAAAATGAGGCAAATTTTCTTTGACCCAATCCCTGAGAATTTGCATCAAATTTTTTTTGAGCAACTTTTAAAAAAAATCCTTTAAAGAATAATTAAAAACACTCTTACTAATTAAATACTCTGATCCATAAATAAGAAACATGTCACCAACCATATACTTTAAATACTGCAGTTACATTGCATTGTATGTTAATCAACATACCATCACATGTAATCAAATCACATGCACTACACTTAATTATACCTGGCAGACTCTATTTTTAGCTAAGTCTAGCACAAAATATTACCTAAACATTAATGCAAGGATGGAGATGTTTTAAAAAAGTGATGAGGAGCCTAATGACATTGGAATGTAACCAAACACAGCTGGCAAATAATGTGCTGGAGGGTTTTGCAGGATATTTTTCCAACAAATCTTCTAAAGCACTATGGCTGTTGTATCTTCTAGGAGAAATTTCAACAACAAGAACAACAGTCGTTTTACAGCCATTTTCCATGCTTATGCAGAATTGGCCATCTAGGAGAAATTTCTCATGTTCAAAATATGCCATCACATGTCTATATACCTTACAATAATTTTTATTAATTATTAACCTTTGAAATACGGCTGAATTTCAGAAAAAACATGCTGGCAGATATCCTTAGTTAACTACATTTTGAAATGTCCAAAGCAGTTTTCCTTATATCATGCATATTCTATACTGCATTTTTTGACACAAATGGAGGGTCTGCCCCAAAACTTTAAAACTGGGGAGCACAAGCCTCCTTGCTTCCCCCCACCACATATCTGCCTCCATAGTGATTGTTGTATGAACTCCACAACTCAGCAATAACAAAAGCAAAGTCAGTGCAAAAAGCTTTACTTGAGTCATTACTAAATAAACACTAATATTAATTTGACCTATAAAAGCTACAGTACAACTTAATGCCCACTTAAAAGATTAAACTTCTAAACAGGGAATAAAACAGGGAACTACTTCAAAGTCATCACAATTCATTGTATCATGTGGTAGCGACATGAAGACACGAGATTGAAAAAACCATTCCAGACCAATGTGCATTCCTTATATTTCTTGAATATAAGAATTGCAACAGATTTCAAAGTTAAAACATCTCCAGCTGACTCATCAATACTTTGAAAAATGTGACTACGAAGTGCAACATCAAGTTAGCATTGCCACAAACACGTCAGGTACACACAACATAACTGCAGCATAAATACTGTGTAATGCAAAACACATTGGCATCCACATATACAACGGTTATGGAAACAATTTATTTTCCACTGTTGTCTTATTTAATATTTCTGCTCATTCACTTCAAATTCATATACGTTTTTCCCTTGTAATAAATTTTTAAGCTCAACCAGAATTACTACAACAAGACAAGTAAGTAACTGCATATCTTTCCACGTAGTAATTAAACGAAGGAAAAAAGTCATAGCAACGCATGTTCAAATTAAACTAAAACAAATTTCACAAAATTATTACAAAACTGAAGCTAAAAAGATTTTTAAAAAATGAATAATCGGAAATTCCCATGGCTTCATGGGGAAAATGCTGATCAAGAGAAAACTTCAGATCAGCTTTCATCATTCATATAAATGCCCAATCAATCTTTTTCATTTAACATTTTAATACGATTATCTATGAAAAGAACTGTCTGTGTGCAAAGAAACTAACGATTGTCTATGAGGAAATCTAAAGTACTTACCTCAACTACAGTAGTTGTCTAGCGAGAAATCGTCGTTAGTGATTCCGATTTCGTGCCTTCCTACCAAACGTTGCCTTCGGTTTCGCTACTTTTATAATCCAATCACACCACCTCGCAAGCTGGTTATGCCTTTACATGTACGGGAAAATTAAATATTTATGATATGCAGTCAATCTCACCTTAGCATGAACACCGACCCACGTTCAATTGTCAACACTGTACGTTCTTCCAACATGGCCACAATAACGTCATGTCGAAACTATCCAGTACCAGCGCGCCGTTCAAATTCTTCCACAGCAAAGGACTGTTGCATACAATTCTTCATCTCGGCATCGCGATTACCGGATAACCTTGAAAGTAGCCGTACAGTCGAAATACATCTGCATTCCAGAGCAAACATCAATACATTTTACTTTTTTGGATCTAGTTATTTCAAGGTTCCAGTCGGACCTTTGGAGTATTGTCTCTCAACTTATTAATATTTGGGCATATCGATAGCAGAAACTTAACACATTACCTTGTCAACTTCATCAACGATAGGCAAAATAAATCAACGGACGTTTTACCAATTTACAGTTTAATATGAGAACAGACGCTACGTTTGCAAGTTAAAATCTTCCTGAAAATGGCCGAAATTTTAATATGGACATCAGTTTTTGTTGGGAGAACAAAGTTTTCGAAAGAAATTATGATTGTTATCACCAGTTCACATAGTTTTCTGTGAAAGAAAAGTTTCGGTTAGAATTTTTTATAGAACGCTTTGGAGATGTATGATAAACCTAAATACATATTATTCAAAACCTTTTTAATTACTTGACTACGTAGAAGGTAAGGAAGGATAAATTTCGATTTAATTAAAACTATTTTCGGTTACTTTCGTTTTCTAAATATCTGCGATAGTTTCGCAAAAGGAGTTTACTCTACACTGGACGATACAACTGTGACTAATGAAAAACATTAACTTGAAACCAACTTATTACGTAAGTGCAGAACTATTGTGCAAGATCTGATCATGAAAGATCACTAAACTGAAATAGGTATGCCACTAAATAAAACTTACTCAAAGAAACTAAAAACAAAAATAAAACTAAACTACAAAAATAACAATATTAAGCAATTAGAAATTTTGTACTGTGTTCATTGTGCAACTGTTTATCACTTCACCTCTCCGTCGTAATAAAAAACCAAAGTTAAAAATTATAAAATACGTGGCAACGGTACCAGTAGCATTTTAAATGTGTTTCAATTGTTTATTTCCACGACGAGGCAAAGTCTATGTCAAAGTCTAGAAACCATTGCCACTTTCTCAGCATGACACATCGCATACTACCACATCCTATTTAGTTATTACAACAGTGGTACTTGATATTTTTAGTGCCAACACCATTGATTAATGTCCACACTCTTACTGTACTAAAGTCTGCACACACTGCGTTAAATCACAAAACGTCATGTTTCTAAACGCCTTTCCAGTTTGTGAGTTGCCTAGGGTCTCGTTTCTAATTAAGTTAGACGTGATACATTATCATCGATCGCCGTTTAGAATTCTTGATTACTCTGGTAAACCAACCAAATGAAAACGTAAAATGAACAAGAGCACCTTGGCATATTGCACTAATAAAATATTTCGAAATCACGGTATATTTCAGATGTATAGAAACGGTAATTTTTAAACCCTAGTCAAAATATTGATATTCCAAAATGTGATCTATTAATGCCACTAATGATAGTTGACCCACGAACGTTTTCTTGATTTCATGTTTTATGAGCATGAAGATTCTGTATTAGAAATTACACATATTAGGGAATGCTACTTTATGATTACAGAACTTTAAAATATTTTTCTGTCACTTTCTGAAAATTTGTGGACAGAACCATGGCGTGAGAAGCGAGGGCATTACGGATGATTCAGCCTCCTAATGTATTCAAATGCAAGGGCCGAGCTACCCCACAAAATGGGCCAAGCATCACAAAAGTAGTTTCTTATCTTCTCTACTTCGAAAGCAGCTTACGAGATTTTGAACTGGTAGCCAGTGTAGCTACTCCGCAATAGAGGAGCTCAGATTTCAGCAAGGAAGTTTGAAGCTGTTGTTGGAAATAAAAATAAATAAAAAAAGAAAAATAAAAAAAAAAAGAAAATTTAATCAATGCCTGCAATGGAAATTCAACGCAGCCATCTCAGAGGCTACAGAAACTGTATCAGTCAGACATTGAGTTTCAGTGCTTATGAACACTGCGTCTCAAATAAAATTGTATATGTGGAAAATAATATACTTTCAATGAATAGGAGACTCATCAATCGCGAACAAATAACAGCATTTTGAATAGAAAGACGACTTTGACAGTATTCTAAAAGCCTATAAAAATATGTTATTCTTCCACAAGTATATGTTTTTGTATGGTGATTTCAGGTCCCCAAAATGAAATTCGTTCCTACGCCACGGGATAGAACACCATATGATTCCCTTTAAAATTTTGCAGTACTGTTCACGTTTTGTAGGAACTTTTAATTATTGAAAAACGGCCAAGGGTTTCGGGCCCCTATTTTGTTAAAATTTTAGTCAGTGGTGATTCAGGGCTTCACGTTGTGCAAGATAGGCTGAAATTGATCATCCGGTGTCTTCAAACCCCTCTCTATTAGACTTTTACTGCCATATTTTCTCCCTTTCCTTGTGCGAAAGAACCTTATAGGGGTAGCATAGTCCGGTTCCTCCCACCCAGAACCTACCTTGTTTTTACTGGGAGACCTCTTTTTACTAACGATTGTCTAAGCCTTCTAAAAATTACTTTCTACCCTTATAATCAAAAGCTAACCAATTCTCCTTGTTAGGATAAGATTACCAGTGCCAAATTAATCTCTTTATTATAGGGATTTTCACAACAATCAAATCACGGATATCCCGAAGGATCTTTTCAATTCAACACCAAAGCTTACAACAGTGTAAGTACTTGAAGTACTCGCTACAGTCTATCTAGGCACGAATGGTGGTTATTATGGATTCTTGTGCATCTGATACGACCGTTTAATTTTTGTTTGTGTCAGGGGGGTAAAATATTTCATTAACCACCATATAAACCTTTCAACGTTACATTCTTAAATTAGCCAACACAAAATTCCACTATCTCGAAATGGAAATATCGTTTTTTCAAAATTTTTAGATAACACCTTTACCTACGCTTTCAACAGCTCGAGGTAATACTTTCCGTTTCCGCCATGTCACAATACATTTGATATTGCTTAACGAATGTCATTATTACACCATTTGTTAAAGTTTTCCTGTAGGCGAAAAGTTACTAAGAAAAATTTTCAATGTTTTAATATCTGAATACGTACTTTAAACGAGTTTTGAGTGAAAGGTTATTTGTCTTTTTTCTTAAGCTTCACTTTCATTTGTATGGATACAGATATTAATGCGATCATGATACAAATTAGCATCCTGATTACGGATACCTTTCTTTTGTTCCCATTTACGCGGTTTCCACAACGAATTTTCCTTTTTTTGAAGGTAATTCAAATGTAACCGCACACGAATCCGTATACGGCAATCACAGGATCTCTACATGATCGGATTCTTAAAATCGTGTCCGCATGCCCTATCCGCATCCGTGTTCGTATACGTACATAAGGAATCACACCTTATATTTTAAGTCATCGCGATTTTAGCCGTATCCGCACTCGTATCGGTATCCATACAAATGGAAATTTGGAATAAAGCAGATGCTTCAGAAATCCCATCAGATTGACCTTTATCTGCACTGCGATGAGACGGATTTAGTCTCGTCCACCAATTAACATAACTCTGGGAGGAACGTCACATAGGACCTCGAAACTTTACACTTAATGAAGTTTAATAAGAAACGTTCATTATGTTTCTTTACATTTCGAGATAAACAGTTGTAACAATAACAAATTTTTTGAATTCCACTTTGTGACATTTCCATAGTTTTCATTAGATAAAATCAAAGAAGCTCTCCCCAAAACCATTGAAACATTAGAGGCGAATATTCTACGAAAAATTGAACATGCTGTGTTTTGGCGAGTTTTGCTTCTCCCACCATACTGTTCGTTTTTAAGGTCACCTTCTTCAGAACATTTTCTTACGAGAGTGGATAGAGTAGAAATCTGTCGTACATATGTGAAAAGTTCCCCATACGAGCGGTATTACGCGGGACGTAATAATGCATTGTCAAGTATTGGAACACTTCTTGAAGAACTGTTCAGCACTACTAGTACTTCAGTTTACAGTGCAAGTTTAATTTTTCTTTACACGTGTCAATTTGTAATGTCTTCCAAACTTTTGTTTTCTGTGGTCAAAGTTAAATGAGATAAATCGATTTCCTCCTGTTGCGATGACTACAAACATTACTATCTTACTACATCTTGCAATACTTAATAAGAAAATTTCTCGACTCTTTAAACTTCTCTTTTTGTTCGACACAGGTTTACTCCTTTATTCGAACAGATATTAACATTGCTTGTTAAGGTTTATCGTCCGCTTCCAGCTACTTCCCCTTCGTGGCTTAGTTAAGTTATACTAACGATGTTACATCGTTTATTACACTCGTGACCATTCATTAACCATTCCTTAATGAATAATTATGGTGCAGACAAATTAATTCAAAGTTTTCAACTAGTACTATAATAGGCTCTTATCTTCATAATTTTACAAACTTGTTGGCCTCGTAATGAATGCAACGATCCAGGAGAGAATACGGCCAAGCGGCATAATTCAACTCAACAAAGATAGAAATAATACTTCTTAAGATCTATTGCTATTCTTTGCAACACAAAATTTCCCTGGTTAATTCCCTCTATAGAGCAGTTAGCCTCTTACCAATAAGACCGTAAAATTTTAAGACCTGTAATAAGATTATTAACACAACCTGAGTAATTTGATATCTGATGAGTTTTTATAAAATGAGACTACAACATGCAATTTGATTGGCTAATGCCCGTGCATTATAACTCAACAATGCACTGTTTTGGTTTGCTGGTTTTCCCGCGTCGCATGTACGTGTTCCCAAACATTGTCAATAAAATTCTGAATACAAAATTTGATAAAATACCAATTACTAAATGCACAATGTGCACAGCAGATGCTGCCAATAAGAGACAACGGGTCGACTACGGAGGAGGAAGGTTCGCTGCTGTTTCCAACTCTGAGCTGAACCTTTTGTTAGAAAATAGACACGGAAAAGCTACCAAAAACGCGACAAACCTGGGCAGTTAAAACTTTCAAAGGTATGTAATCCTTTGTTGAAAATAGAATTTTAGTTCCTACATTGAGTAACTTCGCGTTAGCTTACTTTTAATTTGCGTTTTAACAACAGTGATACATTTCTCTTCTGAGCGTCAACATTCTTAGATATTTACCGTCGGGATTCCACATACGCTTCCAAGGTTCATTAGTGACAACTGTACTATGGTGGTATCCTGTTGGAATATTCTGGTCGGACAATAATGGTTGCAGTTGAAGAATGTGGTCGACGATCATCGTCCATTTGTAATTTCGTTTAGGGAAAGACTGTTTCTGGTAATGACTGATGTTTCTCCTACTGTAATCCTGCAGCTAAGGACTGGCAAATTTTTCCTAGCAAAGTTTGTGAGCTCATAAGCTTGCATAACCAGGTTTTTAACTAGAAAACGTATTTGTGCGTACTGCAATCAGAAAAAACTTCACGTCGGCTCATTTGCGTCATTTCATTCTGCGCGAGGAAGTACGAGTTTCTCGTTCATATTTTTGGGGACTATAAAAGTCGTCACATCTTAATACAAGTAAAGTTAGAATATATAGAGAACAGAGCATAACACAAAAAGTATGGATTAAAATTTCATCATTACCACTACAACAAATTTTGAAAACAGGAGCTTCGGAGTGTCAACTTCAGTGCTATCAAATCCGAAAAAAGCTCATCAAATGTAAATCCCGTTTCTATTTTCTGTTCACCCATGTTAAAAGAATACTGGTATGCACGTACACACGAATAAATAGCACTTGTCAAGAACATTTATCGCAAAAAACTTTCTGTGTCGTACACATGAGCTAGAAAAGCTAAAAAGGAACTTTTCAGTAGATAATTGGTCGAGTTTATGAGGCTTTCCATACATGCGGACAACGTTTTTGTAGTTTTGCCTATTTATGTGTCATTTGGTATACTTCAGTTCAACAAAAATATCTACGTTTCTCGATCCCTGCAAAGCGTCTCCTTTTATACACAACGACCAGTTTAAACTACAAGATAACCTTCGACTCTTTTAAACCACCCGAGTCAGAGACGTACCAAATAACATCAATATATGAAAGCAATTCCAGTGTCGCCCCAGCTGTTATATCACGAGACATTCGAAGGTCCAACACGTCCCACATTTGTACGCTTCCATTTCAGTGAAGGATTTCTTTGTGTTCATTTCGAGTGGGCTAAATCATGGTCTCTCTAGCCGTAATATTAATTTAAGAATTGGTCAAGAAAATACCTCTTGGCTTCAATGTAGATTTATGATCACGACAGTGGCACAAGTCTTTAATCTGCTTCCACTCGTATATGTAGCGTCCCTTAAAGTTAGAATTTTGAGGCTGATTTTCTTTCTTGACAATCATTTCAAATGGTGTACTTCGCACTTCTTTCTAACAAAATTACCTTCAAATATTAAAAAATATATTTATTAAAAAATACTTATTACAGGCTTTAAGATTATTGATCTACATTTAAAAACCTCGCTAGAGAATGATCACAAGTTTCTCTGAAGAATAGCGGCAGTTATTCTTGGATAAAATATTGAGGGAGAACAAAAATCATACATTATATCACTATCATAACAATGGTTTTAAATGACTTTGCAAATGTCGGTTGTTTTCTGCGTCCTAAAGGTCAAAAATGACCAGAAACATTTTTGGCCAATGATCAACGACTACTTGTCCCTTTGGTGTTTCTGAAATTTTGGAGGCTAAGGCTCACCATTTTCACAAATATTCTAACCGACCTCACCCAAAAACTTCCATGTTGCTAGTTATGTATTTTAAAGCACTTAACATATTTCTTGGTCGATACTGCATGTCGCCGATGTCTCTTCTCAAAATAGCTTTTCCAAAAGGGATAACGACATTAATATATTGTACTAGTTACTTTTCTCCATTCGTCTTTTCACATTCGTTATTTGCTTATTTGAGTAAGGTCATTAATAAAAACATGCTTGGTGTAAAAAGGACCTCGAAATTCAAAATAAAGTTAAAAAAAAATGTTGGAACTTTATTTCATGTTTATTTTGTTAATTTATTTAGACTGATATTGATAAACAGTTTTTTCTGCCACAGTTCCGTGCTGTACTTAAAATAAGGTAATCAAGAGGTTTCGGCCACCAGTCTATAGCCTTAGTGTCGGCAAAGATAAATGAAAAAAACTATATAAATATACACGAGGTGATCGTGTACTCCAAAAACAGTTTATAAATGCATGTGACGATTTGTGAATTTACGTGTAGGAATGAATAAATTATAATTGTGTGTGCCATATCTTTCTTTTAACTGCAAGATGTTTTCCAATGTTTTCCCCTACTTTCTAGCACTGCATGCAAATATTTGAACGATTTTCCCCTTCGATCACTCTCTTAATCAGTAACTCGACTATTTTTGAAACCTAGCTATTACTACTTTTGCTCATATATATTTTATATTTTTCATTTATACTTATCTCGAAAAATCGCGTTATTTCCAAGAAGTCTTATAGTTGAAATCTGTTTGCTCTTTTTGAGGTGGTGCCTGATCTTTGCAAATACTTTTTCCCTCCGTTCTACTATGCTGATGAGACATTTGATGAGTTACTATTCAGAAGTAACATTGTGATTTATCTTGTGATGGCAATAGAAATTTCAATAGCGGTCTGTGTTGATCGGTTTCTGTCAACGTCACTAGTAATTGTTCCATCTAGTATTGAAACGGAAGATTTAAGGAATGACATTTGTTGGTTTCTTTATGTCGAACGGTGAATGAGATGTTTGAGTAAATCAAGTTGAGAGTTTGGTTGAATATGATGAGTGCATTTCTCTTCGTAATGGAAAAACTGTCGTCAACATAGTACTTCCATTACTTTGGGAGGATAATTGGTTTTTCGATGACCTGTCCTTTAGGAGCTTTTACCATGTAAAGATTGTGCAGTGTCCCGTTAGGAAATACAGCTATCTGCTATGAGCGTTGGTTGTTTCAGCATTTGATCTCAGTTAAGTTAGTAAGCAATCTACTAACGAACACGTTATAAGTCGCGTGGTCAGAAAAACACATAATTAAACTATTTTAGCAAGGTTGTTTAGGGCTGCGAAATTGTCGTAGGACTGTTTGCGTGTAACACATCTCTTTAATTTTATACTTGAACCACACAAAACGTGGCTATAAATGGTGCTTACTGGGCTACGCATAGCACAAACTTCTATCTCCTTGTAAGTAGTATTGTTTTTGATTTCTTTCTAGCAACTATTTCGTCTACATTGATACTGCCTCGAAGCAAATGCACGATTGTACGAAAAAAAGCTCATTATGTGCCATTGTAGACAATCCTTACACTGAAGAAACTGCAACATAAGACATTCAAAAACAAATAACCTCACCAAAGTACTTGAACAGCTACGTCAACGAAAGTGTTTTCCATCATAAACAGGAATACTGTCACTACATTCAACCGTACTATCAACTGTATTGACCCCAAAATTTCACTCACCTTCTAAGATGAAAGCAACCCATAAATGTCCTTCGGTCATACTGCTCTTTGGAGAGGTAATAGAATTATCACTATCGACATAATCGACACATATGCGCTGTTATCTGGATTTACATCACGACATAAACATGAAACGTCAGCACCGAGCGCACACTTATACATCGATCGCTTTATTTGCCCAGAAGAACGGAGGGAATAAACGAGTGAACTAAAACATCTCATGAAAACCTTACGATCTAATGGTCATACACAGAAATTGATTTCAAACTTCTTCAAAGAACAATCTAGAGATGAGACACCACCCCCCAAAAAAAATTGGTCGAAATATTTTTCAAACTGGAAGAGGAAAAATGTATGTAAGGGAAATGCAGTTCTTCGTTATATTAAGGGACTTTGTCTTTGGCATGACAAAAAAACAAGACATCATGGTGACTAAAAAACCGACGAGATAAATTAACTCCACGTGTGGGACTAACGTAGAGGTTAAACTGATTGCTCAATTGATTAACGCAAGAAAAATATCTAGCGCACCAGATCGCTAGATACTCTTTACTTCCAGAACTTATTACGATAATTTCGAGTAAAATTTTCCTCCTTCTTTAGTTCAACGAAATTCAACAAAATGTTAATACAATGTGACTGACTCGATTGTGGGAAATGGGAGTTATGAGAATTTAAAAAATTTCCTAATCCAAGTGGTCGTGAGGTCATGCCTAATTTTTAGTTTTCTTTGTCAAAGCTGTAGACCTTCGCATCTTGGTGAAACCAGCAGACATTTACACACAGGCGCCTCAGGTCAGATGGCACTTTCGGCTATAATTCGAAAAGGACGCAATGATCCTACTTCTACAAGCATTCTTACCCACCACTAAACAGCACTAAGCACAATATATCTCTTACAAGTGAAAATCCTTTCCTGCTCTTCAGATAAAACTCAACTTTTATAGCACGAAGGCTTACTAATTAACAATTTTAAACAATAACCAAGCGTTAATATTTGTTCTGCTTCTTTATTATCATTTCGATATCTATCTTTTTGTTTTCTGGCCAGGTCAATAAACTGACTCCACCTCCATGTCATTTTAACTTATATTTTTGTTCCGTCGATTAGTTAACTTAATAAAAAAAGTAGCAATTGTCTTGTAACTAAATACTTTGACTGACTGAAAACCGGTAAATAGTTCCACGATGATGTTGCATGATAAGCAACGAAAGGTTTAACTAATTTAATTATTGAATTGAGCGATTCAACTAAAATATTATATTTCGACTATTAATAGGTTATGGCCTTAATACGTGTTCTATGCTGGCCATTGATATTTTTACTATAGTCACGTTTATATTCCGGAATATAGCGGTAAGGAAAGGTGTCTCGTAATCCGCTTAGCACAGAGGCTGTCATACACACGGAAGTCATTTGTTAGTATCAAGGCAACCACGATTCAGGCACTACAGGATCATTGCATGGAATTGGTGACTGCAAACTACCTCACATTACTGCTGTTTGCAGGATATATGACTGAGGACAATAGAACTTCACCTCACGTCCCAGCTGAAAGTTTACCTCGGAGAGTGGGCAACGAATGGCTTTCTCGGGACTCTACTCACTTTTTACTAGGTTTTCCATGATCTTTTACTTTCTTTTCTATACTTAAGTCTTGTCTCAGTCTTACCACGAAGGATTGGTGTGTCCTCATGACTGACGTACTCGATGGTTTTCAAGACCCTAGTATATCTACAACTTATATCCACTGAAGATGCTGATTCAACAGATTACCCAACAATAACTGCAAAAGTAGCAAATATGCTTCCCACTAGAACGTTCAAATGCCAGAGCAAAACTGACGTAAAGGAAAACGACCTAGTCTGGCACATGCTTAATCCCTGTGAAAGAATCTTAAAACTAAAAAATGGTTGAGCGAGGCATACACAAAATCAACAAGATTAAAATCACCTCGTCCCTGACATAACTTCCTCTTTTCATAAACGGGATCAGTCTTTACACGACAAAGTTATGCTGACGATGACGAAGCAGACTTTCTGACCTAGTATCTTCAAGACCCAAACTCAGAAAAAAATTCGTTTCGCACATACGCTAAACATTTTACTGTCCTGTTAAGACAGCACAACTTCAAAGTTCACTTGCACTGAACTAGCTGAATGCCTATATACAGATGAAAATATATTTAAAGAGAAGGTTTTTGACCGTTATCACGACAGATTCTTCCACGTCCGTCATATTATAGAATTGAGTTTGTACCTGACTATTGTCCAGGAGCACTAGAGGTCCTCTACTGTGATACGAATGTTAGTCTTGATGAGTTAATTTTGGTCCAGATCTGTGTGTTTTACTTCTTCAGAAACTTGACACCCTACGAGGACTACTTCATTAACAAGGCATTTCAATTGTACATGCACACCAACAACTCTTTACGTCGCCGTAACTAGAAGACCACTACGGGTTTTTCAAATGTTGAATTTGCCTGAGTTGAGCATGATCACCCGGACCTCCTCCTGCTAATTCCATAAGCAGGATCTAAGATTTTATAATTCCAAGATCTACATTTTTCATGATTTTCAATTTGCCGGTAGTCTCAGTTGCACTAGCCCAGAGTGAGTCGGGAAGTCTCAAAAAAAGCCTGATGAACGGTCAGAAGATGGGTGTGCAGAAAATAGTAATAAGATAGTGAACCGGTCTGACTGTCGTTTTGATATTGACATACTGCAGATTTTAGACGGAGAAACTAACCTTGTTGGACAGTGATAAATGCGAAGAATGTCATTTTACCCTTTCGCCGTTATTTTTTGCCAGTCCAATTTTATTGCTGAAAAAACTGACATGTAACAAGTAGTGGAACCTTTGAATTTGTTTAGACAAATTGTATTCCTTTCTTAACATTAGATATCACAGTTAACTGAGAAAAAAATTGCCATCATAACCAAATACTTATCTACTTTTAATCGTCTTTTATTGATGGTTATTGAGTCGTTTATAGTTAAATTTACCGAACAACTGCGCTAGAGATCTTCATGCCATTCAATTAACATGTTTCGATCTCACTAAGGCTATATGATTAGTAATGACTGATTATTGCTAATTTTTGATGATTAAAGCCCTAAATTGAATTTATTTTCGTTTTATTTTTTCTTCGCGGTATTATAAATGGGTTCCCATGTCATGTTTTCCTGCAACAGATATTTATCAGCCAAGGAACTTATGTTTGCCATCAAATTTAAAATCCTGTTCCCTGAAAAGGGACTGTAACATGTAATACTCGGTTTTCTTCTGCCCAAGCTATCTTGTGGTTTGTTTATTCGTATCAACATATAATGCAAAGGATTATTTAAGTAAAGCCACTCTTGTCAGCCTAAAAATATTTTGTATATCATAAGAACGTTATGCGTATTACGAAGAAATGTTATAAAATTAACTATATTAAGCCAGTCAGTCGAAACGACTTTACTTCACAAAAATACTTAAACTCGCTTCTTGAAATAACTGGACTCCTATTCAACCAGGTCAGCTATCGTGTCAACGAATTCAAACCATTTAAACGAGAGAGAGATAATGCAAGTGTCGCAGTCACTTAACTTTCTCAGTACAGTATGTCGAAATACTAGCTTTTAAATGATATATTAATGGCGTGTGTAATACAGAAACGACATACTGACATTCGTTCAAGGATAAGTATTAACAGATAGCGTGAACCTCTCAAGGCATTCAATTGGTTGAACTCAAACAGTGTTTCCAAATAATCCCATAACTCGATTGATAGGGAATCGGTCGAGTTCCCCGAAGCTGCAAGTTCAAATAGCGTTAGTGGAACGTTCGTCAATTTGTTTAAAAGCCATAAAGTGTGTAATTTTTCAAACAAATTTTCTTCGGAGGAAGAACGTGATCTTAGGCGCATGAAGAGCTGAACCACTTGGCACACTTTGAGCAACTTTTTTTTTTCAACAACGTCGCATAGTATAGAAACTATATTTATGTTCTACAATACTTTAAACCAAAATCATATCAAATTTCCATTTCAAGGAGAACATATATAGAGACACTTTCTCACGTAACTTCTAAATGTCCCTGCCTTTTGACTTAAGACGTCTTCAGAGGTTTACCACTGCGCGCGGGCATTACTCCCATCAGATAGAAATGCAAATTTGGTTATTTTAATTTTCAATTTGCTTTATGTTATGATGGAAATGTTGCTTTTTTCACGTTTAGTTACGCCGAAAATTGTCAAAACACGTTTATGTTACGGATCACGCCGTCCCCCAATCGAAGAGCACTGACTGAAAATTCATGTATGAAAGAGTTGGTCTATTTTATGTATTCCACTGAAGTTTAGTCAAATGATCTTGACAATTTTTTATCCACAACGAAGGTGTAACCCAAAATCATGCAATTCAACAGTTTTAATCGATCCCTTGAACTTCACAAGACAAAGGTTTCATCGCTGAGATAATGCTCACATACAATAGTAGCTACTAAGGTTCTTTTGTTGATCTACCCTCAAGTTGTCAGCTATAATAAAATCCACTCTATGTAGAAAAACATTAAAATCAAACTAACCTGACTAAAAATATTCATCACAAAAAGTGTCAGCTAAGCACCATGGATAAATTACGAGGCTCTTATACATTAAGTTTTGGATGATTAATCCCCTGACTAATTCTATCTCAAGGCAGCATTCCAATTCTCAATCCATTTCCTTAAAAAACAATAAGAACAATTGTAATAAAAACAGTCTCAACAACTGTAACAATACAAGTCAATAGTAAATGGTAAACAGCAACAGTGCCGTAGATATTTCTGAAGCGTTTTCTGACAACTGTTTTTTAGATGCGAGCTAATGGCTACCACATCTACAGCCTTCAATGGGCGATAAATAATGAAATTTGGGAAGAACGAGACCTATAACTATGTGTTGGTTCATGTAATAAACGCAAAAATGCCAAGATATAGAAAGATTAGAAACAATAAGAAAACTCAGGCATCCGTCACGAGAATGTAATTAGCAGTGGTATTGTTTACGTATAAAAAGCGATTATTGTCGAGGAAGCGGATTCGAGTTGTTATCGGCCACATCAATTATTATGGCGGGCCAAGAGTTTAAAATTTTTCAAATGCCGTTTCGTCCATTGTCGATTATGTTTCCATTTTTAAAGTTAACGGTATGTTTGGTTAGGAGATTTTGAATTTTTAGCAAAGTATTTAATGCTCCATTTGTGGTTCGTCTTTCTTTGAGTCTCAAAGCGTTTCTGTCTTTACGCTGCAGTTCTCCTTGTTTCTTATCTATCCAGGTCGCAGCTCCACAAATGTACAGAACTTGTGTGGTACACCGAACGATCACTCATTTCAACAAAGCCTCCTTTTATTTTTGTCCAAAAGCTCAACAGGCCTTCTCTCAAGTTTGCCTTTCTCTGTCACTAAACTGTAATAACTCAGGCACATTTGCTTCATCAGAAGTTTATTTCTGGACAACACCTTCCTAACATATTAAGCTACAGCCCCCGCACTCCACTGAATAGAATCATCTAGTGTTAGCCAAAATAAAAATTCTAAACTAAATGGGCGATCAACATTAGCAGTTAACCCATTAAGGTGCAGGCACACGACTATGTTGAAGAAATTTATCTCCCATTAGCCAGACAAGAATTCATAAGTGCATCTTTGTCCTTACATGGGTTATTCATAGGTATTAATCAATTAATTCTAACACCAGCTCCTTTCATTTTTACTCTGATTAAAATCTAGCAATTTTAAATGTAAATGCGAGACATGCTGGCCAGCTAGGAGGCTAACAGTTTTTCACTAAACCAGACCAAGATACGCTAGGTTCTTTCAATGCGCAAAATTATGTACTGTATCAACTGCCACATTAAAATTATTATTGCTCAGTTTGGCGACTAATGGATTGTGGACGTAACGTATGATTTAACTCCTTAAATACAGCCAACATGTCTCCCCTGGCTAACTAAAAATTACATTTTGAACTCACTTTCATTTAAAAAGGAATAAATTTTCGTCAGACTAGTAGTGTGTATGCATATTTTATATATGTATAAAATATTGTTGGCTATAACACTTGAAAGTGAGTCTTCCACAGCATTTGCATCCATCTAAATAACTTACAGAAAACACAGTTCACAGTGACTTATAAGATTCACTTTAAGGAAACTGCTACTCTGAGTCAGTCATATTTAAGGGCAAGCCCTATACACAGTCTGCATGAAAACAAACATTTGGCCTTATCTTTAAAAATCTCATGTAAACCCTTAAACATCGATAAAATAAAGTTTGTATCACTTGAAACATTTCAAGTAAATTAGCAAAGACTTCCATGATAATGATGAACTACAATAACTGCTATACCATGTTTTGAAAAAAATTTAATAATATTTAATTTGTTAAATTTTCAAGAAATGCACAATCCACTTTTTTCTATAGCATAAAGATCTGATGTAAATATGGTATGCATGACAGCAATCCAACACCATCATTATGGAAACATTGGTATAAACAAATTTTTTACTGAATTCTTGATGATTTGCATAAGATAATTTTATTGATAAACTCATTCAAGATGTCTCCCCTGGCATATCAAAAAGTATATTTTGAACTCAATTTGGTTTTGTAAAGGAATAAATTTTAATGAGATCTGCAGTGTATCCAAGGTAAAATATGATTGTCTATAACACTTAAAAGTGAGTCTTCTGCAGCATTTGCAGGTTTAAAAATAACTTGCAGACAAGCAAAGTTCACAGCAACTCATAAGATTCACTTTAAGGCTATTGTGCTTCAGAATTAGCACACTTACTGGCAAGGACTCAGGTTAAAAACTTAGTACAGTATGCATGAAAACAAGTATTTGTCCATATCTTTAAAAATGTAGATGAAAAAAAGTTTGTATCATTTCAAACATTTCAACCATTTCAACCAAAGATTTTCCAGAACGTTGATGTCTTTTACTGTAACTGCTATGATCGCCATGTTTGTACAATTTGATTCTACTTGTTACATGAAGATGAGAGATACAGTAGTCTGCATAACTAGAAACATTTCAAGGAAACATTTCCATGGCAATCAAGTCACACAACTGTTATGGCTGCCATGTTTGCACACTTTAATTCAATTTCTTAAATTTTTGAAAACTGAACATAAATTATACTTTTTTCTAAAGCCTAAATGTGGTAGCCAACAACTTTGTTGTCCAAACATTGATGCAAGGAAGTGAAAATGAGGCAAATTTTCTTTGACCCAATCCCTGAGAATTTGCATCAAATTTTTTTTGAGCAACTTTTAAAAAAAATCCTTTAAAGAATAATTAAAAACACTCTTACTAATTAAATACTCTGATCCATAAATAAGAAACATGTCACCAACCATATACTTTAAATACTGCAGTTACATTGCATTGTATGTTAATCAACATACCATCACATGTAATCAAATCACATGCACTACACTTAATTATACCTGGCAGACTCTATTTTTAGCTAAGTCTAGCACAAAATATTACCTAAACATTAATGCAAGGATGGAGATGTTTCAAAAAAGTGATGAGGAGCCTAATGACATTGGAATGTAACCAAACACAGCTGGCAAATAATGTGCTGGAGGGTTTTGCAGGATATTTTTCCAACAAATCTTCTAAAGCACTATGGCTGTTGTATCTTCTAGGAGAAATTTCAACAACAAGAACAACAGTCGTTTTACAGCCATTTTCCATGCTTATGCAGAATTGGCCATCTAGGAGAAATTTCTCATGTTCAAAATATGCCATCACATGTCTATATACCTTACAATAATTTTTATTAATTATTAACCTTTGAAATACGGCTGAATTTCAGAAAAAACATGCTGGCAGATATCCTTAGTTAACTACATTTTGAAATGTCCAAAGCAGTTTTCCTTATATCATGCATATTCTATACTGCATTTTTTGACACAAATGGAGGGTCTGCCCCAAAACTTTAAAACTGGGGAGCACAAGCCTCCTTGCTTCCCCCCACCACATATCTGCCTCCATAGTGATTGTTGTATGAACTCCACAACTCAGCAATAACAAAAGCAAAGTCAGTGCAAAAAGCTTTACTTGAGTCATTACTAAATAAACACTAATATTAATTTGACCTATAAAAG
Organism: Heliopora coerulea; assembly: GCA_030142905.1. Lineage (NCBI taxonomy): Eukaryota > Metazoa > Cnidaria > Anthozoa > Scleralcyonacea > Helioporidae > Heliopora > Heliopora coerulea. The sequence continues at coordinate 95,541 of JASJOG010000174.1, forward strand.
CTACAGTACAACTTAATGCCCACTTAAAAGATTAAACTTCTAAACAGGGAATAAAACAGGGAACTACTTCAAAGTCATCACAATTCATTGTATCATGTGGTAGCGATATGAAGACACGAGATTGAAAAAACCATTCCAGACCAATGTGCATTCCTTATATTTCTTGAATATAAGAATTGCAACAGATTTCAAAGTTAAAACATCTCCAGCTGACTCATCAATACTTTGAAAAATGTGACTACGAAGTGCAACATCAAGTTAGCATTGCCACAAACACGTCAGGTACACACAACATAACTGCAGCATAAATACTGTGTAATGCAAAACACATTGGCATCCACATATACAACGGTTATGGAAACAATTTATTTTCCACTGTTGTCTTATTTAATATTTCTGCTCATTCACTTCAAATTCATATACGTTTTTCCCTTGTAATAAATTTTTAAGCTCAACCAGAATTACTACAACAAGACAAGTAAGTAACTGCATATCTTTCCACGTAGTAATTAAACGAAGGAAAAAAGTCATAGCAACGCATGTTCAAATTAAACTAAAACAAATTTCACAAAATTATTACAAAACTGAAGCTAAAAAGATTTTTAAAAAATGAATAATCGGAAATTCCCATGGCTTCATGGGGAAAATGCTGATCAAGAGAAAACTTCAGATCAGCTTTCATCATTCATATAAATGCCCAATCAATCTTTTTCATTTAACATTTTAATACGATTATCTATGAAAAGAACTGTCTGTGTGCAAAGAAACTAACGATTGTCTATGAGGAAATCTAAAGTACTTACCTCAACTACAGTAGTTGTCTAGCGAGAAATCGTCGTTAGTGATTCCGATTTCGTGCCTTCCTACCAAACGTTGCCTTCGGTTTCGCTACTTTTATAATCCAATCACACCACCTCGCAAGCTGGTTATGCCTTTACATGTACGGGAAAATTAAATATTTATGATATGCAATCAATCTCACCTTAGCATGAACACCGACCCACGTTCAATTGTCAACACTGTACGTTCTTCCAATATGGCCACAATAACGTCATGTCGAAACTATCCAGTACCAGCGCGCCGTTCAAATTCTTCCACAGCAAAGGACTGTTGCATACAATTCTTCATCTCGGCATCGCGATTACCGGATAACCTTGAAAGTAGCCGTACAGTCGAAATACATCTGCATTCCAGAGCAAACATCAATACATTTTACTTTTTTGGATCTAGTTATTTCAAGGTTCCAGTCGGACCTTTGGTGTATTGTCTCTCAACTTATTAATATTTGGGCATATCGATAGCAGAAACTTAACACATTACCTTGTCAACTTCATCAACGATAGGCAAAATAAATCAACGGACGTTTTACCAATTTACAGTTTAATATGAGAACAGACGCTACGTTTGCAAGTTAAAATCTTCCTGAAAATGGCCGAAATTTTAATATGGACATCAGTTTTTGTTGGGAGAACAAAGTTTTCGAAAGAAATTATGATTGTTATCACCAGTTCACATAGTTTTCTGTGAAAGAAAAGTTTCGGTTAGAATTTTTTATAGAACGCTTTGGAGATGTATGATAAACCTAAATACATATTATTCAAAACCTTTTTAATTACTTGACTACGTAGAAGGTAAGGAAGGATAAATTTCGATTTAATTAAAACTATTTTCGGTTACTTTCGTTTTCTAAATATCTGCGATAGTTTCGCAAAAGGAGTTTACTCTACACTGGACGATACAACTGTGACTAATGAAAAACATTAACTTGAAACCAACTTATTACGTAAGTGCAGAACTATTGTGCCAGATCTGATCATGAAAGATCACTAAACTGAAATAGGTATGCCACTAAATAAAACTTACTCAAAGAAACTAAAAACAAAAATAAAACTAAACTACAAAAATAACAATATTAAGCAATTAGAAATTTTGTACTGTGTTCATTGTGCAACTGTTTATCATTTCACCTCTCCGTCGTAACAAAAACAAAGTTAAAAATTATAAAATACGTGGCAACGGTACCAGTAGCATTTTAAATGTGTTTCAATTGTTTATTTCCACGACGAGGCAAAGTCTATGTCAAAGTCTAGAAACCATCGCCACTTTCTAGGCATGACACATCGCATACTACCACATCCTATTTAGTTATAACAACAATGGTACTTGATATTTTTAGTGCCAACACCATTGATTAATGTCCACACTCTTACTGTACTAAAGTCTGCACACACTGCGTTAAATCACAAAACGTCATGTTTCTAAACGCCTTTCCAGTTTGTGAGTTGCCTAGGGTCTCGTTTCTAATTAAGTTAGTCGTGATACATTATCATCGATCGCCGTTTAGAATTCTTGATTACTCTTCTAAACCAATGAAATGAAAACGTAAAATGGACAAGAGCACCTTGGCATATTGCACTAATAAAATATTTCGAAATCACGGTATATTTCAGATGTATAGAAACGGTAATTTTTAAACCCTATTCAAAATATTGATATTCCAAAATGTGATCTCTTAATGCCACTAATGATAGTTGACCCACGAACGTTTTTTTGATTTCATGTTTTATGAGCATGAAGATTCTGTATTAGAAATTACACATATTAGGGAATGCTACTTTATGATTACAGAACTTTAAAATATTTTTCTGTCACTTTCTGAAAATTTGTGGACAGAACCATGGCGTGAGAAGCGAGGGCATTACGGATGATTCAGCCTCCTAATGTATTCAAATGCAAGGGCCGAGCTACCCCACAAAATGGGCCAAGCATCACAAAAGTAGTTTCTTATCTTCTCTACTTCGAAAGCAGCTTACGAGATTTTGAACTGGTAGCCAGTGTAGCTACTCCGCAATAGAGGAGCTCAGATTTCAGCAAGGAAGTTTGAAGCTGTTGTTGGAAATAAAAATAAATAAAAAAAGAAAAATAAAAAAAAAAAGAAAATTTAATCAATGCCTGCAATGGAAATTCAACGCAGCCATCTCAGAGGCTACAGAAACTGTATCAGTCAGACATTGAGTTTCAGTGCTTATGAACACTGCGTCTCAAATAAAATTGTATATGTGGAAAATAATATACTTTCAATGAATAGGAGACTCATCAATCGCGAACAAATAACAGCATTTTGAATAGAAAGACGACTTTGACAGTATTCTAAAAGCCTATAAAAATATGTTATTCTTCCACAAGTATATGTTTTTGTATGGTGATTTCAGGTCCCCAAAATGAAATTCGTTCCTACGCCACGGGATAGAACACCATATGATTCCCTATAAAATTTTGCAGTACTGTTCACGTTTTGTAGGAACTTTTAATTATTGAAAAACGGCCAAGGGTTTCGGGCCCCTATTTTGATAAAATTTTAGTCAGTGGTGATTCAGGGCTTCACGTTGTGCAAGATAGGCTGAAATTGATCATCCGGTGTCTTCAAACCCCTCTCTATTAGACTCTTACTGCCATATTTTCTCCCTTTCCTTGTGCGAAAGAACCTTATAGGGGTAGCATAGTCCGGTTCCTCCCACCCAGAACCTACCTTGTTTTTACTGGGAGACCTCTTTTTACTAACGATTGTCTAAGCCTTCTAAAAATTACTTTCTACCCTTATAATCAAAAGCTAACCAATTCTCCTTGTTAGGATAAGATTACCAGTGCCAAATTAATCTCTTTATTATAGGTATTTTTCCTCCAATCAAATCACGGATATCCCGAACGATCTTTTCAATTCAACACCAAAGCTTACAACAGTGTAAGTACTTGAAGTACTCGCTACAGTCTATCTAGGCACGAATGGTGGTTATTATGGATTCTTGTGCATCTGATACGACCTTTTAATTTTTGTTTGTGTCAGGGGGGTAAAATATTTCATTAACCACCATATAAACCTTTCAACGTTACATTCTTAAATTAGCCAACACAAAATTCCACTATCTCGAAATGGAAATATCGTTTTTTCAAAATTTTTAGATGATAACACCTTTAGCTACGCTTTCGACAGCTCGAGGTAATACTTTCCGTTTCCGCAATGTCGCAATACATTTGATATTGCTTAACGAATGTCATTATTACACCATTTGTTAAAGTTTTCCTGTAGGCGAAAAGTTACTAAGAAAAATTTTCAATGTTTTAATATCTGAATACGTACTTTAAACGAGTTTTGAGTGAAAGGTTATTGGTCTTTTTTCTTAAGCTTCACTTTGATTTGTATGGATACAGATATTAATGCGATCATGATACAAATTAGTATCCTGATTACGGATACCTTTCTTTTGTTCCCATTTACGCGGTTTCCACAACGAATTTTCCTTTTTTTGAAGGTAATTCAAATGTAACCGCACACGAATCCGTATACGGCAATCACAGGATCTCTACATGATCGGATTCTTAAAATCGTGTCCGCATGCCCTATCCGCATCCGTGTTCGTATACGTACATAAGGAATCACACCTTATATTTTAAGTCATCGCGATTTTAGCCGTATCCGCACTCGTATCGGTATCCATACAAATGGAAATTTGGAATAAAGCAGATGCTTCAGAAATCCCATCAGATTGACCTTTATCTGCACTGCGATGAGACGGATTTAGTCTCGTCCACCAATTAACATAACTCTGGGAGGAACGTCACATAGGACCTCGAAACTTTACACTTAATGAAGTTTAATAAGAAGCGTTCATTATGTTTCTTTACATTTCGAGATAAACAGTTGTAACAATAACAAATTTTTTGAATTCTACTTTGTGACTTTTCCATAGTTTTCATTAGATAAAATCAAAGAAGCTCTCCCCAATTTTTAATTCCCCCAAGCCAGTTGTTATTTTTAACCATTGAAACATTAGAGGCGAATATTCTACGAGAAATTGAACATGCTGTGTTTTGGCGAGTTTTGCTTCTCCCACCATACTGTTCGTTTTTAAGGTCACCTTCTTCAGAACATTTTCTTACGAGAGTGGATAGAGTAGAAATCTGTCGGTCATATGTGAAAAGTTCCCCATACGAGCGGTATTACGCGGGACGTAATAATGCATTGTCAAGTATTGGAACACTTCTTGAAGAACTGTTCAGCACTACTAGTACTTCAGTTTACAGTGCAAGTTTAATTTTTCTTTACACGTGTCAATTTGTAATGTCTTCCAAACTTTTGTTTTCTGTGGTCAAAGTTAAATGAGATAAATCGATTTCCTCCTGTTGCGATGACTACAAACATTACTATCTTACTACATCTTGCAATACTTAATAAGAAAATTTCTCGACTCTTTAAACTTCTCTTTTTGTTCGACACAGGTTTACTCCTATATTCGAACAGATATTAACATTGCTTGTTAATGTTTATCGTCCGCTTCCAGCTACTTCCCCTTCGTGGCTTAGTTAAGTTATACTAACGATGTTACATCGTTTATTACACTCGTGACCATTCATTAACCATTCCTTAATGAATAATTATAGTGCAGACCAAATTAATTCAAAGTTTTCAACTAGTACTATAATAGGCTCTTATCTTCATAATTTTACAAACTTGTTGGCCTCGTAATGAATGCAACGATCCAGGAGAGAATACGGCCAAGCGGCATAATTCAACTCAACAAAGATAGAAATAATACTTCTTAAGATCTATCGCTATTCTTTGCAACACAAAATTTCCCTGGTTAATTCCCTCTATAGAGCAGTTAGCCTCCTACCAATAAGACCGTAAAATTTTAAGACCTGTAATAAGATTATTAACACAACCTGAGTAATTTGATATCTGATGAGTTTTTATAAAATAAGGAGACTACAACATGCAATTTGATTGGCTAATGCCCGTGCATTATAACTCAACAATGCACTGTTTTGGTTTGCTGGTTTTCCCGCGTCGCATGTACGTGTTCCCAAACATTGTCAATAAAATTCTGAATACAAAATTTGATAAAATACCAATTACTAAATGCACAATGTGCACAGCAGATGCTGCCAATAAGAGACAACGGGTCGACTACGGAGGAGGAAGGTTCGCTGCTGTTTCCAACTCTGAGCTGAACCTTTTGTTAGAAAATAGACACGGAAAAGCTACCAAAAACGCGACAAACCTGGGCAGTTAAAACTTTCAAAGGTATGTAAAATTTTTTGAAACTTTTAAAAGCTTCCTGTACACTGTATACTGCAGCAACAAAGCGAATTTATCTAACTGTTTACCTGTAAAAATGGCCATTTCGACAGTAAGCCAGGCCAAAGCAACAAAATTATATAAACATGACATTCTCAAATGTTTTGTCAAGTAAAAATAAGTGTATTTTAGTCGTACTATAAAAAAGTAAACACAATACTCAGTAGTTTTGTTTTCAACATTAACTGACGAAAAACATTGTGACCAAGCTGGAGCAAATGACAACCGGGCAACTAGACGAGAACCTCCATCGTTTTTACGCCGAAGCGACAACCAAGGACAAACAAGAATACAGCAAGTCAGCGCTGCTCGGCTTCAGACACGGTATTGAAAGATACCTGAATAATCCACCTTTCAACAGAGGGATTAAAATAGCTTCAAACCCGTGGTTTACACGGTCAAACCACACGCTCGACGCCAAAATGAAACAGCTGAAGCAAATTCGCAAAGAGAATGTCCAGCACAAACCGCCGCAGGAGCAAGAAGACCTCGCCAAACTGAAAACAAGCGGCGTTTTCGACTTGAACCATCCACTATCTCTTCTTCGTTGTGTGTGGTTTCACGCCATACAGTACTGGTGTTGAAGAGGCCGCGAAGGTCAACGTTCCCTCAACGTTAACAGCTTCAACTTTGAAGTTGACAGTTGTGGTCGACGTAACATGAAAATGACTCAAGAAGCAGTAAATCACTCTGCTATCGCCTCGTGTTTTACACGCTTCTTTCGTGTTCTTTCAACATCTTTCGTGCATTATAACTTGATAAAAGCACCCGACTTATTTTCTTCTTAATTAATCCAGCAATGCAGCGCATTGTCTACCATGCTAAACAAAAGTCCTAAGCAAGTCAAAATTTTCCGATAGCTATAAACGCAAAAATTTATAACCATCATGACATCATTCCTGTCGGTACTCACTTTAAATCTGGCAAACGTTTGTTTACACTTGTTGCGACAACATTCACGCGTCAGATAATTCACTTCTATGGCTACTTTTACCGTCCTTTTGCCTTTCGCACAATTAATAGAAATGTAATCATCCGACCTAATTATCGTAAGGTCAATCTTTCCTACATTCTGCTATTTAGAAAACCCAATAATAAATACTTTCAAGAAAGCAGTAGGCGTGGCCTAATGAACGTAATCTGAAAATAGGGCTTAAAAGGCCGGGAGTATAATAATTCAGTTTTTATCAAAGTTGGCTTAAAAACCCCTTTTAATCATGAAGTATATGGCGTAGACATGCAATCCATTATTTACAGTACATGCTTCCATATATCTTTGACAAAATCGTGTTCATTATGGAACATCTAGCCCACTATGAAAAGGCACGCCATCGATTTTAATCAACTGAGGAAACCGATGCGTTGAGTTTAATGGACGAGTACTGATATCTTGTAAAACCATTCCAGAGATAAGTGTGCATGTTGGTAAACTTATCACATAATTAAATTTCTATAATACTCACACTATTTATACTTCTTTCTGTTTATTAACGAATCGGTGTTGAAAATAGAATTTTAGTTGCTACATTGAGTAACTTCGCGTTAGCTTACTTTTAATTTGCGTTTTAACATCAGTGATACATTTCTCTTCTGAGCGTCAACATTCTTAGATATTTACCGTCGGGATTCCACATACGCTTCCAAGGTTCATTAGTGACAACTGTACTATGGTGGTATCCTGTTGGAATATTCTGGTCGGACAATAATGGTTGCAGTTGAAGAATGTGGTCGATGATCATCGTCTTATTGTAATTTCGTTTAGGGAAAGACTGTTTCTGGTAATCACTGATGTTTCTCCTACTGTAATCCTGCAGCTAAGGATTGGCAAATTTTTCTTAGCAAAGTTTGTGAGCTCATAAGCTTGCATAACCAGGTTTTTAACTAGAAAACGTATTTGTGCGTACTGCAATCAGAAAAAACTTCACGTCGGCTCATTTGCGTCATTTCATTCTGCGCGAGGAAGTACGAGTTTCTCGTTCATATTTTTGGGGACTATAAAAGTCGTCAGATCTTAATACAAGTAAAGTTAGAATATATAGAGAACAGAGCATAACACAAAAAGTATGGATTAAAATTTCATCATTACCACTACAACAAATTTTGAAAACAGGAGCTTCGGAGAGTCAACTTCAGTGCTATCAAATCCGAAAAAAGCTCATCAAATATAAATCCCGTTTCTATTTTCTGTTCACCCATGATAAAAGAATACCGGTATGCACGTACACACGAATAAATAGCACTTGTCAAGAACATTTATCGCAAAAAACTTTCTGTGTCATACACATGAGCTAGAAAAGCTAAAAAGGAACTTTTCAGTAGATAATTGGTCGAGTTTATGGGGATTTCCATACATGTGGATAGCGTTTTGTAGTTTTGCCTATTTATGTGTCATTTGGTGGACTTCAGTTCAACAAAAATGTCTACGTTTCTCGATCCCTGCAAAGCGTCTCCTTTTATACACAACGACCAGTTTAAACTACAAGATAACCTTTGACTCTTTTAAACCACCCGAGTCAGAGACGTACCAAATAACATCAATATATGAAAGCAATTCCAGTGTCGCCCCAGCTGTTATATCACGAGACATTCGAAGGTCCAACACGTCCCACATTTGTACGCTTCCATTTCAGTGAAGGATTTCTTTGTGTTCATTTCGAGTGGGCTAAATCATGGTCTCTCTAGCCGTAATATTAATTTAAGAATTGGTCAAGAAAATACCTCTTGGCTTCAATGTAGATTTATGATCACGACAGTGGCACAAGTCTTTAATCTGCTTCCACTCGTATATGTAGCGTCCCTTAAAGTTAGAATTTTGAGGCTGATTTTCTTTCTTGACAATCATTTCAAATGGTGTACTTCGCACTTCTTTCTAACAAAATTACCTTCAAATATTAAAAAATATATTTATTAAAAAATACTTATTACAGGCTTTAAGATTATTGATCTACATTTAAAAACCTCGCTAGAGAATGATCACAAGTTTCTCTGAAGAATAGCGGCAGTTATTCTTGGATAAAATATTGAGGGAGAACAAAAATCATACATTATATCACTATCATAACAATGGTTTTAAATGACTTTGCAAATGTCGGTTGTTTTCTGCGTCCTAAAGGTCAAAAATGACCAGAAACATTTTTGGCCAATGATCAACGACTACTTGTCCCTTTGGTGTTTCTGAAATTTTGGAGGCTAAGGCTCACCATTTTCACAAATATTCTAACCGACCTCACCCAAAAACTTCCATGTTGCTAGTTATGTATTTGAGAGCACTTAACATATTTCTTGGTCGATACTGCATGTCGCCGATGTCTCTTCTCAAAATACCTTCTCCAAAAGGGATAACGACATTAATATATTGTACAAATTACTTTTCTCCATTCGTCTTTTCACAGTCGTTATTTGCTTATTTGAGTAAGGTCATTAATAAAAACATGCTTGGTGTAAAAAGGACCTCGAAATTCAAAATAAAGTTAAAAAAAAAAATGTTGGAACTTTATTTCATGTTTATTTTGTTAATTTATTTAGACTGATATTGATAAACAGTTTTTTCTGCTACAGTTCCGTGCTGTACTTAAAATAAGGTAATCAAGAGGTTTCGGCCACCAGTCTATAGCCTTAGTGTCGGCAAAGATAAATGAAAAAAACTATATAAATATACACGAGGTGATCGTGTACTCCAAAAACAGTTTATAAACGCATGTGACGATTTGTGAATTTACGTGTACGAATGAATAAATTATAATTGTGCGGTGCCATATCTTTCTTTTAACTGCAAGATGTTTTCCAATGTTTTCCCCTACTTTCTAGCACTGCATGCAAATATTTGAACGATTTTCCCCTTCGATCACTCCCTTAATCAGTAACTCGACTATTTTCGAAACCTAGCTATTACTACTTTTGCTCATATATATTTTATATTTTTTATTTATATTATCTCAAAAAATCGCGTTATTTCCAAGAAGTCTTATAGTTGAAATCTGTTTGCTCTTTTTGAGGTGGTGCCTGATCTTTGCAAATACTTTTTCCCTCCGTTCTACTATGCTGATGAGACATTTGATGAGTTACTATTCAGAAGTAACATTGTGATTTATCTTGTGATGGCAATAGAAATTTCAATAGCGGTCTGTGTTGATCGGTTTCTGTCAACGTCACTAGTAATTGTTCCATCTAGTATTGAAACGGAAGATTTAAGGAATGACATTTGTTGGTTTCTTTATGTCGAACGGTGAATGAGATGTTTGAGTAAATCAAGTTGAGAGTTTGGTTGAATATGATGAGTGCATTTCTCTTCGTAATGGAAAAACTGCCGTCAACGTAGTACTTCCATTACTTTGGGAGGATAATTGGTTTTTCGATGACCTGTCCTTTAGGAGCTTTTACCATGTAAAGATTGTGCAGTGTCCCGTTAGGAAATACAGCTATCTGCTATGAGCGTTGGTTGTTTCAGCATTTGATCTCAGTTAAGTTAGTAAGCAATCTACTAACGAACACGTTATAAGTCGCGTGGTCAGACATACACATAATAAAACTATTTTAGCAAGGCTGTTTAGGGCTGCGAAATTGTCGTAGGACTGTTTGCGTGTAACACATCTCTTTAATTTTATACTTGAACCACACAAAACGTGGCTATAAATGGTACTTACTGGGCTACGCATAGCACAAACTTCTATCTCCTTGTAAGTAGTATCGATTTTGATTTCTTTCTAGCAACTATTTCGTCTACATTGATACTGCCTCGAAGCAAATGCACGATTGTACGAAAAAAAGCTCATTATGTGCCATTATAGACAATCCTTACACTGAAGAAACTGCAACATAAGACATTCAAAAACAAATAATCTCACCAAAGTAGTTGAACAGCTACGTCAACGAAAGTGTTTTCCATCATAAACAGGAATATTGTCACTACATTCAGCCGTACTATCACCTGTATTGACCCCAAAATTTCACTTACCTTCTAAGATGAAAGCAACCGATAAATGTCTTTCGGTCATACGCTGTTATCTGTGCGCTGTTATCTGGATTTACATCACGACATAAACATGAAACGTCAGAACCGAGCGCACACTTATACATCGATCGCTTTATTTGCCCAGAAGAGCGGAGGGAATAAACGAATGAACTAAAACATCTCATAAAAACCTTACGATCTAATGGTCATACACAGAAATTGATTTCAAACTTCTTCAAAGAACAATCTAGAGATGAGACACCACCACCCCCAAAAAATTGGTTGAAATATTTTTCAAACTGGAAGAGGAAAAATGTATGTAAGGGAAATGCAGTTCTTCGTTATATTAAGGGACTTTGTCTTTGGCATGACAAAAAAACAAGACATCATGGTGACTAAAAAACCGACGAGATAAATTAACTCCACGTGTGGAACTAACGTAGAGCTTAAACTGATTGCTCAATTGATTAACGCAAGAAAAATATCTAGCGCACCAGATCGCTAGATACTCTTTACTTCCAGAACTTGTTACGATAATTTCGAGTAAAATTTTCCTCCTTCTTTAGTTCAACGAAATTCAACAAAATGTTAATACAATGTGACTGACTCGATTGTGGGAAATGGGAGTTATGAGGATTTAAAAAATTTCCTAATCCAAGTAGTCGTGACTGTATTTTTGCGCACTTTCACCTTGGCTTAAATAACACAATATATTATCATGCACGCTGTAGCCGCAGATAGCAAAATCAAGAAAGATTTTAAATGACACCGGGAATTTTATAATCAGTTGTTTAAGAAAGGATGCATTCATCATATAATGGTAACGCAAGTCTATAACAGTCTTTTACCTAAATGCAATTGCTAGACTAGTGATGTAGAAAGGGATGCGTGTACGAACGCCTGTTGAGGCTCAAATCGCCAGTTGAGGCTCGAAATCAAATTCGCTTCCTACGCTGATTACTGTTAGAGGAACAAATGCTTCGTGTAAACTCATTTGACCTGTGTTTCCGTTATAGAAATTGAATAAAGGAAAGTGAAAAGAAGAAAAAGAAAAGAGGAAATTGATAGAGGGAGAACTAGTTTAAATCATCGGAAATATAATAAACAAAATTCGAAATACCGTGAAAAGATCGAAAGAAAAACTATACTCAAATAAAATTCACAACCCAAAGAAAATCACCCTACCTAGTATCGCGTCATCAACGAGTAACACGGTAGATGTTGAGAACGTCACATACAACATAAATGTCATAGTACAAACAGTCATCGACATTGAACGGCGCATTGCTATCAACGAGAAGTTAAAACTTCGTTCCGAAAATCGCCTTCTACTTCTTGAGGCAAAGAAAATACAATGCTTCACACGCTGCTTCATCGCCTAAATTTTTCTACTTTTACTGCGTTGAGGTTTGCTTTTCCTTTGCTAAGGCACAATAGTCGGCACGTCGTTCACACTGTTTCTTACATTGTCTTCAAAATCAGAACTACATGTCCTTGTCCTGGCATGTATACTATCGCGTCGACGAGTTTAAAACGAATTTCTTATTAGTTTCTTATCGTGTACTGGTGCGTGATAGAATTTCAATCCTGAGCCTTTCCTTTAACAGTTTTCAAATTGCGGAACTGTAGAGTTTGCTACCACGTTGCTTTTATGATTCAAAAGTATTGCCTATACTAATATGCGCTTCATGTTTTGCCTACCTTTACTTGACTAAACAATCAGGTTAACCGTTCTTTCACCTACACTGTGAGGTGATACTTTCCCGTTAAGACGCTACAACTAGAATTTCCATCGCCTGAGTTCACACCACCATTCGAATAGATACAGTGGTCACACAGAAGCATCCTCGGAAACAATGCCATTAAAGCTATATTCGAGAATCGTGCAGGAGATTTCAAACAAGAAAAAAAATATGATAAATGTTAAACTTCACGTAAAAATTATCACAATCATGGAAAATGGGGCTAACAAATGGGGCTAACAAATGGAGTTAGCGAAAACTCAAAACCTCTTCTACGTCATTAGGCTGTCCTTTTTAAGTAGCAAAATCGTGCCGACGAATTTTAAAACTCTTACCAGTTAACATGCACAATCACATCTACTTAAATGTTGTTTTTAAAATATAATATCTGCTCGTAAATTGATACAGCTTATTTTCACTCATCCTGAACCCGATGAAGGCAGTACACTGACAGTTGGAACCTCGGTATTATACGACTTTGATCAGTCAACGTTTTCGCATAATTTCGTTCACTATGTTTAAACCTGACCGTGATTCTTATATAACTTCTTACTGTTTAGTTTCCTTCGAAATACTTACATTCAAAGGTAATTCTTAAATTTCGTTTTTTGTCCTGTGGATGAGTCTCTTGAGTGGATTGTAAGGCCTGTTCAAAACATTCTAGTACTTATGGAAAAAGTGATTTATAACAACACGTTCTGTATGTTCATTTAAATTTAACACCTGGAATAACAGGGTCCAAATTCACATGTGTATGTTCTGGGTTTCTTACTGCAGCCGTCCATTACAACGAAGTACCTTTAAATCTTTGAAATCTTGAATTTTTTGAACTTGCCAGCACTCCATATATTTTAAATATAACTAATCTCAACCTTTCCGCTCAGATATTCTAGATGGGAGGATCATCCTTAGGTATAAGAATATACCATATTGTATTTGGCCGTGGAAAAGCCTTACGGAGATGAGTGATATGAACTTTCTAGTCTTTTTTATTAGTACGTTGATACCATTGAGAGTGGTAATTAAGATAGAGTAAAAGAAATGAGAAAATTCCACGCTGAAAGGAAGAATACAGTTACCAAAGTTTAGTTACTTTTGGACCAATCCATAGACTAATTTGCATTCACATGTAATTTCGTTTAAGTCGAACCTGCTGGAATAAGATGTTATGTTGCAAAATATGTTGCAACGTGTCCTAAGTTATTACGCTAGAAGATGTCACCTTGAGATGTTACGTTATGCTGTAAGATACTAATTTCCATGACCTTAAATCAAATGAGCTTAATTCCTTTCTGCAACGATTTTCTCTAAGGCGCGTAAGATGTCGGGCATTTGCAAAAATAAAGTAACCTGCTGTTAACAACAGTATGATAATAGAAGAGCTATCTACATAGAAAGGACGCGATGTACGTCGAAACACAGTACGTAAAGAAATTTAATTGCAGATTTTTACGACACATTTTTGACATTTGGGTACCAGACGTCATGTTACGAGGAAACACGTTACGCTCTGTTACAATAAGGTTATCGTGTAGGACGTTACACTGAAACGTATTTACATTACGAAGTACAAGACATTAATTTGCAACACGTCATGTTAAGTGTTGTTGGTTTGTAAACAGCTACATTACTCTGTATGGCGGTAGATTATTGTAAGTAATTCCATGACATGAGGGAAATTAGTGATTAAATGTCCCCGAAAGCCGAGGGAGGTTTGGGGAAGTGCGGAAGGCGTTAGCCCGAGGGACTTTCACAAACCTACCGAGGCTTGAGGCGACATTTAATCACTCATTTAGCTACATGTTATGATAAAAGTTTGTAATACCATGATGACCGACGAAATTTACTTGGTATTGTTTCAAGTGCTTTCTGGGATATTAGTATTGTTCATGGTGGGTACCAGCACTTGTATAAAATGAGTTGTTCTATGGTTAAATGTCACTTTTCTTACATCAAGTAACGATTGTTACATCAACAATTACTTGATGTTCGCTCATGTATGCTAATGAGGGGAAATTAGAAATTTTTTCTCATTTGAAGGAAAATTAGTAAAAGTACGCATGTTGATGAGTGAATTTAGGGATTAAATCTCACCTTAGGAACAACAGAAACGGACGTCATCATACTACAGTATTACATAGTTAAATACTAAATCACGTTTCAAGATACAACACCATGTTTTAAAATAGCACACTACGATCTAATATGGCAAATTACGTGGTAAGACTCTATATTACGATGTATGATCTTATAGTACAATATGTTCTACGACGATCAATTACGTTACACGATTTTACAAATGTACATTACGATGTCATTTACTTCATCTTAATACAATGAACAGATATCAACGCCTATTTATTCGTCATTACCGTCACCTACCAAACACCATACGAAAAGATGGAGTTACTAAGCCAGTGAGCTAATTACAATTCTCTGCGGGATACCACTCGCCAATTACTCTAACGTGCTTTTGTTCTCCAGGTTATGAAATATTTCAGATGACTCTACTCATGTTTTTTCATGCCTTCGAAATTCTCCACAAGCTTTCGTTAAGTTCATAACTTTTCGTTTTACCAAAGTCGAATAAATTTTCAATCAAATTTTTTAAGCAATACCAATGCAAGTGGAGAATACCTTATTTTAGTAAGGCAGAAAATAAACAATCCTCTCTTCAAGACAAACAGGTCATGGAACTTACTTGTCACGATAGCAAGGATATTTACGTCATGTATGGGATGTATAGTTTCATGAGGTGCACTTCCATGCTACACGTCAAGAGATGTTGTTAATTAATTGCAATGATATACAAGCTTTCTCAATAAATCGCAGAGCTGTGTACATGACTTGATATCACAGACTATCTGATTAACATATCAAGCAAATCTAAATATCTAATAAACAAAGAGTTTCACTGCAGAACGATAAAAGCCATTCCTCCCCACTTTATTTCTTACAAATAACACCAACTTAACAGAACTTTCTCTCATTAGCTTCAATGCCGACAAAAAGACTCCCCAAATCGTGATTCGGCTAGATATTTTCTCATACTAAAAGTAGTTTGTCCATTCAGAAGTAGACTTGAATCGATTGTTTCGTGGCCAATAAAGCAAACATATCCCTACTTAAAAATCTTAATAATTTGCTCACCTTTTATTTATTTCCATATTAATATGATTCTGATGCCCTTAAAAAGGATGTTGACAGTATGATGAATGACAGACTAGAAATCGGACAAGTGACGACTAGTTCGCTGTTGAAGCATCTCGCTCGTTCCGTCTGTCCATGCATAAACATATCAGTCTTAAGTTTCCAAGGGCGGAGGCACAAGGTTCTCTGCGACAATTTAGGGCCAAGTATCACCTATATGTCTGGAATAAGAAGACAGACTTAAAATATATTGTAATATTATAGAAATAGGCCTGAGGACGAGGATGAATCGTATTTTATGGCAAGGTTTTTATACGACAAATATTTTCTTATTTGCATATCTTCGAAAACGGGATGTCTCATGAACGGAATGATACAAGTGTGGTCAACGACATTTTCCGTCATTTAACAGTTCTTTCAACCAAGTCCAAGTAAATTTCTCCCTCAGTTCCTACACTTAATATGAGTAAATAAGTTTTAGGTATAGCCCTTTTTTCTTTTCTATTTTTGAGTGACATTTGAGTGTGTACTTGAAATAGTTAAAGATGCAAAGTGGTAATCGAGTCGTATGAACCAGCCAATTTGAAATAATAAATGGTCCTTTGGTAAACCTTTAATGGGTAATCGAATATTAAAGTATAATTCCAATTGCAACGTAGTAGCATCGTGAGAAGAGCTAACGAAACACAGGATTTGATGACAGTACAAAGACTTGGAATTTTCACACTAATATGTTGTCAATACGACATATAAAGGAAGTCAAATATCTTTTGAAATCAGGTTCTTCGCCATTATTAACTAAGTTTGCTATTGCTAAGGTCGATGGTAAAACGGATAAATCAAAAGTAAACGGGATTCTGCAGCCTGTTGAGGTACAAAGTAAGAGCCGTTGGTGACTCTTAATAAATCAAGAACTAGCAGCCAAGAAGCGAAAGATTTTAAAGAAGCAAAGTACTACGGCATGGAGTTTGACAGGCAATACCGTATTACGGTAACTATCTTCTCCGGTAACATGTCGTTATCGTACGATTAGGAATTGCGCAGGTGGACTATTTCGTATCATTTGTGGACGACCAGTAAAACACTTTTGCGAGATTTTGCTGCAGAATAAAACAAAATTAACATTTCCAATCTAATCCGAAAAAGCAACATTTGTTCTCAAAATTTCGCACACCCTTTAGTCCCATAGCATTCCAGATTGCTCTGCTTGAGTTCTCAAGTGTACAGGGTATTCTGAGATTAATTTTCTTGGTAATGGGATAGCACACCTCGTGGTTTGTCAGACTGAATTTTGCTCATGGACTCCTTTTCCCTCGACATATTTTGAAACTGGCCTTCAGTTCGGATTTTCAGGTGGAGACGAACGCAGAGCAGAATGTAGCTTCGTTATCTTGCATGGTTGCAGCAAACACTACAAGTGAGTATGAACGTTCTTCTTTTAGTCCACTTGTACTGAAAATTCATTAAATAACGAGCTCTGTCTATGTTTACATCAAGTGATAACTGATGCAAAACAGGGACAAGAACACAAAGCGAACGAACTATTCGGCTAATCTTTGCAAGATTCTAACGCACAAGTTATAATCTAAATTCACGATTCTAATGGTCGCATGTTTGTATGACAGCCACTACCCATGGTAAGCGAGAGTTCTTAAAATTGCTAATATAAATATTCTGGAATATTAAAATACTGCAAAACATAAACCGAAGGAAAACACTATTAGAATTCATCGGTGTTAATAGCATGACTACAGACATGATTTAGTCGTTGATTTTTAACGTCTTTTTACTAAGCTATTACGGAGTTGCATCAAGCATAAAAGTACTCCAACGTACTTCGTTTTAAATTAACAGCTGAATATAGTACAATAAATAAGATAAACTCTGGTACAAGATGAACAAGTAAAAGTGTTGTCATTGCTAACAGATCTTTTATTTCAATATTACTGCTTTGATTGTAGGGAAATTCGTTCACAAGCAATAAAAAAGGATCATGTAACAGAAGTTGATAAGGGAAATGTGCTAAAGAAGAGTATGAACTGAATCACCGCATCAACCACCCAAAAGCAGTCTTTATTACAAGGAATGCAGCTCTACAGGTCATAAAAGAGCCAAGTTGTAAACAACACGGACCAGATGTGTTTAAGTAACTTCAATCAAAAATTACACG
Source organism: Heliopora coerulea (assembly GCA_030142905.1). Taxonomy (NCBI): domain Eukaryota; kingdom Metazoa; phylum Cnidaria; class Anthozoa; order Scleralcyonacea; family Helioporidae; genus Heliopora; species Heliopora coerulea. The sequence goes on from JASJOG010000174.1 coordinate 113,690, forward strand.
CTACCATTTAACACAGTATTATCTTTCGTGCTTGGGCAGAGACCTCTAAACGATTTTCCGTTTCAGATAAAGATGTAAAAACTAAATGGAGTATAATTCATTCTAGACAAAGCCGATGATTATCTTAGAACTGTCAAATTCTCTTCCGGGTAAGAAGAATAAGTTAGAAACACACAAGGCAACGAAAAGATACTAATTCACAGTGTAAAGCTGTCATTTCTAGAAAGCCAGTATAACAATGCCCCGAACAGAAGAGAATCGTCAATTTCGGAGGAGTCGATGCAAAGTGTACAATGAAAGCGCTTGATGATGCATTTACACCGAAGATCCCTGGAGATATACGACAATCTCATAGTTGCTTTCTGCGTTCATCGTAGTGCATGGTGTAGATATGGGACGCCCAACTGGTTCCTGGGCGAAGATGAAACCAGATCGAACATGGTTAGTTACGATCCATTGCCTCAACCAACGACTGGAACTGATCATCGGTAATAGTTTGCAGTGAAATTCATACTTGAAACGCATACTTGAAACCAAGTGGTGCAGCAGGGGAAATTATGTCCCACATAGTGCATGTACCATTTTGGCACAGAAGGAGTACAAGCGGAGGCACGACAATGTTGCATGCACAGAATATTGGGAATTGTGTGGGAAGTGTGGGCTGGAAAGATCTGAGAAATGGTACGAGCATAAGCCTAAGATACTGCTGGAAAATGTAAAAGTGAAGCTCCTTTGGGGCTTCAGTATCCAATGTGATGAGAATATCATAGCAAGAAGACCAGATCAGATACTGGTTGAAAAAGAAAGAAAACACTGCCCCGAGGTTGACATATAAGTACCTGGAGATGACAAGGTTGCGGTGAAAGAAGACGAGAAGGAAGTCGAGAAGGAAGACGAGAAGGAAGACGAGAAGGAAGATAAATGTCAGCCACTGAAATTTGAAATAATGCGCATATGGGAAATGAACAAAGTGGAGGTTATTCCAATTGTTGTTGGAGCCCTTGGTGTGGTAACAAAGAAGATCCAAAAGTGGTTAAAAAAGATTGGTGAGGAAATTCGAACTGAGTTGCTGCAAAAGATTGCACTCTTGGGAACAGCCAGAATTTTGAGAAGGGTACTGCAAATGTAGTAAGAAGTGTGAACTGCAGGACCCTTGGTCATTTGTTATGACCTACTCCTGCATGTTAATTTTGACGACATAAGATCTGTCTGAGTTTGACGAGAATAATAATGATAATAATAATAATAATAATAATAATAATAATAAAAAAAAAAGATGACGTGACAGTGTGGCTCGTATTGTACACTGGAAGCTTTGTGGCTTATACCAGTTAGAGCAAGCTGGAAAAAAAATGGTAGGAACCTCAACCAAATGGAGTCATTGAATCAGATGAAGTTAAGATTCTATGGGACTTTAACATACAATGCGATAGTCTAATTGAATGTAGAAGACCAGATATCATGGTGGTGTTAAAGAAGAAAAAGGAGTGCAAGATTATAGACATCGCAGTTCCAGGAGATAGTAGAATAGGTAAAAAAGAATTAGAGAAAATGGAAAAGTATGATGACCTGAAAAGAGAAATAAAAAGAATGTGGATGATAAGGAAAATTGAGATACAGTAAACCCTCGCTATATCGCGGTTCATCTTTCGCGGACTCGCAACATCGCGGGTTTTTCTATAGAACATATCTAATTTAATATCGTGAAAATTCTCGCTATATCGCGGACATAGCGATATCCGCCGCTCACAGTTATCATTGTTTTATTAGTTTTTACAGCTATTTAGGATGGAATATACTACATTTTCTATACTAAATGATTATTAAATGGAAAATATAAATATACAGTGTAAATAAAATGATTTTCTAAGTAAAACTGTGGTTTCGCACACGCACACACAAACACTGATAGAGAGAGAGTTTACAAAGTAAAACTGTCCTGTATAGTAATTCATGTATACTGTAGAGTAAAAGGTTTTTATATACGATATCACTATCTCGCGGATTTCCACCTGTCGCGGTAGGGTTTGGAACGTAAGAACCGCGATAAACGGGAGTTTACTGTAACACCAAATGTAGTAGGTGCTTTAGGAGCAATTAGTAGGAAACTGGATAAGTGGATTGAAAAACTGGATGTACATATTGGCATTGCAAAATTACAAAAGACGGCATTGCTTGGAACAGCAAAAATATTGAGAAGGAGCTTGGAAGGCTGAATAACTTGGAACCTTAGGCTACTGGTTGTAGCCAGTTTTCAAGGGATAATTAAATAGTACAGGTATAAACTGTGAAAGATAACATAATAATAATAATTATAAGAATAATATGCTGGGTGCCTGAAGCAAACTAATACTCCTTCCACTATCTTTAATTGGGTGGTATATGAGTGGTAATAATAAAAATACAGTTATGATAATGGTAATGATAAAGATAGAGATAATCCTAACAATATTAATAAAAAATATAATTTATGCAAGATGCTTTAAGCACAAGTTGAGATCTCCAGTGTGTCTCAACAAAGTATGCAAGAATATCAAGCATATTCGGTAATTTTAAGACCAATACAAACATTAATTCTTTAAACATTTCAAATCAAACATGACCCTTCAACCATCCAATGTCTTCTTAAAAAAAATGGCCCAGCATTAAGAAGTATAAAATTCTGAAGAGCCAGCTCTTTCAATGAAAGAGCTTAAAATAATCATGACAAGGTTTAACCTTTTGACCTTGAGACATTTACTTGTACCTCAATTGAATATAGTTATCTACTGTTAGTTAATGTAGAACATAATATTGAACTGCCAGGTCAGGAGTAAAGGAATTAAGCCACAATGTACACTGTACATCACTAAAACAATACAGAATCTCATTCTGAAATTCTCCTGAAGACAGCCCAAGATAATAGGAGCAGCTATGGCATGTTGTACTTTTTAGTAATAAGTGCAAGAATCAGAAGCAGATCTTACAGTAGGCTTTTTAGTTTAATGTGGATTGAATACACATGTACTAGGTACAATGTTGATTCACACTCACTTGGAAGTTTGTTGTTCATATAAATCCTGTAGTTGGCAGTTCTTCAAAGTGCCCACAAATCAATATGGTTTGAGAGGAGATGAATCTTCTTGTAAACAGACATGGTTCACAAAAATAACACAAATTGCATCTATGCAATATCTTCTGTAAAAAGAGAGGTTTCAATAAAGTGATGTGAACTGCACCTTTTGAGTTTATTTCCCCTTAACCCATTAAGTGGCAAGGGCACCCTTTAGCATTTTACTCTGGCTAATGCCAGATGATTCTAGGGATGATTCATAGATGATTCATAGGGTTGACCCAGGGCATTAAAGAGTTAAAAAGTCTCTCTAGAGTAACAAATAAACAATACACTAGGAATAGTACCACAAATAATGAACATGCTATAAATAATTATTGTATATAATTTATTAGGAAATGATATATTACTGTACAGTCTGTTGCAAGTACCCCTCCTCAGCAAGTCAAGAGGAAAACTGGGTACTAATGTTAGGTGTAGCAACTACCCACACAAATGTCTGATTATACTAGTTCCCTGCATATAATTATTAAACGTTTTCATTAGTGATAATTAACCCAGTGATTTTCTGTACTTAATGTTAAAATGAATATTAAGAGGGGGTATCTGCTGTATTAGGTGCTTATACCTGGACAAAAGTATGTCAACAGATTAAGGAGCATAAACCCCACTCTGCTGAACAAAATCAGTTGGTGTTATCCACAATAGAATTATTATTTGCAATCTTGCCCCTTAATCCTTTGTAGTCTGAGTGATGTCTCCCATTGACTAATAAAATTATCTGATGCTAGCCAGAGTAAAATCAAAAATCTGGGCTTAGACCAAAAAGTGATAATTGAGGTATTCTTAACCCTTTTCAGTCTGAGACATCTCTGTTTCATGAGTCAAATCAGCTGATGTTAGCCAGAGAAAAATCAAAGTTGGGTATGGAACAAAAAGAAATTAATGGGTTATCCAAGTTAGCAGTTATTCTATTAATGATCAAGCACCTTTTCTGCTGAATAAAATCATCTGCCAGTAAATTGGATAGAATTCTAAGGTCTTGTCCCTTAATGAGTTAATCATACCTGTTGATTCATTAATTCCAACACCAGCACCTTTCAGTTTTATTCTGACTAAAACCATGTAATTTTAATTGTAAAGGGGAGATATGTTGGCCAGCTTCTGGGTTAACCATTTTTCATGAGACCTACTTTAGCTTTAATATCTCCCCTTTATGATGAAAACTATCAGACATTAGCCAGAATAAATTAACTGTTAGCCAGTTTGCGGATTAACGGATTATGAGAAATCTTGATCTCAGCCAAGATGTCTTCCCTAACTGGCAAGTAATGCACATTTTGAACTGTAGTTAAAAGAGTAATAAATCTTAACAAGACTTACAGTGTATACTGTTGCAAAATATTCATGACTGGCTGTGACACTTGAAAGTGTGTCACCCACATGCATGTAAGTTGAAGACCTTTATACTGCTTTCAGAAAAACTCAGATCTCTATGAATCTTAAGATTCAATTCAAGGCAGTGGTTATTCTGGCTTTGTGTTAGCTTCAGTTAACTCAACTACAAACAAGTAAGGTTCACAGTTGGTAACTCCAGCACAACTACTCAGCAATTATAAACATTAATATTTCCATAAGCAATGGTTATGTAAATTTATTTTCCGCGGGTATTTTATTTTAATCAGCTTGCTCATTCACATCAAGCATGTGAGCATTTTACCCTTGTATTGAAATTTTAAGTTCAATCAGAATTACTACAACAAAACTAAGTTATTAATTCACTTCCCTCCATAATTATAACTAACAATAATTACTTATAACCTCATTTTGAAATTAAACAAAGGAAAATTTCGCAAAAATATCACAAAATTGAAACTAAAAATACTCAAATAATGAATGATGAAAAATTCTCATGGCTTCAGGGAAATTAAAGCTGCCCAAGTAGAAACTTCAGATCAATTTTCATCATTAACATATGTTCTCCATCTGTCTTTTTAACGTAACACTTTAAAACGATTCACGAAAACGAAAAATTTTTATTCGGAAAGAAATTGACGATTTACCATGAGCAAACCTTAAGTATATACCTGCACCAGTTGTCCGCCGAGAAATCTCCATCTGTGACTCACTGTCTTCCCATTAGAAGTTGTCTGCCACTTTTTCACTCACATAATTCGTTACACATTGATCATATGCAATCAATCTCTTCGGTGTCGGGAGACAATGACATGGTGCCCATGTCTTACAAAAATTTCTGTCAAGATTCCTTCTTCCATATGGCCGCCATGACGTCATATGCAAAATTTCAATAAGAGGATAAAATGAGCGTGTTCAGGGGCGTGGCGACTAATCGATGCAGGCGATGTAATTCGCCTGCAGTAATTTTAAATTCTAATTAGTTGGTCAAATGCAAAATTGTGACTAGAAATATGTACATGCAAAAAATCCTCGCCCACCGTTCCTATATATCTCTCGAGAATCTGAGTAAGATTGATGATTTTTCAAAATTGTCAAAAAGACAAATCGTCCTTACTGTAGCTGGAAGGGGGAATGCAATAAAAAATAACACCCAAACTGGAAATTATTTTTTATTTATACTGCTTGTAGTCATATTAACGTTTAAAATTTCGATTGTGCTTTATTAAAACAAAACGTTTCGAGAGAATAATCTTTAACGGTTTAATAAATGATAAGAGCCAATTCTACTGCTAAACAATGGATGTTCGTATCAAGATCCATTATTAGTTGCGATCTTCAGGTATTTCGAGTCGTTTTCCAATCCAACTTTCCAGTCATTTTGCTTAAAGAATGATTTTCCCCTCGCCCACCGCGGGAAGCTCGGTGCGAGGGTACCAATCTTGACGTGCGTGGAGTCCTTTTACACGCGTGGTGATTACTAGGGAGAAAAATTTTCGCTTTGTGTATGTATCTTTCTTTATATATATATATATATATATATATATATATATATATATATCCATGGTATCTGGTCACTCAAAAATGCAGTGGGCAAGCTCGGGGACTGGTATGTTGTTGAACAAACCTTACTTAGGTACTGTATTGAAGCAAATCGATTTGGTCTCGTTCTTTTTTCCCTTGTATGGATCTCTCCAAGTTGTTTACATTATTTGAACACTGAAGCCAGTAAATGATTTAAGACCGCCAAAGGAAATGGCTTTCTTGGTGCCTGCGGCTGGTTACGCCACCTCAGTAACTGGACAATTTATCACTTGACATAGCAGTTCTCAAAGTTAGCTCCTTGGAATATGCATTTGCCAACTGTTCACTTTTTGCAGGAACGCTTTGTCTTGGTTCTTTCTGATTTATATGAACAAAAGACGTAAGGGAAGTCGCTTGCTGTCAGGACATTTGCTAAGCGACTAAGTATATTAAAACGACATTCTTCGCTGAAGTTGAATAGATGTCGATTAGTATAAATCTTGGCACTTTTCACGTTCTGGTAACCACTTACCAGAGCTGCACAATCGCAGGTAAGTCTGAATCGAGTAGCTTTGAAGTATAAGTTTTGCGAACGGAATTGTTTTGAGAAGCTTTCAAAAGTAGCTTCCCGACTTCATTCTTCCCTAAGGGAGACTTCTTGTACTAAATATTACCGCCTGGATTTTGCAGGTGTTTATTGGTAAAGTAGAATGAAGATTCTGGTTCATTTATATCTTTACGACGATTATTTTTGAACATTTTGCAGTATTTAAGCGGACATCGTTCATGGTCAGTTGTTTGAGAAGTGGGATAGAACACTCGTTATCCAGAAGAGTTGTCCAGGCCATGACAGTGTTTGGATGCTTTCTCCGCTTTCCACACAAAGATTTCATTGCCTCAATCAGGATTTTTTTGCTATGAAATGTCACCCCATTGAAGACATTAAGATGTATTCTTGGCTCGAAACAAAAATGCAAGGTAAACAGCCACCAGGTAACTCGCTGCAAAGCTACTTGTTTTTGGTCACCAAATTATCCTTCGGCAAAATAGTTGTCCGCTTCAGTCTTTCTCACTTCAAGAGTGATTTGTGCATGATGACCTTTACCGTATTAGACCGGTAATGCTTTCATCAGGATTTTAAAACTTCTCAAAAAAGTTTAAAGCCGTCTGTGTGTAAATTTACTGTTGAACCCTTCGTGTTGAGGTGCCACAGAATGCTTCGTTGAAAATACGCAAGACTTGCAGGTTTATGCGCCATTTTTCATTTTTATTGATGTTTTGCCTTGGAAAAAGTACGTCTTTTACTTCCCTCTTCTCGTTCTTCTTTCGACAAAACTTGCACAAGGTTTGCTTGCCGTATTTTGTTTTATGTTTTGTATTTTCTGATATTTGGTTAGCGATAAATCTGCAGAACTCGTTCATGTTTTCTTTGTTTATTTCGTCGATTTCGTAATTCTTCTTCTTCATCTTCGTCACCAAAAGTCTTGTACTTCCGGATGAATACTTAGCATAAACCCTTATCATAGCAGATCTTAAAGACATTTGTAACCAACTTTGAGGTAATGTATAATTTATCAATTTTTTAAGTCAAAAAAATGTCAGAAAAATATTCAATCATGAGCTGTCCGTAATGCCGGTATCCGTTTAATAATCTATGAGAATGCTCCACTTTTAAGACGGAAAGTCTGTTTGGATTGTCGTTTATTTGCGGCCAAATTCTGTGTGGATTATTTTTTTATTGCATGTCCTCTTCCAGTTATAGTCAGGAGGATTTGTCTTTTTGAGAATTTTGAAAACTTATCATTGTTACTTGGATTCTCTAGAGATTTTTTTGGAGGGTGGGCGAGGGGTTGTTGCGTGCACGTATTTCTAGTTTATTAGATGGCCAGACTTTCCGTCTTAAAATTGAAGCATTCGCAAAGGTTTCCGGTCGAATAGCATTACGAACAACCCATAAATGAAAAATATTTTTTGATATTTTTTGTCTTCAAAAACTGATAAATTCGATATTATCTCAAAGTTGGTTGCAAATGTCTATTAGAAGTGCTATGATAAAGATTTACGGATGGTATTCATCCGGACGTACAAGACTTTGGTGACGAAGGTGAAACGAATTACGAAACAGAAGAAGTAAAAGAAAACATGAACGAGTTTTGAATCTTTATTGCTAATTAAAATTGGGAAAATATGTAACGTACAACAAAATACGACAAGCAAACCTTGTGCAAGTTTTGGTCGAATGAAGAACGAGTAGAGAGAAGTAAACTATGTACTTTTTTCCTCTGTAAAACTGTCGTAAAAACGAAAAATGGTGTAGCGTACAAACCTGTAACTCATACGTCTTTTCAACTAAGCATTCAGCGGCACCTCAATCCAATGGGCTCAACGATGAATTTGCAAAAAGAAGATTGCTTTAAACTTTTAAACTTTCTTAAGAGTTTTTAAAATCCTGATGAAAGCGTTACTGGTCGAATACGGTAAAGGGCATCATCCACAAGCCACACGACAAGTGAGGAAGACTGAAATGGAAAATTGTTTTGCTGAAGGATAATTTGGTGACTGTTTACCTTGCATTTTTGTTTCAAGCCAAAAATACATCCTAACGTCTTCAATGGGGCGACATTTCATATGGAAAAAAATCCTGATTGAGGCGATGAAATCTTTGTGTGGAAAGCGGGAAAAGCATCCAAAGACTGTGATGGCCTGGACAGCTCTTCTGGACGATGAGTGTGCAATTCCACTTCTCAAACAATTGATCATGAACGCTGTCCGCTTAAATACTGCAAAATGTTCAAAAGTAGTCGTCCTACAAAGATGAATGAGTCAGAATCTCCATTCTACTTTACCAATAAACACCAGTTAAATCCAGGCGATAATATTTGGTACAACAAGTCTCCCCTGGAGCAGAATGAACTCGGAAAGCTGCTCTTCAAAGCTGCTCAAAACATTTCCGTTCGCAGATCTTATATTTCAAAGCTATTCGATTAAGACGTACCAGTGATTGTGTAGCTCATGTAAGTGGTTACCAGAACGTGAAAATTCTCGTGATTTATACAAATCAGCATCTATTCAACTTCAGCGGAGAATGTCGTTTACACTTAGTCGCTTAGCAAATGTCCTAACAGCAAACGAGTTCCCTTACGTCTTTCGTTGATATTCATCAGAAAGAACCAAGACCAAGCGTTGCTCCAAAAAGTGAACAGTTGACCAATGCATATTCCAAGAAGCTAACTTTGAGAACTGCTCTTTCAAATCATAAATTGTCTAGTTACTAAGATGGCCCGCAAAAGTGAAACCATCCGCAAGCACCAAGAAAGCCATTTCGTTTGCCGGTCTTGAATGATTTACTGGCTTCAGAGTTCAAATGATGTAAATAACGTCTGAGAGATCCATAAAACGGAAAAAAGAACGAGACCAAACCGATTTGCTTCAATACGGACCTAAGCAACCTAAGGTTTGGTCAACAACATACCAGTCCCCGAGCTTGTACGCGGCACTCTTGAGTGTGCGGGAATTATTATTACAACTCGCACACCACCCAACTAAGGACAGTGGAAGGGGTCTAAGCCTGATTATTATTATTATTATTATTATTATTATTATTATTATTATTATTATTATTATTATTAAACCTTTATTTCATGAGGGTGGCACTTAATAGCGGTAGGCTAATAAACTTGTGGCCCTCAGAATCAATATACAATATAGTACAAACAATTACAATAAAACTAGGTGAAAAATTATACTATATACTAAAATGATCTAAATGCTCTTGTTCTTTAAAAATCTTATTCCACATATTAATCTTAAAGCATTGCAATGAATTAACTTTCCTAATATGTAAAGGCACACTGTTCCACAATCCCGTGGAAGTTACTGAAAAGGAACGATCACCATCAATCTCTCGCATATATTTCGGACAAATGGTAGTATAATTGACATAGCGCGCGCTTGTATTGTGTTGTCTATTATTTATTAATAAATGTTCTTCAAGATAGCTTGGCACTGAGCTATGAATAAGTTTGTACAAAATTGCGTATTTATCGATTTTACATTGTTTATAGAAAGGTATCCAGGCCAACTTATTAAATAGAACTACTGAAGGAGCTTGACGGTCGGCGTATAGAATTACTCGAGCAGCCCTTTTCTGTAACTTCAAAACCCTATTGCAGGAGGACCAGATGACACTAGCATAATTAATAACAGGACGAATAATAGCATTATAATACAACAAGGCGCGGAGATCCAGTGTAGATAGCTTCGATGAAACAGCGGCGTTCTTGAGGTAATACACTATTTAAAATATAGAAAACAAGCTTCTCGACGTTTCGATTAGTAGCATGCTACTAATCTCCGGACGAAGGACCTTCGCTCGAAACGTCGAGAAGCTTGTTTTCTACATTTTAGATAGTGTATAACCTCAAGAATGCCGCTGTTATAATACAACAATCGTTATTCTAACGGTAAAAAGGCCCTGACTTTTCTCAGTACTGCTATGCGTGAGGCGAGCTTTTTACAAAGATTTTCTACATGGCAATCAAATGTAACAGAACTATCAATTGTTAACCCTAAAGGTTTTGCACATTCTAAATTTTAAAGCCTCTTGTCCCCCATTGCTACCGTAAGTTTGTTGTTGACCTTGGAGGCCAGTCTTTTCCCAGTGATCATTAGCACCTTGGATTTTGACTCGTTGATTGGAGGTTTATTGGAGTCAGCCCAGTGGCGTATCTCGTTCATTGAGTTGTTCAAAGAGCATTCCAACCGAGATATGTTGTTGACGTCTGCCGAAGCGGTGAGTGTTGTATCATCAGCATAAAGGTCCACTTGAGAATTAACATGCAAACGCAGATCATTAATAAATAGTATAAAAAATAACGGGCCCAAAATGCTGCCCTGAGGTACCCCATGCTTTACAGTCACTTCGCCTGAAACTTCTCCGCGCAGGCCAACAACTTGTTTGCTTCCAGATAGGTACGAATGACACCATTTTAACTCCTTATCAGTGATACCATAGGTGTCCAATTTCTTCAACAAAAGATCGTGATTAACCATATCGAAAGCTTTACGATAATCAATAAGGACCGTGCCTGAGACCTTGTTCGTATCCAGATTAAACAGTAGATCATCAGTAATCTTGATGAGAGCAGTCTCAGTACAATGGTTTCTACGACAACCCGACTGCCTCGAGTATATAAGATTGTTTTCGTTGAGGAAATCGTACAGAGCGTTATAACTATGTCGCTCAATGAGTTTCGACAGGACAGGTAGCACTGAAATTGGACGTTAATTGCACCGATCAGTATCTGCACCATTTTTGATCAGCGGTGTCATTATGGCAGTTTTCCAGAGCGCAGGGAACTTGCCAGTAGTGAAAAAAAGGTTGATTAGCCCAGCAATACTCGGCACGACAGCGGAAGCGGCAATGCGCAGGAGACGAGCACCAATCTTATCAATACCTGCCGCTTTATTAGAACTACTATTCATTATTATTTTATATATGAAGAGAGGGTTTTGATACGATCATAAATTCTCTGAATGTCCTAGCCGTGTCTCAGTAGCTCAGAGGTCAGAGCACCGATACGTAGATTCGGAGACCTTGGGTTTGATTCCCGGCTGGGGCAGTCAGAGTTTTCGTATATATATGTAATTATGATCATTATTATTTTGTAGACCTGCCCACTAGTTATAGCGGGAATAAAAAACGAAACGTCCAGTTCCTTCCTGGATCTGATAAAGTTCTTCAATTTCGACAAGTCTGATGGAATGTGTCGTAGGCCATCTTCCAATTTATCCTCAATAGTGAAGAAATTATATATATATTATACTATATATATAATTACAATATATATATATCTATTGATTACTTATTAATCGAATGCGAGGTCTGTACGGGAAAGTATTTGCCTGAGGTTTTCGAACAAACGAGGTTAATAAGAAATTTATTATATGGCTTTTAACACCTTTCTTCATCGCTTTTAACGAAGCTTTGTGTTTGTGAGTTAGAAGCTTAGGTTTACTTGCTTGTTTTTCCATGTTTCTTCATGGCTTTTTGCAATTATTCATCTAGTTTTCTGCTTAAAATTACCGTTGAGAACGTTTAACTTCTTTTTTTGTAGTTTGTTTTAATAAATCTTCAGTAAAACGCACCTGAATCTGGTTTGTTTTTCTTCAAATCAACTGGGAAATTTCCTTGCCAAAACTAGCCGGTATCTACGAAAAACGTATGGCATGGCTAGGCAGCCAATCATCGTGTGTCATTTTGCATAATGACTGGCTAGCGAGCTCAGCCGTAAAACAAATATATATATATATATATATATGTATATGTCACCTGAAGATTCTTTATATATATGTATAAGTCACCTGAAGATTCTTTCCCAAGATGAAACAGGCTGTAGTGACTTTTTGAGGTAAGCGATATAATCCCATTTGCTCTTTCTTTGCGTTATTGAGCCCTGTTTGCATTTCGTAAACCTAAACGTTCACGTATATGTATATATATATATATATATATATATATATATATATATGTATATATATATATATATATAGATACAAAATGCAAAAATTTTTATCCCTAGTCACCACGCGTGTGAAAGGACTCCAAGCACGTGAAAATTAGTACCCTCGCACCACGCTTCGCGCGGTGGGCGAGGGGAAAAGACTGGAACGATAAGTCCTTATGCCCGGCCTTATGACTGCATGAAGCCAAAGTTCCGGCCACTGGAGGAAGCCATGTACGTCCGAAGTGAGCAAAAACATTGTGCTAAACACAGTAGAGTGGCCCGCAAGGAAATTATCAATTTCTGGAAGCACAATTCTTTTAGAACACATAAAGCTAAACCAACATGTGTTACACCAGTAAGTCTTTGATCAGAAAAAATTCTAGCGACGAAAATGGATTGAAAGACAAATTATTTGACAAACTAAAGTAAAATTTGATCTGAAACTCCAGGCGAATATGCAGGTTTTTCTTGTTTTTCATTGTTTTTCCGCGTTTCATACTTTGGTTTTTGAAAATTTTCATATTAAAAATTACGGGCCGATTATTTTAATATCGTACCTTTATTCTGTTCCATTCTCGTAAACCCTAACCTAACTTTTTTCGAATTGAAGAACAACTTCGAACTTGCAAAAATTCTCCATAAACTGTATTTTCGCATATTTTTTGTGTCAAAGTGGACAAACCTTACTTCATTTGTTCTTGTAAGAACTGTGTTGATTTTTAAACGTGAAATACCGACCTACTTTCTTCATATTTGTCAAAATACGGCCAGTTGTTGGTGATGTATTGTATACTTTAATTTTAAACCTTATATTTTACAGTATTTCTGCTTCTCATTGGTCGTCTATGAGTTCACATACTCTAAAATGTGAAGGTAGTTCGTTGAAAACCTTTAAGGATTCGATACGTTCGTCTTTCTCTCGTTTGAAAGTGTCTTTTTACCTCAGGTTTCTTTCTTTTATATGTTCTTTCTTGCCCAGATAAACAAATAGAGTTTGCACTAAATTACATCTACCTAAACCAGGTCAGCCAAAAATTAACCATTCGATAAATCTGAAAATAATCCAAACCGAATCATAAGCCTTACCCTAACCATTACTGTAGTCTAATATGAAACTTGACGTACGTCTATCCTTAAAACTAACAAACAAAAGTAAAATTACGAATGTTGGTAATCCGGTTTAGATCGATAATATCAAGCGTTTTTCTTAAAAGGAGACTGGAGAGACATTGAAAAACACTGACGTGTAATAATCTTGTAGTTTTACTAATTAAATTGTTGGCTTCTTCTTTACATTTAGAATTGACGAGCCTGAAAACTAAGTTCGAGACGAGGTATAAAGTTGAACTAGCTAAATCTTTGATTTAAAATCGGTAATCCATTAGGACAGCGTTGAAAAATAATAACCTGAACTCAAATTTTGTTCTTTTTTGCCGAATACTTCATCCTCTTTGCTATTGTAGTTTGCCAGAAACAGCTGTGACAAAAGCTGTATTATTGAGGTATGTACGGAATTCTTCATAATTTACCTGGCAAATTTTTACTCCAGTAAATTAAAGATTTAATCGTCGTACATTTTCTAGTAAAAGGACTGGGTTTGACGTACATGGCGACCTCCATATCCGCAATTTTTGGCTTCAAAATTCTCCCTCGAGTTATCGTTCCAGTCTTTTTAAAGTTCACTGCTGTGCTGTGATAGAAACATGAATGACGTCATTTCAACCAGAAAAATGTCTAGTGAAAACACGAGGCGTAGCCGAGGGTTTTCTGGTATTTTTCTGGTTGAAATGGTGACATTCATGTTTCTATCACAGTACAGACACACGAAAGCTATTTTGTATTTGTTTTATAATATAACCAAGGTTCTCTCGAGTTTTAGTGACGTCATTCATCTCTCTGTACTTTAATACAAAATAAAAACAACGTCACCCGTGTCTCTGTACTCTGAGAGAAAATGAGGCTCGTCCAATCAGAGCGTGCGTAGTACACGTGTTATTTTACAAATATAAATACAGACATAAATTATTCAAAAACTGCGAAAATTTTTCACCCTAGTCACCGTGCGTGTAAAAGGACTCTACGCTCGTCGAGATCAGTACCCTCGCACCGAACTTCGAGCGGTGGACGAGGGGACAACTTGAATGTCAAATAGAATGTACGACATGTTGTAGAAGAGTAGCAAAGCCACAAACGAGGAATTTTCTCACCATTCAATGAATTAATAGTGGAGAATAAGGATTTCGAGAACTTCCTCTTCTGTTTGTCAACATCTTAAACAGACTTGGAGAAATTGGCATCCAGATGATGACGATCGAGAATGCCACACTCCACACAGAATTTTACAAAGTTGTCTCAAAGCTTACCATTAGGCCATAATCCGATGTCGCAAATTGGAGGACGTGGTTGAGTACCAGTGTCAACTACAGCGACAACGTCATTACTGCTGTGGATATTGAAAATATCCACAGGAGCAGCAGCAGGTACGTCAGCCTTATGACATCACTTCAACCTCACTATCCGGAGTGTCCAGTCACTCACAACGTTGCAAGTTCACAGAAGCTGTTGATGTTGACGAAGACACAAAAGTGTAGATGCAGCAGATGTAGATGATCTTTGGTATACGCTTAAATTTAGCTTGCTGACGACTTTTACTCCTTTCTCATCCCTTGACTTTCACATTGCCAGGTTTGCGTTTGTAAAACATAACATAATCGCAGTTTGACTGATAGCAAAAGCAGTAAGACTGGTTTCCACAGCTGAAACACTTACAGTACAGAATTGCCTCCTCATTGCTGCATTTATCTGCTGTTCAGCTAAAAGAATGCTTACCTACACGTACTTCAAGTATCTATACGTAAGCATATATGAGTGAGCATTTACGCAGTACAGCTATCTCATTCCTGGACTAAAAAGACAAATAGTAATGTTAACAAAAAATGCATGCTCTGGAAATCACGGGCATGTAGCCTTCAGCCTAAATAGCTTACCAGATAATCCCCCACATCTGCCACGTATCTCTTTACTATCGTATTCAGGATGTTGTCACAGCATTTTCATTAATTTCTAATTTTGTATTGGTGGATGATAGAATTTTAATCCTCAGCTTTTCCTTTAACGAGTTTTACATTGTGGAACTGGTCAGTTTGCTACCATGTTGATTCTAAAACGGAGAACACTTATCCTTACTACTTAACAGTGATTCGCCTCAGGCTCAGTGAATGTTTTGTCACGGGGATTATTCAATAATATTCACTGAGCCTGAGGCGAATAATTGTTTTAGTTTAATTACACGGGAGATTATTTGAAAGAAAGTAGTGAACTAGCGCTTTTAAAATCTCCTCGGTAACATTTACAAACGTGGCCGCCATCTTGTTTCTGAGTCTTCACTGTTATACTCGCCTGCAGGTGATTATTGAGATTTATAACGTATTTCTCTGGCCAATCACAAAAACGGATTTCGATAATCACTTGTGAATTAAAATAAAAGTAAATGCAGTATATAAATTATAACGACCAAGTGAGCCTGATGTTTTGCCTACCATAACTTCATAAGCCAATCATATGAAACATCACGTTACCCAACCTGTCGGGTGACACTTTCCCAATAAGGCGCTACAACAGGAATTTCAATCTCCTAAGTTTAGATCACCCCTCGAACACCAAACAGTATTCATATCGAAGCTTGCCAACGAAAAAATACCGTTGGAGAGATAATACGGAATCGGGTAGGATTTTAAAACCACATAAAAATTGAGAAATGTTACACTTCACTAGAAAAGCACGACAATCGTGAAATACAGGGCTAACAAATACAGCAAACAAGTATTCAAAACCTCATCCAAGTCAATATGCTATTCTTATGAAGTTACAAAAACGCACCACGGAAATTTAGTTGACTCACTCCTACGCGTTCACATGTAGAATCACATCCATTCATAACTTATTTTTGAACTACATCCTCAACTACACCCTTGTATTTTTATATAGCTTTTTTCCACTCATTCTCAACGCATTAAAGGCTATACCCAGACAGTCGATGTCTTTCTACAATACGTCTTTGGTCAGATAACGCTTCTTCCTAGCTTTGTTGAAGTATGTTTAAACCTGACCGAGGTTATCATATGACTTTTGTTTATTTAGTTCGGATGTACTTCCTCCTGAAGGTAATTCTTAACTTTCTTTTGCTGATCCACTTGGATCGATCATGAGGCCTTTTCAAAACTTTCTAGCAGCTACGTAATGAGACCTATACGAGTACGTTCTGCATGTTTATATTAATTTAAGGCCAATGGTAGCACAGTTCCAGTATACTTGAGAATGTTTTAAGTTTTTTAAAGCGGTCCTCCACTGAACAACGGATCCTTAAGTATGTGACACCTTGCATTCTTTCTACACGACAGTACTTCATGTATTTCAAATATAACTCATCTCAAACTTTCTGCTCAGGTTCAGTGGATGGGAGGATAAGCCCTGTATAACTTTAAGGCACGTCGTGTCTGGCCTTGGAAAAATCTAACGGAGTTGGGTCACGTGAACTTCTTCGGCTTTACTCACGAGATCTAATGTACATACGAGAAAACGCAGTCAGTTACATTTGTGCCTCAGCTCCAATTTAAAAAAATTGCATCATTAATACTTTAATCGCCAATTTTCATTTACGTGTAATTTTCTTTAATGTGAATCTACTGAAATAAGATGTTAAGTTGCAACGTGTCTAAAATCATTGAGTTGTAAGATGTAATGTTTTCAGATGTTTCGTTATGTTGTAACACGCTAATTTCCATGAGCTTAAATCAGTCCTCTCCAAGTCTCCACATAACGTGTAACTCCGTCGGCCATTGCCAACACTAAAAAAAACCTGGTGCTAAAAAGAGACTTAATTAAAGATTTTCATCACATTTTCCCAACATTTGCGTACCAGGAGTCATGTTACTTGGTAACACGTAATGTTAAGCTCTGTTGCAATGAGGTTAAAGTGTCGGCCGTTCCCCTGCATACCGTGTCTTCACGTTCTACGCTACAAGACGTTGCATTGCAAGACACAATCTTATCATTCGTTGCGCTATAAAAGCATATAATACGCAATAACACGCTACATCACCTAGTAAAACGCTAAATCACCTTTCAAGATACTACATCACGCAAGACGGTACATTACGCTCCAAGCTGGAATATTACATTGCATCACATTATCTATCGTTGTAAGGTGATACATTAAGTTGTAATACATTGCATTATGTTCTACGAAAGTTCATTACCGATTCACGATTATGGAACACATCAGATGACTGTTTTCATGTTTCTTCATATCCAGGAAATTCTTCTTAAGCTTTCATTAAGTCATTCAAATATTTATTTATTCGATTGTTTATCCTGTAAAAGAAGTAGATTTTATTTCTCCGTTCTCTGTACAGTTGGCCATGAAAAGAAGGCATCAAAACGTGGTAAGAACGTCAGTGATTTACTCAACTACGTCTGCTAGTCCACGTTCTTGTTCTTAATTCCTTGTGACGTCACCTGAGCATCTGAAACTGAACAGAAAACGGCAAAATGAAATGCATTTCTTAAATGTTGTACAATACAATGCTGCATTGTACGATGACATATTACGTTGTAAGATACTACATTACGTTGAAAAACATGCGACATTACGACGTAAAACCTACGTTATATTACGCGACGTAACATTAACTTGAGTGTTGTTAAGTTACGTCACAAGACGGTGCATTAATACGTTACAAGGTTTTACAAATCACGAAAAGATTTACGTTACTTTGAACGACAGTACGTTATGTAGTAGAATGTTAGGTTACATAATATGAGGTTATGCTGTGCTCTTGTTCCAAGAAGTCATGTTATCTTATTAGATGCAATGTTACATTGGCCAAGCTTACTTTGTAAGAAAATACACTGCGCCATGATACTCCATTGTGAGGGGTAACGTTCGTGCTAATTACTTTCGACCAGGAAAATGATTCTTCTTAATACACGGGCTTATTAGCGGAAGCACAATCATTTCCAAGCGGAAATATATATAATGTAGCGCCTCGTAAAATCTAAAGCGCCAAATTACACACTAAGCTTAACACACGGGGCATTAATTTTATTTTCTTTATCTGAAGAATGATTTTTTCTCCAAGTAACTATCCTTCCGTAAGTCAAATTACAACGGTATGTGCCCTTAATCACGTCAGAGGGGAAAGAAGAAACAAAAGAGTAATTCTTATGTACTTCGCTTAATGTAATAGTTTAAGGGAGAGCAGTTTAATGCACAAGAGCTCATTTAGGGGAAACTGTAATAGGATATGATCTCCTAGGATGCGCTACTTATATGCGTTGTAACCTAAATAATCGAGTTATGTTAAAAGGCATTAAAATTGTTTTACAAAGATGACTTCGCAAAGCAAGTACATATTGCAAAAATTGTTTAAAGACGTAAAATTGAAACGATGACATTAAGGTAAGCAGCTAGCACGTTTCCATCAAGGTGCAAAAAGGTTTCTTGCAATAAATATTTGCTTCCAACATAATTACGATCTAACTCATCCAAAGATTCGACGATATCAATATTTAAGTTTAATTTATTTGAAAAAGCACTAGAGATAATAAACAATCTCTTTTACCACTCTTCCATGACAAAATTTGTTCTTAAGATATTTACATTTGATTGACATGTAAATAAAGAAACCCATGGCGTTATTTATGGACAAATCATAGTTATTACTCCGGTTACCAGTGGTAGCACGAGCCTAGGTTTCAGCTCCGTTTCTGTATTATTATTTTTGGGGTTTTTTTGCTGTTGCGATATTGCAATTATTGCGCAATATATCCCGTCCGGCCTTCCAAAGACGTTAAACGCTTCGAATGGAAGATCTTGCGATTGCGTACACGTTTGGTTTTTATCGAGTTGTTGGTACATGTACGTTTTTTCTTAGGATCTCTTCGTCACAAAATGTACAAACGCAAATAGTAAAGGACGCGAAATAAATGAGAATTTAAGACACAAACTTTCCCCAAATTAAATTCATCATCACAATGTTACTTCTAATTTCGAAATACCCTCACAGGTGGCATAATCGTTCCGGTGGCGGAGTGCAGGCACTGATGGCGTCTCAGTAAAGTCATTGGGGGGAACATTTTGTACAGATTTCAGGGAGTGCGTCGAATTTTTGTTATATGTACATTTCGACGTGTCTAATTTGACACTGGTTAATGATTGCATTACCAGTTCGGGGAGACTTCGGCTGACTTAGGGTCTTTTAGGACCAGGACCTCCTTACCGAGTATACGTAATTTTTTTCATTTTCTTCACAAGGCCTGATGCCTCATATCTCCTTCCAAGAATTCCCAATAATTAGGTAGGCTAAGCGAACGCCTACAAAGCGACTTGTTTACTGAGACATCACATGTATCTTTAAGACAATTAAAGCCTGGTTCTCACTTAAAGAAAATTTAATATATAAGGATTTAAACTTTAAGGATGAAAAATGTTAAGTATTAAATCAGCGACGTTCTCACTTCCTTCCTGAATACCACGGATAAAAACTAAAACGCTTTTTGCGTACTCGCAGTCGCTAGGCACAAATGTTAAAAAAAAAAATGGAGACAAGATGGAGATTGATGAAATGAAAGTGTTGGCCCTGATGCTTATGAGTCGAAAATGCATCAAAATACTGGACAACAAACTTCTCCCTGAGAAAAACCCTTAAATTCGTGACTTAGCACTTAAGCTTCAAGCTTTAAGTTATTAAAATTTAATTTCTTAAGTGTTAAATCTTAAAACATAAACACGCACTTAAGTCTTAAATTTGTTGTTCTCACTTGTTTTTAAGATTTAACACTTAGTGCTTAATGCTCTTAAAATAACATTCTTCGCCTTAAAACACCATTGAGAACCCGGCTTAAGCAAAAACGCTTAAATCTTTGTACGTCTGTGCATTACATCACGCTAGACATTTTTTGAAAATAGAGTTTCCATTGTGATAGATCAGTTCCCTGAAAGTTCACGACAAAAATATAAAAAGAATGTTTTTGGGCAAGTGCATGATAAATTTCTGTTTTAGAAAACCCCTATAAATTTTTAATCAAATATTAGAATAAGCCGTATTAATGTAAGTGGAGAAAGCATTGTTTCAGTGAGGAAGAAACGAACAGTTCTATCTTCAGGACAGAGGAGTATAACGATACCAAGGCTGTTTTATCTCTTTGAATGTGTAGTTTGGTGGAGTCCATTTCCATGCAAAGAGTCTAGAGATATTGTTAATTAACTGCAATAATATACAAAATTTCTCGATAAATCGCAGTGCTAAGTCCATGAGTTTACATCACTGATTATTTCACCATATGTCATACAAATCTAGACCTTTCAACATCACGGTCTGTTACTAAAGAATAGTAAACGACATTCTTCACGGCCTTAGCTCTTTTAAATCAGACTAACTTAACAGACCTTTCTTTCATTAGCTCTAATCGTCACAAACAATTTCTTCTCATCGTTGTCTGAGCGAATGTTTTCTTACACACTTGTATAAATTGTTTCGTGGGAAATGAAGCAAATTAATCTCACTTTAAAATGCGCCATAACTTCCGCACTTTTTTACGTATATCAGGCTTAATATGGCTCTGGTGCCCCCAAGGAAGATGTTCGAAGTAACATCAATGAAAGACCAGAAATCCGACAAATGATGACTATTTCGTTGTTGAGGAATCTCTCACATTCCGTTTGTCCACACGTAAATATCTCAGTCAAAAGTCTTCAGGCGCGTACACACAAAGTTCGCTCAGACAATTTAGAGTCCAGTATCACCTATACAGCGGGAATAAAAAGCCAGATTTAAACTAGGCTGTAATATTAGGTTAAGAGATCTCGGAACGAGGATTAAACTTATCTTATGGGCATGTTTTTACGTCGAAAACTTTCTCATTTGAATCTCTTTTTAGATATAATGTCTTATGAACAGAGACAAGCAAGTGCGACAAGTCCATTTTCCTCAAATACTGTTCGCGAACAAACGTCGTCTAAGTTGACAGTAATTAAGTTTAAGGTTTTTCCTTTTTCCCCACTTTTTTCACGTGTGAGTGTTTACTTGAAATGGTGAATAATACAAAGTGGCGTGATTGAGGCGTATGAACAAGCCACTTTCAAATAAAAGATCGTCCTTGGTGGCGGATCTTAAATGGTTAGTCATTAAATGTTAAAGTATATTTCCAACTACGACGTAGTGGGGCTGTGAGATACAAGATTTAAATAAAGCCCAACATCTTGCCAAACTGGTCTTTTGCCACTGTTAACGGAGTTTCTTATTTCTGTGCCGATAGCGAAACGGATAAATCGACAGTGAAAGCGATCCTCAAGAGTATCGAGGAATAACGCAAGAGCCGTTAGTTTCCCTTGAAAAATCACGAACGAGCTTTGAGGGAGCAAAATATTTTAATGCAGCGAACTACTACAACATGGAGTTTGACAAGCGATAGGATTTTCCGATAACGACCGTCGATAACTCCTTATCGTGAGATTAAGAATTACGGAACAGAAATGTCGTTCCGTATCATTTGAGGACGGCTATATAGCGACAGACTGTTGCGACAATATTCTACAGAATAAAAAAAAAAAACATTTACCATCTAATGTGACTTGATTTGACAAAATAGATTGTTTTCAGGACCTGAAAAAATTCTCACCGTTCCTGCACGTAAACGCATCATTTATTTTGTTTTCTGCTATAACACTGAAGACGACCATAATATCCGAACCCAGTTAAAAAATCTTCACCCTTGGGCTTTACCCCTGTGTCAATATTCGTTTTGTAGCCGGTCTATCCTTACCTCTCTCACATTTCTTTTCCTTTAAGGGCCGGGTACAGAAAGTCCTGAGGTCATGCGTGCTTTTTAGTTTTCTTTGTCAAAGCTGTAGACCTTCGCATCTTGGTGAAACCAGCAGACATTTACACACAGCCGCCTCAGGTCAGATGGCACTTTCGGCTATAATTGGAAAAGGACGCAATGATCCTCCTTCTACAAGCATTCTTACCCACCACTAAACAGCACTAGGCACCCTATATCTCTTACAATGACGTGAAAATCCTTTCCTCCTCTTCAGATAAAACTCAACTTTTATTTCACGAAGGCTTACTCATTAACAATTTTAAACAATAACCAAACGTTAATATTTGTTATGCTTCTTTATTATCATTTGGATATCTATCTTTTTGTTTTCTTGCCAGGGCAATCAACTGACTCCACCTCCATGTCATTTTAACTTATATTTTAGTTCCGTCGATTGGTTAACTTAATAAAAAAAGTAGCAATTGTCTTGTAACTATATACTTTGACTAGGTGAAAACCGGTAAATAGTTCCACGATGATGTTGCATGATAAGCAACGAAAGGTTTAACTAATTTAATCATTCAATTAAGCGATTCAACTAAAATCTTATATTTCGACTATTAATAGGTTATGGCCTTAATACGTGTTCTATGCTGGCCATTGATATTTTTACTATAGTCACGTTTCCTGATCAGTGAATCGACTGCAGTTAGAACATGGTTGGTTATCAACAAAGGATCGGATTTGCTCAATTGCTATGCTTCTCCGTGAAATGCATCCCTCAAATCCTAAGATAAAATTATGAGTATCTACAACTTATTCCGGAATATAGCGGTAAGGAAAGGTATCTCGTAATTCGCTTAGCACAGAGGCTGTCATACACACGGAAGTCATTTGTTAGTATCAAGGCAACCACGATTCAGGCACTACAGGATCATTGCATGGAATTGGTGACTGCGAACTACCTCACATTACTGCTGTATGCAGGAAATATGACTGAGGACAATAGAACTTCACCTCACGTCCCAGCTGAAAGTTTACCTCGGAGAGTGGGCAACGAATGGCTTTCTCGGGACTCTACTCACTTTTTACTAGGTTTTCCATGATCTTTTACTTTCTTTTCTATACTTAAGTCTTGTCTCAGTCTTACCACGAAGGATTGGTGTGTCCTCATGACTGAAGTACTGGATGGTTTTGAAGACCCTAGTATATCCACAACTTATATCCAGTGAAGATGCTGATTCAACAGATTACCCAACAATAACTGCAATGTGGCAAATATGCTTCCCACTAGAATGTTCAAATGGCAGAGCAAAAATGACGTAAAGGAAAACGACGTAGTCTGGCACATGCTTAATCCTTGTGAAAGAATCTTAAAACTAAAAATCGGTTGAGAGAGGCATACACAAAATCAACAAGATTAAAATCACCTCGTCCCTGACATAACTTCCTGTTTTCATAAACGGGATCAGTCTTTACACGACAAAGTTATGCTGACGATGACGAAGCAGACTTTCTGACCTAGTATCTTCAAGACCCAAACTCAGAAAAAGATTCGTTTCGCACATACGCTAAACATTTTACTGTCCTGTTAAGACAGCACAACTTCAAAGTTCACTTGCACTGAACTAGCTGAATGCCTATATACAGATGAAAATATATTTAAAGAGAAGGTTTTTGACCGTTATCACGACAGATTCTTCCACGTCCGTCATATTATAGAATTGAGTTTGTACCTGACTATTGTCCAGGAGCACTAGAGGTCCTCTACTGTGATACGAATGTTAGTCTTGATGAGTTAATTTTGGTCCAGATCTGTGTGTTTTACTTCTTCAGAAACTTGACACCCTACGAGGACTACTTCATTAACAAGGCATTTGAATTGTACATGCACACCAACAACTCTTTACGTCGCCGTAACTAGAAGACCACTACGGGTTTTTCAAATGTTGAATTTGCCTGAGTTGAGCGTGATCACCCGGACCTCCTCCTGCCAATTCCATCAGCAGGATCTAAGATTTTACAATTCCAACATCCACATTTTTCATGATTTTCAATTTGCTGGTAGTCTCAGTTGCACTAGCCCAGAGTGAGTCGGGAAGTCTCAAAAAAAGCCTGATCAACGCTCAGAAGATGGGTGTGCAGAAAATAGTAATAAGATAGTGAACCGGTCTGACTGTCGTTTTGATATTGACATACTGCAGATTTTAGACGGAGAAACTGTAACCTTGTTGGACAGTGATAAATGCGAAGAATGTCATTTTACCCTTTCGCCGTTATTTTTTGCCAGTCAAATTTTATTGCTGAAAAAACTGACATGTAACAAGTAGTGGAACCTTTGAATTTGTTTAGACAAATTGTATTCCTTTCTTAACATTAGATATCACAGTTAACTGAGAAAAAAATTGCCATCATAACCAAATACTTATCTACTTTTAATCGTCTATTCGTGATGGTTATTGAGTCGTTTATAGTTAAATTTACCGAACAACTGCGCTAGAGATCTTCATGCCATTCAATTAACATGTTTCGATCTCACTAAGGCTATATGATTAGTAATGACTGATTATTGCTAATTTTTGATGATTAAAGCCCTAAATTGAATTTATTTTTGTTTTATTTTTTCTTCTCGGTATTATAAATGGGTTCCCATGTCATGTTTTCCTGCAACAGACAGTTAGTAGCCAAGGAACTTATGTTTGCCATCAAATTTAAAATCCTGTTCCCTGAAAAGGGACGGTAACATGTAATACTCGGTTTTCTTCTGGCCAAGCTATCTTGTGGTTTGTTTATTCGTATCAACATATAATGCGAAGGATTATTTAAGTAAAGCCACTCTTGTCAGCCTAAAAATATTTTGTATATCATAAGAACGTTATGCGTATTACGAAGAAATGTTATAAAATTAACTATATTAAGCCAGTCAGTCGAAACGACTTTACTTCACAAAAATACTTAAACTCGCTTCTTGAAATAACTGGACTCCTATTCAACCAGGTCAGCTATCGTGTCAACGAATTCAAACCATTTAAACGAGAGAGAGATAATGCAAGTGTCGCAGTCACTTAACTTTCTCAGTACAGTATGTCGAAATACTAGCTTTTAAATGATATATTAATGTCGTGTGTAATACAGAAACGACATACTGACATTCGTTCATGGATAAGTATTAACAGATAGCGTGAACCTCTCAAGGCATTCAATTGGTTGAACTCAAACAGTGTTTCCAAATAATCCCATAACTCGATTGATAGGGAATCGGTCGAGTTCCCCGAAGCTGCAAGTTCAAATAGCGTTAGTGGAACGTTCGTCAATTTGTTTAAAAGCCATAAAGTGTGTAATTTTTCAAACAAATTTTCTTCGGAGGAAGAACGTGATGTTAGGTGCATGAAGAGCTGAAGCACTTGGCACACCTTGAGCAACTTTTTTTTTTCAAAAACGTCGCATAGTATGGAAACTATATTTATGTTCTACAATACTTTAAACCAGAATCATATCAAATTTCCATTTCAAGGAGAACATATATAGAGACACTTTCTCACGTAACTTCAAAATTCTTCTCACGAAAAAAGTGGAATGAAACTTGGCAACGTGTAGTCCTGCCTTTTGACTTAAGACGTCTTCAGAGGTTTACCACTGCGCGCGGGCATTACTCCTATCAGATTGAAATGCAAATTTGGTTATTTTAATTTTCATTTTGCTTTATGTTATGATGGAAATGTTGCTTTTTTCACGTTTTGTTTCGCCGAAACTTGTCAAAACACGTTTATGTTACGGATCACGCCGTCCCCCAATCGAAGAGCACTGACTGAAAATTCATGTATGAAAGAGTTGATCTATTTTATGTATTCCACTGTTTCCACGTCCAAGTTTAGTCAAATGATCTTGACAATTTTTTATCTACAACGAAGGTGTAACCCAAAATCATGCAATTCAACAGCTTTAATCTATCCCTTGAACTTCAGAAGACAAAGGTTTCATCGGTGAGATAATGCTCACATACAATAGTAGCTACTAAGGTTCTTTTGTTGATCTACCCTCAAGTTGTCAGCTATAATAAAATCCACTCTATGTAGAAAAACATTAAAATCAAACTAACCTCACTAAAAATATTCATCACAAAAAGCGTCAGCTAAGCACCATGGATAAATTACGAGGCTCTTGTACATTAAGTTTTGGATGATTAATCCCCTGACTAATTCTATCTCAAGGCAGCATTCCAATTCTCAATCCATTTCCTTAAAAAACAATAAGAACAATTGTAATAAAAACAGTCTCAACAACTGTAACAATACAAGTCAATAGTAAATGGTAAACAGCAACAGTACCGTAGATATTTCTGAAGCGTTTTCTCACAACTGTTTTTTAAATGCGAGCTAATGGCTACCACATCTACAGCCTTCAATGGGCGATAAATAATGAAATTTGGGAAGAACGAGATCTATAACTATGTGTTGGGTGACGTAATAAACGCAAAAATGCCAAGATATAGAAAGATTAGAAACAATAAAAAAACTCAGGCATCCGTCACGAGAATGTAATTAGCAGTGGTATTGTTGACGTATAAAAAGCGATTATTGTCGAGGAAGCGGATTCGAGTTGTTATCGGCCACATCAATTATTATGGCGGGCCAAGAGCTTAAAATTTTTCAAATGCTGTTTCGTCCATTGTCGATTATGTTTCCATTTTTAAAGTTAACGGTATGTTTGGTTAGGAGATTTTGAATTTTTAGCAAAGTATTTAACGCTCCATTTGTGGTTCGTCTTCCTTTGAGTCTCAAAGCGTTTCTGTCTTTACGCTGCAGTTCTCCTTGTTTCTTATCTATCCAGGTCGCAGCTCCACAAATGTACAGAACTTGTGTGGTACACCGAACGATCACTCATTTCAACAAAGCCTCCTTTTATTTTTGTCCAAAAGCTCAACAGGCCTTCTCTCAAGTTTGCCTTTCTCTGTCACTAAACTGTAATAACTCAGGCACATTTGCTTCATCAGAAGTTTATCTCTGGACAAAACCTTCCTAACTTATTAAGCTTCAGCCCCCGCACTCCACTGAATAGAATCATCTAGTGTTAGCCAAAATAAAAATTCTAAACTAAATGGGTGATCAACATTAGCAGTTAACCCATTAAGGTGCAGGCACACGACTATGTTGAATAAATTTATCTCCCATTAGCCAGACAAGAATTCATAAGTGCATCTTTGTCCTTACATGGGTTATTCATAGGTATTAATCAATTAATTCTAACACCAGCTCCTTTCAGTTTTACTTTGATTAAAATCTAGCAATTTTAAATGTAAATGCGAGACATGTCGGCCAGCTAGGGGGCTAACAGTTTATCACTAAACCAGACCAAGATACGGTAGGTTCTTTCAATGCGCAAAATTATGTACTGTATCAACTGCCACATTAAAATTATTATTGCTCAGTTTGGCGACTAATTGATTGTGGACATAACATATGATTTAACTCCTTAAATACAGCCAACATGTCTCCCCTGGCTAACTAAAAAATACATTTTGAACTCACTTTCATTTAGAAAGGAATAAATTTTCGTAAGACTAGTAGTGTGGATGCATATTTTATATATGTATAAAATATTGTTGGCTATAACACTTGAAAGTGAGTCTTCCACAGCATTTGCATCCATCTAAATAACTTACAGAAAACACAGTTCACAGTGACTTATAAGATTCACTTTAAGGAAACTGCTACTCTGAGTTGGTCATATTTAAGGGCAAGCCCTATACACAGTCTGCATGAAAACAAACATTTGGCCTTATCTTTAAAAATCTCATGTAAACCCTTAAACATCGATAAAATAAAGTTTGTATCACTTGAAACATTTCAAGTAAATTAGCAAAGACTTCCATGATAATGATGAACTACAATAACTGCTATACCATGTTTTGAAAAAAATTTAATAATATTTAATTTGTTAAATTTTCAAGAAATGCACAATCCACTTTTTTCTATAGCATAAAGATCTGATGTAAATATGGTATGCATGACAGCAATCCAACACCATCATTATGGAAACATTGGTATAAACAAATTTTTTACTGAATTCTTGATGATTTGCATAAGATAATTTTATTGAAACTCATCCAAGATGTCTCCCCTGGAATATCAAAAAGTATATTTTGAACTCAATTTGGTTTTGTAAAGGAATAAATTTTAATGAGATCTGTAGTGTATCCAAGGTGAAATATGATTGGCTATAACACTTAAAAGTGAGTCTTCTGCAGCATTTGCAGGCATATAAATAACTTGCAGACAAGCAAAGTTCACAGCAACTCATAAGATTCACTTTAAGGCTATTGTGGTTCAGAATTAGCACACTTACTGGCAAGGACTCAGGTTAAAAACTTAGTACAGTATGCATGAAAAGAAGTATTTGTCCATATCTTTAAAAATGTGGATGAAAAAAAGTTTGCATCATTTCAAACATTTCAACCATTTCAACCAAAGATTTTCCAGAACGTTGATGTCTTTTACTGTAACTGCTATGATCGCCATGTTTGTACAATTTGATTCTATTTGTTACATGAAGATGAGAGATACAGTAGTTTGCATAACTAGAAACATTTCAAGGAAACATTTCCATGGCAATCAAGTCACACAACTGTTATGGCTGCCATGTTTGCACACTTTAATTCAATTTCTTAAATTTTTGAAAACTGAACATAAATTATACTTTTTTCTAAAGCCTAAATGTGGTAGCCAACAACTTTGTTGTCCAAACATTGATGCAAGGAAGTGAAAATGAGGCAAATTTTCTTTGACCCAATCCCTGAGGATTTGCATCAAATTTTTTTTGAGCAAATTTTAAAAGAAATCCTTTAAAGTATAATTAAAAACACTCTTACTAATTAAATACTCTAATCCATAAATAAGAAACATGTCACCAGCCATATACTTTAAATACTGCAGTTACATTGCATTGTATGTTAATCAACATACCATCACATGTAATCAAATCACATGCACTACACTTAATTATACCTGGCAGACTCTATTTTTAGCTAAGTCTAGCACAAAATATTACCTAAACATTAATGCAAGGATGGAGATGTTTTAAAAAAGTGACGAGGAGCCTAATGACATTGAAATGTAACCAAACACAGCTGGCAAATAATGTGCTGGAGGGTTTTGCAGGATATTTTTCCAACAAATCTTCTAAAGCACTATGGCTGTTGTATCTTCTAGGAGAAATTTCAACAACAAGAACAACAGTTGTTTTACAGCCATTTTCCATGCTTATGCAGAATTGGCCATCTAGGAGAAATTTCTCATGTTCAAAATATGCCATCACATGTCTATATACCTTACAATAATTTTTATTAATTATTAACCATTGAAATACGGCTGAATTTCAGACAAAACATGGTGGCAGATATCCTTAGTTAACTACATTTTGAAATGTCCAAAGCAGTTTTCCTTATATCATGCATATTCTATACTGCATTTTTTGACACAAATGGAGGGTCTGCCCCAAAACTTTAAAACTGGGGAGCACAAGCCTCCTTGCTTCCCCCCACCACATATCTGCCTCCATAGTGATTGTTGTATGAACTCCACAACTCAGCAATAACAAAAGCAAAGTCAGTGCAAAAAGCTTTACTTGAGTCATTACTAAATAAACACTAATATTAATTTGACCTATAAAAGCTACAGTACAACTTAATGCCGACTTAAAAGATTAAATTTTCTAAACAGGGAATAAAACAGGGAACTACTTCAAAGTCATCACAATTCATTGTATGATGTGGTAGCGACATGAAGACACGAGATTGAAAAAACCATTCAAGACCAATGTGCATTCCTTATATTTCTTGAATATAAGAATTGCAACAGATTTCAAAGTTAAAACATCTCCAGCTGACTCATCAATACTTTGAAAAATGTGACTACGAAGTGCTACATCAAGTTAGCATTGCCACAAACACGTCAGGTACACACAACATAACTGCAGCATAAATACTGTGTAATGCAAAACACATTGGCATCCTCATATACAACGGTTATGGAAACAATTTATTTTCCACTGTTGTCTTATTTAATATTTCTGCTCATTCACTTCAAATTCATATACGTTTTTCCCTTGTAATAAATTTTTAAGCTCAACCAGAATTACTACAACAAGACAAGTAAGTAACTGTATATCTTTCCACGTAGTAATTAAACGAAGGAAAAAAGTCATAGCAACGCATGTTCAAATTAAACTAAAACAAATTTCACAAAATTATTACAAAACTGAAGCTAAAAAGAATTTAAAATAATGAATAATTGGAAATTCCCATGGCTTCATGGGGAAAATGCTGATCAAGAGAAAACTTCAGATCAGCTTTCATCATTCATATAAATGCCCAATCAATCTTTTTCATTTAACATTTTAATACGATTATCTATGACAAGAACTGTCTGTGTGCAAAGAAACTAACGATTGTCTATGAGGAAATCTAAAGTACTTACCTGAACTACAGTAGTTGTCTAGCGAGAAATCGTCGTTAGTAATTCCGATTTCGTGCCTTCCAACCAAATGTTGTCTTCGGTTTCGCTACTTTTATAATCCAATCACACCACCTCGCAAGCTGGTTATGCCTTTACATGTACGGGCAAATTAAATATTTATGATATGCAGTCAATCTCACCTTAGCATGGACACCGACCCACGTTCAATTGTCAACACTGTACGTTCTTCCAATATGGCCACCATGACGTCATGTCGAAATTATCCAGTACCAGCGCACCGTTCAAATTCTTCCACAGCAAAGGACTGTTGCATACAATTCTTCATCTCGGCATCGCGATTACCGGATAACCTTGAAAGTAGCCGTACAGTCGAAATACATCTGCATTCCAGAGCAAACATCAATACATTTTACTTTTTTGGATCTAGTTATTTCAAGGTTCCAGTCGGACCGTTGGTGAATTGTCTCTCAACTTATTAATATTTGGCCATATCGATAGCAGAAACTTAACACTTTACCTTGTCAACTTCATCAACGATAGGCAAAATAAATCAACGGACGTTTTACCAATTTACAGTTTAATATGAGAACAGACGCTACGTTTGCAAGTTAAAATCTTCCTGAAAATGGCCGAAATTTTAATATGGACATCAGTTTTTGTTGGGAGAACAAAGTTTTCGAAAGAAATTATGATTGTTATCACCAGTTCACATAGTTTTCTGTGAAAGAAAAGTTTCGGTTAGAATTTTTTATAGAACGCTTTGGAGATGTATGATAAACCTAAATACATATTATTCAAAACCTTTTTAATTACTTGACTACGTAGAAGGTAAGGAAGGATAAATTTCGATTTAATTAAAACTATTTTCGGTTACTTTCGTTTTCTAAAGATGTGCGATAGTTTCGCAAAAGGAGTTTACTCTACACTGGACGATACAACTGAGACTAATGAAAAACATTAACTTGAAACCAACTTATTACGTAAGTGCAGAACTATTGTGCAAGATCTGATCATGAAAGATCACTAAACTGAAATAGGTATGCCACTAAATAAAACTTACTCAAAGGAACTAAAAACAAAAATAAAACTAAGCTACAAAAATAACAATATTAAGCAATTAGAAATTTTGTACTGTGTTCATTGTGCAACTGTTTATCACTTCACCTCTCCGTCGTAACAAAAACCAAAGTTAAAAATTATATAATACGTGGCAACGGTACCAGTAGCATTTTAAATGTGTTTCAATTGTTTATTTCCACGACGAGGCAAAGTCTATGTCAAAGTCTAGAAACCATTGCCACTTTCTCAGTATGACACATCGCATACTACCACATCCTATTTAGTTATAACAACAGTGGTACTTGATATTTTTAGTGCCAACACCATTGATTAATGTCCACACTCTTACTGTACTAAAGTCTGCACACACTGCGTTAAATCACAAAACGTCATGTTTCTAAACGCCTTTCCAGTTTGTGAGTTGCCTAGGGTCTCGTTTCTAGTTAAGTTAGTCGTGATACATTATCATCGATCGCCGTTTAGAATTCTTGATTACTCTGGTAAACCAACCAAATGAAAACGTAAAATGAACAAGAGCACCTTGGCATATTGCACTAATAAAATATTTCGAAATCACGGTATATTTTAGATGTATAGAAACGGTAATTTTTAAACCCTAGTCAAAATATTGGTATTCTAAAATGTAATCTCTTAATGCCACTAATGATAGTTGACCCACGAACGTTTTCTTGATTTCATGTTTTATGAGCATGAAGATTCTGTATTAGAAATTACACATATTAGGGAATGCTACTTTATGATAACAGAACTTTAAAATATTTTTTTGTTACTTTCTGAAAATTTGTGGACAGAACCATGGCGTGAGAAGCGAGGGCATTACCGATGATTCAGCCTCCTAATGTATTCAAATGCAAGGGCCGAGCTACCCCACAAAATGGGCCAAGCATCACAAAAGTAGTTTCTTATCTTCTCTAGTTCGAAAGCAGCTTACGAGATTTTGAACTGGTAGCCAGTGTAGTTACTCTGCAATAGAGGAGCTCAGATTTCAGCAAGGAAGTTTGAAGCTGTTGTTGGAAATAAAAATAAATAAAAAAAGAAAAAGAAAAAAAAAAGAAAATTTAATCAATGCATGCAATGGAAATTCAACGCAGCCATCTCAGAGGCTACAGAAACTGTATCAGTCAGACATTGAGTTTCAGTGCTTATGAACACTGCGTCTCAAATAAAATTGTATATGTGGAAAATAATATACTTTCAATGAATAGGAGACTCATCAATCGCGAACAAATAACAGCATTTTGAATAGAAAGACGACTTTGACAGTATTCTAAAAGCCTATAAAAATATGTTATTCTTCCACAAGTATATGTTTTTGTATGGTGATTTCAGGTCCCCAAAATGAAATTCGTTCCTACGCCTCGGGATAGAACACCATATGATTTCCTTTAAAATTTTGCAGTACTGGTCACGTTTTGTAGGAACTTTTAATTATTGAAAAACGGCCAAGGGTTTCGGGCCCCTATTTTGTTAAAATTTTAGTCAGTGGTGATTCAGGGCTTCACGTTGTGCAAGATAGGCTGAAATTGATCATCCGGTATCTTCAAACCCCTCTCTATTAGACTTTTACTGCCATATTTTCTCCCTTTCCTTGTGCGAAAGAACCTTATAGGGGTAGCATAGTCCGGTTCCTCCCACCCAGAACCTACCTTGTTTTTACTGGGAGACCTCTTTTTACTAACGATTATCTAAGCCTTCTAAAAATTACTTTCTACTCTTATAATCAAAAGCTAACCAATTCTCCTTGTTAGGATAAGATTTCCAGTGCCAAATTAATCTCTTTATTATAGGCATTTTGACTACAATCAAATCACGAATATCCCGAAGGATCTTTTCAATTCAACACCAAAGCTTACAACAGTGTAAGTACTTGAAGTACTCGCTACAGTCTATCTAGGCACGAATGGTGGTTATTATGGATTCTTGTGCATCTGATACGACCTTTTAATTTTTGTTTGTGTCAGGGGGGTAAAATATTTCATTAACCACCTTATAAACCTTTCAACGTTACATTCTTAAATTAGCCAACACAAAATTCCACTATCTCGAAATGGAAATATCGTTTTTTCAAAATTTTTAGATGATAACACCTTTAGCTACGCTTTCGACAGCTCGAGGTAATACTTTCCGTTTCCGCCATGTCGCAATACATTTGATATTGCTTAACGAATGTCATTATTACACCATTTGTTAAAGTTTTCCTGTAGGCGAAAAGTTACTAAGAAAAATTTTCAATGTTTTAATATCTGAATACGTACTTTAAACGAGTGAGTTTTGAGTGAAAGGTTATTGGTCTTTTTTCTTAAGCTTCACTTTCATTTGTACTTATACAGATATTAATACGATCATGATACAAATTAGTATCTTGATTACGGATACCTTTCTTTTGTTCCCATTTACGCGGTTTCCACAACGAATTTTCCGTTTTTTGCAGGTAATTCAAATGTAACCGCACACGAATCCGTATACGGCAATCACAGGATCTCTACATGATCGGATTCTTAAAATCGTGTCCGCATGCCCTATCCGCATCCGTGTTCGTATACGTACATAAGGAATCACACCTTATATTTTAAGTCATCGCGATTTTAGCCGTATCCACAATCGTATGTGTATCCATACAAATGGAAATTTGGAATAAAGCAGATGCTTCAGAAATCCCATCAGATTGACCTTTATCTGCACTGCGATGAGACGGATTTAGTCTCGTCCACCAATTAACATAACTCTGGGAGGAACGTCACATAGGACCTCGAAACTTTACACTTAATGAAGTTTAATAAGAAGCGTTCATTATGTTTCTTTACATTTCGAGATAAACAGTTGTAACAATAACAAATTTTTTGAATTCCACTTTGCGACTTTTCCATAGTTTTCATTAGATAAAATCAAAGAAGCTCTCCCCAATTTTTAATTCCCCCAAGCCAGTTGTTATTTTTAACCATTGAAATATTAGAGGCGAATATTCTACGAGAAATTGAACATGCTGTGTTTTGGCGAGTTTTGCTTCTCCCACCATACTGTTCGTTTTTAAGGTCACCTTCTTCAGAACATTTTCTTACGAGAGTGGATAGAGTAGAAATCTGTCGTTCATATGTGAAAGGTTCCCCCATAGGAGCGGTATTACGCGGGACGTAATAATGCATTGTCAAGTATTGGAACACTTCTTGAAGAACTGTTCAGCACTACTAGTACTTCAGTTTACAGTGCAAGTTCAATTTTTCTTTACACGTGTCAATTTGTAATGTCTTCCAAACTTTTGTTTTCTGTGGTCAAAGTTAAATGAGATAAATCGATTTCCTCCTGTTGCGACGACTACAAACATTACTATCTTACTACATCTTGCAATACTTAATAAGAAAGTTTCTCGACTCTTTAAACTTCTCTTTTTGTTCGACACAGGTTTACTCCTTTATTCGAACAGATATTAACATTGCTTGTTAAGGTTTATCGTCCGCTTCGAGCTACTTCCCCTTCGTGGCTTAGTTAAGTTATACTAACGATGTTACATCGTTTATTACACTCGTGACCATTCATTAACCATTCCTTAATGAATAATTATAGTGCAGACCAAATTAATTCAAAGTTTTCAACTAGTACTATAATAGGCTCTTATCTTCATAATTTTACAAACTTGTTGGCCTCGTAATGAATGCAACGATCCAGGAGAGAATACGGCCGAGCGGCATAATTCAACTCAACAAAGATAGAAATAATACTTCTTAAGATCTATTGCTATTCTTTGCAACACAAAATTTCCCTGGTTAATTCCCTCTATAGAGCAGTTAGCCTCCTACCAATAAGACCGTAAAATTTTAAGACCTGTAATAAGATTATTAACACAACCTGAGTAATTTGATATCTGATGAGTTTTTATAAAATAAGGAGACTACAACATGCAATTTGATTGGCTAATGCCCGTGCATTATAACTCAACAATGCACTGTTTTGGTTTGCTGGTTTTCCCGCGTCGCATGTACGTGTTCCCAAACATTGTCAATAAAATTCTGAATACAAAATTTGATAAAATACCAATTACTAAATGCACAATGTGCACAGCAGATGCTGCCAATAAGAGACAACGGGTCGACTACGGAGGAGGAAGGTTCGCTGCTGTTTCCAACTCTGAGCTGAACCTTTTGTTAGAAAATAGACACGGAAAAGCTACTAAAATCGCGACAAACCTGGGCAGTTAAAACTTTCAAAGGTATGTAAAATTTTTTGAAACTTTTAAAAGCTTCCTGTACACTGTATACTGCAGCAACAAAGCGAATTTATCTAACTGTTTATCTGTAAAAATGGCCATTTCGACAGTAAGCCAGGCCAAAGCAACAAAATTATATAAACATGACATTCTCAAATGTTTTGTCAAGTAAAAATAAGTGTATTTTAGTCGTACTATAAAAAAGTAAACATAATACTCAGTAGTTTTGTTTTGAACATTACCTGACGAAAAACATTGTGACCAAGCTGGAGCAAATGACAACCGGGCAACTAGACGAGAATCTCCATCGTTTTTACGCCGAAGCGACAACCAAGGACAAACAAGAATACAGCAAGTCAGCGCTGCTCGGCTTCAGACACGGTATTGAAAGATACCTGAATAATCCACCTTTCAACAGAGGGATTAAAATAGCTTCAAACCCGTGGTTTACACGGTCAAACCACACGCTCGACGCCAAAATGAAACAGCTGAAGTTAATTCGCAAAGAGAATGTCCAGCACAAACCGCCGCACGAGCAAGAAGACCTCGCCAAGCTGAAAACAAGCGGCGTTTTCGACCTGAACCATCCACTATCTCTTCTTCGTTGTGTGTGGTTTCACGCCATACAGTACTGGTGTTGAAGAGGCCGCGAAGGTCAACGTTCCCTCAACGTTAACAGCTTCAACTTTGAAGTTGACAGTTGTGGTCGACGTAACGTGAAAATGATTCAAGAAGCAGTAAATCACTCCGCTATCGCCTCGTGTTTTACACGCTTCTTTCGTGTTCTTTCAACATATTTCGTGCATTATAACTTGATAAAAGCACCCGACTTATTTTCTTCTTCTTAATTAATCCAGCAATGCAGCGCATTGTCTACCATGCTAAACACAAGTCCTAAGCAAGTCAAAATTTTCCGATAGCTATAAACGCAAAAATTTATAACCATCATGACATCATTCCTGTCGGTACTCACTTTAAATTTGGCAAACGTTTGTTTACACTTGTTGCCACAACATTCACGCGTCAGATAATTCACTTCTATGGCTACTTTTACCGTCCTTTTGCCTTTCGCACAATTAATAGAAATGTAATCATCCGACCTAATTATCGTAAGGTCAATCTTTCCTACATTCTGCTATTTAGAAAACCCAATAATAAATACTTCAAGAAAGCAGTAGGCGTGGCCTAATGAACGTAATCTGAAAATAGGGCTTAAAAGGCCGGGAGTATAATAATTCAGTTTTTATCAAAGTTGGCTTAAAAAACCCCTCTTAATCATGAAGTATATGGCGTAGACATGCAATCCATTATTTACAGTACATCCTTCCATATATCTTTGACAAAATCGTGTTCATTATGGAACATCTAGCCCACTATGAAAAGGCACGCCATCGATTTTAATCAACTGAGGAAACCGATGCGTTGAGTTTAATGGACGAGTACTGATATCTTGTAAAACCATTCCAGAGATAAGTGTGCATGTTGGTAAACTTATCACATAATTAAATTTCTATAATACTCACACTATTTATACTTCTTTCGGTTTATTAACGAATCCGTGTTGAAAATAGAATTTTAGTTGCTACATTGAGTAACTTCGCGTTAGCTTACTTTTAATTTGCGTTTTAACAACAGTGATACATTTCTCTTCTGAGCGTCAACATTCTTAGATATTTACCGTTGGGATTCCACATACGCTTCCAAGGTTCATTAGTGAGAACTGTACTATGGTGGTATCCTGTTGGAATATTCTGGTCGGACAATAATGGTTGCAGTTGAAGAATGTGGTCGATGATCATCGTCTTATTGTAATTTCGTTTAGGGAAAGACTGTTTCTGGTAATCACTGATGTTTCTCCTACTGTAATCCTGCAGCTAAGGATTGGCAAATTTTTCTTAGCAAAGTTTGTGAGCTCATAAGCTTGCATAACCAGGTTTCTAACTAGAAAACGTATTTGTGCGTACTGCAATCAGAAAAAACTTCACGTCGGCTCATTTGCGTCATTTCATTCTGCGCGAGGAAGTACGAGTTTCTCGTTCATATTTTTGGGGACTATAAAAGTCGTCAGATCTTAATACAAGTAAAGTTAGAATATATAGAGAACAGAGCATAACACAAAAAGTATGGATTAAAATTTCATCATTACCACTACAACAAATTTTGAAAACAGGAGCTTCGGAGTGTCAACTTCAGTGCTATCAAATCCGAAAAAAGCTCATCAAATGTAAATCCCGTTTCTATTTTCTGTTCACCCATGTTAAAAGAATACTGGTATGCACGTACACACGAATAAATAGCACTTGTCAAGAACATTTATCGCAAAAAACTTTCTGTGTCGTACACATGAGCTAGAAAAGCTAAAAAGGAACTTTTCAGTAGATAATTGGTCGAGTTTATGAGGCTTTCCATACATGCGGACAACGTTTTTGTAGTTTTGCCTATTTATGTGTCATTTGGGGGACTTCAGTTCAACAAAAATATCTACGTTTCTCGATCGCTGCATAGCGTCTCCTTTTATACACAACGACCAGTTTAAACTACAAGATAACCTTTGACTCTTTTAAACCACCCGAGTCAGAGACGTACCAACGAACATCAATATATGAAAGCAATTCCAGTGTTGCCCCAGCTGTTATATCACGAGACATTCGCAGGTCCAACACGTCCCACATTTGTACGCTTCCATTTCACTAAGGGATTTCTTTGTGTTCATTTCGAGTGGGTTAAATCATGGTCTCTCTAGCCGTAATATTAATTTAAGAATTGGCCAAAAAAATACCTCTTGGCTTCAATATAGATTTATGGCCACGACAGTGGCACAAGTCTTTAATCTGCTTGCACTCGTATATGTAGCGTCCCTTAAAGTTAGAATTTTGAGGCTGATTTTCTTTCTTGACAATCATTTCAAATGGTGTACTTCGCACTTCTTTCTAACAAAATTACCTTCAAATATTGAAAAAATAATTTTATTAAAAAATACTTATTAAAGGCTTTAAGATTATTGATCTACATTTAAAAACCTCGCTAGAGAATGATCACAAGTTTCTCTGAAGAATAGCGGTAGTTATTCTTGGATATAATATTGAGGGAGAACAAAAATCATACATTATATCACTATCATAACAATGGTTTTGAATGACTTTGCAAATGTCGGTTGTTTTCTGTGTAGTTATTAATCCCTAAAAGTCAAAAATGACCAGAAACATTTTTGGCCAATGATCAACGACTACTTGTCCCTTTGGTGTTTCTGAAATTTAGGAGGAAAAGGCTCACCATTTTCACAAACATTCTAACCGATCTCACCCAAAAATTTCGATGTTGCTTGTTATGTATTTGAGAGCACTTAACATATTTCTTGGTCGATACTGCATGTCGCCGATGTCTCTTCTCAAAATAGCTTTTCCAAAAGGGATAACGACATTAATATATTGTACTAGTTACTTTTCTCCATTCGTCTTTTCACATTCGTTATTTGCTTATTTGAGTAAGGTCATTAATAAAAACATGCTTGGTGTAAAAAGGACTTCGAAATTCAAAATAAAGTTAAAAAAAAAATGTTGGAACTTTATTTCATGTTTATTTTGCTAATTTATTTAGACTGATATTGATAAACAGTTTTTTCTGCTACAGTTCCGTGCTGTACTTAAAATAAGGTAATGAAGAGGTTTCGGCCACCAGTCTATAGCCTTAGTGTCGGCAAAGATAAATGAAAAAAACTATATAAATATACACGAGTTGATCGTGTACTCTAAAAACAGTTTATAAATGCATGTGACGATTTGTGAATTTACGTGTAGGAATGAATAAATTATAATTGTGCGGTGCCATATCTTTCTTTTAACTGCAAGATGTTTTCCAATGTTTTCCCCTACTTTCTAGCACTGCATGCCAATATTTGAACGATTTTCCCCTTCGATCACTCCCTTAATCAGTAACTCGACTATTTTCGAAACCTAGCTATTACTAGTTTTGCTCATATATATTTTATATTTTTTATTAATATTATCTCAAAAAATCGCGTTCTTTGCAAGAAGTCTTATAGCTGAAATCTGTTTGCTTTTTTTGAGGTGGTGCCTGATCCTTGCAAATACTTTTTCCCTCCGTTCTACTATGCTGATGAGACATTTGATGAGTTACTATTCAGAAGTAACATTGTGATTTATCTTGTGATGGGAATAGAAATTTCAATAGCGGTCTGTGTTGATCGGTTTCTGTCAACGTCACTAGTAATTGTTCCATCTAGTATTGAAACGGAAGGTTTAAGGAATGACATTTGTTGGTTTGTTTATGTCGAACGGTGAATGAGATGTTTGAGTAAATCGAGTTGAGAGATTGGTTGAATATGAGTGCATTTCTCTTCGTAATGGAAAAACTGTCGTCAACATAGTACTTCCATTACTTTGGGAGGATAATTGGTTTTTCGATGATCTGTCCTTTAGGAGCTTTTACTATGTAAAGATTGTGCAGTGTCCCGTTAGGAAATACAGCTATCTGATATGCGCGTTGGTTGTTTCAGCTTTTGATCTCAGTTAAGTTAGTAAGCGATATACTAAGAAACACGTTATATGTCGCGTGGTCAGAGATACACATAATAAAACTATTTTAGCAAGGTAGTTTAGGGCTGCGAAATTGTCGTAGGACTGTTTGCGTGTAACACATCTCTTTAATTTTATACTTGAACCACACAAAACGTGGCTATAAATGGTACTTACTGGGCTACGCATAGCACAAAATTCAATCTCTTGTAATTAGTATCGTTTTTGACTTCTTTCTAGCAACTATTTCGTCTACATTGATACTGCCTCCAAGCAAATGCACGATTGTACGAAAAAAAGCTCATTATGTGCCATTGTAGACAATCCTTAAACTGAAGAAACTGCAACATAAGACATTCAAAAACAAATAATCTCACCAAATTACTTGAACAGCTACGTCAACGAAAGTGTTTTCCATCATAAACAGGAATACTGTAACTACATTTAACCGTACTCTCAACTGTATTGACCCCAAAATTTCACTCACCTTCTAAGATGAAAGGAACCCATAAATGTCCTTCGGTCATATTTCTCTTTGGAGAGGTAATAGAATTATCACTATCGACATAATCGACACATATGCGCTGTTATCTGGATTTACATCACGACATAAACATGAAACGTCAGCACCGAGCGCACACTTATACATCGATCGCTTTATTTGCCCAGAAGAACGGAGGGAATAAACGAATGAACTAAAACATCTCATGAAAACCTTACGATCTAATGGTAATACACAGAAATTGATTTCCAACTTCTTCAAAGAACAATCTAGAGATGAGACACCACCCCCCCAAAAAAATTGGTCGAAATATTTTTCAAACTGGAAGAGGAAAAATGTATGTAAGGGAAATGCAGTTCTTCGTTATATTAAGGGACTTTGTCTTTGGCATGACAAAAAAACGAGACATTATGGTGACTAAAAAACCGACGAGATAAATTAACTCCACGTGTGGGACTAACGTAGAGCTTAAACTGATTGCTCAATTGATTAACGCAAGAAAAATATCTAGCGCACCAGATCGCTAGATGCTCTTTACTTCCAGAACTTGTTACGATAATTTCGAGTAAAATTTTCCTCCTTCTTTAGTTCAACGAAATTCAACAAAATATAATTACAATGTGACTGACTCGATTGTGGGAAATGGGAGTTATGAGAATTTAAAAAATTTCCTAATCCAAGTAGTCGTGACTGTATTTTTGCGCACTTTCACCTTGGCTTAAATAACACAATATACTATCATGCACGCTGTAGCTGTAGATAGCAAAATCAAGAAATATTTTAAATAACACCGGGAATTTTATAATCAGTTGTTTAAGAAAGGATGCATTCATCATATAATGGTAACGCAAGTCTATAACAGTCTTTTACCTAAATGCAATTGCTAGACTAGTGATGTAGAAAGGGATGCGTGTACGAACTCCTGTTGAGGCTCAAATCGCCAGTTGAGGCTCGAAATCAAATTCGCTTCCTACGCTGATTACTGTTAGAGGAACAAATGCTTCGTGTAAACTCATTTGACCTGTGTTTCCGTTATAGAGATTGAATAAAGGAAAGTGAAAAGAAGAAAAAGAAAGGAGGAAATTGATAGAGGGAGAACTAGTTTAAATCATCGGAAATATAATAAACAAACATCGAAATACCGTGAAAAGATCTAAAGAAAAACTATTCTCAAATAAAATTCACAACCCAAAGAAAATCACCCTACTTAGTATCGCGTCATCAACGAGTAACACGGTAGATGTTGAGAACGTCACATACAAAATAAATGTCATAGTACAAACAGTCATCAACATTGAACGACGCATTGCTTTCAACGAGAAGTTAAAACTTCGTTCCGAAAATCGCCTTCTACTTCTTGAGGCAAAGAAAATACAATGCTTCACACGCTGCTTCATCGCCTAAATTTTTCTACATTTACTGCGTTGAGGTTTGCTTTTCTTTTGCTAAGGCACAATAGTCGGCACGTCGTTCGCACTGTTTCTTACATTGTCTTCAAAATCAGAACTACATGTCCTTGTCCTGGTATGTATACTATCGCGTCGACGAGGTTCAAACGAAATTCTTATTAGTTTCTTATCGTGTACTGGTGCGTGATAGAATTTCAATCCTGAGCCTTTCCATTAACAGTTTTCAAATTGCGGAACTGTAGAGTTTGCTACCACGTTGCTTTTATGATTCAAAAGTATTGCCTATACTAATGCGCTTGATGTTTTGCCTACCTTTACTTGACTAAACAATCAGGTTAAGCGTTCTGTCACCTACACTGTGAGGTGATACTTTCCCGTTAAGACGCTACAACAAGAATTTCCATCGCCTGAGTTCACACCACCATTCGAATAGATACAGTTGTCACACAGAAGCATCCTCGGAAACAATGCCATTAAAGCTATATTCGAGAATCGTGCACGAGATTTCAAACTAGAAAAAAAATATGATAAATGTTAAATTTCACGTAAAAATTATCACAATCATGAGAAATGGGGCTAACAAATGGAGCTAGCGACAACTCAAAACCTCTCCTAAGTCATTAGGCTGTCCTTTTTAAGTAGCAAAATCGTACCGACGAATTTTAAAACTCTTACCAGTTAACATGCACAATCACATCTACTTAAAAGTTGTTTTTAAAATATAATATCTGCTCGTATATTGATACAGCTTATTTCCACTCATCCTGAACCCGATGAAGGCAGTACACTGACAGTTGGAACCTCGCTATTATACGACTTTGATCAGTCAACGTTTTCGCATAATTTCGTTCACTATGTTTAAAACTGACCGTGATTCTTATATAACTTCTTACTGTTTAGTTTCCTTCGAAATACTTACGTTCAAAGGTAATTCTTAAATTTCGTTTTTCGTTCTGTGGATGAGTCTCTTGAGTGGATTGTAAGGCCTGTTCAAAACATTCTAATACTTATGTAAAAAGTGATTTATAACAACACGTTCTGTATGTTCCTATAAATTGAAGACCTGGAATAACAGGGTCCAAATTCACATGTCTATGTTCTGGGTTTCTTACTGCAGCCGTCCATTACAACGAAGTACCTTTAAATCTTTGAAATCTTGAAT
The DNA here is from genome assembly GCA_030142905.1 of Heliopora coerulea. Taxonomy (NCBI): domain Eukaryota; kingdom Metazoa; phylum Cnidaria; class Anthozoa; order Scleralcyonacea; family Helioporidae; genus Heliopora; species Heliopora coerulea. The sequence goes on from JASJOG010000174.1 coordinate 157,376, forward strand.
TTTTTGAACTTGCCAGCACTCCATATATTTTAAATATAACTAATCTTAACCTTTCCGCTCAGATATTCTAGATGGGAGGATCATCCTTAGGGATTAGAATATAGCATATCGTATTTGACCGTGGAAAAGCCTTACGGAGATGAGTGATATGAACTTTCTAGTCTTTTTTATTAGTACGTTGATACCATGGTGAGTGGTAATTAAGATAGAGTAAAAGAAATGAGAAAATTCGACACTGAAAGGAAGAATACAGTTACCAAAGTTTAGTTACTTTTGGACCAATCCATAGACTAATTTGCATTCACATGTAATTTCGTTTAAGTCGAACCTGCTGGAATAAGATGTTATGTTGCAAAATATGTTGCAACGTGTCCTAAGTTATTACGCTAGAAGATGTAACCTTTTGAGATGTTACGTTATGCTGTAAGATACTAATTTCCATGACCTTAAATCAAATGAGCTTAATTCCTTTCTGCAACGATTTTCTCTAAGGCGCGTAAGATGTCGGGCATTTGCAAAAATAAAGTAACCTGCTGTTAACAACAGTATGATAATAGAAGAGCTATCTACATAGAAAGGACGCGATGTACGTCGAAACACAGTACGTAAAGAAATTTAATTGCAGATTTTTATGACACATTTTTGACATTTGGGTACCAGACGTCATGTTACGAGGAAACACGTTACGTTCTGTTACAATAAGGTTATCGTGTAGGACGTTACACTGAAACGTATTTACATTACAAAGTAGAAGATATTAATTTGCAAGACGTCATGTTAAGTGTTGTTGGTTTGTAAACAGCTACATTACTCTGTATGGCGGTAGATTATTGTAAGTAATTCCATGACATGAGGGAAATTAGTGATTAAATGTCCCCGAAAGCCGAGGGAGGTTTGGGGAAGTGCGGAAGGCGTTAGCGCAATGGACTTTCACAAACGTACCGAGGCTTGAGGGGACATTTAATCACTCATTTAGCTACATGGCATGATAACAGTTTGTAATACCATGATGACCGACGAAATTTTCATGGTATTGTTTCAAGTGCTTTCTGGGATGTTAGTATTTTTCATGGTGGGTACCAGCACTTGTATAAAATGAGTTGTTCTATGGTTAAATGTCACTTTTCTTACATCAAGTAACGATTGTTACATCAACCATTACTTGATGTTCGCTCATGTATGCTAATGAGGGGAAATTAGAAATTTTTTCTCATTTGAAGGAAAATTAGTAAAAGTACGCATGTTGATGAGTGAATTTAGGGATTAAATCTCACCTTAGGAACAACAGAAACGGACGTCATCATACTACAGTATTACATAGTTAAATACTAAATAACGTTTCAAGATACAACACCATGTTTTAAAATAGCACACTATGATCTAATATGGCAAATTACGTGGTAAGACTCTATATTACGATAGATGATCTTATAGTACAATATGTTCTACGACGATGAATTACGTTACATGATTTTACACATGTACATTACGATGTCATTTGCTTCATCTTAATACAATGAACAGATATCAACGCCTATTTATTCGTCATTACCGTCACCTACCAAACACCACACGAAAAGATGGAGTTACTAAGCCAGTGAGCTAATTACAATTCTCTGCGGGATACCACTCGCCAATTACTCTAACGTGCTTTTGTTCTCCAGGTTATGAAATATTTCAGATGACTCTACTCATATTTTTTCATGCCTACGAAATTCTCCACAAGCTTTCGTTAAGTTCATAACTTTTCGTTTTACCAAAGTCGAATAAATTTTCAATCAAATTTTTTAAGCAATACCAATGCAAGTGGAGAATACCTTATTTTAGTAAGGCAGAAAATAAACAATCCTCTCTTCAAGACAAACAGGTCATGGAACTTACTTGTCATGATAGCAAGGATATTTACGTCATGTATAGGATGTATAGTTTCATTAGCTGCACTTCCATGCTACACGTCAAGAGATGTTGTTAATTAATTGCAATGATATACAAGCTTTCTCAATAAATCGCAGAGCTGTGTACATGACTTGACATCACGGACTTTCTGATTAACATATCAAGCAAATCGAAACATCTAATAAACAAAGAGTTTCACTGCAGAACGATAAACGCCATTCCTCACCACTTTATTTCTTACAAATAACACCAACTTAACAGACCTTTCTCTCATTAGCTCCAATGCCGACAAAAAGACTCTCCAAATCGTGATTCGGCTAGATATTTTCTCATACTAACAGTAGTTTGTTCCACTCAGAAGTAGACTTGAATCGCTTGTTTCGTGGGCAATAAAGCAAACATATCCCTACTTAAAAATCTTAATAATTTGCTCACCTTTTATTTATTTCCATATTAATATGATTCTGATGCCCTTAAAAGCGATGTTGACAGTATGATGAATGAAAGACTAGAAATCGGACAAGTGACGACTAGTTTGCTGTTGAAGCATCTCGCTCGTTCCGTCTGTCCATGCATATACATATCAGTCTTAAGTTTCCAAGGGCGGAGGCACAAGGTTCTCTGCGACAATTTAGGGCCAAGTATCACCTATATGTCTGGAATAAGAAGACAGACTTAAGATATATTGTAATATTATAGAAATAGGCCTGAGGACGAGGATGAATCGTATTTTATGGCAAGGTTTTTATACGACAAAGATTTTCTTATTTGCATATCTTCGAAAACGGGATGTCTCATGAACGGAATGATACAAGTGTGGTCAACGACATTTTCCGTCATTTAACAGTTCTTTCAACCAAGCCCAAGTAAATTTCCCCCTCAGTTCCTACACTTAATATGAGTAAATAAGTTTTAGGTCTAGCCCTTTTTTCTTTTCTATTTTTGAGTGACATTTGAGTGTCTACATGAAATAGTTAAAGATGCAAAGCGGTAATCGAGTCGTATGAACCAGCCAATTTGAAATAATAAATGGTCCTTTGGTAAACCTTTAATGGGTAATCGAATATTAAAGTATAATTCCAATTGCAACGTAGTAGCATCGTGAGAAGAGCTAACGAAACACAGGATTTGATGACAGTACAAAGACTTGGAATTTTCACACTAATATGTTGTCAATACGACATATAAAGGAAGTCCAATATCTTGTGAAAACAGGTTCTTTGCCATTATTAACTAAGTTTGCTATTGCTAAGGTCGATGGTAAAACGGATAAATCAAAAGTGAACGGGATTCTGCAGCCTGTTGAGGTACAAAGCAAGAGGCGTTGGTGACTCTTAATAAATCAAGAACTAGCAGCGAAGAAGTGAAAGATTTTAAAGAAGCGAAGTACTACGGCATGGAGTTTGACAGGCAACACCGTATTACGGTAACTATCTTCTCCGGTAACATGTCGTTATTGTACGATTAAGAATTGCGGAGGTGGACTATTTCGTATCATTTGTGGACGACCAGTAAAACACTTTTGCGAGATTTTGCTGCAGAATGAAACAAAATTAACATTTCCAATCTAATCCGAAAAAGCAACATTTGTTCTCAAAATTTCGCACACCCTTTAGTCCCATAGCATTCCAGATTGCTCTGCTTGAGTTCTCAAGTGTACAGGGCATTCTGAGATTAATTTTCTTGATAATGGGATAGCAGATTTTGTGGTTTGTCAGACTGAATTTTGCTCATGGACTCCTTTTCCCTGGACATATTTTGAAACTGGCCTTCAGTTCGGATTTTCAGGTGGAGACGAATGCAGAGCAGAATATAGCTTCGTTATCTTGCATGGTTGCAGTAAACACTACAAGTGAGTATGAACGTTCTTCTTTTAGTCCACTTGTACTGAAAATTCATTAAATAAGGTAACTCCAACAATAATGAATATTGAGATTACGCAGGATTTGGTTTATAAAGAAATAATGAAAATGAAACCAAGCAAAGCAAGGGGACCTGACAATATCTCTCCTGGATTATTAAAACGGGCAGGCAAATCTATAGTGTACTCATTAACAACCATTTTTAAAATCAGTGCTCAAACAAATAATGTCCCGAGGGAATGGAAAAAGGCTAATGTAGCAGCAATCTACAAGAACGATGATGAAACTGAAAGAGAAAATTACCGCCCTATTTCAGTTCTTCGCAATCCTGGAAAAATGATGGAATCTTGTGTTGCAAATACAATAACAAATCATCTCGAGATTCACAATCTCAGCAACAACCACCAATGGGCATACAAAAAAGGCCACTCGACTGAGCTATTGTTAGTAAAAATGACTGAAGAGTGGAGAAGGGCCCTTGATAACAAGAAGGTAGTGGGTGTGGTATTTATTGATTTTAAGAAGGCGTTTGATTCAGTTTCTCACTCCATTTTATTACAAAAATTACAAAGTTTGGGAATAGCAGGCAATATATGGCTCTGGATAAAGGATTATCTACAAGAAAGACAAATGTCAACAATTGTAAATGGATCAAAGTCTGACTCACATGAAGTTAAATTTGGAGTACCACAAGGGTCGGTTCTAGGACCGATCCTTTTTTCTCTGTTTTGTAATGACCTTCCTGAAATTATACAAGATAAAGAAGAGGTAATTGAAATGTATGCGGATGACACTACCATCTATGTGATTGGACCAGACCCTGACAGCGTTGCATCTATTCTAAACAAGACATTACAGAAACTGTTTAGGTGGTGTCTGGAAAATTTATTGACTATTCATTCTGGAAAAACTGAATACATGTTGCTGGGGTGTTCCCGGTTTATTGGACCGTTTCAGCAGATCAAGCTTGGGGAGTTCAATATTAAAAAGGTTAACACAAAAACGTGTCTTGGTGTAAAAGTGGATTGTCGCCTCAAATGGGATATCCAAGCCCTGAAAGTGGTTGAATCGTTCAGTAGGAAATTAAACCTGCTTAAATCATTTCATTTTCTACCTTTGCAAGCAAGATTGGACTTCTATTTTAAAGTTATTTTGCCATCTATAACTTATGGAATTCTTACATGGGGATCTGTGGGAAAGACAATATTTGATAATTTGGAAAGGATTCACATCAGGGCAGCACGGATTATCTATCATTACGCTTGTGACCAGCCATCAAGTGAAGTCCAAAGACTAGCAAATTGGAGACCACTCAAATTATTTTATAATCTGAAATTGTTAAATTTAGTTTTCAAAAAGTATCACAATCAGTTACCATTGACGCTTCAGAATTTATTCGTGAAGAGAGAGGAAGTTTATAATTTTAGAAAAGTAAACTGCTTAAAACTTCCAAAGTTCAAGACAGATTATATGAAAAAATCTGTAGGGTATCAAGGGACAATTTTAAGGAACTCTTTGGAAAATAAAGTTAGACTTTTAGGCAGTTACACTGCTTTAAAAAATAATTTTATTCAGAATTTTTTTAAGGTAGTATAAGGTATATTTATTATTTTTAAATTAGTACATTCACGACCACTTCAGCTTTGCTGTAATTAATATCGTGATTAAATAAATGATTATTATTATTATTATTATTATTAAATAACGAGCTCTGTCTATGTTTACATCAAGTGATAACTGATGCAAAACAGCGACAAGAACACAAAGCGAAGGAACTGTTCGGCTAATCTTTGCACGATTCTAATGGAGAAATTCTAATCTAAATTCACGATTCTAATGGTCGCATGGTAGTATGACATCCACTAACTATGGTAAGCGAGAGTTCTTAAAATTGCTAATATAAGTATTCTGGAATATTAAAATACTACAAAACATAAACCGAAGGAAAACACTATTAGAATTCATTGGTGTTAATAGCATGACTACAGACATGACTTAGTCGTTGATATTTAACGTCTTTTTACTAAACTATTACGGAGTTGCATCAAGGATAAAAGTACTTCAATGTACTTCGTTTTAAATTAACAGCTGAAAACGGTACAATAAATAAGATAAACTCTGGCACAAGATGAACAAGTAAAAGTGTTGTCATTGCTAACAGATCTTTTATTTCAATATTACTGCTTTTCTTGTAGGCAAATTCGTCCACAAGCAATAAAAAAGGATCATGTAACAGAAGTTGATAAGGGAAATGTGCTAAAGAAGAGTATGAACTGAATCACCGCATCAACCACCCAAAAGCAATCTTTATTACAAGGAATGCAGTTCTACAGGTCATAAAAGAGCCAAGTTGTAAACAACACGGACCAGATGTGTTTAAGTAACTTCAATCAAAAATTACACGCTACCATTTAACACAGTATTATCTTTCGTGCTTGGACAGACACCTCTAAACGATTTTCCGTTTCAGATAAAGATGTAAAAACGAAATAAATTACAATTCATTCTAGACAAAGCCGATGATTATCTTAGAACTGTCAAATTCTCTTGCGGGTGAGAAGAATAGGTCAGAAACACACAAGACAACGAAAAGATACCAATTCACAGTGTAAAGCTGTCATTTCTAGAAAGCCAGTATAACAATGCCCCGAACAGAAGAGAATCGTCAATTTCGGAGGAGTCGATGTAAAGTGTACAATGAAAGCGCTTGATGATGCATTTACACCGAAGATCCCTGGAGATATACGACAGTCTCATAGTTGCTTTCTGCGTTCATCGTAGTGCATGGTGGAGATATGGGACGTCCAACTGGTTCCTGGGCGAAGATGAAACAAGTTCGAACATGGTTAGTTACGATCCATTGCCTCAACCAACGACTGGAACTGATCATCGGTAATAGTTTGCAGTGAAATTCATCCTTGAAACGCTCGGATGAAATGATAAATATCCATCACTTACCCCGAAATAGTATTAAGAAAAGGGCGCACTAAATCCGATTAGCCCAGAGCCTGTAATACACATGGGTGTCATTTGTTAACAGCAAAGAAAACAAGGTCTGGACACGTCACTATCATAGCATGCGGCTAATGATTTGTTAAATACCTTACACTACTGCTGTTTCCTTGAAAATATGGCTGAGCCCGATTACAGAACCTGACCTCAAGTCTCTGTTTAAAGGCTATCTCATCGAGTGGGTGACGTATGTCCATATCAGCACCATGGAACTGTACGGCATAGTTTTGTTTCTTACTTTTTACCTACTTTTTATTGCTGTTTTAATTTCTTTTACTTGAGTCTTGTTTGAACCAAACAATGTGGGGTAAGTGTATCTTCTTAACAGATGTATTCGATGGTCTTACTTCTATATCTGCTTGCTGCTTCACCAGAGCAGGTGTTACCCTCATCCAGTGGAGTACTGGCTTTACTTGACTCTTGGACAACTGGACGAAATTACAGTTTTAAGGTCAGCGTTCACAGGTAGCAAACACTCGTGGAAAGATACTTAATTAATCAATCTCACCATGACAAATTTCACATGATAAGCACTGCCAACACGCTAGTTCACCTAAGCTTTTCTCTAACAACGACACCCGAAGACAGAACAGAAGTTAAGCACGAAACAAACGCACTATAATGTAATGCTTATTCTAAAAACTCATATCTAGTATAGTAATTAGTAAATCTGAGGAGCTAGTAAAGATGTTTTTCAAATAGTATACGACAATTACAATGGTAACGATCCTTTGCCACTCCGCTAATCCATACGTCAAAGGTATAACCTATCCCATAAAATGAATGTTACGAAATTTCGACATCAAAGTAACCAATAAATCGCTACGAAACCTTCAACAGGAATTCCCATTGCCCAGATGTAGAGTTCTTGGTGAAAAAGAAAACAAAATAATTTATCCAACTAATACAATGCTCAGACTATTCATGGAGTTATGTTGGAGAAATTGGAAGATCATGTAAAACAAGGAAAGAACATATGCTGAACGATAAAATCTCCGCAAAAATTCAAAAAGCGCTAACCATGCATGGACTCACACACATACCATTAACTTTAAACATAGACATACTAACGACAAAGGACGCAATCGCATAACAAAAAAGACATCGCCATGATTTATGGAGTAAAAAAGAACTTGAAGCCACTTCCTCAACTACGTTTGCTTCTCTCACGTAAACAATGTCACCGTTCTTAACAAAAACATCGTCATAATGTATGCCTGATTTTTGTTATTGCAGTTAGATTTCATCATTATTACATCTATTAAGTCACCCACTTATACAGTGTATTTCTATCTCGTCTTTTCATGTTTCTCATTATTTATCGCTCGCTAAAGGCAACAGTTCTTATAACTGAAACGTCGAATGAAAAACATTTGGTCTGAGGACGTTAAAAAATATCCTTAATACCTTATGTATTTACTTGACCGTGCTTCCTGTACATTATTAAATCACAGTATTGTAGTAGCAGCAGTTACAGTATATAATGGCAGAAGTAGTACAAACAAAAGTAGTGGTAGTAGTGGTAGTGGTGGTAGTGATGGCGGAAGTGGTGGTGGTAGTGGTAGTGGTAGTGGTGCTAGTAGTGTTGGTAGTAGTGGTTGTAGTGGTTGTAGTGGTGGTGGTGCTGGCGGTAGTATTGGTGGTAGTAGTAGTGGTGGTGGTGCTAGTAATGGTTGCAGTGGTGGTAGTAGTGATAGTGATAATGATAATGAAAATAATAATAATAATAATAATAATAATAATAACCCAGTTTGAATTACTAGCTATTAACCAATACTACCAAACAATCAAACTGACTATCTTTTGACCTACTTCTGTGTTGATTGTGTTAAAAGAACTGTTATAAAGGGACAGAAAATTTGGTGTCCCTGTTATCAGGCTATTTCTCAATAACGATTAGTAGCTATCATATTTCATAATAATAATAATGGGCCTGGATGATAACATGGGCCTGGACGAAGAAATCTGACTTGAAAATCGGAACAAAGGCCTTGATCTGTGCAGCCCAAGAACAGGCATTGCGCACTAAGTATTTTAAATACAATATTTACCACACAGGAGATTCTCCATTGTGCAGATTGTGTGGTGCAGCAGGGGAAATTATTTCCCACATAGTGCATGTACCATTTTGGCACAGAAGGAGTACAAGAGGAGGCACGACAATGTTGCATGCATAGAATATTGGGAATTGTGTGGGAAGTGTGGGCTGGAAAGATCTGAGAAATGGTACGAGCATAAGCCTAAGATACTGCTGGAAAATGTAAAAGTGAAGCTCCTTAGGGGCTTCAGTATCCAATGTGATGAGAATATCATAGCAAGAAGACCAGATCAGATACTGGTAGAAAAAGAAAGAAAACACTGCCCCGAGGTTGACATATCAGTACCTGGAGATGACAAGGTTGCGGTGAAAGAAGACGAGAAGGAAGTCGAGAAGGAAGACGAGAAGGAAGATAAATGTCAGCCACTGAAATTTGAAATGATGCGCATATGGGAAATGAACAAAGTGGAGGTTATTCCAATTGTTGTTGGAGCTCTTGGTGTGGTAACAAAGAAGATCCAAAAGTGGTTAAAAAAGATTGGTGTGGAAATTCGAACTGAGTTGCTGCAAAAGACTGCACTCTTGGGAACAGCCAGAATTTTGAGAAGGGTACTGCAAATGTAGTAAGAAGTGTGAACTGCAGGACCCTTGGTCATTTGTTATGACCTACTCCTGCATGTTAATTTTGACGACATAAGATCTGTCTGAGTTTGAGGAGAATAATAATGATAATAATAATAATAATAATAATAATACAAAAGACGACGTGACAGTGTGGCTCGTATTGTACACTGAAAGCTTTGTGGCTTATACCAGTTAGAGCAAGCTGGAAAAAAAATTGTAGGAACCTCAACCAAATGGAGTCATTGAATCAGATGAAGTTAAGATTCTATGGGACTTTAATCATACAATGCGATAGTCTAATTGAAAGCAGAAGACCAGATATCATGGTGGTGTTAAAGAAGAAAAAGGAGTGCAAGATTATGGACATCGCAGTTCTAGGAGATAGTAGAATAGGTAAAAAAGAATTAGAGAAAATGGAAAAGTATGATGATCTGAAAAGGGAAATAAAAAGAATGTGGATGATAAGGAAAATTGAGATACAGTAAACCCTCGCTATATCGCGGTTCATCTTTCGCGGACCCGCAACATCGCGGGTTTTTCTATAGAACATATCTAATTTGATATTGTGAAAATTCTCGCTATATCGCGGACATAGCGATATCCGCCGCTCACAGTTATCATTGTTTTATTAGTTTTTACAGCTATTTAGGATGAAATATACTAAATTTTCTATACTAAATCATTATTAAATGCAAAATATATATATACAGTGTAAATAAAATGATTTTCTAAGTAAAACTGTGGTTTCGCACACACACTGATAGAGAGAGAGTTTTCAAAGTAAAACGGTGCTGTATAGTAATTCATGTATACTGTATAGTAAAAGGTTTTTATATACGGTATCACTATCTCGCGGATTTCCACCTGTCGCGGTAGGGTTTGGAACGTAACAACCGCGATAAACGGGAGTTTACTGTAATACCAAATGTAGTAGGTGCTTTAGGAGCAATTAGTAGGAAACTGGATAAGTGGATTGAAAAACTGGATGTACATATGGGCATTGCAAAATTACAAAAGACGGCATTGCTTGGAACAGCAAAAATATTGAGAAGGAGCTTGGAAGGCTGAAAAACTTGGAACCTTAGGCTACTGGTTGTAGCCAGTTTTCGAGGGATAATTAAATACTACAGGTATAAGCTGTGAAAGATAACATAATAATAATAATTATAAGAATAATATGCTGGGTGCCTGAAGCAAACTAATACTCCTTCCACAATCTTTAATTGGGTGGTATAAGAGTGGTAATAATAAAAATACAGTTATGATAATGGTAATAATAAAGATAAATATAATCCTAACAATAATAATAAAAAATATAATTTATGCAAGATGCTTTAAGCACAAGTTGAGATCTCCAGTGTGTCTCAACAAAGTATGCAAGAATATCAAGTATATTCGGTAATTTTAAGATCAATACATACATTAATTCTTTAAACATTTCAAATCAAACATGACCCTTCAACCATCCAATGTCTTCTTAAAAATAATGGCCCAGCATTAAGAAGTATAAAATTCTGAAGAGCCAGCTCTTTCAATGAAAGAGCTTAAAATAATCATGACAAGGTTTAACCTTTTGACCTTGAGACATTTACTTGTACCTCAATTGAATATAGTTATCTACTGTTAGTTAATGCAGAACATAATATTGAACAGCCAGGTCAGGAGTAAAGGAATTAAGCCACAATGTACACTGTACATCACTAAAACAATACTGAATCTCGTTTTGAAATTCTCCTGAAGACAGCCCAAGATAATAGGAGCAGCTATGGCATGTTGTACTTTTTAGTAATAAGTGCAAGAATCAGAAGCAGATCTTACAGTAGGCTTTTTAGTTTAATTTGGATTGAATACACATGTACTAGGTACAATGTTGATTCACACTCACTTGGAAGTTTGTTGTTCATATAAATCCTGTAGTTGGCAGTTCTTCAAAGTGCCCACAAATCAATATGGTTTGAGAGGAGATGAATCTTCTTGTAAACAGACATGGTTCACAAAAATAACACAAATTGCATCTATGCAATATCTTCTGTAAAAAGAGAGGTTTCAATAAAGTGATGTGAACTGCACCTTTTGAGTTAATTTCCCCTTAACCCATTAAGTGGCAAGGGCACCCTTTAGCGTTTTACTCTGGCTAATGCCAGATGATTCTAGGGTTGATTCATAGAAGTAGTCTATATAGTGGGGATTCTAGCACATTTTGGGATTTGGTTAAATTTTCCACATTTTCAAAATCGACAAAAATGGTTGGGGAAAACCCTTTTCCTTGATAATGTAACTTTCGGTTGCTTCGCTGCAGCTTCGCTGCATAGACCTCTGGTCGCTGAGAACTTCGTTCGATCACTTCCGGTCACTTCCTGTCTCTTCCAGGAATTTGTTAACGTTACCGGGAATTTCAACACATTTTAAAAACGGGTCAAAATTTTCCAAACAGCTTCGCTGACATGTTGTCTTGGGGGAATCACCGGACTAACATTTTTCAAATTCCAAACATTCCATACATGCTCAATCTCCCTAACAACTAGCCTCGCTCGATGTCAACAAAAAAACTATTTTCGGATTCGCCGGTTGTTAGGGAGATCTGGAATGTATGGAATGTGGGGAATAACGTCGCTGAAGCTTTGCTTCTGAGGACTTGAACCTCTGGTCCGCGAAGCGGTTTTAAGAAAACAACATAGCTGATAAAGTATTTTATGGTTTGAACCCAAATATTTTTTCATATTCTTCAACCATATCATTCATGTAATGACCAAATGCAAGTGTATCTATTTTGTTTTCAAGTATGTTTCGTTTGTCATCTTTATATGACAAAGCAATCTTTTCAACACTTTCTGTATACAGTTCATGGTTCCTATGTCTTATCAAATTCATCTTTCTTATTTGTTCTTCTTCATTAAATAAACAATCTTTGTAATTTTGAAATGTTATTTCTTTTTTAATTACATTTTTCTTAACACCTTTACATTTTTTTTCTTCTTTTCCTTTTTTGTTTTCATCAGCTCCGCTGCCCTTCGGGTTTTCACACATTTTGTAAGCATATAATTTTGCTCTCATACCAACAAATTCTTCTATTTGTTTTCCACCACATTCATCTTTCATCATTCCAATAACCTTTTTGTTTAATCCAGTTTTTATTCCACTTTTATGATCTTTTAAGTAATTACTTGTATCAAACATTTTTTCTACATCTGGAGAAATATCTTTATAAAAATCATCAGTTTTAATTTCATACATTAAACTATCTGTATCGGTAAATAATAATGATGCACTACCAGCTCCTTCGTCGCTGTCCTTCGGATATTTTTTCTTGATATAATTATAATGAAAATCATACATTAAAGTCTTACTAAGATCCAATATACTCATTCCTAAATATATTGGTTTATTCAACATAATTTTAGTCTTATACTTATGTATTGCAATTAAATTTTCAGAAATATCGTTCTGTCTTTAAAATTACTTTTTGAAAATAATTTTAATGCTTTTTCTTGTCTATTTACCAATTGTATATCAACTCTATTTCTTACATTTTCCATTGTTTTTCCAAATACTGAATTATTCATCAATTTGAAAAAATCTTTCTCAAAATCTGATTTTGCGTTTGTTCTCAAATTTGTATTCAAATCAATATATTTTTTCATAAAATCTTCTTCATAAAATTTTACTTCTTTATGAATTCGAGTACAACGAAGCCCCAATTTTTCATACAATTTCAAGTTTTCACAATGTAAAACATATTTTTCTTTATTATTTAAATTTGGAATCAGTTTTTCAACTTGACCAACCTTTAATCTTTCTGGTGCAAGAGGATACTCATTGTGTGAATCATGTAAATCTTCTGGATATTCTAAATCAACTTCTAAAATACAACTACCGGAACTGCCGGCTCCACCGTTTTTCCAATTATTTAACTCATTTTTATTCATCCATTTGAAATCTTTCACAGGTAATTTCTTACTCATTGCCCAACCATATAAATTATTTGCATCTAAATATGGAAGATAAACACTATCTTCTTTAGGGTTGTATTTGTTTTCCATATATTTGTTATTTGCTTTTGCATATCTTTTTACAATAGTTGAAATTCCACCTCTTATTCCTTTTTCAATCATTAGATACATTTGTGGATCAGACAATAGATCCAATTCAATTTTTGTAATTTTTAACATTGCATCCCAAGCTAATCCAGGTGAAGTAAAATACCAAGCAGGATCTAATTTATAATTTTGTTTACAAACTTTTCTAAAATTTTCAAATACATCAGCTAAAAGCATCACATCAGTTTTTAAATATAAATCATGATATTGTCTCATATTTTTAAGTTCGAATTTATTCCAAACATTTTGTGCATGTGAGTAGTCTTCATCACTTATATTTTCATCATTTAATTTTGAGTAAAAACATTCTTTATCAGGTAATTTTTCTTCTTTTAATTTTTCAATACTGTCAAACCAATCATATGGAAAAACACCTTTTCTAGTTAATAAGTCTCTTTTTTCACCGTCATCACAAAATCTCTTCAAAATATTTAATTCATTTTTATCTAAATTATTAACTAAATTTGCTAAACTAGTTTGCATAAATTTAAAACTATCAATAAATCTAATTTTTCTTGGTACATTAACAATTTCTTTAATTTTATAATTAATTTCTTCTCCTGAAGTTGTTGGTAATTCTTCACACTCAATTATATTTTCTTTTGATTTATTTTTTAGTTGTTTTTCAGTTACTATGTCTGTTTTTTCAAATTTACCAACAATAAATTTTTTTGTAAAACTAATATATTTTTCCTCAGTGTTTGGTATACAATCAATTTCACCTTCTGAAACACCAAGATTTTTAATAAATAAATGACTGTCATAATTTTGAAGATTGTGAAATATAACTGGAATAAATTTTGGATTTTTCATTTTTGAATTGCAACTAACGCAAGAAGCTCCACGATATTTTCCAGTGTAATGACAATGATCCATAACTTTTTTACCTTCATTTTCAAATTTGATTCCGCAAGCATAACAATTTTCAGAGAGTCTAAAATCTACTTTATCCTTTTCACTTAATATTATCTTTTTTGAAAATTTAAATTTCTCATATATTTTTTTAATATCATTTTCTAAACTTTCTACAAATTTTAAAGAAATATCAAAATCAGGTTCACCAGGTTTTTTACTACATTTTACTAATTTTGGTTTATATAAATTATCATCAAAACATTTTATCAAATAACAATATCCAGATGGTTCATGTTTTTGAAATTGTTTTGTTTTATCTCCAATATTTTCATCTACACATTTCAAATTGCATTCAAAATCTGCATAAATTACAAAAGGAACATCATGCATTCTTTCATAATTTCTAAACTTTAATTTTTCACCTTTATCTGGATAAACAGTTTTTCCACATTCATACTCTTTACAATATTCTAAATGATTTTTGTAAACATTTTCTTTACTAAAATGTTGTAAACAATTATCACAAATATGTGTTTTCTCTTTGTGTTTACTAACCTGACTTGAAAATAATCTACTCTTATTTTTAATCAAACAATAATGTTTACCATTTTCATTAGATATCATTAATATATTAATATGATTTTTGTGATTGAGATTGGATTTGCTTACTCTCAAAGGAAAAATTTCATGATTTTCTTTTCCAAATCTTTTTTCTTCATTATATCCAAATAAATTAATTGCAATGTTATTATTTTTTTCAAATTTATCAATATCTGAAAATCCACATGGAAATTTCACATCTTTAACATTAAAATTCTCAGCTTTCTTTTTCAAAATTTTTGTAATTCTTCCAGGATTTTTTAAATTAGGAGTTGTTTTCAAAAGTTCGTTTATTGTTATACACCATAATAAACACTTTTGATCATCATTTTCTGGATTGATTATTGCTTTTTTGTTTTTCAAAAATTCTGGTAAAGGAATATAAGATGAAGCAAGTAATCTTTTAATATCATTAATATTGAGAATTATTTTCAAAGATTTTTTAAATTTCCACAAACTCGAATTTGACATATATATTTCAAAACTTAAAATAATTTTTTGGGTCATTTTTTCATATATTTCATCAAAATTATTTCCTCCAAAAATTTCTTCGTAGTAACTATGAAAATGAGCATTATCCACAGTTGTTTCACCTGTTGCTGGATTTGTTTTTTCCATCAAACACACAAGAGTTATTTGTTGTTTTGTACTTGGATATTTTTTGAATTTTTCAATCACCAATGGTTTTACTTTTTTCAAGAGAGTCAAAGGATCATATAAAGACAATCCAAATTTTTTCAAATCCATTTGATATCTTTTTGTTACATTCAAAGCTTCTTTATCCAATACAAATTTTGCACTAGGTGCTGTTGGGGTTGAAACTTTATTTTGTAATTTATTAAATATATCTAAAACATTATCTTTCAGGTGGTTATACCATTTTTTTTCCGTTACTTTATTATTTAATGGACTGTATTTATCAAATAATTTTAATATTTTTTCTTTAGTATTATCAAGTAAATTATTTACTTTTTCCTTTGATTTTTCAACAAAATTTTTTTTTGGTAATAATAAAGGAGCTTGTAAATTTTTTTCTGTAACTGGTTTATCTAAAATTGACGAGGAAATTTCCTGATTTTTTCTTGGTCTTCCTCTACCTCTAACAAAAATTCGTTCACTTTGCCTTTTTTCTGGAGACAATGTTGGTGGTCTACCTCTATTTTCACGTCTTGGTCCTACAAAAGAACCAAAAGGGGATATTTTCTAGGTCTTCCACAACCACGTTTTGAATTAATTGAATTGTCATTATTGGCTTCGTTATTCATCCTTTATTTATATATATTTTTTTTTTAAAAGTCAAAAAAAAATTTTTTTTTTAATTTTTTTTTCATGTTTGGTCACGTGATTAAATTTAAAAAAAAAAATAACTGATTTAAAGATCAATTTTTTTAAGTATAAAAATATTAAATAATGGGAGTTTTATTTTTGGTTGAGGTTTTAAAATAAGATGATAATGCATATAAATTTTTTCATCATTCTGGTAATCAACTTCAAAATCAGAAAAATAACAATCTTTTTTTTTATAATTTATTGTAAATTCAGTATGTGGTAATATTTCTTCTCCGCTAAGTTTAATAATTTCTTTGATAAAAGTATAATACATATTACTTTTTGTATATTTATATTTTTTTGGAACAAGTATTTCAATAATTGTTGATGACATCTCTTTTTTTATTATATATAAATTTTCCTTTAAACAAAAAAATTTAAAAAAAAATCAAAATTTTTCAAAAGTCATAAAAAACCAAAAATGATTGATTATTAAATTTTAAATCTTTTTTGGTTTTTATTCTATATTTTATACTTCCTGCATTCATATTAAAATTTTTTGCAGCAGATTTAAGACTTTTAAAATTTTGTGTTTCACCTGTTTCGCTGTTTATAACGACCACTGGAATTGATTTTTTCAATTTTTCCCTACAATATTTTTCATACTTTTCATTTGGTTTTGAAATTTCAAAACCCAACATTTTTTCAAGTTGATTTTTGTTAAAAGTTTTATAATATTTTATTTTTCTTTCTCTTGCAATATTCCACAATTGTTTAAATGTTTTTTGTTGGCAATGGTCTTCCATTTATTTATATAATTATTTTATTTAAAGAAAAATTTTTAAATAAATTTATACAAGTTTATAAACTACATAACCGCCCAAAAGGCCGGTTGTGAAAAAAACAACATTTTGATATTCTTTCATTTCATCAGAAGGTTTATAATAATCTTCTAATTTTGGTTCTTTTTCATCTTCTTCATTTGCTTCTTCTTTTAAATATTTATATCGATTATTAATTTCAGCAAGATTTTTCAAAGACATGTTTGTTTTATTTATATCAGCATTTGCATCAGATAATTGTTGTCTTAATTTTTCAATTTCTTGTTTTCTTTTTACTTGATCTTCATACCATTTTTCCATCGCTTCACTCAGTTTTTCCATTGCTTCATTATGTCTTTTTATTTCTTTTTCATATCCAGAATGATTTAATTTGGAAAATAAAAATCCAGCACCTGCAAAAGCAACTGCATTAAATAATCCACCAACTACTGTTTCCATTTATTTATACATTTTTTCTATTTTATGATTTGAATGGATCAGAAGGAATCCATTTTTTATCTTGAGCATATTTAACTGCAAGCGATGATAAACCCACAGCTGCTGCTAGTTTTAAAGTAGGAACTAAACTAGATGGAGTTGATAAACCATCACTAATTACTTTTCTTGATATCATTCCAACTCCAACAGCGCCCAATGTAATTATTGTAGAATCATATAATTCATTCATAACTTCTTTTCTATTCATTTCACCCATTTATTTATAAATATAAAAAAATTTTTGTAAAATTTATTTTACAAATTTTCATAGATTTTCAATACATGACTTACTAGTTGGTGGATTACATTTAGTAATTTGCAGCTTCGCTCCGCGAAGCGGTGAGACCTCTGGTCGATCATAATCATTTTTATTTATGATATTAACTTTTTTGTTTTTACTTTCACTTTCGATTTTACTTTGCTCTCTTCGTTCGCTTTCACTTTGCTCAAGTCTTTTGTCGCTTTTATACGCATAATATAGACCTCCAAGCGCAGCAACAATTGTTACTCCTCCAACAATATACCTAAAATCTACTATGCGGTTTATTTCTTCTGCTTCATTTTTTTCACTCCGCTCAAGTTGTTCACGTTCTGATTCGCGTTGTCTTGCTTTTCTTTCTTTTGCTTCTTTTGAAATTTTTGCTAATTTTTTTCCCAATTCAACTTTTCTTGGGTCTTTTACTTTTTCAGATTTTTCAACTGCTGTTACTTTATTTGTTTGCAGCTTTGCTGCTGAGACCTTCGGTCGATTACTTTCTTCACTCATTTATTTATTAAAAATTTATTCAAAAGTTATTCAAGTTATTCATAAGTAAAATTAAATAAAACCTAAAAGGACTGCAAAGCAGTTCAAATAAAAAACAAGTAAAAATTTTTTATTCAAAATTTATTCAAAATTTATTCAAAAGTTATTTAAAATTTATTCAAGTTATTCATAAGTAAAATTAAATAAAACCTAAAAGGACTGCAAAGCAGTTCAAGTAAATTTTAAATAAACCTAAAAAGGACCTTCAAGGTTACAAATAATTTAAAATAGATTCATCATAATCCACATTAAATTTTTTACACAATGCAGCATGATTTATTAAAATTTCTTTGTCTTTCATTTTTCTTTCAGTTAATATAGAAGTGAAAAAAATCTCTCCTTCAAATATAGAAATATTTTTTGAATTATCAGATCCAAAAGTTAAATTATTTGATCCACTTGTTATTGATCTAGATGTAAAATATTTAATTGATTTACCATTTACCCAAACACTTGATTTATTTGTCTTTGGATTACTTTCTGCATCAATATGTACACTTAAACAATGTACTTTAAATTTTTCAAAAATATTTGTTTTAGTTGGAAAATAACTTTTATCTATTTCATAATAGTCTACTGCGCCTCCACCATATATAACAAATTTATCTTTACCTTTATAACCAAATCCACGCCAATCATTTGGATCTGTATTTTTATTGTTCATTATTATTGATAAATTTCCTATATTAAAAGTATAATCTTTAATTACATAAACAATAAAAAAATTTAAATGATCTTTTTTACCTGACTGAGTATTTATGTTTAAATTTAAACTCATTTTTGCAGCAATACCTCCAAAGAATAAAATCTTTTTATTTGCAACATAATAAGAATTTCTAAAAGAAGGTTGTTTTAATTTTTCAGTTTCTGTAAAATTTTCATCTGAAATTTTTGATTGATTATACCAAACTTCTATTTTATAATCTGTTCCATCATATTTTAAATAACTTGGTAGATCATAAATTTCCCCATAAAAATTAAAATCAGAATTTATTATGTAACTTTGAATAAAGTTTAATTGGTTATTAATATTTTTGGTTTTGTTGTTAACAAGTGTGTCTACATATTTTTTCCTAGTTAAATGTGTATCATCTTTTGGATCTGAATTTTTAATAATTTTATGATTTCCCATATTAATATCACCTGTCATTATACCTCGTGTTAAAGATAATTTTTTATCAAATTCATTTAAAATGAAATTTTTTTCACTTTGTGTTTTTAAACTAAAATCATCATCATTAAATATAACACTCATTTATTTTATATATTTATATTATCATGATCAACGTTGTATAAATTACAAAGAACATAATGATAAAATAAAATTTCTTTTTCTGTCATTTTTTCATGTTTTAAAATTGAAAAGAAAGATATTGACCCATCAAAAGGTGAATTTGTATTGTTTTTTATATCCCCAATTGTCAAAGTTGTATCTCCTGAAGTAGTTTTGGATGTAAAAGATGCTAACTTTTTCCCATTACAATAAACACTACTTTCATTATTATTTGGCGTTGTATACATATCCCAATTATTACTCAAACATATCCATTTATTCAAAACTCCAGCATTGGCCTTCGGTTTAAAGGCCGCAATTGGTGTCCTATGATTTACAGGATTTGAACCAATACCGAAAAAATCAGCACTATCTCCAGAAATAACTAATTCTCTTGTAGTTGGATTTGCAAAACATATAAATTTATCATAACCTCCATTATCATGTCCAAAAATTCCTCCTCTTAACCAATCACTTCCAGATGAAGGAACAGAATTCAATTTATAAACAATAAATGCATTTACAATATCTTTTTTTCCCGATATCGGATTAATATTGGAATTTGAAATCATTCTACTGCCGTTAAATTTTAAAAAATATTTATTATTTTCTTTTTCACTTTCTAAACACAAGGAAGGTTGAAGACTTTTTGTTGTTTGTTTAAAATTGTTTCCCTCAATTCCATAATCAATTAGTTCTTTTACTTTTCCGCCGTTTCTTTCAAACAACAAATCATAAATTAAATTATATTCAATGAAGTATAAATTATGAAATTTCAAAGAAAAATTATCTTTCAACACTGAAAAACTAACATCCTTTTTGAGAATGTTTAAACTGCTGTCAATACGGTCGTCAACGTATTTCTTCCTCGCTAAATCTTTATCACTTATAGGATTCACATTTGTTGTAATTTTATTAGGACCCATATCAATATTTCCTCTCATTGTACCTCCTCTTCTTGATAGATAATCTACATCTGTGTGTCTTCTTACTAAATCATCTACATATTTTTTTCTAGCAAGGTGTTCTCATTTTGTTGGGTCAACTGATGTCATGATATGGTTTGAACCCATGTTAATATCTCCTGTCATATCCCCTCCTGTTGTTGGTAAACCTCCTGTTGTTATATTATCGTTAACTTTTTCATATCCATAGAATAAACTCATTTATTTTATAATAATTTCTAACGAAACATTTCCTATTGATAATGAATTATTTCCTTCTACTTTGAATATTAATTCATTATATATTCCATTTGATAATTTTATTCCTCCTCCCGGTCCTTTGTCTTCAGGTGGATAAATTTTAGAAACACTACCTTTTAATGTTTGTTCTGTTGTTATTGGAACTTGAACAAGTACATTACTTCTTTTACCATCCACAAAATTTTTACTTTTATCAATCATATTACAGCTTATGTTTACATATTCCAAATTGTTATTAATATTTACCTCGCTGTCACTCTCTGTTAATGTATTTGCTTGTATTACTTTATTTTCTGGAAATCCTATGATTGGGCCAAATGTTTGTAAATTTAATGTTTTATCTGATTTTATTGTACATTTTCCAGAATAATCAATTTGTTCTAATTCTATTTTTCCAACATTTTCTAATTCAGTTTTTAAAATATTAAAGGTATAATATCCATCTTTGAAGTTAATTTTTGTATTAGCACCTTGTGTATCATAAGTATAATGATGAATATTTTGATATAAATTATTATAATCCCAAAATATACTTACTGATTTTACAAACATATAACTCTCACAATGAGTTAATATAAGTGGTTTTTCTAATTGAATTATTTTTTCACGGTTTTCGTCTTGTTTGATAAATATTTTAAGATTTGTCATTTATTTTATAATATATATTTTGAAATCGAAATTCCGACTTGTCGGAATTTCTCAGAGCACGTACCGTGCGATTAAAACTCCTCCAATTATTGATAAAGATAAAATCCATAAATTTTCACTTGACCCAATGGGTGTTTTTGAAGATTTACCTGAAAAGTCTGAAATGTATTTTAATGTATTATTTTTCACATCGGCTTCACCGCCCTTCGGGTTTGCTCTGCTCGCATCTTTTTTGGATTCATTTTTCTTTATATCTTTTTTGGATTCATTTTTCTTTATTCCGCGAAGCGGCGACAGAATCTTTGATTCTGGATCCTTCGGTCGATCATTTTTCTTTATTTCATTTCCCTGTAATTTTGTTTCGCGGGTCTTTGACCCGTAATAATTTAATTTTTCATTAATTCCAAAAACCATATTTTCATCAGAAACTTTTAATTTGTTATTATATCCTTCAATAGGATTTTTTAAAATAATTAAAGACGATGGAATCAACCATAAAGGTGGGGATATAGCTGTATTTAAAACAACATTTGTTGATGAAACTGCTGTATTCATATTATTTATCCAGGTTGATGTGTCATAATTTATAATTGAATCTTCAAAAATTTGTCTAAAAACCTTTTGTGTTTCTAAAGCTGAAGCTCTATTTGAAACAATACTTTGTCTTGTTCTTGCTTGTGCTCCTAGTATTGCATAAAGATATGCTTCAATGCTTTGATTCAATAATTCAGTTCCATTTTTTATTAATCCATTTGAAATTTTTGGAACAAATTTTTTATAATCATTTTGTGTGTCTCTAATTTGACCTGGACCATGATTATATCTTTTCCATGGGTTTGTGCCAACAACATCTTGACCTAAATGCTCACCAGCAGGGCTGCCTACGGGTTTTATATTCATAATTTCTTGATAAGTCCATTTTGGATAGTGATCTTTTAAAAAACCAGCATTAAATTTATAAAAGATTTTATCATCACCATTTTTCAATTGGTGCATAATTCTTCTGACTGTAAAATATACATGAAATCTCATAAATGATGTAATTTGTTTTGGAATGGAAGCAGAAAATAATAAATGTTGGATTGAAATTCCACATCCATAAGTTGCAATCCATGTTCCAATTATGCTTTGAAAATATGGTTCACTTAGAGAAAATTTTGCATTATCATTTGTAGTTATATTCAACCCAGGTAAATTACTTTGAAAATAATCTGTATTACTAACATAAATTCTAAACTGATTAATAGGATAACTTAAAATATACTGCGTTGGAAAATTATCCCAATAATAATTTTTTCCTGTATAATCAACATGTCTTTTTCCTCTTGGTAATTCTTGTATACTTCCACCAAGTTTCCAAATTTTTGGAAAGTGAGGTTTTGGTTTATTTATTGTTAAATACTTTGCCATATTTGGGTCATTTTTAAATGTATCTGAATTTATGTCTGTTGAAACCCATGGGTTGTTTTTGAAATATGTTATTGTTTTTTCCCAACTTCCATCTTTATTAATATCATGTTCAAAATAAAACTTTGTCATGTCTGCATATGGATATTTTTTCAAAAAATTTTCTTTAAACTTTTTATCCAAAATTTTTCTTTCATTAACCACAAAATCATATTCACTTCCATAATATTTTTTCTCGGCTTTTTCAATGTCAGTTGAACTCATTATTTATTTTAATAAAAATAAATGAACGAAGTGAATGCTAACATGTTTGTTATTGAACAAGAGTTAAGAGATATTTATTACAATCCTAAAACAGGTTATCAATCTGCTGAAAGACTTTATCAAAAAGTAAAAGACAGACTTCCAAAGGGATTAAATGTTAGTAGAAAAATTGTACAAGACTGGTTAAAAACACAAGATACTTTTACAAGATTTAAACCAATTGTAAAAAGACATAAATTTCAAAAAACATTTGTTAAAGACTTGGGAGACCAAATACAAATGGATTTAATTGATATGAAAAAATATAAAAAAGATAATGAAGATTATTACTGGATTCTTACTGCTGTTGAAATTTTAAGTCGATATGCGTTTGCTATTCCTGTTTATAGAAAAGATACTAAAAACATGACAAAAGCTGTGAATGAATTATTAAAACAGTTTAAAGAAAGATTTGGTAAATACCCAAAAGTCGCTCAATTTGATGAAGGAAAAGAATTTTATAATGTTGGTGTAAAGTTGATATTAAAAAATCATGATGTTGAATATTTTTCCTCTAAATCTGCTAAAAAAGCAGCTATAGTTGAAAGATTTAATCGGACTTTAAAAACATCCATGTGGAAATATTTCTACAACAATAAAACTTATAATTGGGTTAACCGCGTCAGCGGCGATCGACCGAAGGTCTCAGTTTTGAAAAACCTTGTAAATAATTATAATAATACTAAACACAAGAGTATATTAATGAAACCTGCTGATGTGAATGAATCTAACAAAGACCAAGTGTGGAATACATTATATGGTCACCCATTAGGAGATTTACCTTTACCTAAATTTAGAATTGGTGATACTGTTAGGATTTCTAAATATAAGAATATCTTTAAAAAAGGTTATGAAGCTAATTTTACAGAAGAAATTTTTAAAATTGTAAAAGTATTCAGAGGTGATCCAAACATGTATGAAGTGGAAGACCTTGAAGGAGAACCAATCATTGGAAAATTTTATGAACAGGAACTATCTGCTGTGGATAAAAAGGATGATATATATAAAGTAGAGAAAATATTAAAAAGAAAAAAAGTGAAAGGAAAAAATATGGTGTTGGTAAAGTGGTTAGGTTATGATAATAAACATAACTCTTGGATACCAGAAGAAAATATTCAAAACATATAAAATAAATGGATAAAGGTTTTGATGATATAGAAATGAGAAATAGAAACATAGAAGAAGAAGAGGAAGACCGTGAGGACCGTGAGGAAGAAGAACGTGAGGTTGAAGAATAAAGTGGAGAAAATTATGCTGATACAAATGTAGATACTGGAGAAACTACTAGATTACTCCCAGACCAAAACACCAGAGTAACTAGAGTTAAAGAAACTGAGTCTGAAGGTTTTTTTAAAAGATCCAAAAAAAAAATTTTGGGAGGAATTAAAAGATCAGTAACTAGTGATAAAAAAAATACTTTCAAAAAAATATTTGATTTCGTTCCTGAAAAGAAAAATGGAGAAAATAATACAATATTGTTAGAAAAAACTAGGTTTGAAAGAAATGAAAAAGGAAATGTTTCAATTATTTACAAAGATAAAAGAATTGGTAATGTCAGTAATGACAATAAACTAAAATTATTTGTAAAATGGAATAAGAATTATGTTAATGAATTCAGAGATATTTTAGAAAAAGCAAAACAAGAATATAAAAAAACACCAGATTCTATTATAGATGAAAAAATATACGATGGAAACCAGGAGGATATTGAAATGAAAGAGATTGAGAGAAAAAATATAGTTGAAAGCACCATTTCAAAAATTGATAATAAAGTTAATAGAGGAATTGATGAAAATAACTTGAACAAATTAGTTAAAGATGAAAATGACTCAAGAAGATCATTATTTGATTCAGATGAATTGAGAGAATTTAGAGGTTTATTAAATTTTGAAGAAGCTGTCTCTCCGGTTGGTGGTGTTGATTACTTTGATTTACCAGAAAATGAAAGAAAAAATGTTTTACGTGAAAAAATTAGATCATTTGATAGAGAATATGAATATTGGAAAAATAAAGCTGATTTAGAAACAGCTGAACCTCAAAAAAGTATATATGAATGTTTTTCAGAAATTGCAAAATTATATGCAGATAAAACTAGACTTGAAATTAATGAAAAACCAATTAGTGAAGAAGGAACACAAATTTTAAATGAAAATATTGAAGATTCCGACCTCGGTAGATTAGAAAGATTTAAAAAATGGGCAAAAGAAAATTTATTAGGTTTATCAGCAGTAGCAATTTCTGTAGCGGGAATAATTACTTTAATAGTTATGAGAGCAAGAATGGCATTAAAACTAGGTGCAAATGCAGTTGGAAAAGTAGCAAAAGCAATTGCAAATATAGGTAAAAATTTAGGCGCAGTTTTTTCAGCACTTTTAAATTTAATTTCTCAAATATTAGCATGGGGAGCAAAAGGTATTTCTTTTCTAGCTAAAAATTTATGGATATTAGCTATTGCAATTACTTACTTTTTATACAATGAATACAAAGACAGAAAAAGAAAATAAAAAAATTTTTTTTATATAATAAAAAATGAATAGAATAAATGAACTATACCCAGGATATAAAAGATCAAAAATGAGTGATATTAAAGGAATAAGAACAAGACATGTTGTAACTTTAAATCCAAATTCAGTAAATCCAGAAGAAGACCTTTATATAGATATCCCAAAATTAAACCCTAATTTATGCCTTGTACCCGATTCATTAAGATTGTTATTTAATTTTAAAAATTCAAATACAAAGTCATGGTTTTTAAATAATTTATCAAAATTGTTAAAGAAAAGACTAGTCGTTAAATTTGCTAGAGAAATTGTTTATGATAATAGTGGAGAATCTATTTTAGAAATTTACAAAGACCTTTGGAAAACTGAATCCGAAAGAGCAGATATGGTTGAATATGGAATCGCTCGAGAAAATCTTAGAAAATTAATTTCAAAAGATGACTCTGGAGCAACAAGTGGTAGTGTAGAAAAAGTTAGTGATAAATTAAAGTATGATATTTATGGAACAAAACAATGTTTAAAATTAGAAAAAATACTTTCAGATCATGGGTTATATGCTCCTTATGGAATGATTAATAATTTTCAATATGTTTTAACTTTTCCAAAAGCAAGTGAAATTATGGTAGCACAAAGTGGAGAAAGTGTTGGTGGTTATACTTTAGAAAATTTAGAATTGGAATATGAAACAATTGAAAACCAGGATTTAGCAGTTGATGTTTTAACAAATTACACCACAGGAAGATCACTATCATATAATTATGTAACTTTGATGAAAACGGTAGAATGGGATAAAAACGCAACTTTACATAATGAAACCATAAATATACCGCATAAGAGCATGAAAGCAGTTGTATTATTATTTAGAAATAAAACTATAACAGATAGTGAGCAATTTGTTTATCCAAATATAACGGATGTTAAAATTAGTGTTGAAGGGGTCCCAAATAGCATATATTCCCAAGGATTTCCGAAAAGAAGATTTTTTGAAGAAGCACTTAGAATATTTCGTTGTAATTATTTTGACTGTGATGCAGTTATGGATATTGAAAAATTCTACAAAGACTCTTTTGCATTATGTATTGATTTAAGAACATTAGATGACAACTTTGTTTATGGAACTGGTAAAAAATTAGTAAACACACAGTCTGGATTATTGCTAGAAATTAAAAAGACTGCTACTACAGCAAATGTGATGTGTTATGTATTTGTGATAAGTGATGGATTGTTAAACATTGTAAATAAAGATTTATCTTCAATTCAATTTTGAAAACAAGATTAAAAATAAAAAATGAACGTGAACGTGAACGATCGTCCGAAGGACTCAGAACCAGAGGTTCAAATTAAACCATTTAATATGATAATTGTTGGAATGACTGCTTGTGGAAAAACAAAATATCTATTAGATTTTATAGAAAATGAATATAAAAATCATTTTGATTATATTTTTCTAATTTGTCCTACGTTTGAATGGAATAAAACTTATGAAAATTGGAAATATGATAAAGACGAAGATTTTATTGCTATTCCTTGCGACCAAGACAACGTTGAAGATTGGTTAAAATTTATAGTAAATTTTTCAAAAGGAAGTAAAAGCTTAATTATTCTTGATGATTGTGCAAGTGGAAAAAATGTTAAAAATAGGACAAGTGAGTTGGTTAAATTGGGATTTAGTGCTAGACATTATAATCTTAGCTGCTGTGTGATAACCCAGCAGCTGACAAGTATTGCTAAACCATTTAGAGAAAATATTTCAAAATTGGTTACATTTTATAACCCAAATAAAAAAGATATGACAACAATAATTCAAGAATATTTAGGAGTGGATGACCGCAAAGAATTGGAAAAAATTTTAGAAACTTTGAAAACAAAAAAATATTCATGTTTGGAAATAAATTTAATTTTTCCATTTAGTTATAAAATAAATGAGTAAAACAAGTGATCATATAGAAGTTCCGCAAATGGACACAGACCCATCAAATACATCCGCAAGTAATCAACGTGATCAGTCGGATGATCAAGAAAGTAAAACGCAAGATGTTAAAAAAGAAGTAATGAAAAAACGAGAAGAATTGATAAGATTGTCTGAAGATGGGGAAATTAGTCAATCAGTTCAAAATTTGAAAAAAGCGAGTGATAAAATTATATTAAAAATTTATTCTGAATATGAAATTAAACAAGCAGAAAAAGCAAACGTATTTTTAACAGATTTACTAATTAGTAAATTTTCAGATTTATTAGGAGGGTTAGAAGCAATTGAAAGTAGTGAAGAATTAGAAAAAGAACTTGTTAAAGATAAATTATTAAAAAGAGATGTAAAAAATGTAGTTGAAAAAGTATCTCCATATCTACCATATCTTGGAATAT
The DNA here is from genome assembly GCA_030142905.1 of Heliopora coerulea. Taxonomy (NCBI): domain Eukaryota; kingdom Metazoa; phylum Cnidaria; class Anthozoa; order Scleralcyonacea; family Helioporidae; genus Heliopora; species Heliopora coerulea. The sequence continues at coordinate 185,454 of JASJOG010000174.1, forward strand.
TATCTGGTGGTATTACCGTTGGAAAACATGTTATTAAAAAACAAACTAAAACAAAAGAATCAACACCTCCGACAGAAGAATCAACATCCTCAACAAATTAATTTTATAATATATTGATTTATTATAAAATTACAAAATTATTCATCTTCATTTTTAGGTTTTGGTTTGTTAACATTATCATTTTTTAAATTAATTAGTGAAGCAATTATTTTATCTTTTTCTGTGTCAGTTTTATTTTCATTTTCAAGAGACTTTAATAATTTTAAATGACTATTATTTTCTGAAAAATTAACCTCTTCAATAGAATTACTTCCAAAATTCGCACCAGCTTCAAAATCTTTAAAACCGATATCAACATGCGCACCAATTCTAAAACCGCTTTTTTTAACTTTTCTAAAATTTATTGGTGGATAACCATGAAGATTTATATCAAGATTTGATTTTGAATTTTTATTTTTAGAATTTTCAATATGATTTTCAATACTTGAATCGTGTGAATTATTTTCACTTTTTGTTTTTGAAATACAATGACCCATTTATTTATATTAAATTTTAATAATAACTAATTTTTCCGCAAATTTTACATCGAAATGTTCTAGGTTCTGAAATATAAATATAAAGTTTAAAAACATTATTCCAAAAAAATCTAAACAATTTACTAAATCTTAGGTAAAAATTTAGAATTTTCAAGCATTTTTTACATATTGTAAATAAATATCTATTAGTATTTCTTAAAACTATATCATACATTTTTATTTAAAACAAAATTCTTAAAAACACTTCGTGTGGACCTGCGGTGATGACAAAATAAAGTAATTTCCCCCGCTTGTCGTTGAGGGGTTTTCCCCACATTCCATACATTCCAGATCTCCCTAACAACCGGCGAATCCGAAAATAGTTTTTTTGTTGACATCGAGCGAGGCTAGTTGTTAGGGAGATTGAGCATGTATGGAATGTTTGGAATTTGAAAAATGTTAGTCCGGTGATTCCCCCAAGACAACATGTCAGCGAAGCTGTTTGGAAAATTTTGACCCGTTTTTAAAATGTGTTGAAATTCCCGGTAACGTTAACAAATTCCTGGAAGAGACAGGAAGTGACCGGAAGTGATCGAACGAAGTTCTCAGCGACCAGAGGTCTCAGCAGCGAAGCTGCAGCGAAGCAACCGAAAGTTACATTATCAAGGAAAAGGGTTTTCCCCAACCATTTTTGTCGATTTTGAAAATGTGGAAAATTTAACCAAATCCCAAAATGTGCTAGAATCCCCACTATATAGACTACTGAAGCAAGAAATGAAAGAACGCCAAATAGCAGAAGAGGTCGCAGCAGAGTTCGAATGCGTGGAGGAAACAATACACTCCTTACTAGTAACTCAAACAGAACTCAAAGAAGTCAGCAGCTACGTTGCACCGCTCGCAGAGAAATAAACTTGTCACATTCGGACGTTCTAAATGCAGTGATGGATTAGAAGCATTTACAGAAACCAGTCATTCATTAGCATAAACAATTAGGAATGTATTTTGAGAAACTGGTTATGAAGAGAGCTTTAATTATGGAAGGAATGTGATAATCAATGAAAAGATATTCGATAATTAATGTTTGCAGAAGCACCCCATTCATGAATATTAAGATAAAATTGTAAAATTATTGATCCGGAACATGGTTAACTATCCTGCTTTACAAGCAGTCAATCACAACAGGGTCAATTTTCATAACAAGGACTTATTTGCAATACTACTAGAGTTTCGATGCAATTCTCAAATAACCAGCTTCTCTTAAACATACAAGAAAACCTTTGAAAAGTTGCTATTTATTATAAGGGGTTTTAAGAGTTTCTAGTTTTCATATTGTTATTCGAATACAATTATCTCGGCTGTCTAGGCAGTATATAAATGCAAACAAGTTAATATTAATTGGTCAACATTCAGAGAAATCTATAAAATTGAGTGAAGTTCCCTATATTTATGTTGTATGTTTCTTTGGTTATATAAATATGAATAACAATGCAAGTACTTGGGAACAAAACTTTTTTGCTTTGACATTTATAGCTGTCTCACCGGTTTATACTCTATAAATATAAACACCTTATTTTTGCCCATGCAAACCTAACCTAGCTGAATTTCAACTGTTTGATGCCAAGTTTATTTTTGTCTTTAGTTTACTAATTGTTATATGTATTAGGATATAATTATAGAAAGTTCATTTTGCCTTAAGTCTATGTAAACCATTGTAGCCAGGGAAAAATTAGTAAAGACCGTCCGTGACAGGAAGGAGTGAAGCTTAAATAAAAATCAATCACCTACTAAAAAAATTCGAGACCCCAGAGCCCAGATCGAGCAGGCTGTATGACGTACGTCCACATTTGGGTTTGGATCTTCCTGGGATATGCTTTACAAAAAATATTTAGAACTCTTAAGTTTTCGCAAGGAAATGTTCGACCATCATGATGGGAAGACAGGAAATAAAACTTCAGACTAAGTGCAAAAACTGTAAAGTAACAGGTTTTATTTTCGTCTTGTACATTAAAAATTCATCCAGCGTAGTGAAGTTGAATCTGCCAGATTGATTTTGGGCAACGCTTGCGTTCTGGGCTGGTGTTTTAGGTTAGGCCTAGGTGGGCCCACTTCTGGCTACTCGACTGATCAAGATAGGATTATGTCGTTCCATTATATGCGGTACTTACCAGAAATATTCGAATAAAGCACGTCTATCACAAAATGTCTGTTTCCTTATGAAAAAATCTTTGGTGTATTTTGAACCCTGCTGGCTATGTTGTATGCTTTACATGAAAACTAAGCGATGCATCAACTTAATAGCTATTTTTTTCTTTTGAAAAAATAATTCGTGTGCCTGCGTGAAAAGGAAATTTTCTATCAATATATTTTAATCTTATATTATATATTTTTAATTTCGAAAACCGACTTCTACTGTGGTAAGAATCATATAAAACGATACACTGCAAATAAAAAAGCAGAGCATTAAAGACAAAGTTTTGCCAATTTAATGAATTCCACATCTACAAGATTAGCTTATGGAAATATTCAGACCATATTCGGAGATACATTCCATGATATCTTCAACACTAATTTTGCAATCGTATTCGAACATATTCTTATATCGGAATATCAAAAGTGTTTTATTCCGACATATTCAGAACTTGAATATCGATAATATTCCCAGATATTCAGATGGCAATACTTGTGAATACGTCTGAATATCAGGAATATTCAAAACACTATTCAGACGTATAGACATTGGAATATCCGCCTTTTCATGCATTGAAGACGAACAAGATACGAGGCAATATAAACAACATGTGAAAATAAAAAACAATGCTACTAGATGGGTAAAAAAATTAGCTCAGGGCATTAAAATAGGTTCTTATTAACGTCGTTTACTCTCTCCGTACAGGAAAGTATGTTTTTCTGAACAGTTTTTCCATTAAGATTGAAGTCAACACAAGCCTGCATTCGTTCTGGGAGGATCGGAGCGCTTTAGCAGTCATAAGACAAGCGACAAGAATCAAGCGTGGTGGTGAAGAAGCCGTGGTTTGTTTAAATGTCGAGATTTTAAAAGACGTCGTTCAAGTTGACGTGGTAGGTCGTCTTAGATCTACGACGTCAAAGAATAGAAAGAATACCCCAAACCTCAAGCAGATTTAAAAAGAGGAATTTATTTTCCTAACATTCAATATTAACATTTGGTGATCAATAAGCACTCTAAATCAAATTGCGATTGGTGCTTTTGTTTTGGTTTTCCTGGAGCCTTAGATACTTTACGTTTCTTGAAGAAGATACATAAATATATACATATCTGTTATCCTCACATGAAAGTTAGTATTTAACTTTAGAATTACGGAAGAAAAAAAGGGTTACATGTATTTTACCGCAGTATATAAATTGTGAAAAGTTAGTGGATTCTGTAATGAAATAGCAAAGATCAGAGTCAAACGGACGTTTCGGGTCAGACCTCTTCATTACTGACAATGAGCTGCGCAAAAATTTAACTAATTTACTCATGGCCAGAAATGCAGGCCTGTAAGCGGTGCGGTGTGTGGGCTCATGTGGTTCAGTGATTCAGCGCATTAGAGATAATTTCCATTGCAAATATGTATGCAAAGGGCACAAAGGTGGAACATCCGACATCGCAAATACAGCCCGATATATAACCAAGCACAATTATAAATATAGTAGACCTCACAGTGGCAGAATCTGGATCGATGTTCAATTTCGAATACTTATACAATATTTTCAAATGTTAAATATATTGGAATTCAAGTTGCGAAGTTAAATTTCACGCGAAATTGCACAATTTAAAAGCCCAAAGTTCATAATATCAGCGGTCAACAACATGGTAACATAGCAACAGCTAAAGAAAAGTAATAGCGAACAAGAAAACAAACTTTTGGTACGAAATTTTGATGTTTTTCTGCGAAGTACGATGTCTTTCTCCCTTCAAAATGGACAAAGACCACTCTGCGAAATTGGTGAACTTCATCACGTTGGGGAACACATTAGTATATGTTTTTAAGCTTCTCAAACGTGATGTAAATAAAGATAGAGTCTGTACGAGTCAGCTCTAATATGGACATCTGCCGATGCCTGCCAACAACGAGCAGAAAAAGGAACTATAAGGTACCTAATATGTCAGGATCACACACTTTCTCATACGATGACCATGGTAAAAATATTGTTTCTCGGGAACATAGTTAGACAGCTCGAATTGTCCCCAAATTTTCAGTGGTAAAAGTTCGATAAAATTAGTTATGTTTTGGATATGGACATTCACGATTTCTCAATTGTGCGTTATGTAGAATGCAAATTTCTATGATTTCCCACTCTTATCTTAGAGTAAGACTCCATATTGGATTCCTAAAATAAATCTAAATCGCGCATGCTTGGCAGCCATGTTGGCCTTCATTTCTGGCCATGTTTCCTGGGAAAAAGAAGTTATCGTTATCTATTACTTGAGTTGAATGTTGCATGAGAACTCCACGTGGGAAAGCGTGATGATATCACAGACGCAGGGGCGGAATGACCACATTTTGGCCTTCGGGTCATAGGAAAATTTCGGCCAGTAAGAAAAAGTTAATACTAAGGGTCTAAATGTAGTGTATAGCTCGACTTGATAAAAAAGAAAGAAAGACTGATTGCTGTTCTATACGTAGCAAGTTTGAAGTGGGAGATGTTCCGTCATTTCACTCTCAAATGGAAAATATCGTAAGGATTTCTCGAGTTTTACCAGATATGCAAATAGTCTAGAGAACAGCCGTCGAAATGGTAACGACGTGCATCTCAAATTTCATTCCCCATGGTTAAGAACAATAATAGGAACCTTACGCAAGCATGACTTCATGGGACGACGCAATTCTCAGTATGTCATAACATACGACGCCGTCCTATTTTTCCGCCAGTTGAAAGTGATTGTTACGCAAGTATACATTGTAAGTCACTCCTCTTCGAGATTTATTAGGACTAGCCATCAATATGCAGAAATTAAGAGCGATTAGAAATTGTTTACTTCTGTGTCATGATCAGCGAATTATTGACGACGAGGAGTTTGTTCTTCTGTATGATTTAAACCAGTCAAAAAATTCAGACTTTATCTATTGGAGGTACAGCAGTTTTGATTTGGACGAGAGTAGCAAGGCCGAATGCAAAGCAGAATTTCGCTTTCGAAAGACTGACATATGCACCCTACAAGAGTTGCTGGGCATTCCAGATGAGGTAAAATGCTGTAACAGACTGAGTGTGAATGGAACAGAGGCCCTGTGTATTCTTTTGAAGCGTTTTTAATACCCTATCCAATACAGTGACATGATCCCAAGGTTCGACAGAGCAGTAGATCGGCTCAGTATAATTGCAAATCACATAATGGATCTTATTTATGAAGGACATAGCCATCGTCTCACAATCCTCGTGTAACTGCTGCTTTCTCCTGCCAATCTATCAACGTATACTCAAGCATTCCATGAAGCTGGTGTTCCTTTAGCAAACTGTTGGGGTTTTGTGGATGGGACAGTCAGATCAATATGTAGACCTAGTCAGCAACAGAGAATTTTGTACAATGGCCGTAAAAGGATTCAGTTATAAAGTTCCAATCTGTTGTAATTCCAAATGGTTTAATTGCAAACTTCTCAGGCCCTTATGAAGGGGAAAAGCATGACAGTGGCATGCTAACAGAATCTGGTTTCCTAACTAACCTGGAACATTATACACAAATACACAAATCACGTATGTGTAGCATCATAAAACTCAGTCAAGTAAACACACAAAAATAAAATTAATGCGATTCAACTATTAAAGTAGCGAATTTCACATCATATTTCCAAATCCACAGTATTTCGCGTTCAGACCTCTATACACATACACAAATGTCAAACGAGGGAATGCTCTAAGTCACCATGCACTTGAATTGCACAAAATTCTAACGGGATTTTTCTACGACGAAAGTACAAAAACAGAAAATACTGAAAAAGCAAAAAAGTTTATGATCAGTTTGTCAAACGCTGTGGTTACAATAGAACGTGGCTGAATTTCAACTTACTTTCTTTTTAAAGTTCCTGTACCAAGACTTGAAGCTGTAGTCGAAGAGTTTTCCATTTCCAAAAGACACAAAAGCTGCTACGGATGGAGCAAGCAAAATAGTTCTTAACTTAATAAGCAATAATTTACCAAAAGTTAAATGTAAACGTTTTGTAAAGAGTGTTATCGGCTATTGAATTAAAAAATTCCATCTAGTCTAGACGAGGACTTCTGCGACGATATCTTGAAGTAATCGGTGGTCGAAGACGCCGTCACATTCTTGACGACGCATGCTCAATTGTTGTTTTCTTCTGGCCAAGTCGTGCGTGTGTAAGCTCTTTAATTACGATATTCAACACATTTCATTTAGTTAGTTATTACTTATTACAGATATTTTAGAAAATACCAAACTATGCAACAAGAAGAAACAACCATAAAAATCCACATTGCTACACTGTACATCTCTGAGTGTTATCATAACACCAAAATCGGTCTAAATAATTGCAGTTGTGAGGACGTTAAAGAAGCGTGAACTTATACACTTAACAGTGTTAACATAACACAATTATGTGTAAAGTCAACACTATGAATGGTCTAAATTAACTTCTTAACAGTGTTACTTTCCAGCAAAATTGTTTCTTTTCACTAATTTACTGTGAAAGAGCTTGATGGACACCTTAATGGCGTAAAGTTAGATTGCTAGAGTAGATTTACACGCAAAAGCTTTTATTTACACCTAATTGGTGTGAAATAGCTTGCAGCTGTGGAGACACCAAGTTTGTGTAAAGTTACACTCTGAGTGTACAATTTATACTCAAAAGGTTATATTTACACCGAGTTGGTGTGAAATAGTTTGCAGTTGTGGATGCAGGAAGCTGGTGTTGAGTCCCAATGCCTGTTAAGATGTATACTAAGAGAAACACCAAATTACACAAATATAGAACCACATGTTGAATAGATGTTTCAAATAAGAGAAAGCGATTAAATAATTTAGCAATTTACATAACAAGGTAGACTAATCTACAATCTGAGATCATATAATGTAAAAAGCATCAAATTATTGGCTGTTTAATGCGGTAGAAATTGAACTTTAGTAGGAGCTTTTTGCATAACATGAACTTACAAAACCTGTCTCTAGTATATTGAACCACTTTTGGGTACTGCATATTGTATGCAAAGTACAAAATCAGCTGCTCCAGTACCTTGGTTATGCCTTCAGTTGCTGCCAGCACACCAGTCTTTCCCCAGCCAAAAAAAATTCAAATTTAATATTTCTTATAAAAAGAAAACTTTAAGTTGTTTTAATTTTTTTTTCTCAAACTCTGGAATTTTTTTCCAGGGAAAATAACAAGAAAATCTTTTATGCCTGAAATAAGAATTGCATTGAGAAAAAATTTCTTAAATAAATGAATGTTTATTGAATCCTTCCCTCAAGATCATGTTTTCTGCTCATCAAATGCAGGTAAATACTTTTGGAAAAAACTCAAGTACCTGGCAACAAAATTTTATTGTGTTTGAATGAACACCAAATCTCTGAATATAGAAATTATACACAAGTCCAACTAAATTCTCAATCAGCTTAAGTCAGTTGCCCAGATTTTACTGAATATACTGGCAATTTCTTAAACAGACTCTCAAATCTTGTTAGTTCATAATAATAGGATAAGATGGCCTTCATTAACTTAAAGTAAAAGTGTACTATTTTTGCTGTAAGAGGATACACCTATAAATAACTTTTCTGTTGTATTTTAGGACTTTGCATAACTTTGGTTTTGATTCTAACTCCAAAACATTTTATACCATCAGCACTTTTCATAAGAAGTACAGTAGAATCTGAGTTTTACGACCCCCCATTTTACGATCACCTGTCATATACGACCAGTTTTTCTGGCACGGACGATTTGTAGTTAAAATATACCTGCCGTGATCGACCACATGTCTAACGCGACCAGCGACCACTTTTTAGCGGTCAAAATAAGAAATTTTACCTGTCACGAGCGACCACTGCAAATTAAAATTGCTGACCGCTCTACTCATATGCCGAACCTTATTGATGAATTAAGCTCGGCAGAAGATTAGCGTCATCTTCTGCCGAATCTAATAGGTAGGGCAGATTTAATTTGATAGATCATAATTGCGTCTCGTGAGTTAAGTTCGCCGTTTGAATCAATGCCGCTCCACAACCGCTTGAGCTGCCTTGGCAGAGAATACAGGAAGCAAGAACTCAGAGATCCCAAGGAAAGTGCAAAGTTTCTCGGAGATAATTAGACTCTAATGTAAATGAAAATGATGTATGGTACAACTTGCTTGGAGGTGATCATGATATGTTTAATTTCTGATCAGTTGCTAGCATGTAACCGGCCGTACAAATACGTAACCGCGTATTTTTACCAAGAAAAATGAATAATTTTCAAATATTTGAATACCGGAAAAAATAGGAATGAAAACGATTTATTCGGACACCGTTCATTGCAAACGTATTTATAAGTAAACTTGATTTCAGATGTCGAAGTTGGAGTCATGACTTCGAAAGCGAAGTTCGTGAATTGTTTACAAAGTACAAAACTTCGTTACAAAATATGCAATTATTATAAACTCTGATTTAGAAAGAACATTAAGTCCGTTTCAGACGTCGCGCCACTCATTACTTGTGATGTAAAGGTATAAATGTCGAGAAGTCCAATAAACTGAAAATGAACTGATTTCGACGAACACTGAGAAAATACTTTATGAGAATGTAGTTTACTCGTATGCGGCATACCATGTTTAATTATGCTATCCATTGGCCACAAATTCTTGGTCATTTTGAACATAGGCAGGTATATATCAGTCGCCTTCTGTACCAAGACGATTTTCCCTATTTCCATGTTTACATCAATTGCAAATCTCGCACAAGATCCGCAGATGGCCCATTGCCAACGTGGTTCTCGTGATAAGGCACATGCGAGCAAATTCAGGGGAGGGACACTGAAAAGAATGTCAGGAATGTGTAAAAAAGAAGAAAGACAAGGCGATGCTAAGACTTTGATATGATAGATATTTGATGGATTATGGTGTAAATCGCTTATTCAACAAGGATGTAATTTTATTGCGTCTTCAAGAAGCAAAATACGCCAAAATATTGAAAAATATGACTTATTTTCGAAATACAGTCTACAAATTGCCCCCCCCAGAATGTTAACATTTGTTTATCTTCCCTAGCTGATGTAAATTTTCAGCCTCATGACAATAGTGTAAATTTTCTAAAGAAACTTTGCACTAAAAACTACGCAGTTACGGGCCGTTCACATTGAGATCGATCTAATTTGAATCGATCTGAGACCGATCTGAGATCGATCTCAGTTCGCTTCGTGAAGGCGTTCACACTTGAAATGGACTCGTTTGGATCGATCTCAGTTCGCATTCAAGCGTTCACACTCAGATCGCTTTTCAGCTAGATCGACCTGAGATCGACCTAACCAGCTAGTGTGAACGGGCCCATACCGCTTCGATCTAGTTTTGATCACTTCCGTGCAGTTATACTTATACTGTTGTGAATTTCATTCTGAACGAGTTAGGAAATCGAAGCAGTTCACGCTGACCAATTTATTTTCACTTAATAAGTAGATGAACTTAAACAAATTCTTATGCAATTCTTAGTTGAATAAAGTACTCGTCAATGAAATTTGGGTTTGCTTGTTCTGTCATAACAATGCGCATTTTGCTTAAATTTACGCATTTTCCGGAAGTTGCACAGGCAAATATGGCGGCCACTACGTCAAATCCCTACCTGTCTTAAGCGACCACCTGGCATTTACGACCACTTTTGCCTAGAAAAAGGGGTGGTCCTAAAACTCAGGTTCTACTGTAATTTCATTCCAGTTTTTATGAAAAATCTCAGTTATGTAAGACAATACAATATTTTATTAAGAAATTAAAGCTGGAATAATTACTTTCATACTTAAGCTTTGATAATTTTAAAAATACAGTACCAATGCTATACAAGGCCAAAAAATAGACAAAAAAATACCAATATTGCTTGTTTCCTACTAATAACTGTGATTTTAGGACTAATGACGTCAATCTAGTTGCCAAGAAATGGATTTAAAGAAAAGACAGAATCATCCTCAGGGTATTATGAAATGATAACTTCACAATTAACCTATACAGCTGAAGTCAACTGAAAAATGTTGACTCGAGCGGGATTTGAACTCGCATCTTCGGGATACCGGTCCGCCGCTCTACCTGTTGAGCTATCGAGTCCACAGGGATTGGAGGCGAGTTTTTATTCAATTTAAGTGCACGAAATATTCCCGCGACAACTTAACGCTATCCATGAGATTGGATGTGCAGTGTTTCAATTCTATTTCAGAATCATCCTCAGGGTATTATGAAATGATAACTTCACAATTAACCTACACCTGTTATCATTAATTGTTAATTGTGAAGTTATCATTTCATAATACCCTGAGGATGATTCTGAAATAGAATTGAAACACTGCACATCCAATCTCATGGATAGCGTTAGGTTGTCACGAGAATATTTCGTACACTTAAATTGGATAGAAACTCGCCTCCAATCCCTGTGGACTCGATAGCTCAACAGGTAGAGCGGCGGACCGGCATCCCGAAGGTGCAAGTTCAAATCCCGCTCGAGTCAACATTTTTCAGTTCACTTTAACAGTGTAGGTTAATTGTGAAGTTATCATTTCATAAGAAAAGACAGTGCATTCAAGTTTCACATATCTTATACATCTGGATTGTTTTTCCATTTTTTTATAACATATGTAGAAAATATCCATTAAAAACAGCAATGGAAGTCTACTGGAGACAAGACTCGAAGTTGTAGTAAACAAAACTAAAAGTTCAGACAATGGTACAAAATGAACAGAACATTAGGATTTTGCACTGAAAATGTAAAAAACCCTAGTACGTACTGCTAGCGCTTATACCTACAAGTCACTAACAGTGTCACGTTAGGGCATCAATGACGAAAATCCAAAATCAATCCTTTTATTTCAACAATGAAATCTTGCTGGAATTAAAGGAGCAAGAACTATTTCTCTTCCTTTGGGGTGTCGCCATGGCACATAGAAGACTTCAATATTCAACCTTTTAAAGCGTTACAATTATTATATTACATGCATCTGATATTTGTGACCAGCGTTATCATTTGTCCCAATACTTTATGCAAGATCACATTTTTTACAAAGGGAATCAGTTGTGAACTCGACAAAGTGGATAATTCCATGGGTGGCATTATAAAATAATTGTGTCGCTGACAAAAGTTTCAGAATATTTCCTTATATCAGAGTGCAATTGACACATATTAATTTAGAAATTTGTGGGGCGCCAAAGCGGCACTTTCGTTGTCCCGAGTTGATGTCGGTCGGGACACGGGACAAATTGTGTGAAATCGGGACTGTCCCGACCAAATTGGGACAGTTGGACAGTCTGGGATTTATTAGCGTTCAATGCAATAAATAGAGGGGAATCAGTCATGATCATTACCAAACTGGCGCTTATGAAACATATGCCATGATGAGTTCATTTATATTTTTTTTTCTCTTGCTGTGTAATTACGCAAAGTCCAGTATAAACCTGCAAAGAAGTAGTTTCAATAGCTGACTTGGCTGTTTACAGCAAACTAATGTTTTAACACAGTTTCTCTGTTGTAAACTTTAATCGAAGTTTAGCGCGCAACTAGAAATACGTGCGCGTAACAACCCCTCGCCCACCCTTCCAATATATCTCTCGAGAGTCCAAGTAACATTGATAATTTTTCAAAATTGTCAAAAAGACAAATCTCCCTTACTATAACTGGAAGAGGGTATGCAATATAAGAAAAACACAACATTTGCACACGAATATTAACAATCGAAACTGGAAATTGTTTTATATTTAAACTGTTCCTCGTCATATTTACGTTTAAAAGTTTGACTCTGTTTTATTATAACAAAACGTTTGGAGAGAATAACCTTTAACGGTTTTGTAAATAATGAGATCCAACCTGACAATTCTACTGCTAAACAATGGATGTTCGTATCAAGACCCGGTATTAGTTGCGATCTTGAAGTATTTCGTGTCGTTTTTTCCACTTTGAAGAAAGACATTTTAGTTGATGGCAACACTTTTCTTCTTAAAAGCGGAGCATTCTCATAGGTTACCGGTCGGATACCAGCATTACGGATAGCTTATGATTGAAAAAAATTTTTTTGATATTTCTTTATATTAAAAAAATTGATAAATCCTACATTGTCTTAAAGTTAATTAAAAATTCCTAGTAGAAGTGTCATGATGAAGACTTATGCTAAATATTCATCCGGAGGTAAAAGACTACTAACAAGGATGAAATGAATTACGAAAGGGATGAATTAAACAAAGAAAACATCAGAGTTTTGCATTTTTATTGCTGACCAAAAATCGGAAAATACAAAACATACAACAAAATACGACAAGCAAACCTTCTGCAAGTTTTGTCGAAAGAAGAGGGAATAGAGGAAAGTAAGACGTACTTTTTCGCACTGTAAAACTTTCGTAAAACAGAAAAATGGCGTAGCATACGAACATTGAACTTTTACGTATTTTCAACCAAGCGTTCATTGTCACGGCAACACAAAGAGTTCAACGGTGAATTTACAGAAAGAAGACTGCTTTAAACATTCTTAAATTTCTTGCGAAGTTTTAAAATCCTGATGAAAGCATTACTGGTCGAACAAGGTAAAGGTAATCATCCACAAGCCGCCCGAGAAGTGAGAAAGACTGAAGCGGGCAACACTTTCGCCGAAGGCTAGTATGATCTCCAAATAGAAGTAGCTTTTCAGCGTGTTTCAGCTATTCGATTCAGACATACCTGTGATTGTGCAGCTCAGCTAAGTGATTACCAGAACGTGAAAAGTCTCGATTCAACTACATTGAACTAGGATTCAACTACAGCAAAGAATATCGTTTACACTCAGTTGCTTAGCAAATGTCCCGCCAACGAGCGAGTTCCCGTAACGTCTTTGTTCATATTCATGAGAAAGAACCAAGTCAAACGTTGCTCCAGAATGTGAACTGTTGGCCAATGCATATTCCAAACAGCTGAGTTTTAGAACTGTTCTTTCAAGTCATAAATTGTCCAGTAATCAAGATATCCTGCAAAAATGAAACCAGCCGCAAGCACCATGAAAGCCATTTCGTTTGCCGGTCTTAAATCATTTACTGGTTTCAGTGTTCAAATAATGTAAACAACTTGCGAGAGATCCATACAAGGGAAAAAAAAAACGAGACCAAATCTTTTTCCTTCGATACGGTACCTAAGTATGGTTTGGTTAACAACATACCAGTTCCCGAGGTTGCACATGGCATTTTTGAGTGACCGGAATCCATGGATATATAAATATATATGCATATGTACATATATATATATATATATATATATATATATATATATATACACATACAAAAAGCGAAAATTTTCCTCCCTAGTCACCACGCGTGTAACAAGGCTCCATGCACGTCGAGATTAGTACCCTCGCACTGCGCTTCGCGCGATGGGCGAGAGGATAATGTTAACACTACACTGAAGCAGCATTAATATTTAAACTTGGTGACCGCACCAAACCAATGTATTAACACACATTCTCTGGTGTGGAATTACAGTGAATTGGTGTCGATATACGCCATTTCGGGGAACACCTACATTACAATCGGGTGAAAAGATTAGTTTTCTATTTTACACCCATTATATGTACACATGCAATCTTGGTGTATACATATACTTGAGGTTGGTTAAATTACACTGATAAAGTGTAAATTATTATTTTACACAAAATTGGCGTACTGTACGCCTTTTTAAATGTCCATATAACACCTCGAGATTTACAGTGTACCACGCTCAAAAACGTTGACGAACTTCGGCATTGAGTTAGAAGCTTTTAAAAATAAACCTGATAAAATGGTGATGAATAGCCGCGGAATCATTCTCAGAGCTTAGTCATACTAAAACATTGGCAAGTAGTTTGTTCTTTAATAATAGTGGTAAACATTTTCCTGAGTAGTGTATATTTTTGTGAACATTTGCTTTTAGAACCGTGACAAATTGTCGATGTTCACTTAAGGTTGGTGGACATGATAAAGATGCTCATTACTTTCTCCATGATTTCTGTAATAGGAAATTTGGTATAGATATGGAAAGTTTTAGATGCAGATTCTGATAGACATTTTCAAAAGCCAATTCTCGATTCTACGCTTTCCATATCGGTGAATCGGCGGCTGCCTGGGATTGTGAGAGACTTCTCTACCATTCGAGAAACTCTTTGCTGAAAAAAAAAATCAATTCTTTTTCCCTTCGGGTGTTTTTGAGCCCACAGAGGATCTGGGCTCTCAATTCACGCCGATTGCCTGGCCGCTCAGTCTGCCTATGCGCAGACGATATGTCAGCCCTGGTCAAGGTCTTATCTCAGAAAAATTATTTCTGACCCCAAATGGGGATCGATCTCGCAAAACTTCTGATGAGCAGTTAGAAGCTTTAACATTTGAGCTACCGAGACAGATGGCGAGCTCAGGCGATAACAGCTTGGTGATTCTTGGTTGTGGTTCGTTCTCCGTCCAGGTATCAGAAGACGTTGTTCTGAGATATGAGCTCAATTAAAGCCCATGTATCGTCTACGATATCACGTTGCCTTTGTTTAAAGTTCCAAGCAACATATTAACTTCCTGATTACCTTTGGAATAAAAGTGAGTAGACGATGACAATTTTTCTAAGTTCACTTTACTTTGTCAAGGTGTCGAAGGTTTGTACCAGAATTTAGAACAGCAGTAATATGAAACATTAATGAATTTTGCAAACCAATAAAAGATCTTTATGTCCTCTGTCTAATGTGGAGTTCTTGTCTTGTTTGCGATCGCAAACTTCGGTGAAAAACGAGAGTGATAATGCTTGCTGTCACTGGAATAGCAGATATAAGCACGAAACTTCTACTAGGTCACTTTTCATTCGTCATGATTGTTAAGGTGTTTTAAAAATTACTTGAAGGAGAGTTCACCACTTGGAACAGCCTTTCTCCACCAGGTCTATTCAAAACGGGAAAGCTTTAAGGCCCCCAAGCTTTGACATGTGTAATTTAAAAACTGTCCATACTGATTTTGGTCCCTTGGTTTCTTACGAAGTACTGTATAAAACAAGGACAGATAATCTTATAAGCCAATCAGCACGTTTGTTTACATCGATGGGTGGACCAATCAAACTGCTCCATTTTACCAACATGTCTGAATTTACTGGGACATCACTGCGGAAAACTATACCTCAGAAAAAGCATTCCATGAACGCGAATTTTTGCATTTTCAAAGAAAAAACGAACTGATTCGGATAGTATATGAGTTTTTCTTCAAATCTGTCCTGCGGGTTTGTAATGCGTTCCTTAACAAGAAAAATATCGGCTTTCGAATCGGGAGTTACGAAATGCTCACGACCAAGTTTATGTTTAACGTTGTCTGTGTGAAAAACCCAACATAAATTTATTATTCCGTACGGAATTTAATACCCTAGAGCTTTCAAGGCTCTCCTTATCTTATAAATTCGAAAGTACGTAAAGTGGTGCTCTTCTTAGCTCCAAAACTGGTTCGAACACTTAGAGTTTGTATCTGGCTGATATCGGAGGATAAATTTGGTATCTCTGTATCCTCGTGGCCTGCGGAACGAAGCTTGGCAAAGGAAAGGAGTGTTGGTCAAATTAAACTCAAACCTAGTTTAGGAAAACATTTGCTCAAAGAATGCCACTAGAATAGAAATGAAGGATGACTAATTTATTGTGTTCGTGCATCTACCCGATGACCATTGTTTACCCTTGAACGCAAACAAGAAACTCTTTATTCGCCTGCAAATTCATCGAAGTCGTCCACCAGCTCGAGACCTTCCCTCATCCATCGTCGTTGTCATCATTGTCACTCTTCACTTCATTGTAGTTTTCATAAATGGTATTACTTCAAGATGGGGTCGTTCACTGGTCTCCCTGGGCGTTTAACCTTAAATTCAGGGATGACATGGCAAATTCGATAATACTGACATACATGCATTGCATGCCAGGATGAAAGAATGTCCGCATCCTCGAAAGATCCGCCGCGATGGACTTTTAGTTCTACTCAAGGTAATTGCGACAGTTTTTGAAATTTTGCACTGATCTTGCCCACATCCACTTGTGAGCTTCCAGGGTCTTTTCTAATGAAGCTATCACTTAGACGCATTAACAGCAAAGGTCAGAGACTTCATGAAACCAGTAACAACCAGAAAATGCGTTGTCAGAGTTAAAGAAATCCATGAGAGTAATAACCAAATAACTGGAAACTCCAGGCAAACTCAACTCCAGTTCTCTTTAGTGTCAGATGTCCGGTTGATTGACACCATGATATTTGATACACTTTTGAATTTCAATATTTATGGGTTTGAAGGGATTTTTACTGATATATATCCATGTGACGGAACTTTGTTTGTAACAATCTCTTCACTAGAAAGATTGGGAGGTTTACACCTTGATGAGTCGATCCTGGAGGTGTTGAGCAATTCTGAGCAATTCAACAGTCCCTTTTTAAAATTATTGTCAGATAATCTGAAGAAACTTAGCAGCCTTAAATTTCAAATTTTTAATTCTTTTCCTGCTATGAATCCAAACTTTTCAGTGGCACAAATGTGCATTAAAATTAGTGCGGTTCATGGTAGCAGGCATTCACCTGCTTGGCTTTCTCAGTTATCCAACCAGCTCTTTCTTTATTTTTTGCACTTACTAGTGAAAAGGGATAGAAATTTTCCACAAGATATTCATCAAAGACTAACCTAGAATGTAGCATAGGTTAGGATGTTAGATTACTATTTTTGTGCTGATAAATTGAAGGAAAAGTACAACCAGAATGGCCATGTGATAATGATGCTTGTGGTGCACCATAACATTACCCAGCAGCAATGCAAAAAATACTTGCAAAACAGATTGTAATTATTGCATTTGGACAGTGACTGAAAACAGACAAAGTGTGATCCCCTAAGTTTCAAAGGTGCAATCTTCATAAATAACCTCCAGGAAGATGGGGACATGACTTTATGGCTGCTACTGATACTGATGCAGCTTTAATAATGTGGGGATCGGCAGCATTTCCCAAATTTCTTAAGATGCCAGGATTACAGTGTCCTGGATAATGCTACATGAAACCAGTTTGGTCTTTGTATATATGAGTATGTCATAATGTCTTAAAAACAGTGACCCTAGTTTTTGTTGATTATCTTTGCACCAGCTTTAAAACAGTTTTTAACAAATTCATGTGGGTCCATCTCTGAGCTTAGCAAACATTTAGAGCAAGAAAGAATTGATTAAATATGGTTAAGGTCACCTTTAACCCATTAACAGGCAAGGGCACACTCTCTGTCATTTTACTCAGGCTAACACCAGAGGATTTCACTCATGAAGGGGATGAGCCCTGCACCTTACCGAGTTAACAGCCATCTCCTTAACCCATTAAGTGACAAGGGCACACTCTTTATTTTACTCTGCCTAATGCTAGACAAGTTGACTTGTCAAGAGGATGAGCCTACTAATAAGTTAATATCAATACATCAAGATTCTGAATTAAATAAGGGTTATTGTCTTTTTTGAAAACAAATATACAGTCATTTATATGACATTCCTTTTCTTCATATGTTTCTAAATGGCTGACTACAGTCTCTTGTAAATCAATACTTATTAACATAGAGTTTCTGGAGAATTTAATGTATTATGGCAGAATCATTGCTGGATTATAATTTTGAAAAACAAATAAATTGACTTTATTCTGAGTCATCAGTTCCTTTTGACTACTGTGTGATTGCAATTGACGTGCTCAAATGAGGCTAGGGATGGTCTCTTCTGAATATGTGAACACAATTCGTTTCTAAATAACAGGACATGTACCAAGCTATCTGATTTTTTTGTGAGAATATTAGGGAAAAGTAATACTTTTTGTTAATTCAAAATTTAAAAAAAAAAGGACAAAATATGAATGTTAGTTGAATTTTTAGCTTTTGTAACAATACCCAAATTACATAATGAAAAGTAGAGTCTTTTCTTTTATAGTAAACTTCAATACACTGTAATAAGGATTTATGTCTTGTCTCTTTCTGCTTTTGTTGTGCTTCCTTAACTGAAACATGCTGTCAAATATTCAATAAAAGTGCATTGTCTTATACGTTGTATGAAACAGGTACTGCAACGATGCCAGTGAATCACTCTGTGATTTTGCTACTAATTATCTTTTATGAAACTCGCAAATGCTTTGGATATCTCAGTCAAACTATGAACCTTTTATGGTTCGCCAGTTGCGTTTGACCACAAACCTTTGACCACTTGTCATAAAGGGGATGGTTATGACAACTTTTGTTATGAATTTAAGCGTTGCACCAAACTTCAAAGATTTTCTTTTGGAAAAACTGAACTATTTTAACATTTCCCTGCCGTTCGTCGCTGGGGATGAATGGAACGAAAACTAGACGTCAATAATGACGAAAAGTGCCACCTTAGCTACTTTATAAGCCGCTTTGTGATATATTTATCAGATAAAGAGAGCCTTGAAAGCTCTAGGATATCAAAACCCGTACAGAATAATAAATTTATGTTGGCTTTTCCACACAGACAACGTTAAACATGAACTCGGTCGTGAGCATTTCGTAAATCCCGATTCGAAAGTCGATATTTTTCTTGTTAAGGAACGCATTACATATCCGCAAGACAGATTTCAAGAAAAGCTCATATACTATCCGAATCAGTTCGTTTTTTCTTTGAAAATGCAAAATAGCGTTCACGGAAGGCTTTTTCTGAGGTATACTTTTTCGCAGTGATATCCCAGTAAATTCAGACATGTTGGTAAAATGGAGCAGTTTGATTGGTCCACCCATCGATGTAAACAAACGTGCTGATTGGCTTATAAGATTATCGGCCTTTCTTGCTGTATAATCTAAAATAAATAAATAAATAAATAATTAAGTCAATAAATGAGTAAATATTTTGGCTTTTTTAACTCGACCAATTTCTATTCATTAAGACAATATCTTATTTTCTGAGAGCTGTTTATGTTACGCTTTATATCTTCCCTGTCAATTGATCATTTCTTTAACCTATTAACGGCAATTCATCCTCATGCATATTGGATTTTGTAACCCCTTAATGGACATTGCGCCTTCGTGCGCCCTGAATGGGCGCATGGTACTATACGTACATAGACAGCAGAAAAGGAGATTCAAAATGCTACTTCGGGGAGCTTCGTACAACATGGTTCGTACACCCTAAGAGGATTTCCGTAGATTATTTTTTTTGACGAATGATCAGGCGTAGACAATCGTAAAACTGAGATGAAAAGTGACAGTGAGTGTAAAAGTGAAGATTCTTAAAGTCTCATAGAACAGGAAAAGAACTTCGCTTCTGTGAAAGATGAAGCCATGAATGCCGAAACATCTGTTGGTCATAGGTTAGGAATGGGTATGTAATCATCAGATTTCCTTGATCTGTTTTGGGGTGATCAATTTTTGGATTTCATCGTTAGTGCCACAAAGACGTAACCTGATATAAAATTTGGAGATCTACTCTTTTCTACGGGTTGAGCAGTACTTTCAAATTTTGTTGGCTTAAATATTTTGATGAGAACCAATGAAGTGCGAAATAGGTGGTCCTGGGACTCTTATCTCTTTAACTGAAATTCAGAGTTAAAAAAAATTCCTTTAAAATGTTTCGACCCAAGAAGTATGTATTTCCATATCTGGATCTCGTAACCACGAGGGAACAACGGGCAAATTGAACAAATTTAGGCTTCTTGTTTCGTGACTTGAAAATCTTTTAGAGAGTTTGTATATATTTCTGACAAGAGCATTTCGATTGACGAAAGACTTGTTAAATTTAATAGCCGTTTATGTTTTAAGAAGTACATACCAGAAAACCCTGGTAAATTTAGCGTTATACATTGGATGCTTTCGGAATCTGAAACTCGCTTCGTCTGGCGCTTTGAGACTTCCCTTCTCAAAGAAGTTCGTCGCAATAACGACGTTTACGTTGATTTGCAAGTAGCAGACTCTTTGAGAAGACCATGCTGTAATTCTTATCATCATGTTTTTGTCGAGTATTCTCTTCCATTCATTCACTTATTATTTCTTCGTTTCATTTCATAATCCAACCAGGGAGAACAAAAGCTGTACTTTAACAGATTCATTTCAAACCACCTCTTAAAATAAATACTATAAAATAACGGTGTTGATGGAATGGAACGATATCGTAGCAATGATTCGGTAGGAACTTCACCAAAAAAGTGGTGGAAATACTTAGATTGGGTCTTCGTAAATTTTGCGACTGTCAACAGGTTTTTCTCTGCAAAACTTACACAAGGGGTGGTAAATAGCCTTAAGTTACCTCAATTTTTGCCGTCTGCTTGCTAAACCATTAATTTTATACTACAACGGCTGGAAAAAAGCTCTACAGTGCACCGTTTAGTTTAGACAGGGTTTTCCAACATAAACAAAAGCAGTTTACTTCACGTTAATTTACTTTGTCGCATTGCAATCGACTTAGGTATAAGTGTGAAGGGCCACAAACGGTGGCCTTACGTGGTAAAATTATGTGCATAAATGTTGAAGAAACTTTCGAAAGTATTACCCAGCAAGAACAATGTGATGTATACATTTGTAGACAAAGTGACTGTTATATGTCTTCTATTTTGTATTATATGTACTTTTTAATGAAACGACATTGATCATTTTTGCCCATAACCTGGTTTCCGTGATTTTCGAAGATATGTGAGCGTAAGTAAATAAATAAGCGAGCAAAATGAACATAAAGATAAATAAACCAGCAGGTAAATAAATGAATAAATAAAAAACGCATAAAATAAAAATGGAGTCAAGTATGGACCGTCGTCAAGACGGACTAAGTAAAGTATGGACCAAGCTCAGAACAGTAAGCAAGTTCAGTCGCACGGTATAAATAGGCCTTTAAGTTTCCCAATGGCTCAGCCAGTAGTGAATTGCTAAATTTTCATTGCAATTAAAAACTTTGAAAGATGACAATAATAGTATAAACATTGCACAAGGAAGTAACCAGCTAATGCACTTGCAGCACGTTCGTCGAGCTCGCGTCTGAGCTGGGCATCTGAGCCTCCGTATCACAATGGTTAGACCGTTTCAACGGTCATCACAAGCTTGCAGGGTCCATCAGCTTCTGGAGCTCAGCAATAGTTTTTATTGGATTTGAATTAAGTTTGACGGAGGTCCATATAATGTACATACAAATTTCTTCGAGCGTGCACCATGGTTGATTAATTTACACATGCTATTAAGTATACGAACGCGAGTGGAAAAACCATGCCACTTCAAACGAGAATGGATACGTATTTCGACTGGACCTGTTCTTCCCTAGGCCTGGTTTACTACCCTTACGTTGGGAGGGCTTCACCCTCACACGAAGTATGGTTCGGGGACACTAAAGGATCAACAAATTTGGTGGCGTTGAATGCATGGTTAAGTTAGTGTTTCAAATACTATTGTTTCAATAAACAGTAGCAAACAGTAGCTGGGGAACATAAGTAAAAAAACTGTGTAGTCGTTTCTTAAAAATAAGAGCTGTCTATATTGTGGAAGAATATTAGGTATTGGAACTTTAAAGTTTCAAGCTATATATTAACTTCTTGAGTGCCTTTCTAATAAGCGTAATTAGACAATGACAAATTCTGTAAACTCCCTTTACTTCGTTACGGTGAGGAAGGTTTGTACTAGAATTTAGAACAGCAGTAATATGAAACATGAATGAATTCCAAATGAATAAAACCTCTTTATTTCCTCTATCAGTGGTGCAGCTTCTTCTCCTGTTTGTGATTGTAATCTTCGGTGAGGAACGAAAAGTCATGCTTTCTGTTATCGGGACAGTAGATATAAGCACCAAACTTCTACTGGTGCCGAGATGGTTTTTGTGGTGGTTAGTAAAGTTTTTTTGAAACTTACTTGAAGTCTTTTTCAACACTTGGAACAGTCTTTCTCTACCAGCCCAATACAAACAGGGGAAGCTTTAAAAGCCCTCTCAACATTCAAGATGTGTTGTTCTAAAACAATCCATACTGATTTAGCTATCTTGCTTTCTTACCAAGTGTTCTATAATCTAAAAGAGGTAAATAAATAAATAAGTAAATAAATAAATTAGCAGGTGAGTAAAAGAAGAAATGAAGAAGTAAATGACTAAATAAACCAACAAATAAATAAATAAATACATAAATAAACCAACAAATAAATAAATGAATAAATAATAAAAAACACAAAAAATAAAACTGGAGTCAAGTATGGAGCATCGTCAAGACGGACCAAGTCAAGTATGGACCAGGCTCAGAAAAGGAAACTTTTTCAGTCGCATTGTATAAATAGGTCCGTAAGTTTCCGACAGGATGTACCGGTAGTCAATTTCCAAAATTTTCATTGCAAATGGAAACTTTAAAAGATGACAATAATGGTATAAATATTTCACAAGGAAGTAACCAACCGACCTTACATATCATCTGTTAAAATAACCACTGCCGTGTTTGCAGGCTTTCATGTTATGGTAGATATTTTGTACAAAAATTCAGATAGGATCATATGCAAGGAACGATGTAGTACGTTCGATATACAGTGCACACACCAAACAGAACCGTGTATGTGGTCTTGGATCACAATTGATATTCACTTAGCCCAAATGGATAGAGCTATGACTAGCGATCGATCAGTTACAGGTTCTATACCCCTAAAGCCTCTTAAAACTTTCCAGTCTAATATCAAACGTGCAATTTTAATTTTTAATCTTAAACTGAGACATTTTAACCATATTTGTTTCACAATTTATTTAGCTTTATACGCATGTGCCCAATATTGCGTAAATACTCACTGAGGAATAAAAATAATGATTATTCGATTCGTTTCTCCAACCTTTTTGATTTTCTAACAGACGTTCTCCTAAACGTTAAAATACAGCGTCGAGAGAAATGACCTGTTCAGCTAAATGGTTGGGCCAGGTGGTCAAAACGATATCTACATAGAAAACCCAGAAATTAAACAAAATTAAATAAAACATAACTGGAATAACAAAACAATTATTCAACTCCATATTTTAAAATATAGCAATTTATAAATTGCTCGATGATCTGTTCACCACTGACATATCAGGTATTTTGCTCAACCTCATACATGATTTGAAAATGATCTCTTAGTCTAGAATAGCCCAGTTGCTGATTGCGCAATATTAGTGCTGTTAGCTAGTCGTTACACTGGTGATTGCTTCACCTACTATATCTTCTTTTATTGGATATTTCTTTAGGGATTTAATGAACAATAAAATATCTGCGATTCCTCCCTCGCTGTTTGACAAGACACCAAACCTGCGGTATTTGTAAGTAGACAAAAAATAAGTGTTTGATTAGAGCAAAGCGCTGGCATCTACGTCGTGATTGAAAGGAGCAGTAACGACAATAGAAAAGAGATTGCCACGTATTTGTGAAAAAAAATCACGTCTGACTGCAAGAGACAAGAGCGTGTATTGAGCAGGACATTGCTAAAGGAATATAGTAAAAAGGTAGCCTATAAAAACGAATCTTAGTTTAAGTTATTGGTAAAGAAGATTATTCATTTTAAGGTTTTAACGGGAAGGAAGATATGAAAAAGGAAGGAAGAGAAATAAATAACGAAGGAATGAAAGAACGAAACAAAGTAACTAAGTAATAAAGAAAGTAGAAAAGAAAAGAAGAAAGAAAGGAATAAAGAAAAGGAGAAAAAAAGGAAGAAAGAAAAAATAAAAGAGAGAAAAAAGACAGAGAGAAAAAAGACAGAAAGAAAAAAGAAAGGAACAAAGAAAGAAGAATGAAAGAGATAAAGTAAAAATGGAAAGAACGAAAGAGAGAAAGGAAATACGAGAGAAAGAAAGAAAAATGGAAAGAATGTTTCGAAAGAACTTAAGAAAGGAAGAATTAAAGAAGTATAGAATATCTCAAACGTAATCATGTTAAAGTCTTTAATTTTTATTTTCTTCGTTATCCTAATTCAAATTTATTAATTCTATGTGTGTTTAGTCCTTAACAAAAGTTGTAAATTTGATTCTGGCGTTTTTCTAAGGTCATATGTCGACATCACAAATCCATGAATAACTGATAAAATACAAATTAGCTTAAACTTGACTACAAAAATAATGTTGCCATTGAGACGCTAGACACCCCCAAAGGAAAATTTTACTGAAACAAAAACGTATTTTGCAACAAATTTTGGCTTAAGGCATGGTATTTACGGGTTCTGAAATGTAAAGAAAGTTTGGATTGTCATTCTCGTCGCTATATTCCTCTTTTTTCTGTACGCGCCTCCCTTTCCTCTCAAAAAAAAAAAAAAAAAAAAAAAAAAAAAAAAGTTATGTAGATTTAATGAAGGTATTGGGGTAATGTCACGGTAGGGAAAACTAGGCACCTCTTGAGATCTAAAAGACCCGGCTTTTCCGAATCAAACCGTATGAGACGCTTCAGAAGCTTGATAATGGCTGCAAAATAGAGTCGAAATGTTACCACGATTACTGTCTTTTCTTGCATTTACTTAAATATGAAGTTCCAAGATGGCAATTGTCGGTTTAGGGAGTGCTAACATATTACGTAATCAGGGCGGGGGAGGTAGGTGTTTGGAATTGCTTATTCTTGATTATGGGGGAGGGTAAGGGTTAGACATCATGAAATAAGGAAATAGAAAAATTCAAACATGTTTAATTTCTAAGAAAAACAGCCAAAGTATAAACCATTTTGTTCTTCTCCATTTGAACTATCTAAATATTACGTGTTTTTGTGGCTTCGAAAACCTGTTTTGAGAAATCTACGATATTAATATTGTAGTCAGGTTTGCACTGTTTTTACATTTTAAGAAATAGAAAATGAGTCGGGTGCTTTTATCGAGTTATAATGCACGAAAGATGTTGAAAGAACACGAAAGAAGCGTGTAAAACACGTGGCGATAGCCTAGTGATTTACTGCTTCTTGAGTGTTCTTTCAACATCTTTCGTGCATTATAACTCGATAAAAGCACCCGACTCATTTTCTATTTCTTTTATAAAATAAGCAGACAAACAAGCGCAGTAAACATTTTATTTACAAGATCAAAATGGAAATTCTCCATAACATGTCCGATAAACACGTCACCCACATGCTTGGCTTTCTTGATTCTCGATTCTGGCGGCGAACAGGGAAGTCAACAACATTGGTGTCTGGCAAGATTCTTAAAGTGTGGATAAAAAGAGAATAGAAATGTAAAAAAATTCAACAATGATTAACAGACACACAGTCTAACATTTACAAGTTTAATCGCTAGTCGCTGCTCGATTTAAAAACAATCTGGACATTTTCGATTGAGCAAGAACTGCACAGGCTGCCAGCCATGGAGGGATTCTGGAACTGTGTACTTGTCGACGTTACTGCCACTTGTGCCACAGAAGTATGCGTGTTGATCGATAGCTGAGCGTGAGGTGCAGTACTGAGAGAAGCAGAAGGTGGATGGCTAGAAAAGAGAGAACGGGACAAGACATCGCTGCAGTTGCGAAGCTGTTATGAGGACGAACGTTCGTTGTAATGAACAAGACTTTGTTCATTTCGATGACCAGAGATTGCCATGATATGGCGATTTGGAATACCTGCATTCGACCAAAGTTTGATGGCTGTAGCTCTTACACTGTGGTTGGTGTCAATCCTCGAAAGACCAGCCGCTTCGCTGGTACTTTTTTATAGTATGACTAAAATACACTTATTTTTACTTGACAAAACATTTAAGAATGTCATGTTTATATAATTTTGTTGCTTTGGCCTAGGTTACTGTCGAAATGGCCATTTTTACACGTAAACAGTTAGATAAATTCGCTTTGTTGCTGCAGTATACAGTATACAGGAAGCTTTTAAAAGTTTCAAAAAAATTTACATACCTTTTAAAGTTTTAACTACCCAGTTAATCGCGTTTTTGGTAGCCTTTGAGTGTCTATTTTCTAACGAAAGGTTCAGCTCTGAGTTGAAAAAAGCAGCGAATCTTCCTCCTCCGTAGTCGACCCTTTGTCTCTTATTGGCAGGCTCTGTTGTGGACATCGTGAATTTAGTAAATGCTATTTTTGTTGTCAAATTTTATATTCAGAATTTATTCAAAATGTTTGGGAACACGTACAGGCGACGCGGGAAAACCAGCAAATCAAAACAGTGCATTGTTGAGTTATAATGCACGAACATTAGCCAATCAAATTGCATGTTGTAGTCTCCTTATTTTATAATATTAAATAAATGCCGAATATCTACAAAACCACAAAACTAGAGCTTTTGAATTAAATCTACAACATGATTAGCACCAAAAACTGTATCTACGCCAGTGGAGTATCTTGGAACAAAAGGGGGAGTTTCAACCGATGATGATGTCGTCTAATGAGGGGGTTGACCATGAATGATTACGCATGATTACAAGGGGGAGGGGGGTCAAAAATGAGTGAAAATGTGATTACGTAATATGTGAACGCTCCCTTATATTTTTACTTTATTTTCTTAAATCCTCCGCTAGCTATGGTATTTTTACAGTTCCACGGATTTGCCAAATGGCAGTTACGTTTTCAATCAGGTGAAATATCCTTTGCGGAAAACAAAAATCTTGCAAATTGAAGCCTTGTTCGTCATAGAGTTTAGATATATGCACTACAACTACCAATACAAGAACAATCTTAATACAACGTAACTAAATATTCACAATTTTAAAGAAATGTGCGAAGTAACAATGCATCAAAACAATTTATTGTAGAGGAATTCCGAAGCAGAATGTCTTTCTCCACAATGACATGCGCCTAAACTACAAAATTAATTCAAATTAAAAGCGGGAAATTTACTTCCAGACCCACCACGAAGTGCTCCACAATATTAACGATAAGATTAGAATTTTAAAATCTAGCGTCGGCCCCGAAACTATTTATGAAATATTGTTAATCTATTTCGATGAGTGGTAGCAAATCTACCTCAAAAACGTGTTAAAAATATCGCTAAATCTGCCTCGAAAAGTCTATAAAATATGGGAGGGCCGAAAGCACGAAAAAGCAAAGATACTAATCTCGACGTGCTTGGGATTTATTTACATGGGTGAAGAAAATGGAAACGTAACTTTGCTTTACGTTTTTATGTTTATACTCATCGCTGTTGTGCCGTTCTGAGCTTATGTCGTGCTGATATTGATCTACACATGCGCACTGATAGCTTGCGCCTGCAGTAATATCTGCGTTCAATTACCGTGCTGAGATTGCTCGTTGCACACCAAAACGTTCTACGCTCTTCGGAAGCACGGATTACATCTCGCTTTTAGATAAAGTTTTTTGGTCCAATCTTTTTAATACCTTTCCCGTGTCACTTAAGTAGTTGGAATTGATATTCAGTAAAGGTAAGGGTCTATTGACGATTTCTTTCTTAAGTTTAAAATTGATTCGGTTGAATGTTTTTCTGCTCTTAGTTCTGCACGGACTGTCTATGTCTATATAAATTATGCTTAAAAATATTTACTAATTTTAAGTTTAATAATAGAACTTGACGATCGTTTATCTATCATCTCAAGATATCTCCAAGTTCTCACACTTCTGAAATGTAAATTTCATCAATATCATTATTAACACGTAGTGGCTTCCACTTAGGGCTCACATATCTTGAACTTGCACCTTAGCTCTCCATCTGAGTCTTGGTAGATCAATGGTTTGAGCGTCTCACCGGGCATCAATAGGTTGTGGGTTCGATCCAAATCTGGGGATCACTAATCGTTTTTCTGAAAATTGAACTTGAAAATCGTTCATCTATCATCTCAAAATATCTCCAAGCTCATCCGACGTTTAAAATATAAATTTCATCAATATCATTATGAACATATAGTGGCTTCCGCTTAGGTTACATATATGTCGAACTTGCACCTTAGCTCTCCATCTAAGTCTTAATAGCTCAATAGTTAGAGCGTCTCATCGGTCATCAGAAGGTTACGGATTCGATCCCCATCTGGGGTTCAGAAATCGTTTTTCTGAGGACAGAGCTTGACGATTGTTCATCTATCATCTGCATGATATTTTCTATTCGCATCAATACTAGTGACACGTTATGAAAAGTGGTTACTAAATATAAGGTTTCAGCTATTGCAATAACTGATGGTTAAAATGAAAATGTTTCAAGACAGCCTCGGGTTGCAGCTACTGCAGCAGGTGATGGTGGAAATGAGGAAAATTCCAGAGAGCATCAGCATCGTCCCACTAGATAAGAGACACTCGACAAGCACAGACTGCAATGCCACAATCTTGTAATATACCTGACAACTAATGTTTGCCTAGGGGGTTTAACAAAGAGAGAAGCCAGGAATATTAAAATACCTTAGTATCACAAGTCAAATGTTCGTTGAAAAAGTGTTCAGCGTTTAAAAACATGACATACAGCAAGATGGCAAACTCAGACTGCAACAAACTTAGACCGCTTCGGGCGAATTTTTGTTTACGCCCACTTCAAGATGGCGGATACTTACCGTGAGAAGTACTCGCGCTCCCGGTATATTATAATTCAACATGTTCTCTATCCTAAGATTCCGGTGAGAATTACAGTTAGAGGTTGGATAAGGATTGGGATTAAGATTAGAGCTAATCGTAACCCCAATCCTAACCTTAACACTGATCCTAACCCAAATCCTCATCTGAATCTTGAGTGAAAGGACATGTTGAATTATAATACAACGCGACCGCGAATATTTCTCAGGCTCTCACGGTAAGTATCCGCCACCGTTAAGTGGTCGTAAAATCCCCCAAAACCCATTTTGGAGTGTGCAGGGATTGCAACCGCTGATTTGGACATGCGCATAAGTTCAGTTTACAATATCATCCTTACGGCATCACACATCATCACACTGGAAAACAGAAACAATTCAATCAAGTCGGAACTTGGAGTCCTGGCAACAACATTTGAAATCGGAAAGTCGGTGGTTCTTTCACTTGAAAGCTTTTTTAAAGTAAACCGTTTTTATGAAGAAATCACGAAAGCAATGTTGATCTGATCTAGAAAAAGCTGAAAGGCTGCCAGATAGGGAGACAGCGACAGGGGCAAAAGTTCGTAAACAAAACAGGTAAAGAACGCGAAGTTTTATTGGCAATACGAATGAATCCTTACAAGGTACATTGGCACGAGATTAAAAGTAAAAAGAATCACTATCTGAAAGATCATAACATGGCGAAGTTGTTTACAAAAGGCTAATGAAAAACGACAAGTTACATTTCTTGATATGAGACGTCGGCA
This sequence comes from Heliopora coerulea, assembly GCA_030142905.1. Classification (NCBI taxonomy): domain Eukaryota; kingdom Metazoa; phylum Cnidaria; class Anthozoa; order Scleralcyonacea; family Helioporidae; genus Heliopora; species Heliopora coerulea. Next base: position 215,249 of record JASJOG010000174.1, read on the forward strand.
AACGGTATCAGCATCTGAAATGCCACTTGAAGCAGCTAATATAACAGCTGAAATACAACTATAATGAAGTCTTGTAAAGGCCACTATAAATTCATATTTGATGTAGAATTTGGTTTTTGGAAGAAAAACTGGATGAACTGTCATGCTTGGAATCTTAATATTACTGACAAAGATAACGTCCGAAATGGTTTAATAAAGCACTGAAAGCTACAAATATGCAAGTGGAAAACTTTAAACAAAATCCTTTTTTCTTGTCGTAAAATGCTATATTGTTTGGTTTTGTTTTACTGTTGATTTGTTTGAACATAATCTAACATGATAAGCCACGAGCGAGTGGCGTTATTGTGAAACAACAGCACATACGAAACAGCTTAAGAAATACAGGGTTTGGTTACGGCACACATTTTAATTATGAGGAGACATTTGCGCGTAAACATGAAAATTAGGAGATACAAAATTATAACGTAATCATGGTAACAAACAAAGAAAAACCTAAAAATAATTTTATTTTGGAGACGAGTGTTCCAGTGGCAGAGTGGTCTACGGCCGTTAAGAGTTTATTAACAAATTAAATGTTCGAGGTTCAAACTCTGCATGTGGCTCTGGAGAATTTTTATGGTAATTAGTATTTTTGTAGTTTTCGTGGAAATCTTATTCCATAATTAACTTCTCTTTTTGGATGTCGTTACAACTTCCAAAAACTAAAAAGTTTAAATTCGCATCGGTAGAGTAATATTTTGATTTTTTAGGAAGGAAAGGTGTCACCGTACGCTCTTACACAGTTGTCTCGAGTAGGAGGATACAAGACTTTCGGCAACTATTCTGTTGTAATTGTTAATTTTCAATGATTTGCAAGAACTTCACGGCAACAAGTAATAATTCTTTCAGTTTTCACTTATAGTATTGATAATTTCTCATTCAAACTTAAATTTCAGGCCCTTTAACAGTCTTCAGAACCCATGAACTTTGCCCTTACTCTGAAGGCATATGATGCTATGGTCGGCGAGGGATGGTTGCTTATTCGTATTTCTAGTAGAACTCACATCATGGCGGGAAATTGAAAACTCTCTGTGGAATATTTCTAAATTTTAAGATTCACGTAAGGGATAGAAAATCTACCACCGATACTCGTTATACAAAATGTTGGTGAATATGAGGATTCACACATGACTTGGAAAGTTTATTTTCTAAAGGTAAAGGTAAAGGTAAAGTCCTTTTATTTATACTGGATAACCCTATCAGCTATCTGAGCTGGTCTCCCTAGAGGTCCAGTAAGGGCCTACCCTCATGGGTCCAGTGTTATGACAGGAGGAAACCGGATGACCCGGAGAAAACCTGCGAAGCTTGGTAGAGTCAAACTGGGCAACACTCTTCTCACATGTGACCGAGGCAACTTTTAATCAGATTACTGCACGCAGCCGGAATCGAACCCGTCACAGCGGTGAGAGACACGTGCACTACCACTGCGCCACCAGCACCCCATATACTCTATACTCGTCAAGAAATTTTACTACACATTACGATTAAAAAATGATGCAGAATATTTAGATTGGAAAATATCAGAAGCAACGCTAAATAATAAGAAGCAGCTGCCGAAGTTCGTCATACCAACTACTGATAAATATTACGATCCAGATAGGAGGAAGAAAATCTTCCATCGAAACTCGTTACGAAGTACTGCATAACATAAGAATTCAGATCGGATGTGGAAAATCAATCTCCAAAACTTGTTACGAAATCTTAGTACATATTACGATTGAAAAGGGAAATGGAAGATCTACCACCAACCCTTGTTAAAAAATATTTCAAAATGTTAGGATTCAGATATTGCAACATATCTAAGAATTGTAAGATTAGTGGCAGAAAATCTACTTTCTTAAACTGTAACGAAATATTTGTGAATACAACCAATGAGAACTGAGGTTGATAATCCTACTACGAAACTTCGTAATGAAATAGTCAAAAATTTTGGCTGAAAATAGAGGTATAAAATGTACTTCTGAGACCCCTCATTAAATAAAATTAATCATTAACAATAAGTTGGAAGATATAGAATCAAATTGGTAAATTGTTAGGAAATATTAAAAAATATCAGGCAAATTTGGAAAAATTCTGCAACGGAAATTCACGACTTATGTCCGAGTGATCAATGTGTGAGTATTTCGGTGGGACAGAAAAAATCTGCGTCTCAAGTATGTCCCAATCGTATTTGCTGCAAAATCTTAGTTTCCACAAAATCGCTGACGATCGCCGTGTTGCTATAATCGGTCAACTGAATGATCGCTGTAGGTCGCTGTCGATCGCTGAGATTTGTTTTCATATGATCGCCTGCACCACAGCATATCATTCAGCGGAGACTACAACGAATCTGGAGTCATCAATAAAAATGGTCCCTGAACCTATGCTTATTGAACTCAATGCTCATGTCTGAGCCACTCAAAACTATAGTGTAGCAAGCGCACCTCGACTAATGTAGATAAAAAAGACAGAGTATGAAACATTTGTGCTCGGAGTAAATTATTTGCTGCTTTTGGCACTTAAAAGGCAAATTCTACTGACATTTAAACGGTTTATCTGTCACAATAGGACGCAAGATTCTATTTCTTCTTTAGCTAACTTCCCCATACCGTCTCACGTTTTCAAATTTCGCTTTTACCATTGATGTTCGATCTTTGAATTGCTGGTTTTTGTTTCCATATGATCGCCCACGATCGCAGACCCTCCCTGTGGATCGCTGGAAATGTTTCCATAAGATCGGCGTAAATCGTTCAGGATCGCTGACGATTAGCAGCGTTGGAATACGATGATATGGAAACCAGCCTTGACGACAGAAATGTATAGTTATCGTAAAATATATATTCATTGAAAACTCGGCTCGATTGCATATATGGATACAATTCGGTTGCAGAAAATCCTCTTTATCAAATACGTTTTAAATTAGTGCTTCATGTAAGGGACGACATCGGGGTAGAAAATGTTCCTGAGAATCTCGTTACGACATATTGTTAAATATACGATTTATCAGATATAGCAAATATATATCAAAATCTCTACATAGGATATTGCCAATTGTTGTGTTTCGAATCTTTGGCAGAAAATCTTTTTACGAGATTCGTTATGCAATATTCCTCGAGAGACGATTCAATACACAGATAAAAAGTCTACCATCGAAACTTAACGTCTTAAGCAGTAGGTATAAAAGCAACCAGTAAAACGTAGTACGAAAATATTGCTGATCATTATGATACATATCGTAGGTTCACTATTTAAATTAATTGGCTAAATAAAGTATGCGCAAAGTAATCGGTGATTGAATAAAATCTACAAACGAAAATCTTCTCAACACCTGCCTGAATAAACGGATTTCATTCGGACACTCAAACCTCGGTTTTAGAGATTACAAAGTGCTAGAAATAACATTGCAAGCACTCCTCGCGCACCATTCAATCCCATCCCCTGAAAACACGAAAGAAGTAGATAGGTTGTAAACTTTGTGAAAGAGTCAATAATTTAAATTGAAAGGAAAAGTTGCCCTTATAGTAACTCGAGACTGAAAAAGTGCAGTGTTTGCATGCCATTTTCCATTTTTAAGAAATATAAATCAATAACTACAACCGATGAATTTACCGAAACCCTTGAATCTCAAATTCCAAGCACATACGTGTACCTCGTCAGTCTATTTGGGAGAGTCGGGAAGGAGGGTTAGATATACAGTTTTTGACGAATAAAAATATCAATAAATAGCTCTACTGATGTGAACTTGAACTTTTTTTCTCACTGGAAATGTAAAGAAATCCTAAAGGAAAAAAGGAAAGAAAACGTAGAACAGGCTTAGCATGAAAAATGAAAACAAAGGAAAAAACCACGAAATTATGAGAACAAGCCAGTGCCGCCGCTCGGGACTTTATAACGTTAATATCATTGTGCCGACTCGTCTACTGACACATTAAACCTATAACTACAATTCTTTTTGTACTTAAACTGTTGGCTATCCTGTTTGCCGTTCAAGTTTGTCTTCACAAATTTCCTACCTTTAAAACAGAGACTTTTATCAATAACTTTTTGATATGGTCTAAAAATTAGAAACAAATTTGCTCTCACCATCAAAATAACGTATGCCGTGATCAAGCCTTGTACTAGAATTCCGTGCACGCAACAACCCCTCGCCCACCCTTCCAATATATCTCTCGAGAATCCAAGAAACATTGAAAATTTTTCAAAATTGTCAAAAAGACAAATCCTGCATACTTTAACTGGAAGATGGTACGCAGTATAAGAAAAACACAACATTTGGACACTGTAACAAATTCTGTAGAGCATGTAAATATTGAAACACTTTTGTGCGACACACCCAAGCATACGTGGGTGTGGTTGCGTGGGCATTTTGTTTTTAGAGTTTTCGTTAGATTGACAGAGGCGAGAAACGTCCGACAGCGGGAAGGATGCGGAGAATAAAAATGTAACAAAATATCGCTCGAGAATCCCAGTAACATAGATAATTTTCGAATTTGTCAGAAAAATCGTCCTTACTATAACTGGAAGAGGGAATGAAATAATAATAATAAAGATAATATAAAACAAGTACAATTCGGCCTCAAATTAACAACCTTCATAGCTTATATTTAAACTGCTTGTCGTCATAATTATGCTCAAAACAATTCCGTTCGCAGAACTTGTATTTCAAAGCTAGTCGATTCAGACTTACCTGTGATTGTGTAGCTCTGGTAAGTGGTTACCAGAACGGGAAAAATCTCGAGATTTATACAAATCAGCATCTATTCAACTTCAGCGAAGAATGTCGTTTACACTTAGTTGCTCAGCGAATGTCCTGACAGGAAGCGAGTTCCCATACGTCTTTTGTTCATATTTATCAGGAAGAACCAAGACAAAGAGTTGCTGCAACAAATGAACAGTTCGCCAGCGCATATTCCAAGGAGCTAACTTTGGGAATTGCTGTTTCAACTCATAAATTGTCCAGATACTAAAATGGCCTCCAAAAGTGAGACCTGCCGCAAGCCCCAAGAGAGCCATTTCGTTTGGCGGTCTTAAATCATTTAGTCGCTTCAGTATTCAAATGATGTAAACAACGTTTGAGAGATCCATAAAACGGAAAAAACCCGAGACCAAACCGATTTGCTTCAATACGAACCTAAGTAACCTAAGGTTTGATCAACAACAGACCAGTCCCCGATCTTCCACACGGCCTTCTTGAGTGACCGGAATCCATGGATATATACCTATATATATATATGTATATATATATACATATACATATATATATATATATGTATGTATATGTATACTAGAAATGTGCACGCAACAACCCCTCGCCCACCCTTCCAATATATCTCTCGAGAATCAAAGTAACAATGATAATTTTTCAAAATTCTCAAAAAGATAAATCCTCCTGACTATAACTGGAAGAGGACTTGCAATAAAAAAAAAAATCCACACAGAATTTTGCAGCAAATAAACAACAATCCAAACTGGAAATTATTTTATATTTAAACTGCTTATAGTCATATTTACGTCTAAAATTTCAATTCTGCTCTATTAAAACAAAAAGTTCGGCGAGAATAACGTTCAACGGCTTAACAAATGGTAAGATATCCATCCTTACAATTAAATTATTAAACATTGAATGATAGGATCAATCCCCTGAATTATTTACGGGTTTATGGTAATTCGTGTCGTTTTCCATATAGACTTCTCACTTATTTTGCCTTAAAGAAAGATTGTTTTATTAGATGACCATACTTTCCGTCTTAAAACTGGAGCATTCTCATAGGTTATCAAACGGATACCGGCGTTATGGACAGCTCGTGATTGAATATTTTTCTGACATTTTTTTGACTTAAAAAAATTGACAAATTATACGTTACCTCAATGTTGGCTACAAATGTCTTTAAGATCTGCTATGGTAAAGGTTTATGCTAAGTATTCATCCGGAAGTACAAGACTTTGGTGACGAAGATGAAACGAATTACGAAATCGACGAAGTAAAGAAAGAAAACATGAACGAATTCTGCTGTTTTATCGCTGACCAAAAATCGGAAAATACAAAACATAAAACAAAATACGACAAGCAAACCTTGTGCACGTTTTGTCGAAAGAACAACGAGAAGAGGGAAGTAAAAGACGTACTTTTTCAGGGACGGCGGAGCGAAATTACGAGTGGCGGAGGGGGGCTTGAGATAAAAATACAGCATTTTGTGTGCTTCTCTGGGAAATTACACAACAAGTGTTTTAAAGCGTAGTTGTTTCAAAATTTCATTTGGAAAAAAGTGGGGGTGGGCTACAGCCCCCGCAGCCCCCCCGGCTCCGCCGTCCATGTTTTTCCAAGGCAAAACATCAATAAAAAGAAAAAATGGCGTATAAACCTGCAATTCTTGCGTATTTTCAACTGAGCATTCAGTGGCACCTCGGGAAAAAGGGTTCAACGGTATAATTTACTCAGACTACTTTAAACTTTCCCGAGAGGTTTTAAAATCGTGAAGAAAGCATTACCGGTCGAATACGGCAAAGGTCATCATGCACAAATCACTCTTGAAGTGAGAAAGACTGAAACGGACAACTGTTTTGCCGAAGGATAATTTGGTGACCAAAAACAAGAAGCTTTCTAGCGAGTTACCCGGTGGCTGTTTACCCTGTATTTTTGTTTCGAGCCCAAAATACATCCTAACGTCTTCAATGGGGTGACATTTCATAGTGAAAAAATTGCTTATTGAGGCAATGAAATCTTTGTGTGGAAAGCGGAGAAAGCATCCAAAGACTGTCATGCCCTGGACAACTCTTCTGGATGACGAGTGTTCTATCCCACTTCTCAAACAATTGACCATGAATGCTGTCCGCTTAAATACTGCAAAATGTTCAAAAATAATCGTCGTATAGAGATAAATGAACCAGAATCTTCATTCTACTTTGCCAATAAACACCAGGAAAATCCAGGCGGTAATATTTGGTACAAGAAGTCTCCCTTAAGGAAGAATGAAGTCGGGAAGCTACTTTTGAAATCTGCTCAAAACAATTCCCTTCGCAGAACTTGTACTTCAAAGCTACTCGACTCAAACGTGCCTGTGACTGTGCAGCTCAGGTAAGTGGTTACCAGAACGTGAAAAGTCCCGAGATTTCTACTAATCGACATTTATTCAACTTCAGCGAAGAATGTCGTTTTAATACAGTTAGTCGCTCAGGAAATGTCCTGACAGCAAGCGAGTTCCCTTACGTCTTTTGTTCATATAAATCAGAAAGAACCAAGACAAAGCGTTGCTGCAAAAAGTGAACAGTTGGCAAATGCATATTCCAAGAAGCTAACTTTGAGAACTGCTCTGTCAAGTCATAAATTGTCCAATAATTGAGGTGGCGAAACCAGTCTTAGGCACCAAGAAAGCCATTTCCTTTGCCGGTCTTACATCATTTACTGGCTTCAGTGTTCAAATAAAGTAAACAAATTGCGAGAGATTCATACAAGAGAAAAAAGAACGAGACCAAATCCATTTGCTTCAATACGTTACCTAAGTACGGTTTGTTCAACAACATACCAGTCCCCGAGCTTGCACACGGCATTTTTGAGTAACTGGAATCCATGGATATATATATTATATAAAGATAAATACACAAAGCGAAAATTTTTCTTCCTAGTCACCACGCGTGTAACAGGACTCCACGCACGTCAAGATTAGTACCTTGGCATGGCGCTTCGCGCGGTGGGCGAGGGGAATATATATATATATATATATATATATATATATAAAGATAGATACACAATGCGAAAATCTTTCTCCCTATTCAGCACGCGTTTAAAAGGACTCCACGCACATCGAGATTAGCACCCTCGCCCGCTCGGGCCTTCGGCCCGAGCACCCCGCTTCGCGGGGTGGGCGAGGGGATAAGCTGTTTTGTAAGCGGTATCGTTTCCCATTAAAATTACTAGCACAGTAATGTAACAGCAAAAGTTTTAATTTAAAAAACAAACTTTACAATTTTTTGTCTGAGCGAAAGTTTTGCCTTTCTAACCCTACCAATTTCTATTCAATAAGACAAAATCTTAGTTTCTCGGAACTGTTTAAGTTACGCTATGTATCTTCCTTGTCAATTGATCATAACCTTAACTCATTAACAGGATTTAATCCTGTAGCCATTTTGAAGCACTTGTGACGGAAAATGAATAACAACGAACTAAGGAGATCTAGTAGACGACAATTAAATGCTTCCCGGGCATTTGGAAGACGAAAAAGAGTGATTTCCGTAGATTTTTTTACGAATGATCAGGCTTAGATATTCATGAAACTGAGATGGAAAGTGACAGCAAGTGTGAAAGTGATGATTCTGACAGTCTTATAGAACAGAAAAGCAACTTCACTTATATATATGACCAAAACACCTCTTGGTCATAGATCATGTATTGGTACCTGATCAACGGATTTCCTCGAACTGTTTTTGGGTGATTAATTTTTCGATCGCATCGTTATTCCCTCGATGACGTACGCTCAGACAAAATTTGGGGATCTACGATTTTCTACGAGTTTGAGCAGTATAGTCGGCTTTTTTGGCTTAAAAAATTTGATGAGAATTAACGAACTGAGAAAAGAGAACGTGTTTCAAGGACTGTATTGACTTTAATGGAAATTCTGGGTTAAAAAACATTTCCTAGAAAAGGTTTCGAGCTTTAAAGTGGGTATTTTAATATCTGGATATCGGACGCATGGGGGAAAAACTGGCAACTTGAGCAAATTTAGGCTTCTTGTTTCGTGATTTGGAAACCTTTCATTGAGTTTGTATATATTTCTGGCAAAAACATTTCGATTGAAGAAAGACGTGTTAAGTTCAATTGCCGTTTATCTTTCAAGCAGTACATACCGGAAAACCGTAGTAAATTTAGCATAAAACTTTGGATACTTTCCGAATCGGAAATTCAATTCGTCTGGCACTTTCAGGCTTACCTCCGCCAAGCGCTCAGCAATGACGACGTTTTCCTTGACTTCAAAATTGCGGACAATTTGAGAAGACGATGCTGTAATTCTTATCATCATTTCTAAGTCGATAATTATCTTCCATTCATTCACTTATTTTTTCCTTTCTTTTCATAATTCGACACGGAAGAACAAAGGCTGTACCTGAAGACATTCCTATCAAACCACGTCTCATTACTCGATACAATGAAATAAGGAACGGTGTTGATGGAAACGAATGATATCGTAGCAATGATTCTGTCAGAACTTCACCCAGAAAGGGGCTGAAATACTTAGTTTGGGTCTTCGTGAATATTTCGACTGCGAATCGGTTTTCCTTGGCACAACATACACAAGGGTAGTAAAGCCGCGTAAGTTATTTGGATTTTGACGTTGTGCTTGCTAAACGACTAACTTTAGACTACAATGCTAGAGAAAAGCTCCATTGTACGTCGTTTAGTCGTCGTATTGCAATCGACTTTGGTAGAAGTGTAAAGTGCCACAAATTGTGGCATTATGTGCCCAAGTTATGTGTATAAATGTTCAAGAAATGTTTGATAGTATTACCCAGTAAGGGCAATGTGGTGTACGTTTGTAGACAAAATGACTGTTACGCGCCTTGTAATTCGTAGTATATGTACTTTTCAATGAAACGAGATTGATCATTTTGGCCCATTGCCTGGCTTCCGCGGTTTTCGACGATACGTGAACGTTCGTTAAGTTTGTATCACGGAAAAACGATTTCTCATCCCTTGACGGGGATCGTACCTGCTGCTACTCAGCTAAAAACTACTCACACGGTAAGCTAAGGTGCAGATTATTCATCATCCTGATCATGTCTTGAGTTACGTGTGACCAGTTCAGGGTCTCCAGTTTCGATAACTCGTATAGTGTGCCAAAAATATTATAGTTACAATTATACCTACAATGCTAACTTTCAATGGTATTAGGGCCTTTTTATACGATCCCGGTTAGCCGGGTCATCCCGGGCAACTGCGATATCTTCGTACTAGGGAGACCTCCGTACAGTCCGGCTATAGCAAGTAGGATCCCTGCACGCCAAGATGAATTTTTCTCCATAAAAACGTCAACAAGCGGGATATACTGGTAAACCGGGATGAAATGAATTGAAATGCGTATGCAACAAACAATTCCATATGGCAGAAATAGTGGAAGAGCATTTGAAGCCTCCAAATTTAGTTGAAAAATTTCAGTTTGGGTTTTAAGATATCATGCACAAGAAAACAAAAATTCTACGAAGCTGAAATAACATGCTGAACAAAATAAACCATTAGCTTGAAAACTGTTTTCCGTTTGATCGTTTTTTCGTCTCAATTTCTGGAAATTTCTCGCGTTTTTAGCTGTTTATTTCACAGCATATTTATAATGCATATAAACCCGGGATAAAATTCATCCCGTTTGACTGGGAAGGTCTGGGTATGCCGATGCATTAGACAGCCCCTAACTCTGCCTCTTGGTCCGATTGCTGCCAGCTTGTATGTAGGTTTGCAATGGAATTTTCCCAAATATTTGTTCCAGTAGCCAAGATGTTTGTTCTCATGGTCATTTTTCCATTTACAATAGAGCGGGGTCCTGACAAGGAATTTCTTCTGTTATGATATCACTCTTATATTGTGTGCAGTTAATAATGAAGTTGACTTGTGCGGAAGTGCAAAGAGACAGGCCCACTACTATAAAAAAATTTGGGAACCATTACTATGAAAAATAAAAAAAAAATTGGGAGCCACAAATGCAGTCTCCGGTAGAGTGTACATGTACTGCCACTAAAGCATTAAGTACTATGCTGATACTGTACTTTTACAATCACACCATTATTTCTTATGGGAAGAATTGGTATTTCTATAAATCTGTTTTTACGCATCTATCACTAATTTTTTGGTTTCACGTTATCAATCGACTTCCGACACTGTAATGCACGTCCAGTAATGAATAAAATAAAAGTAGGCGAAGAATCCTCCCGAAAATGCTTTCCACGTCCTGGAACATTTCATCCCTTTTTTTCCTAAAGACGCTTTGTCGCTCATTCGTATTTAAAATTAGAATCAATTTAAAATTCCATAATATGAATATTTTCAGAATGAGGTACCTGATTTACTGTATCACTACCATGTATTTGTCAAACTATCCTACCCAGGAAAACATGAATTATTTCCAAAGTTAAACGTGCATTTTATTAACTCTTCACTTGCATTACAGGACAACATTAACTCACCAGAACTATAGTACAGACCTGCTGACACGCTATGAACAAACGTCATGTGTAAATGTGGCTGAATGCCCATTAAAATAAGCAAAAGAAAACTTACAAATGCACAAAACAAACCTGCAGTTTTATATTTCCTCACCTTTTGTTTTCCAGTACCACATGTTTGAACAATTTACACATTGACTACCGAGGAGTCATGTTCCATTCAGAGACCTCTGCAAAGTCATCACTTAAAAAAAATGAAACAAAATATATATCACACATCAAACTTACAAGTACAGTATATCACTACCTTAGTTCATGGTTTGCACGTCCACTTGCAAAGAGATGTCAGATTATCGTCTTCCATCTCGTTACTACAAAGCTATCTTAACAAAACATCTTTCTCATTTTGAACGTGATCAGAAGCTTTGAAAGAAACGTTTACCCACAACGCACCATCTATGCAAAGAATTAACTGACAACTATGAATAAAGCAAAAAAATCCTTCCAAACAAATATGACGTAACAACACCTCAAAATATTTTAGTCAGTTTTCTAGCTTCCTTCTTACTATAAGAATGCTTTCTCAAGAAAACATATTTCCAAAATTCGAAGGAACCCATAGTTTCATAAAAAGGCTTGCTTTCTATGTGCTTAGTGATTGCTTTAAGAAGATCTACAATAATCGTTTTATCCATGACGTCCAACCTAGTGACCAAACAACCTAAGAAGATTGAAAGGCATAACACTACACAACTTTCAAAATTACATACAGTATTCAACTGGCCTCATATGTTTACACAGTAGTAACAACAACTATTCTTATACTAAAATGCATAGTACTTTGAGCGTTGACATTATATACTGCATTTTTTGTGCGATTAGTTACATGTTGTATGACCTGCTCTAGCCAAGAACATTACCTCCATTGTAATACTGGTAGCTAATCCTTATCGATAAAGTCTTACACTGTAATTGCTAGTGCCCTGAAATTGCCACCGAAGAAACATGTATTAATTTGAAATTTGCAGCAACAAAATTATTGCATGACATTCGCTTCTGTTTGCAATTTGGTGTCTTTTAACTGCTGTTTTTAATGATAATTAACGAGAAAAGATTTTGAGAGAAATTGTTCAAAATCTCTTCCCTCTTTGTCACTTTGCAGCAAGTTTAGCCATTAATTGCTGCAATGCTAAATTTCCTCCATTCTGTCATCGTCTTAACCACGAGACAAAAATTATTCCAGCAGTGACATTCAAGATGTAATATCATTAATTTCCATGTACTATACAAGAGTAGAAAACCAAATACAGTAGCACGTGCCATAAACAAAGTCTTTGGACCAAAACCAAAATGTGTCTACATGTATCTGCCTTTCGAGTTGAGATAAAATCTTTTTATCTCTTATTTACAAGTCATTCAATAAAAACAGACAGCTTTATACTTAAAGTGGACATAGGAGATATGTTAAATAACGTGACGACAGCTTTACGGCCTTTGCCCTCAAGGGGGTCGGGCAGGCCCGTAGCCAGCCTGCATCCCTCGGGGGGGATGCATTGATAGCTCTAGGGGGCAACGAACTAGACCCATCTGACCTGATCCATCAACAACATATCATGACCAACCAATTCAAAAATCAAAATACCCCTTCCTGCACGAGTGGAAACGAAGGAAAAAAAAAGAGACACTACCAAATATTTATATAACAATTATTAGTAGTCGATCTCGACATGATCGTTTAGTTTATCCAGTGCAACTTAAGTTCAACTACTAAACTTCTTGATTTATAAATTTATTAGATTAACAGTATGTTGGTCTTCTTTAACGCATCATTAAGTGTTCGATTGAACCTAAATCAACTGCAAACGAGGGTGAAGTACTGCTTGTCTCTTGACGAATGTATCTAGATCCAGTTTAGCAGTTATTTTGGGTTCGAATGCAAGCAAGACCAAACTGGCTTGCCTAGGCTGCAGCATAGCACGTCGTGTTGGTTTGTCAATACGAGTTAACACGGAAAAGCCACTTTCACAAACGGCACTACTTAAGCCAATCGCTGCTACCTCATTTAGGAGTAGGCATACCTCATTTATCATATTCATTTATTTCAATGAACACATTTTTTCCAGGGGAGGTGAAAAAAATTCTTGGGGGCATTGCCCCCCTAGCCTCCACTCCCCCCTTGGCTACAGATCTAGGGTCCGGAATCATGGCCCAAGCGGAAAAATGTTACAAATTGGAGTCTTGGAAATGCGTTTTCCAGCATTTTCAGGGGTTAACAATTGAAAATTTTGCGCTTTTCTACTCTTCGTGTCGTCAAGCTTTCGCTTTCACGTTGATGCCATTTTGTTCAATGGGAAGATCCCTGAACCAAACAGCGCTTCAAATCCAAGATGGCCTTGGTAAACATCACGAAGTCCGTCAAACAGACTTACTATGGCAAAAACAGTACGGAGTCAAATATTGCAGCTGAAAAACCTAATACATTATGTGTTCATCTTTGAAGTAATAAACATAAGTAAAAGGCTTACTGATTTGGGGAACTTTATGCGTACGAATGAGAGTTGCTCAGAAAGTAATTAACTGCTGGTAAGGAGCAAAGTAGTCAGCGGTTCATACCCGGTAGCCGAATCTCAATGAAACCCCAGATAACTTGAGAATGGCATGCTGAAATGCGATATTTTAATTCAACAAAACACAGCGAAACAAAAGACTGTGGACAAGAAGTTTACAGATAAATACTGGACGCATTTCCATGTCTAGTGTCACCAAACCACAAAAATTTCGAAAATTCTTGTGTAAACTCTTATAAAAAAAAAGTAAAGAAAAGGAAATTCTTGCGGTTGCCTTAGTACAGTCCTGATCAAAACTTGCAAAAAATTTTCTATTTTACCCACATTATCTCATTATACTTGTATGTACCTAAAGCGTCTTTCAAGAACGCAAAAACAATCGACGTAAACAACGCATGATTGAGATAGGAAGGGTTGTTTCATTTCAAGCACTTTGACTTTCTCTTCCAATGTTCGACTTGCAAAAATGGGTCTCAATTTTTTTTCCAATTTTACTACAGAAATCAAATAACTGCATTCTTAACATGTCTGCGAATTTCTGTTCCTTGAGGGACAAAAATGATGTCAATGTTTTAAGCACCTCAATCTTCTCTTTCTCAATGAAGGTTGTCTTGGCATTAATGGAAACCACTAATGAACGGCTTCTGATGAACGGGAATACCCGAATCATCTGCACTTATTTAATATCTTTCTCAAAGTCATGGAAAATCTAAGTCTGATTACATAGCAAAATCCTCTCTTGTAAGACCTTACAGAAAACTATTTTAATAAAATCCAATTACCTCAAAATTCAACACATCACCCTAACAATCATCTCTCACGCACTAGTCAATCACCTATGAAAGCTGTTCTTAGGAATGCTCCTAAAAGTTTCCCATATACAGTATTAGCAGGACCATATTTATCATGTGAATAAAATCTATCAAAGGTGAAGCAATTGAGCTCTTTTTACCTCTTTGTTCACTCTTAAAGCAAGTACTTTCCTGATAAGAGTTCTTCTTCACAAGTAATATCAAAATGAAGTGCCCTATAGGCAGTTCTGGACAACAGAAAAATTTTAAGGGTTACTATTCCAAAAATACAAGAAAGCAACATAATACAACTAGAGAACAAGTTTCTCTTGTTTCTTGGAAGAGTACTATCTTTAAACATTTTCTCCATAATTCTTTTCATTTAATGATAATGAATACATATGGCAAATATTTTGCTTACCGTATTTTCCTATATATTACTTCCTAACCAATCAAACAAAGGATAACGTACTTACAGTATGCAATCTATTCCAAGAAATTACAACAAACACACAGTACGTCAATGTTGTACTTTGTTGTACTCTACTGACCAAAATTTTCACAAGCAACAACAAAGCCAATTCCCTAGTTATATGGTCTAACGTTAGCTCATACATGTAGCAAAAAACCTATTGTAAATACAAATATGCCTTGCTGTACAGGAGTGACACCATTAACCCACAGTCCCATAAATAATGCATAAATGTTCAGCATACCAGTGCCACAAATGTCAGGCAAATAATGTACCATCTGACATATTAAATTAAATATCATGCATTGGTACTCTTTCAGTACTGGTAGAACTTTCAATGTCATGGAAAGTTTAAGTCTGATTTCATGGCAGAAACTATTCAGAGTACCAGTACAACTACCAGCAAATTGAATGTGTCACTTCTGTAAGTCATGTTATATTCTTATACAAAGGAATTGTCACTGTGTATTTGCAATCAGATTTTTTCTTCATTACTCCTACCATTTACTCATAATGAATGCTGCACACAAGCTGAATATTTAACAGTATTTCCTGTCACCTAATTTCCTAACCAAAAAAATAATCATAATACAGTACACTTATCCCATCAAATCTAAGAAATTAATAGACGCAAAAGCAAGCCTGTCATTCAATGTTGTCTTTTCAATTGCAAGTTTTATCTTCACCTCCAAGCCTTCTATTGACAATTCTACTAATGTACTACAGATATTATTATGAAATGATAACCTTATCAAATGCAAAACCTACTACTACCAAATAATTTAGACAAACCACGTGGTTCAATTTTTCCAGATAGTACCACATGATATCCAACAAAAAAAAAATTTAACAACTCAATAGTATGATAAAAACTTAACACTTCATTTCCTTTCTAAAGTTATCTCAAATTTTCATCATTCCCAACAACCAAATCCCGCAGAAGGTTTTGTCTTTCAGTGACAAAAATAAGATTGTTGTGTACAAGATTACGAATCACAGTAACCGCTTGTACACAAACGTAACCCTTCACGTCCACTACTTTTCAAAACCATTTCATTTCATTCAACAGCAACATCTCTCAATACCTCTAATGTAAAAGCCAAAACGCCTGACAAAAGCTATCTTCCCTACGACGCTCTATCTCTGTACGTTCACTTTCATCGGTAAAGTAACGGCAACAATACTCAGATTTACATGTTAATGAGGAAAACTCAACAAACTGTAAGAGTCTTACTTATTCATTACGGTGCACAACTTTCTTTCACCAATCTTTGGCTGCATAAACGCTTCACAAAAATGCATCACAAATACCTTCAACCATTTCATTTTTCCATCAAGGGACGCTCTTAAGAAACATACAATGTTTTAACGACGCCTGACTTTGGGCAAAATGAATCACTGAATAAATAATCTATTCCTTGTGCGACTGAATAGACGGTTTTTCTTCGAGACCTCTTTTGTCAATCTACAGTCGGCAACAAGGGCAGATAATCTTATAAGCCAATAAGCGCGTTTGTTTACATTGATGAGTGGACCAATCAAACTGCTCCATTTTACCAACATGTCTGAATTTACTGGGACATAACTGCGAAAAACTATACCTCAGAAAAAGCTTTCCATGAACGCGAATTTTGCATTTTCAAAGACAAAACGAACTGATTGGGATAGTATATGAGTTTTTCTTTTTATCTGTCGTACGAACATGTAATGCGTTCCTTAACAAGAAAAATATCGACTTTCGAATCAGGAGTTACGAAATGCTCACGACCGAGTTCATGTTTAACATTGTCTGTTTGGAAAAGCCAACATAAATTTATTATTCTGTACGCGTTTTGATAAAGTAGAGCTTTCAAGGCTCTCTCTATCTGATAAATATATCACAAAGAGCCTTATAAAGTAGCTAAGGTGGCACTTTTCGTCATTATTGACGTCTAGTTTTCGTTCCATTCATCCCCAGCGACGAACGACAGGGAAATGTTAAAATAGTTCAGTTTTTCCAAAAGAAAATCTTTGAAGTCTGGTGCAACGCTTAAATTCATAACAAAAGTTGTCATAACCATCCCCTTTATGACAAGTGGTCAAAGGTTTGTGGTCAAACGCAACTGGCGAACCATAAAAGGTTCATAGTTTGACTGAGATATCCAAAGCATTTGCGAGTTTCATAAAAGATAATTAGTAGCAAAATCACAGAGTGATTCACAGGCATCGTTGCAGTACCTGTTTAATACAATGTATAAGACAGTGCACTTTTATTAAATATTTGACAGCATGTTTCAGTTAAGGAAGCCAAGCAAAAGCAGAAAGAGGCAAGACATAAATCCTTATTACAGTGTATTGAAGTTTACTGTAAAAGAAAAGACTCTACTTTTCATTATGTAATTTGGGTATTGTTACAAAAGCTAAAAATTCAACTAACATTCATATTTTGTCCTTTTTTTAAATTTTGAATTAACATAAAGTATTACTTTTCCCTAATATTCTCACAGAAAGATCAGATAGCTTGGTACATGTCCTGTTATTTAGAAACGAATTGTGTTCACATATTCAGAAGAGACCATCCCTAGCCTCATTTGAACACGTCAATTGCAATCACACAGTAGTCAAAAGGAACTGATGACTCAGAATAAAGTCAATTTATTTGTTTTTCAAAATTATAATCCAGCAATGATTCTGCTATAATACATTAAATTCTCCAGAAACTATACGTTGATAACCATTGATTCACAAGAGACTGTAGTCAGCCATTTTGAAACATGTGAAGAAATAGAATGTCATACAAATGATTGTATATTTGTTTTCGAAAAAGACAATAACCCTTATTTAATTCAGAATCTTGATGTATTGATATTAACTTATTAGTAGGCTCATTCTCTTGACAAGTCAACTTGTCTAGCATTAGGCAGAGTAAAATAAAAAATGTGCCCTTGTCACTTAATGGGTTAAGGAGATGGCTGTTAACTCGGTAAGGTGCAGGGCTCATCCCCTTCATGAGTGAAATCCTCTGGTGTTAGACAGAGTAAAATGACAGAGAGTGTGCCCTTGCCTGTTAATCAATTAAAGTTGACCCTAACCATATTTAATCAATTCTTTTCTTGCTCTAAATGTTTGCTAAGCTCAGAGATGGACCCACATGAATTTGAAAAAAATTGTTTTAAAGATGGTGCAAAGATAATCCACAAAAACCAAGTCACAGTTGTGAAAGACATCATGACATACTCATATACACAAAATTCAAACTGGTTTCATGTAGCATTATCCAGGACACTGCAATCCTGGCATCTTAAGAAATTTGGGAATTGCAGCAGATCCCCACATTATTAAAGCTGCATCAGTATCAGTAGCAGCCATAAAGTCATGTCCCCATCTTGCTGGAGGTTATTTATGGAGATTGCACCTTTGAAACTTAGGGGATCACACTTTGTCTGTTTTCAGTCACTGTCCAAATGCAATAGTTACAATCAGTTTTACAAGTATTTTTTGCATTGCTGCTGGGTAATGTTATGGTGCACCACAAGCATCATTATAACATGGCCATTCTGGTTGTACTTTTCCTTCAATTTATCAGCACAAAAATAGTAACCTAACATCCCAACCTTTGCTACATTCTAGGGTAGTATTTGATGAATATCTTGTGGAAAATTTCCACCCCTTTTCACTAGTAAGTGCAAAAAAAACTGAAAGAGCTGGTTGGATAACTGAGAAGACCATGGAGGTGAATGCCTGCTACCATGAACCGCACTAATTTTAATGAACATTTGTGCTACTGAAAAGATTGAATTCATAGCAGGAAAAGAATTAAAAATTTGAAATTTATGGCTGCTAAGTTTCTTTAGATTATCTGACAATAATTTTAAAAAGGGACTGTTGAATTGCTCAGAATTGCTCAACACCTCCAGGATCGACTCATCAAGGTGTAAACCTCCCAATCTTTCTGGTAAAGATATTGTTACAAACAAAGTTCTGCCACATGGATATATATCAGACAAAAACCTTTCAAACCCATAAATATCAAAATTCAAAAGTGTATCTAATATCATGATGTCAATCAACAGGACCTCACACTAAAGAGAACTGGAGTTGAGTTTGCCTGGAGTTTACAGTTATTTGCTTATTACTCTAATGGATTTGTCTCACTCTTTGACAACGCATTTTCTGCTTGGTACTGGTTTCACGAAGTCTCTGACTTTTGCTGTTAATGCGTCTAAATGATACCTTCATTAAAAAAGGCCCTGGAAGCTCACCAGTGGATGTGGGCAAGATCAGTACTAAATTTCAAAAACTGTCGCAATTACCTTGAGTAGAACTAAAAGTCCATCGCGGCGGATCTTTCGAGGATGCGGACATTCTTTCATCCTGGCATGCAACGCATGTATGTCAGTATTATCGAATTTGCCATGTTATCCCAGAATTTAAGGTTAAACGCCCAGGGAGACCAGTGAACGACCCCATCTTGAAGTAATACCATTTATGAAAACTACAATGAAGAGAAGAGTGACAATATGACAACGACGATGGACGAGGAAAGGTCTCGAGCTGGTCGACGACTTCGAGAAATTTGCAGGCGAATAAAGAGTTCCTTGTTTGCGTTCAAGGGTAAGCAATTGTCGTCTGGTAGATGCACGAAAACAATAAATTTGTCATTCTTCATTTCTATTCGAGTGGCATACTTTGAGCAAATGTTTTCCTAAACAAGGTTTGAGTTTAATTTGACCAACACTACTTTCCTTCGCTAAGCTTCGTTCCGCAGGCCACGAGGATACACCAAAATTATCCTCCGATATCAGCCAGATACAAACTCTAGGTGTTCGAACCAGTTTTAGAGTTAAGAAAAGCACCACTTTACGTACTTTCCAATTTGAGATAAGGAGAGCCTTGAAAACTCTAGGATATCAAAACCCCTACGGAATAATAAATTTATGTTGGCTTTTTCACACAGACAACGTTAAACATGAACTCGGTCGTGAGCATTTGGTAACTCCCGATTCGAAAGTCGATATTTTTCTTGTTAAGGAACGCATTACAAATCCGCAGGACAGATTTGAAGAAAAACTCATATACTATCCGAATAAGTTCGTTTTCTCTTTGAAAATGCAAAATTTACTTTCATGGAAGGCTTTTTCTGAGGTATAGTTTTTCGCAGTGATGTCCCAGTAAATTCAGACATGTTGGTAAAATGGAGCAGTTTGATTGGTCCACCCATCGATGTAAAGAAACCTGCTGATTGGCTTATAAGATTATCTGCCCTTGTTACAGTCGGCCACTCAATGCGACTGCATTCCGAAGACCTTAACTCGGAGATATCCGGCAAGACGAAGATTGTCGTATTACCCGCCAAACCTAAAAAGCGGGAAATTTGAATCACAGCCTTGAAGAAGTCAATTTTAGGTTTAGAGTAAACGGTTTACCCTCAAAAATTCCTGAGTAGTTAGAGGCGAACTTATGGGAAAGCATAAGGAACGTATTTTCGCCTATATTTAGCATGGATAACTTTTCTCTTTTTCATCATTCGTTTATTTATTTTTTTAAATTGTGGTATTAATTTAGGGGGAAAAAATACAGGAGGCAGAGTTAATCTCATGAGTTTGCTAGAATGGGAAATCAAATGGATAATCTGTTTTAGTCTCCATATATGTCAGGCGAAGGGTTGTTTTTCAAATCCAGCTTTTGCAAATTTTCTATCAGTTTTATAGAATGGATCTCTTCGCCATACTTACCGTAAGCTTTCACATAAAGTTGAAAAATATGTAAACAGAAGGGGGGACTGTAGTTGATGTGAAAAAGATGATGCAGTAGCTTTTTACAACAATCGGGTGAGACGAACATGTCCGCCATCCCCATGCAATTTCCTTTTTATCGAAAGTAGCCAGGCAACCTTACAGTTGAAAGAGACTTCGATGGAGCTAATGTTTCTTTCTAAACATGTCTAAATTGCTGAGGAAGAAAACGAAGACAGTTCAATAATCATGTATTTCACCGTTTTCCTGTGTAACAGAAGCTCAAGAGGATAATTATTCTTAAAACTTTAAAGTTTGTAAGATGGATTTTGTGAGCGTTTAACACTTCAATATTGGTTTGAGGTTAAGGAAACATGACTCAACGACAGTGAACCTTAGAGAGTAGTTTTTCAATCCTGTGAACCAAAAAAAGTTGACATCGAGTACATAACTGGTTTATCCATCTAGCTCGAGTACGTCACAGGTTTGTGCAATTTTCTTCTCTGGAATACATTCAGGAGCTTTACTAAAGATGTAGAATAGTGAGCTGAAGGTTGACCACCTGAAAAACGGTAAGTCTAACCTCACCAAAAGTCTATAAACGGTATTCACCAGAAGCGTCCCCAGCGTTTTACTTTTATTTTAGGAATGTGCTAAAAGGGGGAAAACCTTTACATCAGGGGAGCGTAATTATTCAGTTGAAGCATATAATTATAACAACTGAATTCTTCCATTCTTGTTTTGGCTTACAAAAATTCTCACAAATATTTCCATATGCAGGGACTTTGTACGTTCAGACTCAATGCTTAGAATGCTGAGATTACTGTTGCCTGCCACTGTGGAAGGCAAAGAAGTCTTTACAATCTTTAACGTGGAGAAACTGCGTTCACAAGCAACATTGATTACAGATATTGTAATTGCAATCTCGTGCAGCCGAAAAAGTTCACTGAAAACTTGTTCGAAAATCTTGTTTCAAAAATCTTGTAAACTAAAGTAAACTAGAGGACTTTTCCATGCTACGCTTGACCTTTAGTTCCAAGATTCTCTTTGCATGGTTTAGCTCGTGACTGAAGTCCTGTACATCTGTTTCATATCCCCCTGCTTGTAGCTGCACGGCTATTTTGTCCAGAAAATGGACACTACTGGGACTCTGTGCATGGATTCAATTCATGATGTGGCAGTTGGATGTCGATAACTGCCACTCAATTTCTCCGGTCATGGAGTCAAAGATAGAATAGAAAATGTGGGTTTTGAATTCATCCTTGTTAGCTAAATATATACAAGTCACAAATGTAGAATTACCACCGATTGTTCAAGTGGCGTGTTCTGAGGGGGAATTCTTGTCGCCATCCTTTGCGTAGAAGAAATATTGCAACTATGGACAGTAGAAATTACGTCTGAAAAAATGCCATCGAAGCAACAGTCATCATGATAGAGCTCAAAGATTCTCACACGGCATTCACAACGTCAATAGCTCTGGTAAGATCAATTGTCGGCGATTGACGCATGTGTGAGAGTGCCTTTGTGTCACCAAGAATCTTTCAGAAGATTGCAAGAAGGCCAAAGAATTTGATGCCAAACTGAGCAAGTAAACCTTAGGTGTCATCGGCTCTTTCAGGATTCTTTTGGTTAGAAATCTGATGAAGCACACGAATTACGGTTGCCAGTCGATCCACGATAGTCTTGTAAGCAAAGCACCTACGGACCCACCGTGAGTAACTTAACCTTTGAAGTTCTCATTGCACGCCCCCATACATTTCGATTTGTATTTTAACCCAGTTTTGGTGTACATAAGAGCCAGAAATAATCACATACAATCTCCGGGGCAAATGAAAAAAATCTTCATCCTCTGGGATTGATTTTACTACATCTATAAGGGCTAGGTTTATACAATGTCCATGACTGTGAACATAGAAAACGTATTTTGCGACAGTCTTAATATGATTTGATACTACTCAATGACTTCCATTCATTACTACAGTGCCATCATATCCTTGACCAACTAGGTATTGTTTGTATTTCATTCCACATCTTTACAAGCACTGAGTTATTTTCTCAGCTAAGCCTTCATCATCCAATCGATCAGCTTCAAAAAATTTTAAAAACTTAAAGTGGATTGTCCTATTGTAGTAGTACCTTAGGAGGACAGACAGTTGTTCTGTCTTCTTTAGATCTTTGGTCTCATCTGCCATGATGGAAAACTGTTCACCCTCTTTTACTTCACGAATGATCTGTCTTCGTACCTTATCTGCTAAGCACTACAGAACTTCGTTTTAAATGGTGTTGCTAGTACACTTGGCGCTCTGACGTTCTGTCATCTTCCTCTCGATTAATGGATTATGTTTTACAAGTAGCTGTAATATTTCCAGAAAGTTTCCATTACTCTTTGACAGGTTTGGTTTCCAGTGTCCTCTTTGAGCAATATTTTGTGCTGCAGTTAACAGAACCTTTGCAATGGTCTTCATGTACTGTTGGTTCTGTTGTTTCTTCTTCCTGTGACCTTCACTCGTCATCTCTAATAAAGAGGTGTTGCTAAATACCATCCTCTTATGCTCATTTCCAGACCACCTTTGCATGTCCATGACATTCTGATTTTGTCTGCGAAGCAAACCCATCAGCTTTGTATAAGACTTTTTCCCAGTTGGGGTAACCTGTGAAGGTGAATGTTGACCCAGGTGCACTTGGTAGGGCAAAGTGGCGGCTGGCAAACAGTAAGCTAAATCTCTGCTTTGAGAGTACTGTAACCATGAATGAAAACCATACCGTGATTCTTGAAAATTCCTCTGTACCCCTTCTTCTATTGTTTGAGGGAATCGTTTTAGAAGTGCTTTCATAAGATGATATGAAAATTAAAGTTTCCTTACCTTGTGTACACTAATAAAAAATCCACCAAATACTACACGATTTTCATACACTCTTTGTTTCACCTTATCAATTTGGTCTGCTGCAACACTGCATGGCCAAAAGGGCTTCCGAAGCACTTCAGATTGGGGTCCAACTCTCAACAGGCAATCTGGTAATAAAGTATCAGTATAGTAAAGTTAGGGGCACTCTACACACGTTGAGAGACGCATTGCATTCATTTGCGGAAAAGCAAAAAATGTTTCGGATTTCTGGTTTATGTGGGATGGTAGAGCGGCCACCCTCTCACCTTCTCAACAATCATCGATGAGTATACTGCATTAGCAGGTCTTTGACTGTGAAACTCATACTCATCTAAAAATCATAATTAATTACTAATTAATCTCAAGTACCGTAAAAATAAATAAATGCTTGGGGTACACTCTAAGTTTTATGTTAAATTAGTATTATGTAGTGTAGTCAAACGACACGCCATATTTGGACTGTAAAAATCGCTTCATTTTTTCAGTGACCATCGGACATGTTTTAACGTTGTTCTATTTTGTTTCCTTGTTTTGTTTGTACATATATTTTTATAATAAAATCTTTGCTACGTGTATCAGACTCTTAACAGGTTATAGGCCCTGGCGACATTCAAATTCAAGAAGCAGTTGTAATGTCAAATTCGAGAGAAGTGTGATGGCTTCTAACTCGGAGGCGATAACGGTGAGCATAATTCCATTGAATGGCATTAATTAACCTACTTCGAAAGTACAGTGTCGAATGCTACTGATGAGACATGGCCTTTGGGGCATTGTGACCAAGACTGAAGGGGCTCCGAGTGAAGAAGAAGCTGAATAGTACGTCAAATTCGTGGTAAAGAAAAGTCGTGCTCTGGCAACCATAGTCTTATCTCTGGAACCTTCGTTCCTGTACCTCCTTGGAGATCCACAAGACCTTTCTGTGGCCTGAAAGAAGCTAGCAGATGAATTTAAAAAAAAACGTGGGCAAACAAGCTGGAATTGCAGGGTAAACTCAACTCATTGGGGTTGGAAGACGGAGACTAAATTCAAAAACATGCCAAGACAGTGGTGCAGCTAGGACTTTTTATTGGGTGGGCTGACATTCAAATTTTCTGACAATGGCCACAAATCAGTGATAATTCCAGTGATGCTCGTAGCTTCATATTTCATCGAGAAACAGCCGACAGGCGACGGAGATTATGCGCAAGTAGCTGGCGAATGTCATCTGTCAAAATAGCGAGAATTTGCAAATGGCAAATGATGTAAATAGTGCGAGTAACGCGGATATTGAGTCATCAGAGTCATTATTAGAATTTTACTAAGTGTTTGACTTGAATTGCAGTTAAATTACAATTTTTAGACAGTTAATTTCTTTTGAACCATCAGCTTACCCGACAACCCCAATTTTCCGACTGAGGACAGAAATTTTCCGACAAACAGCTCAGCGAGGCGACTTGGGGGGAAACCGCTCCCCCCCCAGCTCCTCCTCTGGCTAAGCCACTGCGTCACGATAACAGAAATCTTTGTTGGATTGTCAGTTATCGATGACCCTGTTCAGGAGGAGGAACGATTGGTTCACCTGTTAGCAAGTTTTCCTGATTCGTATGATATGCTGGTAATGGCCCTCAAGGAAAATATGGACGTGTCGAAGGTGGAAATTATCACAGAGCATTTGTTGCACTAGGAGCAAACGCTGAAGGAACTAAGTGGTTCTGAAACAAATAATGAAGTGAAAGCCATGATTGTCAAGCATCAATGAAGAGGTAAAGGTCCAAAGTGTCATTCTGGAAAGATTGGCAATATTAAAAGTAACTATAGAGAGCTGAACACACTAAAGGTTGATTTTGACGAAAAACATAATCAAAATCTTGATAACAAGCAACGGGCTTATAATGTGGTTGAAATGCAATGCACAGACAACAGCTCAGACAGTGACGAAGTGGGGTTGATGGCTAAACATGCACTGAGTTACAATGAAGGAATGAACACATGGATCATGGACTCTCGAGCAACCTGTCGCATGTGCAATGATGCTAGCATGTTTGTCATATTACATAACTTAGAAAAGCCTCAAAAAGTCACACTGGGAGACGGATATGTGGTCCAAGCAACTGTTCGTGAAGCTGTGGTAACAGAAATAGAACCTCCAAAGAGCCAGAAGGTAAAAAGGTGTACATTACAAGATGTACTGTATTTTCCAAGCTTGTCTTATAACTTAATC
This sequence comes from Heliopora coerulea, assembly GCA_030142905.1. Lineage (NCBI taxonomy): Eukaryota > Metazoa > Cnidaria > Anthozoa > Scleralcyonacea > Helioporidae > Heliopora > Heliopora coerulea. The sequence goes on from JASJOG010000174.1 coordinate 241,041, forward strand.
GGTGTGTCTACAGTAACAAAGTCTGAAATATCTGTCAAGTTTAATGAATATGAATGTCACACTCAGGATGAAAATCGAACGTCAATTGCTTCTTAAACTAGAATACGAAAAATGTATTGCTGAACAGTTCGAGATCCCATCAAGCAAATGCTACTTCAGAAAATCCAAGCAAAGAAAGCGAGGAAGTCATTTAACACGAATGATATGGTCACTTTGCTGTACAAAACTTTCAGAAGCTGGAAGATGATACCCAGCTGGTCGAAGGCTATGACTATTACATATCCAAAGATATCAACTTCTGTGAATCCTGCACTGAAGGAAAACATCATCGAAAGAAGTTCCCTGTCAACGGAAGTGAACGTACCAGAAGGCCACTCGATTTGTTCCACAGTGATCTGAGTGGCAAGATGAAAGCATAATCATTTAGTAGAGCTGAATATACTCCCTCACTACGTATGGTTCTCTGTCTTAAAACGCAAAGATGAAGTATAAGAAAGTTCTGTAGTGGAATGCCCTGGCTGAAAAATCCACTGGTAAAAAGCTCAGAGTCAGGCGTAAAGATAACGGAAGCGAATACATCTCAGCAGAGTTCGAGTATTACCCAAAGAAACAAGGGATGAAACATCAGCTTACTTTGCCGAAGACACCGGAACAAAATGACGTGGCTGAAAGCATGAACCGAACCATGGTTGAATCTATACGGTCCATGTTGGCTGATACAAAGCTCCCGCGTAAGCTCTGGCCAGAAACACTATCAACTGCTGTATATGTCAGAAACAGGAGTCACACCATGGCAGTGAAAGGGAAAACTTCATTTGAGGCCTGGATTGGTCAGAAACCTAACCTAAAGGATCTACGTGTGTTTGGATGTGAAGCACGTGCCTATGTGCCAAAGAACGAACGGCAGAAACTCGATGAAATAGCAAGAAAATGTATTGTGTTGGGTCATGGTAGTTAAACGAAAGGATATCGTCTCTATAATCCAGAATATGGAATGGTCTTCCACAGTAAAGATGTCAAGTTCAACGAATCATCCCATGAAGCTGAAGTATCAAAAGAACAAGAGCCGGAGAAAAACAGTAACGTGGAACTTGATTTCTCAACAAACGAAGAGCCTATCGTAGATGAGACATCTGAGCCTGCAGCCTTGAATAGACCGGAGGGCGATAAAAGACCGCCTGACTGCTATGGCGAGTGGGCCACTGCTGAAAAGAACGGTCATGATAACAAGCCAAGAACTGTCAGAGGAGCTCTGGCAAGTCCACAAAAAGACAAATGGACAAAAGGGATGGAAAAAAAACTGGCGTCGCTTCAAAATGAAACGAAGTTTAGGATTTGGAGGAACTGCCTAAAGATCGGAAAGCAGTTGTTAGGAAGTCGTTATTTCAAGTCAAGAAAAATGCAGATGTAACAGTTGAGAGACATATGGCACGTCTGGTAGCTCAAGGATTCAGTCAAAAGTTTGGTGATGAACAAGGGCTGATAATGTAATAACCCAATCAGTGCGTTTGCTCACATCAATGGGGTGGACCAATCAGACTGCTCGATTTTACCAACGTGTCTGAATTTACTGGGATATCACTGGGAAAAACTATACCTCAGAAAAAGCCTTCCATGAATGCGAATTTTGCATTTTCAAAGAGAAAACGAATTGATTCGGATAGTACATGAGTTTTCTTCAAATCTGTCGTGGGGATATGTAATGCGTTCCTTAACAAGAAAAAAATCGGCTTTCGAATCGGGATTTACGAAATGCTCACGACCGAGTTCATGTTTAACGTTGTCTGTGTGAAAAAGCCAACATAAATTTATTATTCCGTAGGGGTTTTGATATCCTAGAGTTTTCAAGGTTGTCCTTATCTCATAAATACGAAAGTACGTAAAGTGGTACTTTTCTTAACTCTAAAACTGGTTCGAACGTGTATGGCTGATATGGGCGGATAATTTTGGCCTCTCTTTATCCTCGTGGCCAGCGAGAACGAAGCTGAGCAGAGGAAAAGAGTGTTGGTCAAATTAAACTCAAACCTTGTTTAGGAAAACATTTGCTCAAAGTATGCCACTCGAATAGAAATGAAGAATGACAAATTTATTGTTTTCGTGCATCTACCAGACGACAATTGCTTACCCTTGAACGCAAACAAGGAACTCTTTATTCGCCTGCAAATTTCTCGAAGTCGTCGACCAGCTCGAGACTTTTCCTCGTCCATCGTCGTTGTCATATTGTCACTCTTTTCTTCATTGTAGTTTTCATAAATGGTATTACTTCAAGATGGGGTCGTTCACTGGTCTCCCTGGGCGTTTAACCTTAAATTCTGGGATGACATGACAAATTCGATAATACGGACATCCATATGTTGTATGCCAGGATGAAAGAATGTCCTCATCCTCGAAAGATCCGCCGCGATGGACTTTTAGTTCTACTCAAGGTAATTGCGACAGTTTTTGAAATTTAGTACTGATCTTGACCACATCCACTGGTGAGCTTCCAGGTCCTTTTTTAATGAAGGTATCATTTAGACGCATTAACAGCAAAAGTCAGAGACTTCGTGAAACCAGTACCAAGCAGAAAATGCGTTGTCAAAGAGTGAGACAAATCCATAAGAGTAATAAGCAAATAACTGCCAACTGCAGGAAAAGTCAAATTTAGCTCTCTCTAGTGTGAGAGGTCCTGTTGATTGACATCATGATATTAGATACACTTTTGAATTTTGATGCACTTAATATTTATGGGTTTGAAGGGTTTTTTACTAATATAAATCCAAGTGACAGAACTTTGTTTGTAACAATCTCTTCACCAGAAAGATTGGGAAGTTTACACCTTGATGAGTCGATCCTAGAGGTGTTGAGCAATCCCGAGCAATCCAACAGGCCTTTTTTAAAATTATTGTAAGATAATCTGATGAAACTTAGCAGCCTTAAATTTCAAATTTTAATTCTTTTCCTGTCACGAATTCAAACTTTTCAGTGGCACAAATGTGCATTAAAATTAGTGCAGTTCATGCTAGCAGGCATCTACCTTCTTGGCTTTCTCAGTTATCCAACCAGCTGTATCAGTTTCTTTTGTACTTCCTAGTGAAAAGGGGTGGAAATTTTCCACAAGATATTCATCAAAGACTACCCCTAGAATGTAGCATAGGTTGGGATGTTAGATTACTTAATTTTTTGCTGAGAAATTGAAGTAAAAGTACATTCAGAACGGCCACGTGATAATGATGCCTTTGGTGCACCATAACATTGCCCAGCAATGTAACAAATACTTGCAATACAGATTGTAAGTATTGCATTTGGAAAGTGACTGAAAACAGATAAAGTGTGATCCTCTAAGTTTGAAAGGTGCAATCTCGATAAATAACCGACAGCATGCAGCTTTAACAATGTGGGGATCTACTGCAATTCCCAAATATCTTAACGATGCCAGGATTGCAGTGTCCTGGATAATACTACATGAAATCAGTTTGGTCTTTGTGTATATGCATGAGTATATCATGATGTCTTTCAATAATGATAGTAAGGCGGTTTACTAACCCGTCAATAGCGTGTTGTTATTGTAGTCGATTGTTTTCCAGAATCTGTTTTCGTTATTAGAGTACCGTTTTGTTTCTTTAGAATTTCTTTCTCCATATTGCGACATTCTACAAGTGGTACCTCAATCTCTGCGTTGGCTTATATGAATGGTTCATTAGTTTGAAGTAGATCTCTTCTATTTCGTCTCAACACTCTGCCTACTTCTGTTTGGATTTTATAGGATCTCGGGTGTTGGTCTTGTTCAATCACTCTTGCTTTGACTGGCCGTGAGCGTCTTTATTTACTCGAACCGCTGATCCTTCTTTAAGTGATGGATGTTTCCTTGTTGTTCTGTCGTGATATTCTTTTTGCTTCTCCATCAAGGTTGTTTCCTTTTCGAGGTACTTGTTGTTCTCATTAGGTGTCTGGGTGCACTGTTGAAATGATGGAAGTCTTGTTCGAATCTTTCTTCCAAACAGTCGTTCAGCAGGCGACGGTCTTCCGTTGGGAACTGGGCATGCTCGATGTGCTTGAACTGCTATGTACGGGTCTTCTTCCTTCTTACTAGCTTTCTTGAGAAGCTGTTTGATAGTTTGAACTGCTTGTTCTGCCATTCCGTTTGACTTTGGGTGTTCTGGACTCGATTTGGTGTGGATAAAGTCCCATTTTCTGGTAAATTCTTTAAACTCTTTACTGCTGTATTGTGGTCCGTTATCAGAGACTACTTCGTATGGTGTGCCATGTCTTGAGAATATTGACTTCAGTTTCTGGATGACTTGTTTGCTGCAGATGTTGTCCAACTTTGCTGTTTCTGGATAATTGGAGTAGTAATCGACGACAATTACAAAGTCGTTGTTTTGAAACTTGAATTGATCTGTTGCTACTTTCTCCCATGGCTTCTTAGGAAGATTGTGCGGCATCAGAGGCTCTTTCTGCTGGTATTTTCTATAATCCTGGCATACACAGCATCCTTTAATCATCTCCATTATTTCTGGGTTCATCCTAGGCTAGAACAATGTTTCTCTAACTCTAGATTTACATTTCTCGATTCCCATGTGTCCGTCATGTATTTTCTCTTTTATGTCCTTTCTCATGGTCGTGGGAACTATCAGTCATTCTTCTTTCATGATTACTCCGTTAGCTTCTGTGATTTCCTGTCTAAATGGAAAATATGGTGTAAGTTCAACTGGAAGCTGGGCTTTGTGGTTTAGCCATCCATCTTTTAAGACATTGCTTAGCTTCTGCAGGACTTGGTCTTTCTCGGTTTTACGTTGAAATTTGTTAAGCATTGTTTGGCATATCGGTAGATTGGATATTATCACGTGAATTTGGCCCTCTAAATTAAGTTCATCTTCTGGTAGTCGAGGTAGGTATGCTCTTGATAGTGTGTCTGCAACGGGTAAGTTCTTTCCTGGGGTATACTGCATTGTCATGTCGTATCTCTGGAGTTTTAATCTGGATCTCTGGATTCATGGAGGGGCACTTGCAACTGGTTTTGAGAAGATGGGTTGAAGAGGCTTATGATCGGATTCTACAACGAAAGGTTTGCCGTATACGTAATCGTGGAATCGCTGAGTGCCAAACACGATTGCCAAAGTCTCTTTTTTGATCTGTGCGTAGTTTTGTTCTGTTTTAGTCAGCGATCTGTTGGCATATGCTACTGGGACCCATGATTTATGCTTTTTCAGTAGAAGTGCTCCTAGGCCATACTTTGATGCATCAACCGATATCATGGTTTGTAAATTAGGATCGTAGTACTTAAGAGTGGGGCTTGATGATCTTTCTTTCTTGAGCTGTTTAAGGGCTTTATCTTAATGCTCGGTCCATTGCCATTCAGCGCTTGACTCTAATAGTTGTCGTAGACATGTTGTCTTGGATGAATGATCTGAATTAATTTTCTAAGATATGTCACCATAACTAAAAATCTTTGTAGGTCCGACTTGTTGGTTGGTATTGGGATGTTCGTGATCAGTCTGATCTTTTTTAGGGTCTGGTTTTAGGCCTTGATCTGAGAATATGTGACCGAGGAAGGTCATTTCTGTGGTTCCAAAAAACACATTTTTCCTTGTTTAACTTCAAACCTGATATATCAATTCTTTCGAGGACTTGCGAAAGGCGGACACTGTGTTCTTCTCTAGTCTTTCCCCTAATGATGATGTCATCCTGAACATTTGCGCAGCCTTCAATGCCTTCGAGTATTTCGGTTATCTTTTTCTGGAACACTTCGCTTGCACTTAAGATTCCAAAGGGAAGTCTCTTAAATTTATACCTGCCAAATGGGGTGTTAAACGTTAGAATCTTTGAGCTCTCTTCATCAACTTTTATTTGCCAATATCCAATTGACGCGTCTAACCTCGAAAAGAAATTTGCATCTGCCATTTCTGCCATGATTGACTTGGCGTTACGTATTAGGTAGTGTTCTCTCTTTATTGCCTTGTTTAGATCATATGGATCAAGGCATATTCGCAGTTTTCCATTTGGCTTCTCGACTATAACTCGAGAAAATTGTCAATTGTCAATGATTTCGTTTTTTTTCCTTGCGTTCAAGTTCGGTTTTTAGGTTGTTTTTCAATAGATACTGTACTTTACGAGAAGGGTGTACCACCGGGTTTGCATTTGTTTTCAGATTGATGATGTTCTCCAGATAAGCAACCAATATCTCCAAAAACGTGTGCATAATGTTGTGTAATATCAGAATTTCGCTTTATTTGCATTACACGTTTGATAAGATTGAGGTGTTGACTTGTTTGCCAGTCGTAGGATCGGAGACGACTTGATTGGGATGACGAAGAACTGTATCGTATAATGAATCTTTCCTTTTGTTTTTAGTCGTGATATTCATTTATCTGAAATTGGTATTTCTGTTCCATCATATGCGAGTAGTTTCTCTTTCGTTTTGTGTAGTTTTGTGCTTTTTTGGAAGTCATTTAAATAGGCTATGTGGAATTACGTTGGCTTGTGTTCCTATATCGATTTTATATTCGACGAGTAATCCAGTTGTATATACTTCGTTTTGTCCATGATCACAACACTACAGCAGAACTTCCATTAAATGGCCACCCCTGGAAAATAGCGAAATAGTAGCTTAATTCAAATTTAATGGAATTTCACATACTGTAACTCATGCAAAAATTGCACAATACGCCGTAATATATAGACGTAAATAAAGATTTGTTCAGTTGCTCAACAAACTTCTCTACCTTTGATGTTTAGGTATTTTTATTTTTAGATATTTTTAGATATTTTTATTCTCTACCTTAATGATCGCTTTGATGAGGGGCTGTTATTGAAAAAATGTCGTTGCAAGTGATAGGCTGACTCTTTCATTTGGCAACATAATCAGATTAATATTTGATAAAGTGCGTACCTAACATCAAGGATTCCAATGCAGCTGGAGTAGTGAACAAGAAACCGGACCAACGTACAGTTATCAGATTATGAGCGGCCTAGTTGGCTGACAGATACAGAAATTAAATGTACGTCACCCATCTCGTGGCAACAGGGTTTAGTATGTATTCAAAGAGGCCGTTTAAGAACAGTTGTAGATTTATGTTTTGACACAAAATGGAAAATAATGCAAATTTACTTATAATAACGTAGTGGTTTGTGAGGTGACCTTTTAATCCAGGTTGAGAACAATAAAAACTGTTCATAGGGACTTCTGCAAGGTGACCGCTGAATACAGGGACGATGAATACACGTTTGAGTGTACAACCTTTGTTCGGTTTCATAATAGCAATGTCATCGCGTTCCCTCGATATCTTCGCAGTACGAAAGAGAGACTTTGGTGGACTAATGATCGGACTTCATTAAATCAGAATTGTATGTCTAACTTTATTATGAAACATTTTCAGGTCTATTTGTGTAGTTTACTTTCACAGAAATTATTTTACTAATTAATTGAATTTTTATCATTCCTTAAGTTTTGTAAAGTAAAATACAAATCCTGAAAAACAATGACATCTTGAAAAGCCAAGATGAGTTAATAACAAGACGAGGAATAATTGCAATATTTCGACTTTATTTAAAGTCGTTGTCAAATCGAAATGAATTACAAGCAAGCAATTTGGTTTTTACTTCATTTCATAGAATTGTCTGCAGGAACCGGATTAAGTTTTGTCATTTACATATTAACCATCATACATAGGATTACTTTAATTTCAGTTTGTTTCTTTGCTTGAAGGTGATGTCTAGATAATGTCAAAATTTCCGTCGTCCCTTTTATCGCTATGTTTTCTTACTAAAAGTTTTAATTCAGTCCCAACTATTAAAGTCTCAAAAACTCTACACATTACCGACCTCACCTGACTATTCTTTTCTTCCAATTCATAGACATGACAGCAGAAACCTTCAGCTGAAGTTATATATTAGCTAAATCAATGTAAAGTACACTATCCATCCTTAATCGATTGCAAAGTATGCAATCTACAGGTACTTATGTCTTTCCATCAAATTGGGAAACAAAGTGATAACCCTTTGAACCTAACCCAGCATTTGATTCGCTAACACAGACATACCACTGCCAAGATGGTCAATTCAATACAGTAATGCTTAAATTAATATAATCATTAAACTAGACATCGAACATCTGCAACATCTCAACTTCTTCAATATCGTTTTCAAAGTCAAGGAAAATTTAAGTGTGATTACATAGCAAATGTCTTTCTTGTAAGACCCTACAGAAAACTATTTTAAAAAATGCAATTCCCTCAAAATTCAATACAGCACCCTAAGAATCATCTCTCATGAACTATTGAGTGACCTATGAAAGCTGCTCCAAGGAATGCTTCCAAAATATTGCTATATAGACTATTAGCATGACCATGTCTGTTATGTAAACAAAATCTATCAAACTTGAAACATCTGCACTCTTTTTAGCTCATTGTTCACTCCTAAAACATGGAATTTCCTACTCAGAGTGTTTCTTCACAAGTAATATCAAAATGGAGGGCCCTATAGGCAGTTCTGGACAATGTAGAAAAATTTTAAAGGTTACTATTCCAAAAATCAAGAGAGCAACATAATACTGTACAATAAGAGAATGAGTTTCTCTTGTTTCTTGGAAGAATACTACCTTCAAACCTTTTTACATTTTTTCTATAATTCCTCTCATTTGCTGATAATGAATACACAAGCCAAATATTTTGTTTACCATATTTTCCTATATATTACTTCCTAAGAAATCAAAAAAATGACAATTTACTTACAGTATGCCATCTCATCCAAGAAATTAAATCAAACACAAAATAAGTCAGTGTTATACTTTGTTGTACTTTACTGACCAAAATGTTTACATGCATTTACAAAGCCAAATTCCTAGTCATAACGTCTAACCTTAGCTTGTACATGTAGCAAAAAAGGCATTGCAGTGACACCATTTACACGGAGCCCCATAAATAATACATAAACATAAAGCATACCAGTTTTAACAAATGTCAGGCAAATAATGTACCATCTGACATATTAAATTAAATATCATGCATTGGTACTCTTCCAGTACTGGTAGAAATTTCAATATCATGAAAAGTTTAAGTCTGATTGCAAGGCAGAAGCCATTCAGAGTACTAATACAACCACCAGGAAATTGAATGTGTCACTCCTGTAAGTCATGTTTCATTCTTATACAGAGGGATTTTTACAGCGAATTTGCCATCAGATTTTTTCATTACTCCTACCATTTACTCATAATGAATGCTGCACACAAGCTGAATATTTAATTAACAGTATTTCCTACCACCTTATTACCTATCCAATAAAACAATCATAATACAGTACACTTATCCCATCATATCCAAGAAATTAATAGACACAAAAGCAAGCCTGTCTTTTAACAACACATCATCCCATCTCTACTATATCTCAAATTTTCATAATTCCCAAGAATCAAATTAACCGAAGGTTTTGTCTTTGCATGCCAAAAATAAAATTGTGGTGTACAAGATTACGAATCACAATAACCGTTTACACACAAACGTAACCCTTTACGTCCACTTCATGTACTTCTCAAAATCATTTCATTTCATTCAACAATAACATCCTAGAATATTTTTAAAAGCCGAAGCGCTTCACAAAACCTATCTTCCCTATGACGTTCTATCTCTGTACGTTCACTTTCATTTGTAAAGTAACGGCAACAGTACACTGATTTACATGTTAATGAGAAAAAAATCAACAAACCGTAAGCGTCTTACTTATTCATCACGGTGCGCAACTCTGTTACCAATCTCTGACTGCATAAATACTTCACGAAAATTGTTAACAAATATCTTCATCCATTTCATTTCTCCATGAACTGATGCTCTTAATAGGCACACGATGTTTTAACGACGCCTGATTCAGGGCTAAATGAATCACTAAATAAATAATTATTCATGTCTTGACTGAGTAAAGGATTTTGTTCGAGACCTCTTTTGTCAACCTACAGTCGGCCACTAAACGCGATTCTGTTCTGACGACCTTTGACTTGGAAATATCCGGCCACACGAAGATTGTCGTATTACCCGCCAAGCCGAAATAGCGGGAAATTTGAATCAAATCCGGGAAAACCCTCAAAAATTCCCGAGTAGTAAGAGACATATTTATGGGAAAGCATAAGGAACGTATTCCCACCTCTATATAGCATGGATAACTTTCTTCTTTTAGTGGCGTAAATCATGGGGGAAGGAGGGGATGTATCCTCCCCACTTTTCAGACAAGGAGGGATGACTATTGTGATCACCTCCCTCACTTTTAAACTTGAGATTTTAGAGATAGTATGAGAGTGTCGAATCTAGTATTCTAGCAGATTCATTCAAATATTACATTTGCTGTGCCTTGTTTTCTGTTGGTTACTGCATCAGTAATTACACATCAGCCAGCTACAAGGTAGGTCGGCGTGATTATTATTCCTACGTGGTCGCAGTTTTCCGTTTCGTAAACAGATTTTGCCATCCTACTGTTCTCGCCTTCCCCAAGTGTACATTCGGTGCCCTAACGCCGTTTAGTCGCACCAACAAAATACATGGTCAAATTCTTTTTTCTGTTTTCTATCCTTGACTTTAAATTCCACGACAGATTATCCGGGTCACCTAACCCAATCCAAAACCCTAACCTAACTATCCGAGTAGGAGGTTTAGTGCCTTGTTTATACCCTAACTTGAACCACTCGTCGCTATATAACTCTGATTTTAACATCTTGACTGTACGAAAATTTGAAGAAAATCAAACACTGCGGAGTAACTAAAAAGCAGTTTGAGTACAAATAAAATAATATAAAATAAATAAAAAGTTTATTTCGCCACGGATTTGGATCCTCTTACTCCCGATCCGTATTGGCTCCATTAACCACTACACTAGGCTTGCAGGCTCTATAAGGCCATCTTGCAGGAATACTGCATACATCATCATTTAGTGAGGTTCCTCAATGGAAAGCTTAACAAAATTGGGATGATAAAGACGGTTTACGAAAGGAAAATAGGCAGTCCTTCACGCGTGCGCCTTCGGATTGGTGGCCTTGATTGGGGATGTGATCACGATGAGAATCATGCATGGGAAATATGTCATCACAGACAAAAAGAAATATTGCATTGTAAATATTTCATGTGTTTGCCTTCTAACAATGTAGTAGATCTACATAGTAGATCAACCCAAAGTTCATTAAAACACCAAAATGGTGTTCATTATTAAGGTTTGTTTTATTCTATCCTAATGGCCTCACACTAACACAGCTGGGTTTCCCAGATTTAGGACCCTTAAATTGTTAGCATGCTAGCACTAATTAATTTTGAACTCAAGCAGTAATTGTTTTCGAGAAACTTCCCTCCTCCCTCAACATTTTTCAAGGATTTACGTCCTTATTCTCTTTTTCATTATTCATTTATTGTTTTAAATATTAGTATGACTTTCGAGGGAAAAATACAATCGACACAGTTAATCTCAGGAGTTTGCTAGATTGGGATATGAAATGTATACTGTGTTTTAGTCTCGATATCAGGCGAAGAGTGGTTTTTCAAACCTAGCTTTCGTGATTTCCTATTAGTTTTATAGGCTGGATCTCTAGCCATAACTACAGTAAGGTTTCATATAAAGTTGAAAAATATGCGAACGGAGGGGGAGACGATGGTGTAAAGAATGGTGCAGTGGCCTTCACAACAATGGTGCGAGATCAACATGTCTACCATTCCCACGATATTTGCTCTCTATCGAAAGTAGCCAGGCAATCTTACAGTTGAAAGAGACTTCGATGGAGCTAATGTTTCTTTCGAAACGTGTCTGAATCGCTGAGGAAGAGAACGATGAAAGTTCAATAATCATGTATTTCACCGTTTTCCTGTGTAACAGAAGCTCAAGAGGATAATTATTCTTAAAACTTTAAAGTTTGTAAGATGGATTTCGTGAGCGTTTAATTCACATTTCAATATTCGTTTGAACTTGAGAAAACTTGACTCAAGTCAATGAACCTTGTGGAGTAGTTTTACAACCAAAAAAAGTTAACATCGAGTACATCACAGGTTTGTCCTATTGTCTTCTCCGGAATATATTCAGGAGCTTTACTGCAGATGTAAAATAGTCAACTGAGGGTTGACCACATGAAAAACGCTAACCGTCTCACCTCACAATATGTTTCTCAATCGTATTCACCAGAGGCAAGTACAGCGGTTTACTTTTATTTTGGGAGGGTGCTGAAAGGGGACAAAGGTTCACATCGGGGAGCGTAAATATTCAGATGAAGCACATAATTATATCACCTGAATTCTTCTATTCTTGAGCAGGCTTACAAACATTCTCACAAATTTTTCCATATCGACGGATTTTGTACGTTCAGACGCAGTGCTTAGACAGCTGAGATTACTTAACCTGTTGTCTGACATTGTGGAATGTAAATTAGTCTTTACAATCTTCAAAGTAAAGAAGTTGGGATCACAAGCAGCATTGCTTACAGATATTGTAAATGCAATCTTGCACAGCCGAAAAAGTTCATTGAAAACCTGTTTGAAAGTTTTCATAACCCTTGCAAACTTAAGTAAACAAGTGGACTTTTCCATACCACGCTTGACCTTTTGTTCTAAGATTCTCTTTGCCTGGTGTAGCTCGTGACTGAGGTCATGTACATCTATTTCATATCCCTTTGCTAGTACCTGCAAAACTACTTTGTCTAGAAAGTGGACCTATTAAGACTCAGTACGTGGATTCCATTCATGATGTGGCAGTTGGATGTCGATAACTGCAGCTTAGTTTCTCAGGTCATGGAGTCAAAGATAGAATAGAAAATGTACGTTTTGAATTCATCCTTGTTAGCTAAATCTATACGAGTAAAATGTAGATATTACCACTAATTCTTCAAGTGGCGTGTTCAGACAGGGAATTCTCCTCTCAACCTTTTGAGTACAAGAAATATTGTAACTATTGGCACTAGCAATAACGTCTGCCGAAATGCCATGGGAGCAACAGTCATCTCGATTGAGCTCAAAAGATTATCGCACTGTCTTGACAATATCAATAGCCCTATATATATATATATATATATATATATATATATATATAGGGCGACTAAACTATGGAATGAACTTGAGGATGATATTAAGAATATTTCTAATATCGAAACTTTTAAGATTTTAATAAGGAAAAAACTATATAAAGAATGTTGGAATAGCTGCATGAATAGTTAACTTTTTAACTTTTTAACTTTTTATCTTGTTATTAATTGTAATATATAGTTTAAATTCACGTAGGTTGAGTAATTAATGATGTTAATGTAAATATAGATTTGTAACGTACATAATCATTAATTGTAATTATTTCTGAAAAGCCAGAATAGAGGAATAAATTACTTTAATAATAATAATTAATAATAATAATAGCCCTAGTAAGATCAATTGTCGGCTATTGCAGCATGTATGCGAGTGCCTTTGTGTCACCAAGGATCTTTCGGATGACTGGTAGAAGGACAATGAATTTGACGTCAATCTGTGCAAGTAAGTCTCGTGCATCTACTACTCTGCCAGGGTTGTCTTCGTTAATATCATGAAACACACGAATTACGGCTGCCAGTCGATCGACGATAATAAGAAAAGCACCTATAGACCTTCCGTGTGTCACTTTAAAGTTCTTTCGGCACGCTCCCAAACATTTCGATTTGTATTTTAAGCAAGTTTTGGTGCACATAAAAGCCAAAAATAAGCACGAAGAATTTCCAGACCAAAGAAAAGAAATCTGTTGCCTCCGGGACTGATTTCACTACATGTACAAGGACTAGGTTAATACAATGTCCATAGCAGTGAACATAGAAAACGTATTTTGCGACAGCCTTAAAGTGTTTATAAAACCAATCTTTTGCATATGACGTTTTGGTATCATTTAAAAATTTAAAATAAGCTGAGTCCGATGGTTATTTTAGTTTTTTTCGTAAATGCTATAAATCCGAAAATATCTTCCTCTAAAGTTCGTTTTACTGAGAAAGAATTCCTCCAAACACGTCCGGGGCCTGAACCCAAGTTGCAGAAGGTGATGACGTCGGTGGTTGTGTAGCGCACAGGTCGTTCGTGAACACGTAGTACAAATTGTACAAATCAAAACATGTCTGATAGCGAGAATTCGTCGAGTGATTCCTTTGAAAAAAGTAATTTTAGCTGGGGAAGTGATTCTGATGAAAATCTGAGTTATTTTGTCGCCGGAGGAATGTACACACCTTATACATGTGAGCATTAGCTAAGCGCCAAAGAAGAGACGATGGCCATGGCGACGAGGAAGAAAAGGACGAAGATGGCTTGTTGCCATATGACTTAGAGTAACGATTTAGCGAGAAGTTATCTGTGGAAAGCTGGTAAGAATTTACATCGACATCTGCATTTTTTTAATTTTATGTATTTGATCTTGTATTTTTATTGCGAATGCAGGTGCTCTTGTGGGAATTGCCAGGTGGAACATTTGATAAACGTTCGTGAATTTCGGTGTTGCTTTGAGGTGTTAGAAGCGACAGGAAAGTTTACATTCATCGGCAAAGATCGTGACTGTATTTTAAACCATGATGATTTCGCTCCTTTAACACATCGTACAGTACTTCTGCAGGCTGGGCCATTGTTACGAGACAAAAATGGCAGGTATTACAAGCAGAGGGAAAGATCGGATAATGCCGAAAACAAGTGAGTGTGCTTGAAAATCAAAGACTTTCTTTATCAACTCGAACGTTTTGCTTTCTTTATTACCGTTCAAATCAGGCGAGTATATAACTGACTATGTACCCAAAATATCTAGATTTCTGAGGGCAGTTTCATATCGTTGGTTGGCACGTTGGTTATTCGGTCGAATGGGATGGGAGAATACATGACCTCTGCCAGCTTGCGTGTATGGTCACATAAGAAAAACATTCACGACTTCAGAATCAAAAGGCTATGAGTCTGGAAAAGAACGTGCCGAAGCAGACGACTGAAATGCTAAGGGTAGAAATTTTTTATCACACATTTTTAAATTGTAAATAGAGGGAAATATTTTATAAATATATACAAATTTTATCAAGGGCAATGCGTTTATGGATGGCCTCGCATTGTTTTAAAACATTTTCTGCATTGCCTTGCTTTTTTCTTTTGGCTTGGCTCACTGCTGGTGGAAGCTTCTTGCTGAATTTCCTCCAAATGCATTTGTTCAGCAGCTATATAAAAAAAAAAAATCAGTGATTCTTTTACTGAAAAATTCATTATTATTATTATCTTTATTATTTATGAGTGTACTTTGTTAGCATTACCTGCTGGAAAAAGTTCTGTTCTTGTTTGCTTTCTCTCATGATGGCGTTTAATGGCTTCATCTTTGGAGCGCCTTTGAGGAAATTGGTGAGTCAGAGGTTCAGGGACCTTGGCGCTGTATCGCTCTCTCACTGCTTCTCTTTGTGCTTTTGAAGTGCTGAACATTACCATTTTGATATCTGAAACATAACCTTAAAAGAAAATTTAAAGACTTTTAGCAGAGGTATTGTTTCGCCTTTCAAGAACAAGTTTAAGGCCTTTCCAACTGTAATCAGGGCCATCAAAATGAACAGTAATCAATAATTACCATACGTTGGTGGCTCGGCAACCTCCCTCACAACTTCATCTCCCAATTTGAATTTAGGATACACTACATTCACATAATTGGTGCCATCTCTGCTTTTCCTGATTTTTCTTCGCAGGTTTTCATTGAAGTGAAGGCGAGCCAATATGTGCCTGTATTATCATAATTGATGTGCAAATAAAATACTGGATTGGCTGTAACAATGGTTGTTTGATAAATCATAAAAACTTGATAATGACATTAAGAGAAATCTTGAAATATTATGACCTGCTTACCTGCAGTATGTTCCAAGCCATGAGAAGCATAACATTTTGGGGTGCCACTGGTTTAATGTGGAGTGAAACCCCTCCAAGCAGCTGGTATCTGCATTTGGTGAGAGGTGTTTGATGGCATTTGGCAGGGTCTTCTTCATCAAAATGTCATGCATCTTCTCATATGCTATTGTACCTAGAAAGCAATACCAAATGTAATTATGTAAGCTAAATATGAGCTATAATAAACTGAGATATGATATTGAAAGTGCCTGTTGTCAATAACTGTTGCTGGTTCACCTTTTTTTATCCACTCCCGTGGCTCTATATCACCATGTGCACACTCGGTAAACAAACCATCAGGATGATCACTGTGGCAATCAGAGATGTGGCGGATCAAAGATTTCCATTTTGCCAGTATCATTGACTGGAACCCTTCTTTAGTGGAGGTGGAACACCAGTATACATGGTTCTTAACTGCCTGAATCCAGTCTGCAATCAATTCACATCCCTTTTGTCTACTGGCAGGAAACATTTTCTTTGAAATATTTTTTGCTATGTGCCATTGGTCAAAATAATGAAGTGTAGAGGGGTTCCATTCTCTTATCCATTTGGCAATCCCCTTATGCTGATCAGACACAAACACCTTTATCATGATCTGTCTCTCCTTCAAGTGAGAAAAACACAACTGAGCCCCTTTCAACTCCATAGCATTGCTATTTCCGGTTTGAGTAGCCTAAAAATATTTAAATTAGTGTGAAATAACAATAAATTTTCATTTTTATACTTTTGAACAGATATAGTTTAACCTGGAAAAGTAAACAGTTAGGCTAAACACTGGTTTCAATGCACTTGTGCTATAACAACATCAGCACACTGAATATAGCTTGCAAAAGTAAACATATAATTTATATTTGTTTTTTTTTACAAATTTATTTTTTATTTTTTGACATAACTTAATCAAATAAGAACTCGGTTTAACATTTGAATCTGAACTGTTTATTATTTTGGAGCAATTTAAATTATAAATCAAGCTTAAAACTTTATATATTCGATTCTAATTTTAACATTCAGGGTTTAACAAAAAACATCCCTAAAAGCCAGCAAGAAAAATATTCACCTGTAAAAGTTTTTATGATCAAACATACCTGTAACAGTTCGAAGTGTACAATTTTCATTTCTGGAAAAGTAAACATTGTATATGCTCCATACTTTGCAGAATGTCCCATTGAGTCAAACCGCCCATCTCCAGCAAAAGCTATTTCATCCATATTTTTAATTTTGCTCAGTAGTGATGACTGGTATCGTTCCCAATGTTCTAAAATAGCTGGGAAAAGGAACCTGCTTTGGTGGTAAAAGTATGTCCTTATATTGTATGCACACAAGTTCATGTGCCTGAAAAGCAGAAGAACCTTACTAATGGAAGCACCGGCCATGAGAGTTGAAAAGCTGAGGAGAATGTTTCCAGCAGGGTACCTTCCAAATAGATATGGCTGACTTTCCCAAGTAAAACCAGATTTACAAGATGAGCAATGCTGGTTTACAGTAACCATGGTGCCATTTTTTTGCATAGTTACTCCTGGCTTCTCAGCTTTACAATTATAACAGAAGAGGGAGAAGAGCATTATCAGGCAACTGTAAAAAACAATAAATGTTGGCTCATCTTGAGGCAGGGCATCAGATTCCACACTGAAAATGAAAAAAAGAATTGTAAGCATTACTATGCAAAGGTCTAAAAGGCCAATTTGTAATAAAGGTCATTCTAAAATATAGGGAGGCAGATTAGTTTCTAACCACAAAAATGTAAAATAACAGCAGTTCTGTCTGAATAACAGCTCTCTCAACTTCTCTACCGGTTCAAAAAGTCAAAAACCTATTTACCTAATATTATTTTGGGATGCTGCTGTACCAGTACTGTCATCATCATCACCATACTCTTCATTTTCTGCTGTTTCCTCCAACACATTCCAATCTGGATCCTCATCCTTTTCTTCCCTCTTTTCCTCACCCTCCTCACTTTCATCATCAACAAATTCCAAGTTAGGCTCATCTTTTTCTTCACCACTGTGCTCACTATCAAAATCACTTCTGTCACTACCAGAAGACAAACTGTCTTCTGCTGTGCACGCATTATTGAGCTCTGTCAATTGCTGTAAAACAGTAGTGACACAAATATGTTTCAGATCTTTTAAAATTAACATTGTACAATTGTACAGTCTAAGCACGCATACCCGCTGTAACTGTTTATTTAGTTTTCTCAAATGACGAACTTCTGTTTCCAAAATAGCCCGTCTTTGTTTAATTTTGCGGTGCGAGTCTTGCAGCTTTTCCAGTCTGTCTGAATACTCGTCGCATTTCTCACATGGCTCGACAGGAGCTTCGACCGGCGTGCGTGACAATGGTGATATAGCATCTTCAATGGTGTCGTTGTTTTCGTCACTACATACCATCACAGAAACGTTAGCTTCTCCAAACTCTTACAAATTTTCCGTAAATTCCTGTGCTGCTGTTGGATAGGGTATTGCCTTATTTGAATCCTGCATTATCTACGACGAAATGTAAATAAATTCACAGAATTCTAATCCAGAATTGCGTGACAGTGTACAAACCCAAAACAATATTGATTATTTCAAATGAATTCAAGAGCAAGCTGTGAAATTAAAACGCAAACTTCCTAGTCTATTTGGTGTGTCAGGGCTTAATATCTATATGCTTTTTTTATCATTCACATTATTGTCAATTCATACATATTCATAAGCATTTTACTCACCACACGGTGCTCACGCGATGACAAACCAACGTTCTGTGTCGAAACACCCGCACAATCGATCGTCGGTACCGCGTCTTTTTTCAACCATCTTCTTGACTTAAATTGGGAAGCATTTTCTGTTTGCCCTAAATTCAAGTCAAGTCGCTGCTCGAAACAGGAGGGTTCGAAATGAGCCGAACAAAGCACAGATGTCGCAGATGGTTTCCAATTAGCTCGATGTCGTTGGACAAAGCGCGTCCATTGCTCTCGAGAACTCTTGTTCTGAGGAAATTTATGCATCGATATTCCCTGAGTTTTCGAACTGTTGTTACGGCTGACATTTTGAAGGCCTCCACCTACACAATATTTACCTGAGACTCTCTTTTTTTTCATTTGCATTTGCGTGACACCTTTGCGCTCCATTGCTCACGCATATAGAAATAAATACGTAAGTGAACACAGAACTAAACAAGTACGCAACCAGTGACGTCACATGCCCATTTGGCCGCGCACAAAATGGCTGACGATTGTACGAGGACAATGCCTTCTTAGGATGCAATTTTCCGCTACAAAGAATGGTTTATTGACCAAAAAATTTTTACTGTAGGCTCTTTAAGGTTTATACTGCGTATTTAAAACAAAAAATGAAAACATAAAAGTTGGTTTCATAAACACTTTAATTCGAGTTAACACTGCTGAATGACTTCCACTCATTACTGCAGCGCCATCATATCCTTGACTAACTAGGTATTGTTTGTATTCCAGGCGATATCTTTGCAAACACTGCGATATTGTATATTCTAAACTTTCATTATCCAAACGCTTAGCTTCCAGAAAAAGTAAAAAGTTTTCGTGGATTGCCCCATTTAAGTAGAACCTTAGAACAAGAGACAGTCCTTTCTTCTTTATGTGTTTGGTCTCATATCCCATGATGGAAAACTGTTCACTCTCTTTTACTTCACGAACGATCTGTGTTCGTACGATATCTGCTGAGCATTGCACAACTTGGTTTTAAATGGTGTTTGCTAGTATGCTTGGAATTCTGACGTTCTGTCATCTTCCTCTTTGTCAATAGATTATGTTTTGCAAGTAGCTGTAAGATTTCCAGAAAGTTTTCCTTATTCTTTGACGGCTTTCACTTCCAGTGTCCTCTTTGATCAATATTTTGTGCTACAGTTAACAGAAGAACTTCTGCAATGATCTTCATGTACAGTTGCTTCTATTGTATCTTCTTCTTGTGACATTTACTCATCATAGCTGTTGCTGTCTGCCATCTTCTTATGCTCTTTCCAGGCCACCATTGAATGCATATGATATTCTGATTTTGTGTGCGAAGCAATGATATGAAAATTAAAATTGAATAGTGCCTTACCTTGTGTGACCCAATATAACCACGAAATGTTACACAATTTCATGCATTCTTTGTTTAACATTATCAATTTGCCCTGTTGCAACATTGCATGGCCAAAAGGACTTCTGAAACACTTCTGATATTGACCCAATTCCCATCGGGCTATCTTGTAATGTAGTATCCTTATGATAAGTTTAAGGTGCCTCTAGACAAGTTGAGGAATCCAATTACATGAATTTGAGAGAACGGATAAAATAGTTCAGATTTCTGGTTCACCTGACACCGTAGAGCGGCCGCTCTCTCACGTCGCCAACTACCAATAAAGTATGATCCATTAGGAGGACGTTGGCAGGGGAGCTCATACTTACGTAATCTGACGTCATAATCAGATCCTTTAGATAAACTCATTTTTCACCCTGTAGCCAAAATAAACTAATATTTTTGGGTTTTGCCATATTTTCAAGCCATGGTAAAGTCTTGATTTTACACGTGTCAATATAGGGAGAAAAGGCTCGCCCATATAAGGAAAATTACTTTTTCAAAATTTATCTTAGATTATATTTAAGTTCTATGCACTGAAACTTTCTGAATGGTACATTGTACTAGTCACACTAGTCTTTTACTTCCAGAGAATATTTGCATTTAAGCCAGTTTTTTACTAGGCGAATTTTGTCCCGCTCATTGACTTTTCATTGTTTTAATTGAATAGATCCATTATTAAGTCCAGGCGAAAGCTCATAAGACCAAAAAATTCCCTTCGCTTGAAGAAATTCATTTAGTGGAAAACGACTTTTAAGCTTTCAGCATTTCAGTGAAAATTGTTGTCGTTGAATTGCGGGCGTGAATCAGATGCAATGCTGCACTCATAATAATCTAGGAATATCGTTGACGGACGCTTCGTCATGATATCTGGATAGTGAATAAATGGTTGGGAATGGTGTTCAGGAATGAATTCCTTATACTGAGATTAACAATAACATTTCCATTCGACATTATAATAAAACTTCGACCTTTAATGCAAGTATTACTCTTTTTACATTGGATCCATTTGCAAGTATAACTTCTCACACTGGATGTAGAACTTTGGCCAAGTTCCTGGTAGGATGTTTCATATTTCAGCAGGTATAGCATTGGCCTAGATTTTAAGAGTCGCGAATTCAAGAGACACAAAATGTCTGAAAGTTGTCTTACTTGCGTGGGCTCGTAGATGAATATTAAAGAATGCCTTGGGTCAATTTTTAACTTTTTAATCCTTTAGCTACTGAAAATCTTTGAAGTGTTTTAAATCAATCCATTTAGCAAGGGATTCTGGATTATATTTTGATTGAAGACAGGGAGACGTCTCCCACATGAAAGGCGGCTGGACTGTTTTGTGAGCATATAGGAATAAAATAAAATGTCCACAATCTAAGATCCCAGGTTTCCGTTTACCGGTTTGGGTAGACGCTGCAGAGACTTTGCGCCGGTGAACTCAATGTTGTCGAAAGGAAAAGAAATTAAAAAATTGGCCGAAGCCATTGATTTGTTGAGTTGTTTCGAATGAAATCCCGAAGAACAGGTTTGGTGGGTCGATCGGCATGGAAAGAATTAATGTACAGTATATCAGGGTTTTCCTGAAATAATTTTTTATACTGCTGATTAGGGTCCAATCCTTATTGCCATAACAGTTCTTCACAACATGCCTGAGCTTGTTTCGGAGACGGTTAGCAAGATGACGCTCGGTGTTTGGCTTCTAAGCTAGTCATAATATACTAGTGATTTAACGAGCGTGAGATCGGATATTTCTATTGAACTGATCTGACAAATTAGATGAATAAGCCGATTATTGTTGAGGGCAATTTTGCTTCCTATTTTTTTTTTTTAAATATTTTCCTATATTGATAAGTCTTGCTTACTTTCCCGGTTTGAGCGGGGAATACGAAAGACATCCGTCCACTCATGAACCAATCAGATTGTATTGTTTCGGATATTCAGATCAATAATCTCCACAGCCATACATAAACGCCCCGCCTTAAATTCCACATGGCTCGGTTTCATTTGTTCTTTTGGTGAGAATATATTCAATAGGCCCTGGAAATTTGTTGTGTAAAAGCCTGGTGTCACTTTCTGTCAGTAAATAGGGAATGCGGGGCCTTATACAATAAATGAAAACAATGGTATAACTATGAATTCATATTCCTCTCAAATATTACCCTCAAAAAATTCCCTTCTGATATACCCCTCTGATATTTCCCCCAAATATTCCACTGTAATAACCCTCACGCTACTCCTTACGAGGTGTGATCAAAAAAGTTCCGAGACCTCGTCTATGAAAAGCAGAAAACGTACCAGATTTAAATTTAGCCACAATCCCTTTCGAAGTAGTCATCTTATGCAGCGATAAACCGCTTTCAGCGCTTCTGCCAGTGTTGGAACCCTCCCTGGAAGTCCCGCTCTGTAAGGGTGTCAAACACTATCTGCGATTCGCTCCGGATCTCCTCAACGGTGTCAAAACGGCGACCCCTAAACTTGAACGTCATCTTAAGGAAGAGGAAGAAGCTGCAGGGGGCCAAATCCGGCGAGTAGGATGGGGGGAGCAACGATTGTGTTGGTGGGGCTCAAAAACTCGCGTTTTTCTACGCAATGTGAGCAGGCGTCTTGTGATGTTGGAGTACCCAGTTACCATTGCGCCTCAGTTCAGGTCGTTTCCGCCGAATGTTTTCCCTCAGACGGCTCAGAACGGCACAGTAGAACTCGGAATTGAAAGTCTGACCGTGGGGGACGAATTCACGGTGCACGATACCGCGAATGTCAAAAAAACCCCGACAAGGATGCTCTTGGTCGCGCTCCTGACCTGTTGCGCTTTCTTCGGTCGAGGAGATTGCGGGCTTTTAAACTCTGAAGACTGCTGTTTGGTCTCTAGGTCGTAGCCGTAGACCCAACTGTCGTCACCCGTGATCATCCTCGACATGAAGGTTGGATGAATTCGAGCATGCGGAACGAGATCCTCGCAGACTTCGACGTTGTGCTACTTCCACTCGAGGGTCAGAAGCCTTGGCACAAACTTGGCAGCGACACGGTGCATGTTCAAATCGGACATGAGGATTGCTTGAACTGACCCAAATGACAAGTCGACGACGTCAGCTATTTCACTGATAGTGACCCGACGATTCTGACGCACAATTCGTCCAATTTCTTCGATCTTTTCAGGGATTGTGCTTGTTGAGGGTCGCCCTGACCTCTTGTCATCCTCCAGTGACGTCCTATCCCTCTTGACGCGCAAGTGCCACTCAAAACACCCCACATGGCTCACTGCTTCATTATCGTCGGTCTGCTGGAACATTTCAAGTGTTTGTGTTGCCGTTTTCCTGAGTTTGACAAAGAATTTGATGTTTCTTCCCTGCTTAAGTTTAAGGTCAATAAGTCCAAATGATTACACCATGACGACACGCGACATACTGACATATGACAGTCACTGCTCGCTCATTCTGCGTGCACGTGACTGTCGCACGCTAAGTTTTTTGTATCAGGGATAGTCTCAGAACTTTTTGATCGCACCTCTTATCTTCCGTCTAATTTAAAAGGGAAAAAAAGAACACCCAGTACAATTCAACAATTCACATTTTAACAAGTCTTATCAACACGTGTAAAACATCTCACATTTTAAATACAATTGAGCAGTTGCTTATATTGAAAGCATATGACTTAGCTTGGGAAACCCTATCGTCTACCTTAAATTCCTTTGTTGCTGGCCATTCATGAAGCAGTCGTCTCATTGTAAAACGTCTTAAACAGAGTCTTTATCTTTTCAACTAACCCTTTGGTAGGTATGTATGTATGTATGAAGAGAACTTATATACTTGTGACCTGTTCACTCGGATTCGATTTGACGCTAATTTTGTGCTCAAAAAATCTCGTTCAACTCACCACCCATGTTAAGCAAGTTCTAGCTTATTAAACTATCCAAACCTGTCTTTTTGCAATTTAAACATACCTCTTCAAAATCTCACTACGAATGTTCTTACCTCTGTTGCTTTATTTTAGCGCTTTAGATACGCATTCTAAAAAATCCACAACACAAAAGCATCTCTTAGCTATTGTCTCTCAAGTCATTCTCCTGCATGTGTAATATAAGTAAGATATTTTGAGGCCCCTCGGGAATATGTGATTGATTCACCTCGGGCTTTGTCCTCTGTGAATAAATCACATATCCCCTCGTTGACTCAAAATAACCCATACATATACATATACAAATATATATAGATATATCTGTGTACAAGATGCCTGTACTTACTCGATCACAAGCTAGGTCAAGGCCAGCCACTAGACCTGGTAGCTTCCCCTGGGACTAACACCCCTAGCAGACTACAATATCTTCGACAGGGTAATGCCGTAGTTGATACAACAAATGGGGATGGAAGTGACCTTGTTGTGCAAGCCAATGGAGATTTGGTCCAAAATTTTACCATCTCTAAATGTAAAAATTTTCGATGTAAAACATGCCCAGCTCTTGATACTAAAACAGAGCTGATAAGTAATGTTACTGGACGCAAGTACTAGATTATCAATCATTCCAGTGAAAATCTTTCATGTAAATCAAGCAATGTAGTTTACCTTCTCAGCTGTGATATTTGTCATACCCAATATGTAGGTGAAACAGTATTGCCTTTGAACAAACGAATAAATATCCATCAGGGGCGGATCTAGGATTTTGGAAGGGGGGGGGTCCAGGCAATTCGTGAGGGCACAATAATGTGGGCAGACTATGGAAGGACGTATTTTCAGTAAATTACAAAAATGTTGATAAGTAGCAATATATCAGGTTAATCCTAATGACAAGAAGCCATTAGACTTTGTTAAATTTTATGTACATAGATAATTGGTGAAATCATAGGCTGTATTACAGGGATGGATCCAGCAAATTTAGTGAGGGGTTTCTTACTGCTGCAGGTGTGAGAATAGTAGGGGGGGTCCGGGGGCATGCTCCCCCGGAAAATTTTGAAATTTTAGATGCTCGGAAATGCAATTTCCTGCATTTTCAGAAGACGTTTCATAAAAACATGCAGGTACCTTTATTCCTCAAATTGTACCATTTTAGCATCACTTACTTCTTCCAATTGATATACTGTACAAACCTTGGAGGCCACAATTTTCCAAGGATAGTGTTTCACAAATGATTTTTGTAGCACAAAGGCTGCAAAACTGATTTATGGAGTACCTCCCCAAAAGTTTCATCACAGTTTCGATGGGTTCACTTTAATTGCCCGTGAGGTTTTAGCCAATAATATGAAGTTTCGATGGGTTTCCGTGGGCTTCACGCAAGAAGCACTGGTTTCCGAGTTTCCACGCAGTGGCTCACGCCACACGCGAATCCTCTACGCTCATTCGGTTCGATTTTGCGGTGAATTCCGCCAAATTTGGTGTCCGGTGGTGCCAGCGGGGAGAAGCGATAATAAACACAATAAAAGCAAATACATTGTGCATGCTCAATTTTTAGGAAAATTTGATGGGTTTCCGAAACCCAGTAAACAGGTCTGGATCCACCCCTGGTATTCAGAATGACTAGGTTATTAACGACCGGCGCCATTTTGTGCTGATTGCTGTACGATACGGGAATGTCCTGAACGGAGCGTCAACGGGCAAAAATATTCGGGGTTAGAATTGCATGAAATTTTTTTTGTTTTCTAGAACTGCTGGCTCCACATTTTGTCACTTTTTTGTCAGGAATTCAGCTTCACAACATCAAATCTACATACAGGCACTATTTTCACAACAGCAAATGTGATCTAAAAATTTTAAGATGACTTTTTAGAGGGGCACTTTGAAAACTAAGGGGGGGGTCCGGACCCCCTGGACACCCTGCTGGATCTGCCACTGTCCATCGCACTAATAAACAGGGTTGTGAGAATTTTATCCAACACTTTTCTTCCTCTTGCAAAAAATGCTTTTCCATACAAATTATTGAACAGTTTCCCGGTACAGGATATAATCAAAGTGGTAAAATTGATCCTGCCATGCGCAATAAACGATTGGCAGCTGAGGATGTTTGGATGAAAAAACTGAGAACTATATTTCCAAATAGATTAAATGAAAGAGCTAAGGAAATAAACAGTCAATTTTCAGACAGTGAACCAATTAACATATTTCCACCACTACCCGCTCTGGCAGAAGAACAGCTAGATCAAGAAACCACAGAAATTGCCGATACAGTGAAGCCACCACACAGCAGTTTTTCTCAGAACTTGATTGCCTCATCGGAACAGACATAAAAAATTCTTTTTACAAAATTCGGTTATTTTTAGATAAAACTAAAAAGAAAGTGCTGAAAAATATTGCTGACAAAATAATAAATTACAAAGAAAATTTGACAAATTATGAAGCTAAGGAACAGTGGTATTTATATGTTCTTGACATTATTGACACCAAAATTTATAAGATCCCACCAAAACAGCTGCCTAAAGTCATTCCAAAAAATATCTGTGTTGTTTTCTTCACTAACAAAGGTATGGATGACATAAATTTATCCAAAATATTTCAAAACCCAGAAGTCACCTCATGTTTACCAGAAACTCTGCAAAACTCAGAAAACCTTGTATGTATCACACACAAGTTAGGTGCACCTATTCGAAGTAAGATTTTTAACTACAAAAAAACCGTAGAAGCCATGTGTATAGAGGAAAATTTTAGACTTGACATCAATTCATGTGAATGTAAAAATTCCCAATTTTGTGATCCTCACCATGGCCGCATTTTAACAGGTGACCTTCGAATTATAGAAAACCGTAATTTAAGAAAACGTCTTACCAAAGGGCCAAATTTCTGACCTAGTACAACTATTCGTTATGATAAGTGCAAAAAAAGTGATTGAACATGCAATTGAATCTTTTATTGAAAAGTTGTCTTCCAAAAAGAAATTAGATAAATCTATTTTCAATGAATGGAAAACTAAAGTACTTAAAAAAGTTTCTGACAAGATAAGAGTTCTTAAAATTCATAAGAAACCAAAACCAACCAAACTAATTTTGAACGATCCTGAAGTGCAGTCATATCTTTCAAGTTTACACGAAAATTATGTCGTTGTGCTAATTGATAAAGCTGGTAATAATGTAACTTTGTTTGTAAATCCTATTACGTGTATTGAATTCTTTTGGAAATAGGAATTTGGGGTAACATATCGGATAGTTATTGTTTGGCAAACAAAGACATTAAAGAGATACTTGAAAACAACATTAAAATTGTAGGAATTTTTGGGTTGGAATTAATTGAAAATGAAAAATGTCTGCCTTTAATGTACAGGATTCCAAAATTGTACAAAACGCCTATCGGAGCTAGGTTTATGCGAGTTTTATCCAATTTAAGTGCATGAGATATTCTCGCGACAACTTAACGCTATCGAAGAAGATGGATGTGCAGTGTTTCAAATTTTTTTCAGAATAACATGCTGAACAAAATAGATCATTAGCATCAAAATTGTTTTTCGTTTGATCGTTCCTTCCTCTCAATTTTCTGAAATTTCGTGCGTTTTTAGCTCTTTGTACACACCATATTTATAATGCATATAAACCCTGGATAAAATTCATCCCGTTTGACCTGAATGTCTCGGTATGCCGATACATTATACACAGCGTTTAACTCTGCCTCTTGGTCCGATTGTTGCCAGCTTGTATGTAGGTTTGCAATGGAATTCATCCCAAACATTTGTTCCTGTAGCCAAAATCTTTGTTCTTATGGTTGTTTTTACATTTACAATAGAAAGGGGTCCTGACAAAGAATTTTTTCCAGTATGTTATCACTCTTATATTGTCTTCAGTTAATAAAGAGGTCGACTTGAACAGAAGTGCAAAGAGACAGGCCCAGTACTATGAAAACATTTGGGACCTATTACATTGAAGAACAATCATAAATTGGGAGCCAAAAATGCAGTATACTGTAGAGTGAACATGTAAAGCCATTAAAGCATTAAGTACCATACCGATACCGTATTTTTACAATTACACTTTTGTAAAAGAGACTACTTGAAAAGTTTTAAAACATGTTTACTGACGTTTCGTTGGGGCGTGCAATATCTTCAGAGTATAGATCTACAAAGGTAAGAAAAAAACTATATACATGGATCTATAATTACATATTGGAATAATTAAACGACTAACTAATAGAAAACTTGGGACCTAACAGGAAATGACAGGCATACGGAAGAGGAAAGTATTAGAATAGAGATAAAGGTTAAGAAGAGATATTTTCGTTGAGAGACGGTTAATGAGATGGCATGTTGTCTATAAATGTACGTGTCAATGCTGTGGAGCATTGTATTTGGTCAAAACAAGGCGCCACTTACATACGCGTATCTCAGAACACTGGGAATATTTTGCCTTTGACAGGTAAGAAACGAGCAGCTAATTCGTTTCCTAATTCTAGTATCCAGGCTCATACTCGACAGACTAATAACGCCACATCTCCCAACGATTTTTCCATCATTTCATCCTGCAGGTCTTCCTCTAACTTTGAACTCCTCATTCGTGAGAGTTTACTTATTTTTAAATACAAACCTTCTCTCAACGAAAAGATCTCTTCTACACCTCTATCTCATCTAATACTTTCTTCTTCCGTATGCCTGTCACTTCCTGTTAGATCACTAGTTTTCTACTGATTAGCAGTCTAATTATTCCAATATGTAATTATAGATCCATATATATATAGTTTTTTTCTCACCTTTGTAAATCTATACTATGAAGATGTTGCACGCCCAAAAAACTTTTCGAGTTGTCTCTTTTACTATGGCGATACATTTAAGGCTTCTGAGCTGGGCTCTGATCATTATATTGCGATTGGGCTTTCCGCCCGGAAAATTAATAGCCAAAATCACACCATTATTTCTTATGGCATTTTTCTAAATCTGTTACAGCAGATCCATCACTAATCTTTTGGCTTGATGTTCTCAATCGACTTCCGACAGTGTACAGCACGTCCAGTAATGAATAAAAAAAGTAAGCGAAGAATCCTCCCTAAAATGTTTTCCTCTTCCAGGAACATTTCATCCCTTTTTTTCCTAGACACTCTGTCGCTCATTCGTATCTAAAAATTAGGAAACATTTAAAATTAGTAGTCTGTAAACCGCGGGTTCTAGCGCATTCCTTTCTGATGACGTCACAGTTTTCAGACCACGGGTTCTAGCGCATTCCTTTCTGATGACGTCACTTCCGGTCTCTCAGCACATTTTCAAATTTGGTCAAAATCAGCACATTTTCAAATTTGGTCAAAATCAGCACATTTTCAAATTTGGTCAAAATTTTTCAAAGTGTCGTGGGGGGTTCCCCTTTTTGTTGATGACGTCACTTTCGGTTACTTAACTTCCGGTCTCTTACACGAATTTGATAACGCTACCAAGAATTTCATCACATTTTCAAATTTGGTCTCAACAGCGAAGCTGCAGCAAAGTTCAAAGTGTCTTGGAGGGTTCAAAAACTTCACATTTTAGCTTCACATTTGTGAAACTTTTGTGTGAAAAATTATTTGATTTGTGAAGATGCCTTACTCGTTGAGACAGCTCGACCAACGCTATCAAAATGCTTGTCAAAGCATAAAAGATGTAAAGGAATACACATTACAACATCTAAATACCAGTTTTGAAATTGATATTGAAACTTTTTATAACAATCTTGGAAATTCAAATTTGGATGATTTGGAAGATGGTCTTGATAAGATTCAAGAGATTGTACAACAGTGTCGTATTGCTATCAATTATGAGAAGTCTCGTCGAAGACTACAGAACGAAATCAATAGAAAGACAGAGAAAGATTCCCAAAAGAAGATGAAGAAAAATGATTTCAAGTTGAGAAGGAGATTGTCGAGACTTAAGAAAGCAACACCATATCGAAGCAATTCACAGCAATCCATCGGAGAGTGAGCTTCAGTCTCATTGAAATTTGATCATGTGTAAACAGAAAGAAGGATTTATTTCCATTAGCAGAGATTTTTGTCAATTTTTGTAAATCAATTGAACAGACGTCTTCTTAACCTGTTTTTACGGTTTAAATCCAAATATATTCTCATAAGTGTCAATCATTTCATTCATGTAATGACCATATGCTAATGTATCTATTTTATTTTCAAGTATTATTCTTTTATCATCTTTTGCTGACAATGCAATTTTTTCAACACTCTCAGTATACAATTCATGATTTCTATGTCTTATTAAATTCATTTTTCTTATTTGTTCTTCTTCATTAAATAAACAATCTTATAATTTTGAAATGTTATATCTTTTTCAATAACAATTTTCTTAACACCTTTACATCTTTTCGAAGTCTTTCCACTTTCAAACATTTTATAAGAATATAATTTTGCTCTTAACCCCACAAATTCTTCTATTTGTTTTCCGCCACACTCATCTTTCATCATTCCAATTACTTTTTTGTTTAAACCGGTTTTAATTCCACTTTCATGTTCTTTTGGATAATTACTTGTGTCAAACATTTTTTCAACATCTGGTGAAATATCTTTATAAAAATCTTCGGTTTTAATTTCATACATTAAACTATCAGTGTCAGTAAATAACAATGACGCATTTTCTCCATATTTTTTCTTAATATAATTATAATGAAAATCATACATTAAAGTCTTTGATAAATCTAATATGCTCATTCCTAAATATATTGGTTTATCTAGCTTAATTTTTTTCTTGTGCATATGAACAGCAATTAGATTTTCAGAAAATATTGTTCTTTTGTTAAAATTAGTTTTTGAAAATAATTTTAATGCTTTTTCTTCTCTGTTAACTAATTATATATCAACTCTGTTTCTAACATTTTCCATAGTTTTTCCAAATACAGAATTATTCATAAGTTTGAAAAAGTCTTTTTCAAAATCATTTTTTGCATTTGTTCTCAAATGTGTATTTAGATCAATATATTTTTTCATGAAATCTTCTTCATAAAATTTAACACCTTTATGAATTTTAGTAATTTTTAATCCTAATTTTTCATATAACTTCAAGTTTTCACAATGTAAAACATATTTTTCTTTATTATTCAAATTTGGAATTAATTTTTCAACGTTAGCTTGTCCAGCTTTTAATCTTTCTGGTGCTAATGGATATTCATTATGAAGATCATGTAAATCTTTAGGATATTCCAAATCGACTTCTAATATACAAGGAAAGCGCTTCCAATTTTGTAATTCTCCAATATTCATCCATTTAAAATTTCTCACAGGTAATTTTTTACTCATTGCCCAACCATAAAGATTATTTGCATCAAGATAGGGTAAAAATACGTGGTCGGTATTATCTTTTTCCGGATTATTTGAATCCATATATTTATTATTTGCTTTTGCATATCTTTTTGTAATCATAGAAACACCTCCTCTAATTCCATTTTCTACCATAAGATACATTTGTGGGTCTGATAATAATTCCAATTCAATTCCTGTCATTTTTAGCATCGCATCCCATGCAAGACCTGGAGAAGTATAATACCAAGCGGGATCTAATTTATAATTTTCTTTGCAAACTTTTCTAAAATTTTCAAAAACATCCGCTAAAAGTATCACATCAGTTTTCAAATACAAATCATGATATTCTTTCATATTTTTAATATTAAATTTTTCCCAAACATTTTGTGCATGTTTATAATCTTCTTCACTTATATTTTCATCATTTAATTTTGAATAAAATTCTTCAATATCAGGTAGTTTTTCCTCTTTTAATTTTTCAATATTATCAAACCAATCATATGGAAATACACCTTTTCTAGTTAATAACTCTATTTCTTCTTGATTTTTAAATTTTTTCAAAATATTCAATTCATTTTTATCTAGATTTTTAACCAAATTTGCTAAACTACTTTGCATAAATTTAAAACTATCAATAAATCTAATTTGTTTTTTAACATTAACCATTTCTTTGATTTTATACATAACTTTGTCAGATATCTGTAATTTCTCATATTCAATGATATTTTCTTTACTTTGAAATTGTTTTTTTGTAATTATTTTTTTAGATTCAAATTTATCAACAATAATCTCTTTTGTGAATGAAATATATTTTTCCTCAGTGTCGGGTATACAATTAATTTCTCCTTCTGAAACACCTAAATTTTTTATAAACAAATGACTATCATAATTTTGTAAATTATGAAATATAACTGGAATAAATTTAGGATTTTTCATTTTTGAATTGCAACTAATACAAGCAGCTCCTCGATATTTTCCAGTATAATGACAATGATCTCTAACTTTATCGACATTGTCGCTGGTTTCACCTGCAGGTCTGGGTTTTTGTTTGTTGCTTTCAGGTATTGATTCTTCTTTTTCAATTTTTTCTAAAAGGTTTTTAAATTCTTCTGCAGTAATTTTATCATCCATAAATAATTCATCCATTTTTTTAACTTCTTCGTCTACCCCGCCGGTTTTGCCGGTTTCGATGTCTCCGGTTTCACCGGTTTCGACGTCTCCGTTTTTCAATTCTACTCCATCGGTTTTGTCTTTGGGTTTACCTCCCTGGAATTTGTACCAACATGCATAACAATTCTCAGCATTTTCAAAATCTATTTTATCCTCTTCTCTTAATATTATCTTTTTAGCGAATTTAAATTGCTCACGAATTTTTTTAATATCATTTTCTAAACTTTTTACAAATTTTAAAGACACACTTTCACTTTCACTTTCGCTTCATGTGTATTCTACTAATTTCGGTTCAAACAAATTATCATCAAAACATTTTATCAAATAACAAAATCCAGACGGTTCATGTTTTTGAAATTGTTTTGATTTATCTCCAATATTTTTATCCTCAGGTT
Source organism: Heliopora coerulea (assembly GCA_030142905.1). Classification (NCBI taxonomy): domain Eukaryota; kingdom Metazoa; phylum Cnidaria; class Anthozoa; order Scleralcyonacea; family Helioporidae; genus Heliopora; species Heliopora coerulea. The sequence goes on from JASJOG010000174.1 coordinate 273,690, forward strand.
TTAAATTACATTCAAAATCTGCATAAATTACAAATGGAATATCATGCATTTTTTCATAACTTTTAAACTTTAATTGTTCTCCTTTATTTGGATAAACAGTTCTTCCACATTCATATTTTGAGCAATATTCTAAATGATTTTTAAGAGTTTTTTCATTACTAAAATTTTGCAAACAATAGTTACAAATATATATTTTTATTTTTCTTTTATTGACTTGTTTTGAAAATAATCTGCTCATATTTTTAATTAAACAATAATGTCGATCTCCATTTTCGTTTGTTATTAACAATATATTAATGTGTTTGTCCTCGCCAATTTGACCAACTTGGTCCAAACCTAATTTACTTACTCTCAAAGGAAAAATTTCGTGCTTTTTATTTCCAAACCTTTTTTCTTCATTATATCCAAATAAATTAATTGCAGTGTTATTATTTTTTCAAATTTATCAATATCTGTAAATCCACACGGGAATTCCATACCTTTTGTATTAAAACTCTCAGCTTTCTTTTTTAAAATTTTTGTAATTCTTCCAGGATTTTTCAAATTAGGATTAGTTTTCAAAATCTCATTTATTACAACACACCACAATAAACATTTTTGATTATCATTTTGTGGATTAATAATTGCTTTTTTATCTTTTAAAAATTTTGGAGTGGGGATATAAGACGATGCAAGTAATCATTTAATTTCATTAATATTAAGAATTATTTTTAAACCTTTATTAAATTTCCATAAACTTGAATTTTTTAAATATTCTTCAAAACTCAAAATAATTTTTTGTGTCATTTTTTCATATATTTCATCAAAATTACTTCCATCAAAAATTTGAAAACTATGAAAATGAGCATTATCTGCAGTTTCTTCTCCAGTGCAGGATTTGTTTTTTTCATTAAACATACAAAAGTTATTTGTTGTTTTGTGCTTGGATATTTTTTAAAATTTTTAATTATCAATGGTTTTATTTTTTTCAACAAACTTAAAGGATCATATAAAGATAATTCAACTTCTCTCAAATTCTATTCATATCTTTTTGTTACGTTTAAAGCTTCTTTATCCAATTTAAATTTTAATTCAACTGGAGCGGGAACTTTTTTTGATATTTTATTAAATATATCTAAAACATTCTCTTTTAAATGATTATACCAATTTGTTATTCTTTTTGTTCCTTTGTTATTTAGTGGACTGTATTTATCAAATAAATTAATTGCTTCTTCTTTATATTTTCTAAATAAATCATTTGCTTTTTCTTTAGAATTTTCAATCAAATTTTTGATTTTAACATATTTTTTTGGTTTTAATAAAGGATCATTAATATTTGGAACATCTGTATCCAACAAACTTTTTGTTTCACTAGTTTTTGTTTTCGCCGTATTCATTCTTTATTTATATATAATAATTTTCCTTTAAAAGAAAAAAATTTTAAAAAAATGAAAAAAAATTTTTTACGAATGGTCACGTGACCAAATGGAAAAAAAAGAATAAAAATAATTTTATTTTTATTATCTATAGGTCTATCTTAGTAAATATAAAAATATTAAATGATGAAGAAAATTTTTTAGCTGATTGTTGTTGTTGTTGTGATTGTCTTAGAATAATTTTAAAACTTGTAATTTTTTCTTCTTCAGTTTCAAAATCAATTTCAAAATCATTAAAAATACAATATTTTTCCTCATAATTTATATAAAATTCATGATGAGGAAGTAATTCTCCCTCACCTGAAAGTTCACCAATTTTGTTATGAAAAATAAGTTCTAAATGATCATTATCAACAATACCATCATATTCATAGTCTATAAATTTTTCAATAAACATTTCTGATCCACTGCTCATTTTCATTATATAATAATTTTCCTTTAAAAGGAAAAAAAATAGATTTTTTTAATTATCGAAAAAAATCAAAAATGATTGACCATTAGTTTCCAAATCTTTTCTTCTGTTAATTCTATATTTTATACTTTCTGGATTCATATTAAAATTTTTTGCAGTAGATCTAAGACTTTTAAAATATAAGATTTCATATGTTTCCTTGTTTATAACCACTACTGAAACTGGTTTTTTCATTTTTTCTCTACAATATTTTTCATAATTTTCGTTTGGTTTGCTAATTTTAAAACCCAATATTTTTTCAAGTTCATTTTTATTATATTTTTTATAATATTTTATATTTCTTTCTTTTGCAATATTACATAATTGTTTAAATGTATATTTTTGGTTTAGGTCTGTGGTTTCACTCATTTCATGTGTCATTTCATGTGTCATTTCATGTGTCATTTATTTACTATATTTTTTATTTTAAATAAAAATTTTACACAAATTTATAAATCACATAACCTCCTGAAAGTCCAACCAGGAAAAAAGCAACATTTTGATATTCTTTCATTTCATCTGAAGGTTTATAATAATCTTCTAATTTTGGTTCTTTGTCACTCACTTCGTTCGCGTCTTTTTCAAGAAATTTTAAACGATTATTCATTTTAGCAAGATTTTTCAAAGACATGTTTGTCTCATTTATATCAGCATTTGCATCAGATAATTGCTGTCTTAATTTTTCAATTTCTTCTTTTCTTTTTACTTGCTCCTCATACCATTTTTCCTTTGCTTCACTAAGTTTTTCCATTGCTTCATTATGTCTTTTTATCTCTTTTTCATATCCAGAATGATTTAATTTTGAAAATAAAAATCCAGCACCCGCAAATGCAACTGCATTAAATAATCCACCAACTACTGTTTCCATTTATTTATACATTTTTTCTATTTTTTAAGATTTGAAAGGATCAGAAGGAATCCGTTTCTTATCTTGTGCATATTTAACTGCAAGCGATGATATTCCAACAGCTGCTGCAAGTTTTAAAGTAGGAACTAAAGTAGATGGAGTTGATAAACCATCACTAATTACTTTTCTTGATATCATTCCAACTCCAACAGCACCCAATGTAATTATTGTAGAATCATATAATTCATTCATAACTTCTTTTCTATTCATTTCACCCATTTATTTATATACATAAAAAATTTTTTAAAACTCTAGATCCTTACAGGTTTTCAATAGAACACCTTGATGGGTTTATTTTACCCTCACGGTCTTCATTCTTTCTTAACTTAGCTTCACTGCCTTTTTCTTGCAGCTTCGCTGCTGAGACCTCTGGTCGATCTTTTTCTTGTTTTTCTTGTTTTTCTTGTCTTTGGTGAAGCATTGCTTGGTCTCTTTTGTCTTTTTTATATGCAAAGTATAACCCACCCAGCGCAGCAGCAACTCCCGCCCCTCCAATCAAATACACCAAAGTGGAAGGTTCAACACCAAAGGTGTAATTATTTATTTCTTCATTTTCTTTGCTTTGTTGTCTAGAATTTTCTTCGCTCCGCTGTCTTGCTTTTCTTTCTTTTGCTTCTCTTGAAATTTTTGCCAATCTTTTTCCCAATTCAACTTTTCTTGGGTCTTTTACTTTAACGTTTTCAGATTTTTCAACTGCTGTTACTTTATCAACCTTTGGTTGTTTGCTTTCTTCACTCATTTATTTATAATTTTATTTTTTTACTTAGAATTTATTCAAACAGTGAAGCTGAGCGCAAGCATTATTTACAAGTTATTTATAAATAAAATTAAATAAAAGTCAAGTAAATTTTAAATAACATTTGTGGTTATTCAAAATTTATTCAAACAGCGAAGCTGAGCGCAAGCGTTATTACAAGTCTATTTAAAATTTATTCAAACAGCAAAGCTGAGCGCAAGCGTTATTTACAAGTTATTTATAAATAAAATTAAATAAAAGTCAAGTAAATTTTAAATAAACCTAAAACGGTCCTTCCAGGTTACAAATCATTTAAAATAGATTCATCAAAATCCACATTAAATTTTTTACACAATGCAACATGATTTATTAAAATTTCTTTTTCTTTCATTTTTCTTTCAGTTAATATAGAAGTGAAAAAAACCTCTCCTTCAAATATAAAAGTATTTTTTGAAATATCAGATCCAAAAAGTAAATTATTTGTTCCCCCTGTTATTGATCTACAAGTAAAATTTTTAATTAATTTTCCATTTGCCCAAAAACTTGATTTATTTGTTTTTGGATTACTTTCCGCATCCATATGAACACTTATGCAATGGACTTTGTATTTTTCAAAAATATTTGTTTTAATTGGAAAATAACTTTGATCTATCTCATAATAACCTGATGTATCTCCACCAAAAATAACAAATTTATTTTTATTTTCATATCCAAACCCTCTCCAATTCGGTCTGTATTTTTATTCCCCATTATTATTGTCATTTTGTCAGAATTGAGAGTATAATCTATAATTAAATAAACAAGGAAAAAATTTAAATAATCTTTTTTTCCTGATTGAGTATTGATGTTTAAATTTAAAGTCATTTTGCTGTTAAGTCCGTGAAAGAATAAAATTTTTTTATTTGAAACATAACTAGAATTTTTAAAAATAGGTTGTTTTGATTTGTCGGTTTCTGTAAAATTTTCATCTGAAATTTTTGATTGATTATACCAAACTTCTATTTTTTTATCTGTTCCATCATATTTTGAATAACTTGTTAGATCATAAATTTCATCATAAAAATTAAAATCCGAATTTAATATGTAACTTTGAATAAGGTTTAATTGGTATGCAGTATTTTTAAGCGAAGTGCGCACCGTTTCGGTTTTATCATTAACAAGCTTGTCCACATATTTTTTCCTAGTTAAATGTGTATTTTCTGTTGGATCTGAATTTTTAATAATTTTATGATTTCCCATATTAATATCTCCTGCCATGTTTCCACCAGTCAGGGGTAATTTTGTATCAACACGGTCGTCGACGTATTTTTTTCTCGCCAAATGTGTTTGAAGTGTGGGATTTGTTGAAGAAATAATTATATTATTTCCAATTGTTATATCACCAGTCATTGTTCCTCCTGATAAAGGTAATCTGGTGTTATCTCTATCATCTACATATTTTTTTCTTGAAAGAGCATCTTTATAGTCTGGATCTTTTGAGGTTAAAACTTGATAAGTATTTGTGTAAATATCTCTTTCAATTTCACTTCTTTCAATACCCAACCATGTGACTTTTTCCATTTTCATAAAGTTTCCGTCCACATAGGATTTTGTTGTGAGATCATTGTTATTTGAGGGTGTTGCACTTGATAAGACTTTATTTGATCCCATATTTAAGTTTCCAGTCATTGTTCCACCAGTCAAAGATAATTTTCTAGAATCTTGGTCATCCACATATTTTTTACGGGAAAGGTCTTTATCTTCTTTAGGGTCTACAGTTGTTGTAATTCTGTTATTTTCCATGCTTATATTTCCCATCATTGTACCTCCTGTTTTTGGTAGAAAATTTTTTATTTGGTGATTTGCAGTTTTATGACTTGTTACTAAATTATCTACACGGTCGTCGACGTATTTTTTTCTTGCTAAATGAGAATTTTCCGTTGGATCAACTGATGTTATTATATGGTGTGACCCCATGTTAATGTCTTCTGTAGTGGAAAACTTTCCTGTTGCACCAGATTCATGTTTGCTTTCATATCCATAAAATAAACTCATTTATTTATAATAATTTCCAATAAAACATTTCCAATTGAACCACCATGGTTTCCCTCCACTTTGAATATTAAATCATTATAAATTCCATTTGATAATTTTACTCCCCCTGTTCCTCCTGTTTCTTCAGGTGGATAAATTTTAGAAACACTTCCTTTTAGTGTTTGTTCTGTTGTTATTGGAACTTGAATAAGAATGTCACTTCTTTTACCATTTACAAAATTTTTACTTTTATCAATCATATTACAACTTATGTTTACATATTCCAAATTATTGTTGATATTTACTTCATTGTCACTTTCTGTTAATGTATTTGCTTGTATTACTTTATTCTCTGGAAATCCTATGATTGGACCAAATGTTTGTAAATTTAATGTTTTATCTGATTTTATTGTACATTTTCCAGAAAATTCAACTTGTTCCAGTTCAATTGTTCCACCACACTTCACGACAACTTCGTTGTTTTCTAATTCAGTTTTTAAAATATTAAAAGTATAATATCCATCTTTGAAACCAATTTTTGTTCCATCATAGGTATAATGATGAATATTTTGATATAAATTATTATAATTCCAAAAAATACTTACTGATTTTACAAACATCTCTGAACAACTGTTTAATATAATTGGTTCATCTAATGTGATTGTTTTTTCACAATTTTCATTTTTTGATATAAAAATTTTTAAAGATATTTTCATTTATTTTATAATAAATATTTTGATTCAAAACTTCGTCCTATCGCAGCTTTGCTGCTCATAGCACTTCGCGCGATCAGAGCATGTACTGCGCAATTAAAATTCCTCCAATTATTGATAAAGATAAAATAATAATATTTTCTGATGTTGGGGGTGTAAAGTTTTTTGTACTCCTTACAGAAGGTTTTTGACGAACTTTGTGATGCGTTGCGGTTTCGCTTGCAGCTTTGCTGCTGAGTCCGAAGGACGATCAATCACTATCACCCAATTTTTCTAATTTTTTCACTGACAAGCTGTATTGTTTTTTAACAGGAGATGTTTCGTGGGTCTTTGACCCGTAATAATTTAATTTTTCGTTAATTCCAAAAAACATATTTTCATCAGAAACTTTTAATTTATTATTATAACCATCAATTGGTTCTTTTAAAATAATTAAAGATGATGGAATCAACCATAACGTTGGGCTTATAGCAGTATTTAAAACTACATTAGTTGACGAAATTGCTTGACTCATATTATTAATCCATGTTGACGTATCATAGTTTATAATAGAATCTTCAAAAATTTGTCTAAAAACTTTTTGTGTTTCCAATGCTGAAGCTCTATTTGAAACAATACTTTGTCTTGTTCTTGCTTGTGCTCCAAGAATTGCATAAAGATATGCTTCAATGCTTTGATTCAATAATTCAGTTCCATTTTTTATTAATCCATCTGAAATTTTTGGAATGAATTTTTTATAATCATTTTGTGTATCTCTAATTTGTCCTGGACCATGTTTATATCTTTTCTGCGGGTTTGTACCAACAACGTCTTGACCTAAATGTTCATTTTTTATGTTCATAATTTCTTGATATGTCCATTTTGGATAGTGATCTTTTAAAAAACCAGCATTAAATTTATAAAAGATTTTATCATCACCATTTTTCAATTGATGCATAATTCTCCTAACAGTAAAATATAGATGAAATCTCATAAATGATGTAATTTGTTTTGGAACATTTGAACTAAATAATAAATGTTGTATTGAAATTCCACATCCATAAGTTGCAATCCATGTTCCTATAATGCTTTGAAAATATGGTTCATCAAGTGACCATTTTGCATTATCATCTGTAGTTATGTTCAACCCGGGTAAATTACTTTGAAAATAATCTGTATTGTTTACATAAATTCTAAACTGGTTAATAGGATAACTTAAAACATATTGTGTAGGAAAATTATCCCAATAATATTTTTTTCCTGTATAATCAACATGTCTTTTTCCTTTTGGTAATTCTTGTATGCTTCCTCCAATTTTCCAAATTTTTGGAAAGTTTGGTTTTGGTTTGTTAATATACAAATACTTTGTCATATCTGGATCATTTTTAAACATGTCTGAATTTGTGTCTATTGAAACAGTTGGACTATTTTTAAACCAAACATGATAACCTTGAAAAACAGCATTTTTATCAAAATCAGCTTCAAAAGTGAATTTGGACATGTCTGCATATGGATATTTCTTTTTAAAATATTTTTTCTCCAATTCAACATCTTCTTTAATATTTTTCATAACATAATCATAATTTTTCCCATAATACTTTCTTTCCATTTCTTCAGTTGAATTCATTATTTATTTTAATAAAAATAAATGAACAAAGTTAGCGACAAAGACGGCTTTGCCGACATGATTGTTATTGAACAAGAGTTAAGAGATATTTATTACAACCCAGAAACAGGTTATCAATCTGCAGAAAGACTTTATCAAAAAGCAAAAGAAAAGGGGTTAAAAGTTAGTAGAAAAATTGTACAAGAGTGGTTGAAAACACAAGATACTTTTACAAGATACAAACCGGTTGTTAAAAGACATAAATTTCAAAAAACATTTGTTAAAGACTTGGGTGACCAAATACAAATGGACTTGATTGATATGAAAAAATATCAAAAATATAATGATGGATATTATTGGATAATTACTGCTGTTGAAATTTTGAGTCGATATGCATTCTCTATTCCTGTCTACAGAAAAGATACTTTTAACATGACGAAAGCTGTTGGAAAATTACTTAGAAAATTCAAAAAAAGATTTGGTGAATATCCAAATGTAGCTCAATTTGATGAAGGAAAAGAATTTTATAATGTTGGTGTAAGGTGGTTATTGAAGGAACATAATGTTAAATATTTTTCTACAAAATCTGTTAAAAAAGCAGCTATAGTTGAAAGATTTAACAGAACTCTAAAAACATCCATGTGGAAATATTTCTATAGCAAGGAAACTTATAATTGGATTAACATTTTGAGTAACCTTGTAGATAATTATAATAATACTAAACACAAGAGTATATTAATGAAACCTGCTGATGTGAACAAGTCTAACAAAGACCAAGTGTGGATTACACTATATGGTTACCTATTAGGAGATTTACCTTTACCTAAACTCAGAATTGGTGATACTGTTAGGATTTCTAAATATAAGAATATCTTTACAAAAGGTTATGAAGCTAATTTTACAGAAGAAATTTTTAAAATTGTAAAAGTATTTAGAGGTGATCCAAACATGTATGAAGTGGAAGATTTAGAAGGAGAACCAATCATTGGGAAATTTTATGAACAGGAACTATCTGCTGTGAATAAAAAGGATGATGTGTATAGAGTTGAGAAAATATTAAAAAGGAAAAAAGTCAAAGGTAAAAATATGGTGTTGGTAAAGTGGTTAGGTTATGATAACAAACATAACTCTTGGATACCAGAAGAAAATATTCAAAACATGTAAGATGATAAATTAAAATAAATAAATAAATAAATGGCTGAAGGTTTTGATGATATTGAAATGAGAAATAGAAATATGGAAGACTGTGAGGAGGAAGACCGTGAGGAGGGTGAAACAAGTTTTGGAGGAGATGACCCTGAAGACCTGCAGTCCGCAAGCGGTAATAGAAGTATAAATATAATAAACACAGAAAATCCAAAAAGTAAATTTAATAGGGTTAAATACACATCTGGTATACCTGATGCGAAAAAAGATGTGGGATCTATAAGGAGATCAATTACTGATGATAGAAAAAAATCTTTCAAAAAAATATTCGATGTTATCCTCAAAAAGAAAAATGGTCCAAATTCAAGCATATTGTTAGACAAAACTGTATTTTTTAGAGACCAAAAAGGAAATTATTCAATTTATTTCAAAGACGAAAAAATTGGTGATGTGAATACCAATAATAAACCAAAGTTATTTACCAGAAAAAATAAGAAATATGTTGATGAATTTAATGATTATATGAAAAAAGCAATTGAAGAATATAAAAAAACTCCAAGAGCGGCAATCCAAGAAATAATTAGAGATGAAGATAGTGAAACCGGTGACCTCAATGAGGAAATTTTTTATGATACTATCACTGATAATTCTATTTTAGAAATTCAAAATAAAATTGATAATATAATTAGCGATAACAACTTAAAAGAGTTTATAGATAATAAACAGGACCCAAGACGAACATTATTTGAAAGAGATGATTTAAGAGAATTTAGAGGACTAATATATTTGGAGGATATTGACCCCAAGCTAACAGAAAATGAAAAAAAAGAAGTTATACGTGGAAAAATTGTTGGATTTGATGAAGAGCACCAACATTGGAAAATGAAATCTGAATTTCAACCAGACAACACTCCACAAAAAGATATATATAAAAGTTTTTCAGAAATTGCAAAACTTCAAGGAGATAAAATGAGACTTGAAAATAATGAAAGACCAATTAGTGAAGAAGGAATACAGATTTTAAATGAAAATGCTGAAGAATCTGACCTTGGAAGATTAGAAAGATTTAAAAAATGGGCAAAAGAAAATTTATTAGGTTTATCAGCAGTTGCTATTTCTGTAGCAGGTATAATTACAACAATTACTATAAGTGCAAGAAACGCATTAAAACAAGGTGCAAAAGCAGTTGGAAATTTAGGAAAAGCAATTGCAAATATAGGTAAAAATTTTGGCGCAGTCATTTCGGCAGTTTTAAATTTAATTTCTCAAATATTATCATGGGGTGCAAAAGGTATTGCTTTTCTTGCTAAAAATCTATGGATATTAGTTATTGCAATTACTTACTTTTTATACAATGAATATCGAAAGGACAAGAAAGAAAACACAACACATCAAAATTTTTGAAAACAAAAATTTTTAATTTTTGTATAATAAAAAATGAATAGAGTAAACGAATTATATCCAGGATATAAAAGATCAAAAATGAGTGAAATTAAAGGAATCAGAACGAGGCATGTTGTAACTTTGAATCCGAATAAAGTAAATCCTGAAGAAGAGCTTTATATAGATATTCCAAAATTAAATCCTAATTTGTGTCTTGTTCCTGATTCATTAAAATTGTTATTTAATTTTAAAAATGCAAATACTAAATCGTGGTTTTTAAATAATTTATCAAAATTGTTAAAGAAAAGATTAGTTGTTAAATTTGCTGGAGAAATTGTTTACGATAATAGTTGAGAATCTTTACTAGAAATTTAGAAAGATCTCTGGAAACCTGAATATGAAAGAGCAGATATGGTTGAATACGGCATCGCTTGAGAAAACCTCAGAAAATTAATTTCAAAAGATGACTCTGGAGCAACAAGTGGCAATGAAGAAAAAGCTTCTGATAAATTAATGTATGATATTTATGGAACAAAACAGTGTTTAAAATTAGAAAAAATACTTTCAGATCATGGGCTATATGCTCCTTATGGAATGATTAACAATTTTCAATATATTTTAACTTTTCCAAAAGCTAGTGAAATTATGGTAGCACAAAGTGGACAAAGTGTTGGTGGGTATACTTTGGAAAATTTAGAATTAGAGTATGAAACGATTGAAAATCAAGATTTGGCAATTGATGTTTTATCAAATTACACCACAGGAAGATCATTATCATATTCTTATGTAACTTTGATGAAAACAGTAGAATGGGATAAAGATGCAACTTTACATAATGAAACCATAAATATTCCGCAGAAGAGTATGAAAGCAGTTGTGTTGTTATTTAGAAATAAAACTGTCACAGATAGTGAACAATTTGTTTATCCAAATATAACAGACGTCAAAATTAGTGTTGAAGGAGTACCAAATAGTATATATTCCCAAGGTATGCCGAAAAGAAGATTTTTTGAAGAATAAATTTAGAATATTTCATTGCGGATATGAAAGCTGCGAATCTGTTATGAGTCTTGAGAAATTTTACAAAGATGCTTTTGCGTTATGCATTGATTTGAGAACTATAAATGACGATTTTGTCTATGGAGATGGAAAGAAGCTGGTTAATACACAATCTGGAATTCTATTAGAAATTAAAAAGAAAGCAATATCAGCAAATGTAAAATGTCACATTTTTGTAATTAGTGATGGGTTGTTAAATATTGTGAATAAAGACTTATCTTCAATACAGTTTTAAATAAATGGAAAAGATTACTTCACAAGATAAAAAAACTGGAAAATTAGGTCAAAAAATACAATTGTTGAAAATTTCAGAAGAAGCAAAAGAAAGAAAATCTGTCAAAAAATATAATATGGAAAAGAAACCGTTTAATATGATTATTGTTGGAATGACTTGTTGTGGAAAAACTCAATATCTTTTGAATTTTCTGGAAAGAGAATATAAAAATTATTTTGATCACATCTTTTTATTATGTCCTACTTTTTCTTGGAATAAAACTTATGAGAATTGGAAATATGATAAGGATGAAGATTTTATTGCTATTCCTTGTTATCAAGATGATGTTGAAAAATACTTGAAGATTGTTGTTGATTTTGCAAAAGGAAGCAAAAGTCTAATTATTTTAGATGATGTTGCAAGTGGAAAAGATGTTAAAAATAGATTAAGTGAGTTGGTAAAATTAGGATTTTCTGCAAGACATTATAATTTGTCAGTTGTTGTCATAACTCAACAGCTGACTTCCATTGCAAAACCATTTAGAGAGAATATTTCTAAATTGGTGACATTTTATAATCCAAACAAAAAAGATATGAAAACCATCCTTGAAGAATATTCAGGTGTGAATAACCGCAATGAGTTGGAAAAAATTATGCATAAGTTGAAGAATAAACGCTATTCCAATTTAGAAACCTCTTTAATTTTTCCGTATGACTATATAATAAATGAGTAATGATATAATAAATGAAAACGAAATTCCAACAACCTCAAATTGTGAAAATATTGAAACCAAAGAAAAAGATATTGCAACAAAACGCAATGAATTATTAAGATTATCTGAAGACGGAGAAATCCCACAATCTGTTGCAAGTTTGAAAAAAGCAAGTGGAAAAGTTGTGTTGAGAATTTATGCAGAATATGAGAGGGAACAAGCGGAAAAAGCAAACGCATTCCTGACAGATTTGTTGGTGTCAAAATTTGCAGATTTGCTTGGAGGATTGGAAGCAATTGAAAGCAGTGAGGAATTGGAAAAAGATTTGTCGAAAGATAAATTGTTGAGAAGAGATGTGAAATTTTTGGTTGAAAAAGTCACACCTTGGCTTCCTTATCTTGGAATTCTTTCTGGTGGAATAACAGTTGGAAAACATATTGTGAAAAAGAAATATAATGGAAAAGAAGAAAAAGAAGAATAAAAAAAAAAGTGTTTGATTTTATATGAAGAAATTCATAAAAAATCTTTTTTCTTTCAAACCTTGAAGTGAGATTGAAATGTGGTCAGCGGTTTTCCCAGAATGCATTGCGGTTGACATGCGGCAATCACATGGTTGAATGCGTCATTTGGTTTGATTGACAGGTTTGGGAAAAAGGGGATTCCCCGACAAAAAATTTTGACCTTTTTTTTAAAAAGTGCCACGCCCTAGAATGGAATGCGATAGAATTGTCACTTTTCATACTACTTCCACCTCCTTGTCATTTTAAGTTATATTTTAGTTCCGTCGATTGGTTAACTTAACAAAAAAAGTAGCAATTGTCTTGTAACTATATACTTTCACTAACTGAAAACCGGTAAATAGTTCCACGATGATGTTGCATGATAAGCAACGAAAGGTTTAACTAATTTAATGACTGAATTGAGCGATTCAACTAAAATCTTATATTTCGACTATTAATAGGTTATGGCCTTAATACGTGTTCTATGCTGGCCATTGATATTTTTACTATAGTCACGTTTCCTGATAGGTGAATCGACTGCAGTTAGAACATGGTTGGTTATCAACAAAGGATTGGATTTGCTCAATTGCTATGCTTCTCCGTGAAATGCATCCCTCAAATCCTAAGATAAAATTATGAGTATCTACAACTTATTCCGGAATATAGCGGTAAGGAAAGGTGTCTCGTAATCCGCTTAGCACAGAGGCTGTCATAAACACGGAAGTCATTTGTTAGTATCAAGGCAACCACGATTCAGGCACTACAGGATCATTGCATGGAATTGGGGACTGCGAACTACCTCACATTACTGCTGTTTGCAGGATATATGACTGAGGACAATAGAACTTCACCTCACGTCCCAGCTGAAAGTTTACCTCGGAGAGTGGGCAACGAATGGCTTTCTCGGGACTCTACTCACTTTTTACTAGGTTTTCCATGATCTTTTACTTTCTTTTCTATACTTAAGTCTTGTCTCAGTTTTACCACGAAGGATTGGTGTGTCCTCATGACTGACGTACTCGATGGTTTTCAAGACCCTAGTATATCTACAACTTATATCCACTGAAGATGCTGATTCAACAGATTACCCAACAATAACTGCAAAAGTAGCAAATATGCTTCCCACTAGAACGTTCAAATGCCAGAGCAAAACTGACGTAAAGGAAAACGACGTAGTCTGGCACATGCTTAATCCCTGTGAAAGAATCTTAAAACTAAAAAATGGTTGAGCGAGGCATACACAAAATTAACAAGATTAAAATCATCTCGTCCCTGACATAACTTCCTCTTTTCATAAACGGGATCAGCCTTTACACGACAAAGTTATGCTGACGATAACGAAGCAGACTTTCTGACCTAGTATCTTCAAAACCCAAACTCAGAAAAAGATTCCTTTCGCACATACGCTAAACATTTTACTGTCCTGTTAAGACAGCACAAGTTCAAAGTTCACTTGCACTGAAGTAGCTGAATGCCTATATACAGATGAAAATATATTTAAGGAGAAGATTTTTGACCGTTATCACGACAGATTCTTCCACGTCCGTCATATTATAGAATTGAGTTTGTACCTGACAATTGTCCAGGAGCACTAGAGGTCCTCTACTCTGATACGAATGTTAGTCTTGATGAGTTAATTTTGGTCCAGATCTGTGTGTTTTACTTCTTCAGAAATTTGACACCCTACGAGGACTAGTTCATTAACAAGGCATTTGAATTGTACATGCACACCAACAACTCTTTACGTCGCCGTAACTAGAAGACCGCTACGGGTTGTTCAAATGTTGAATTTGCATGAGTTGAGCATGATCACCCGGACCTCATCTTGCCAATTCCATCAGCAGGATCTAAGATTTTACAATTCCAAGATCCACATTTTTCATGATTTTCAATTTGTCGGTAGTCTCAGTTGCACTAGCCCAGAGTGAGTCGGGAAGTCTCAAAAAAAGCCTGACGAACGCTCAGAAGATGTGTGTGCAGAAAATAGTAATAAGATAGTGAACCGGTCTGACTGTCGTTTTCATATTGACATACTGCAGATTTTAGACGGAGAAACTGTAACCTTGTTGGACAGTGATAAATGCGAAGAATGCCATTTTACATTTTCGACGTTATTTTTTGCCAGTCAAATTTTATTGCTGAAAAAACTGACATGTAACAAGTAGTGGAACCTTTGAATTTGTTTAGACAAATTGTATTCCTTTCTTAACATTAGATATCACAGTTAACTGAGAAAAAAATTGCCATCATAACCAAATACTTATCTACTTTTAATCGTCTATTATTGATGGTTATTGAGTCGTTTATAGTTAAATTTACCGAACAACTGCGCTAGAGATCTTCATGCCATTCAATTAACATGCTTCGATCTCACTAAGGCTATATGATTAGTAATGACTGATTATTGCTAATTTTTGATGATTAAAGCCCTAAATTGAATTTATTTTCGTTTTATTTTTTCTTCGCGGTATTATAAATGGGTTCCCATGTCATGTTTTCCTGCAACAGACAGTTATCACCCAAGGAACTTATGTTTGCCATCAAATTTAAACATGTAATACTCGGTTTTCTTCTGCCCAAGCTATCTTGAGGTTTGTTTATTCGTATCAACATATAATGCGAAGGATTATTTAAGTAAAGCCACTCTTGTCAGCCTAAAAATATTTTGTATATCATAATAACGTTATGCGTATTACGAAGAAATGTTATAAAATTAACTATATTAAGCCAGTCAGTCGAAACGACTTTACTTCACAAAAATACTTAAACTCGCTTCTTGAAATAACTGGACTCCTATTCAACCAGGTCAGCTATCGTGTCAACGAATTCAAACCATTTAAAGGAGAGAGAGATAATGCAAGTGTCGCAGTCACTTAACTATCTCAGTACAGTATGTCGAAATACTAGCTTTTAAATGATATATTAATGGCGTGTGTAATACAGAAACGACATACTGACATTCGTTCAAGGATAAGTATTAACAGATAGCGTGAACCTCTCAAGGCATTCAATTGGTTGAACTCAAACAGTGTTTCCAAATAATCCCATAACTCGATTGATAGGGAATCGGTCGAGTTCACCGAAGCTGTAAGTTCAAATAGCGTTAGTGGAACTTTCCTCACTTTGTTTAAAAGCCATAAAGTGTGTAATTTTTCAAACAAATTTTCTTCGCAGCAAGAACGTGATCTTAAGTGCATGAAGAGCTGAACCACTTGGCACACCTTGAGCAACCTTTTTTTTTAAAAACGTCGCATAGTATGGAAACTATATTTATGTTCTACAATACTTTTAACCAAAATCATATCAAATTTCCATTTCAAGGAGAACATATATAGAGACACTTTCTCACGTAACTTCAAAATTCTTCTCAAGAAAAAAGTGGAATGAAACTTGGCAACGTGTAGTCCTGCCTTTTGACTTAAGACGTCTTCAGAGGTTTACCACTGCGCGCGGGCATTACTCCCATCAGATAGAAATGCAAATTTGGTTATTTTAATTTTCATTTTGCTTTATGTTATGATGGAAATGTTGCTTTTTTCACGTTTTGTTTCGCCGAAACTTGTCAAAACACGTTTATGTTACGGATCACGCCGTCCCCCAATCGAAGAGCACTGACTGAAAATTCATGTATGAAAGAGTTGGTCTATTTTATGTATTCCACTGAAGTTTAGTCAAATGATCTTGACAATTTTTTATCCACAACGAAGGTGTAACCCAAAATCATGCAATTCAACAGTTTTAATCTATTCCTTGAGCTTCAGAAGACAAAGGTTTCATCGCTGAGATAACGCTCACATACAATAGCAGCTACTAAGTTTCTTTTGTTGATGTACCCTCAAGTTGTCAGCTATAATAAAATACACTCTATGTAGAAAAACATTAAAATCAAACTAACCTGACTAAAAATATTCATCACAAAAAGCGTCAGCTAAGCACCATGGATAAATTACGAGGCTCTTATACATTAAGTTTTGCATGATTAATCCCCTGACCAATTCTATCTCAAGGCAGCATTCCAATTCTCAATCCATTTCCTTAAAAAACAATAAGAACAATTGTAATAAAAACAGTCTCAACAACTGTAACAATGCCAGTCAATAGTAAATGGTAAACAGCAACAGTACCGTAGATATTTCTGAAGCGTTTTCTCACAACTGTTTTTTAGATGCGAGCTAATGGCTACCACATCTACAGCCTTCAATGGGCGATAAATAATGAAATTTGGGAAGAACGAGGTCTATAACTATGTGTTGGTTGATGTAATAAACGTAAAAATGCCAAGATATAGAAATATTAGAAACAATAAGAAAACTCAGGCATATGTCACGAGAATGTAATTAGCAGTGGTATTGTTTACGTATAAAAAGCGATTACTGTCGAGGAAGCGGATTCGAGTTGTTATCGGCCACATCAATTATTATGGCGGGCCAAGAGTTTAAAATTTTTCAAATGCCGTTTCGTCCATTGTCGATTATGTTTCCATTTTTAAAGTTAACGGTATGTTTGGTTAGGAGATTTTGAATTTTTAGCAAAGTATTTAACGCTCCATTTGTGGTTCGTCTTTCTTTGAGTCTCAAAGCGTTTCTGTCTTTAGGCTGCAGTTCTCGTTGTTTCTTATCTATCCAGGTCGCAGCTCCACAAATGTACAGAACTTGTGTGGTACACCGAACGATCACTCATTTCAACAAAGCCTCCTTTTATTTTTGTCCAAAAGCTCAACAGGCCTTCTCTCAACTTTGACTTTCTCTGTCACTAAACTGTAATAACTCAGGCACATTTGCTTGATCAGAAGTTTATCTCTGGACAACACCTTCCTAACATATTAAGCTACAGCCCCCCCTCACTCCACTGTATAAAATCATCTAGTGTTAGCCAAAATAAAAACTCTAAACTAAATGGGTGATCCACATTAGCAGTTAACCCATTAAGGTGCAGGTACACGACTATGTTGAAGAAATTTATCTCCCATTAGCCAGACAAGAATTCATAAGTGCATCTTTGTCCTTACATGGGTTATTCATAGATATTAATCAATTAATTCTAACACCAGCTCCTTTCATTTTTACTCTGATTAAAATCTAGCAATTTTAAATGTAAATGCGAGACATGTTGGCCAGCTAGGGGGCTAAAAGTTTATCACTAAACCAGACCAAGATAAGGTAGGTTCTTTTAATGCGCAAAATTATGTACTGTATCAACTGCCACATTAAAATTATTATTGCTCAGTTTGGCGACTAATGGATTGTGGACATAACATATGATTTAACTCCTTAAATACAGCCAACATGTCTCCCCTGGCTAACTAAAAAATACATTTTCAACTCACTTTCATTTAAAAAGGAATACATTTTCGTAAGACTAGTAGTGTGTATGCATGTTTTATATATGTATAAAATATTGTTGGCTATAACACTTGAAAGTGAGTCTTCCACAGCATTTGCATTCATCTAAATAACTTACAAAAAACACAGTTCACAGTGACTTATAAGATTCACTTTAAGGAAACTGCTACTCTGAGTCGGTCATATTTAAGGGCAAGCCCTATACACAGTCTGCATGAAAACAAACATTTGGCCTTATCTTTAAAAATCTCATGTAAACCCTTAAACATTGATAAAAGAAAGTTTGTATCACTTGAAACATTTCAAGTAAATTAGAAAAGACTTCCATGATAATGATGAACTACAATAACTGCTATCCCATGTTTTGAAAAAAATTTAATAATATTTAATTTGTTAAATTTTCAAGAAATGCACATTCCACTTTTTTCTATAGCATAAAGATCTGATGTAAATATGGTATGCATGACAGCAATCCAACACCATCATTATGGAAACATTGCTATAAACAAATTTTTTACTGAATTCTTGATGATTTGCATAAGATAATTTTATTGATAAACTCATCCAAGATGTCTCCCCTGGAATATCAAAAAGTATATTTTGAACTCAATTTGGTTTTGTAAAGGAATAAATTTTAATGAGATCTGTATTGTATCCAAGGTAAAATATGATTGGCTATAACACTTAAAAGTGAGTCTTCTGCAGCATTTGCAGGCATATAAATAACTTGCACACAAGCAAAGTTCACAGCAACTCATAAGATTCACTTTAAGGCTATTGTGGTTCAGCATTAGCACACTTACTGGCAAGGACTCAGGTTAAAAACTTAGTACAGTATGCATGAAAAGAAGTATTTGTCCATATCTTTAAAAATGTGGATGAAAAAAAGTTTGTATCATTTCAAACATTTCAACCATTTCAACCAAAGATTTTCCAGAACGTTGATGTCTTTTACTGTAACTGCTATGATCGCCATGTTTGTACAATTTGATTCTATTTGTTACATGAAGATGAGAGATACAGTAGTCTGCATAACTAGAAACATTTCAAGGAAACATTTCCATGGCAATCAAGTCACACAACTGTTATGGCTGCCATGTTTGCACACTTTAATACAATTTCTTAAAATTTTGAAAACTGAACATAAATTATACTTTTTTCTAAAGCCTAAATGTGCTAGCCAACAACTTTGTTGTGCAAACATTGATGCAAGGAAGTGAAAATGAGGCAAATTTTCTTTGACCCAATCCCTGAGATTTTGCATCAAATTTTTTTTGAGCAAATTTTAAAAAAAATCCTTTAAAGAATAATTAAAAACACTCTTACCAATTAAATACTCTGATCCATAAATAAGAAACATGTCACCAACCATATACTTTAAATACTGCAGTTACATTGCATTGTATGTTAACATACCATCACATGTAATCAAATCACATGCACTACACTTAATTATACCTGGCAGACTCTATTTTTAGCTAAGTCTAGCACAAAATATTACCTAAACATTAATGCAAGGATGGAGATGTTTTAAAAAAGTGACGAGGAGCCTAATGACATTGGAATATAACCAAACACAGCTGGCAAATAATGTGCTGGAGGGTTTTGCAGGATATTTTTCCAACAAATCTTCTAAAGCACTATGGCTGTTGTATCTTCTAGGAGAAATTTCAACAACAAGAACAACAGTCGTTTTAAAGCCATTTTCCATGCTTATGCAGAATTGGCCATCTAGGAGAAATTTCTGATGTTCAAAATATGCCATCACATGTCTATATACCTTACAATAATTTTTATTAATTATTAACCTTTGAAATACAGCTGAATTTCAGACAAAACATGGTGGCAGATATCCTTAGTCAACTACATTTTGAAACGTCCAAAGTACTTTTCCTTATATCATGGACATTCTATACTGCATTTTTTGACAGAAATGGAGGGTCTGTCCCAAAACTTTAAAACTGGGGAGCACAAGCCTCCTTGCTTCCCCCCACCACATATCTGCCTCCATAGTGATTCTTGTATGAACTCCACAACTCAGCAATAACAAAAGCAAAGTCAGTGCAAAAAGCTTTACTTGAGTCATTACTAAATAAACACTAATATTAATTTGACCTATAAATGCTACAGTACAACTTAATGCCGACTTAAAAGATTAAACTTCTAAACAGGGAATAAAACAGGGAACTACTTCAAAGTCATCACAATTCATTGTATGATGTGGTAGCGACATGAAGACACGAGATTGAAAAAACCATTCCAGACCAATGTGCATTCCTTATATTTCTTGAATATAAGAATTGCAACAGATTTCAAAGTTAAAACATCTCCAGCTGACTCATCAGTACTTTGAAAAATGTGACTACGAAGTGCAACATCAAGTTAGCATTGCCACAAACACGTCAGGTACACACAACATAACTGCAGCATAAATACTGTGTAATGCAAAACACATTGGCATCCTCATATACAACGGTTATGGAAACAATTTATTTTCCACTGTTGTCTTATTTAATATTTCTGCTCATTCACTTCAAATTCATATACGTTTTTCCCTTGTAATAAATTTTTAAGCTCAACCAGAATTACTACAACAAGACAAGTAAGTAACTGTATATCTTTCCACGTAGTAATTAAACGAAGGATAAAAGTCATAGCAACGCATGTTCAAATTAAACTAAAACAAATTTCATAAAATTATTACAAAACTGAAGCTAAAAAGAATTTAAAAAAATGAATAATCGGAAATTCCCATGGCTTCATGGGGAAAATGCTGATCAAGAGAAAACTTCAGATCAGCTTTCATCATTCATATAAATGCCCAATCAATCTTTTTCATTTAACATTTTAATACGATTATCTATGAGAAGAACTGTCTGTGTGCAAAGAAACTAACGATTGTCTATGAGGAAATCTAAAGTACTTACCTGAACTACAGTAGTTGTCTAGCGAGAAATCGTCGTTAGTGATTCCGATTTCGTGCCTTCCAACCAAACGTTGTCTTCGGTTTCGCTACTTTTATAATCCAATCACACCACCTCGCAAGCTGGTTATGCCTTTACACGTACGGGCAAATTAAATATTTATGATATGCAGTCAATCTCACCTTAGCATGGACACCGACCCACGTTCAATTGTCAACACTGTACGTTCTTCCAATATGGCCACCATGACGTCATGTCGAAACTATCCAGTACCAGCGCGCCGTTCAAATTCTTCCACAGCAAAGGACTGTTGCATACAATTCTTCATATCGGCATCGCAATTACCGGATAACCTTGAAAGTAGCCGTACAGTCGAAATACATCTGCATTCCAGAGCAAACATCAATACATTTTACTTTTTTAGATCTAGTTATTTCAAGGTTCCAGTCGAACCTTTGGTGTATTGTCTCTCAACTTATTAATATTTGGCCATATCGATAGCAGAAACTTAACACATTACCTTGTCAACTTCATCAACGATAGGCAAAATAAATCAACGGACGTTTTACCAATTTACAGTTTAATATGAGAACAGACGCTACGTTTGCAAGTTAAAATCTTCCTGAAAATGGCCGAAATTTTAATATGGACATCAGCTTTTGTTGGGAGAACAAAGTTTTCGAAAGAAATTATGATTGTTATCACCAGTTCACATAGTTTTCTGTGAAAGAAAAGTTTCGTTCAGAATTTTTTATAGAACGCTTTGGAGATGTATAAGAGCACGATAAACCTAAATACATATTATTCAAAACCTTTTTAATTACTTGACTACGTAGAAGGTAAGGAAGGATAAATTTCGATTTAATTAAAACTATTTTCGGTTACTTTCGTTTTCTAAAGATGTGCGATAGTTTCGCAAAAGGAGTTTACTCTACACTGGACGATACAACTGAGACTAATGAAAAACATTAACTTGAAACCAACTTATTACGTAAGTGCAGAACTATTGTGCAAGATCTGATCATGAAAGATCACTAAACTGAAATAGGTATGCCACTAAATAAAACTTACTCAAAGGAACTAAAAACAAAAATAAAACTAAACTACAAAAATAACAATATTAAGCAATTAGAAATTTAGTACTGTGTTCATTGTGCAACTGTTTATCACTTCACCTCTCCGTCGTAACAAAAACCAAAGTTAAAAATTATAAAATACGTGGCAACGGTACTAGTAACATTTTAAATGTGTTTCAATTGTTTATTTCCACGACGAGGCAAACTCTATGTCAAAGTCTAGAAACCATCGCCACTTTCTCAGCATGACACATAGCATAGTACCACATCCTATTTAGTTATAACAACAGTGGTACTTGATATTTTTAGTGCCAACACCATTGATTAATGTCCACACTCTTACTGTACTAAAGTCTGCACAGACTGCGTTAAATCACAAAACGTCATGTTTCTAAACGCCTTTCCAGTTTGTGAGTTGCCTAGGGTCTCGTTTCTAATTAAGTTAGTCGTGATACATTATCATCGATCGCCGTTTAGAATTCTTGATTACTCTGGTAAACCAACCAAATGAAAACGTAAAATGAACAAGAGCACCTTGGCATATTGCACTAATAAAATATTTCGAAATCACGGTATATTTTAGATGTATAGAAACGGTAATTTTTAAACCCTAGTCAAAATATTGATATTCCAAAATGTGATCTCTTAATGCCACTAATGATAGTTGACCCACGAACGTTTTTTTGATTTCATGTTTTATGAGCATGAAGATTCTGTATTAGAAATTACACATATTAGGGAATGCTACTTTATGATTACAGAACTTTAAAATATTTTTCTGTTACTTTCTGAAAATTTGTGGACAGAACCATGGCGTGAGAAGCGAGGGCATTACGGATGATTCAGCCTCCAAATGTATTCAAATGCAAGGGCCGAGCTACCCCACAAAATGGGCCAAGCATCACAAAAGTAGTTTCTTATCTTCTCTAGTTCGAAAGCAGCTTACGAGATTTTGAACTGGTAGCCAGTGTAGCTACTCCGCAATAGAGGAGCGCAGATTTCAGCTAGGAAGTTTGAAGCTGTTGTTGGAAATAAAAATAAATAAAAAAATAAAAATAAAAAAAAAAGGAAAATTTAATCAATGCCTGCAATGGAAATTCAACGCAGCCATCTCAGAGGCTACAGAAACTGTATCAGTCAGACATCGAGATTCAGTGCTTATGAACACTGCGTCTCAAATAAAATTGTATATGTGGAAAATAATATACTTTCAATGAATAGGAGACTCATCAATCGCGAAAAAATAACAGCATTTTGAATAGAAAGACGACTTTGACAATATTCTAAAAGACTATAAAAATATGTTATTCTTCCAGAAGTATATGTTTTTGTATGCTGACTTTAGGCCTCCAAAATGAAATTCGTTCCTACGCCACGGGATAGAACACCATATGATTCCCTTTAAAATTTTGCAGTACTGGTCACGTTTTGTAGGAACTTTTAATTATTGAAAAACGGCCAAGGGTTTCGGGCCCCTATTTTGTTAAAATTTTATTCAGTGGTGAATCAGGGCTTCAATATGTCCAAGATAGGCTGAAATTGATCATCTGGTGTCTTCAAACCCCTCTCTATTAGACTTTTACTGCTATATTTTCCCCCTTTCCTTGTGCGAAAGAACCTTATAGGGGTAGCATAGTCCGGTTCCTCCATCCCAGAACCTACCTTGTTTTTACTGGGAGACCTCTTTTTACTAACGATTATCTAAGCCTTCTAAAAATTACTTTCTACTCTTATAATCAAAAGCTAACCAATTCTTCTTGGTAGGATAAGATTACCAGTGCCAAATTGATCTCTTTATTATAGGCGTTTTGACTTCAATCAAATCACGGGTATCCCGAAGGATCTTTTCAATTCAACACCAAAGCTTACATATGTGTAAGTACTTGAAGAAGTCGCTACATTCTTTCTAAGTACGAATGGTGGTTATCATGGATTCATGTGCATCGGATACGACCTTTTAATTTTTGTTTGTGTCAGGGGGATAAAATATTTCGTTAACCACCATATAAACCTTTCAACGTTACATTCTTACATTAGCCAACACAAAATTCCACTATCTCGAAATGGAAATATCGTTTTTTCAAAATTTTTAGATGATAACACCTTTAGCTACGCTTTCAACAGCTCGAGGTAATTCTTTCCGTTTCCGCCATGTCGCAATACATTTGATATTGCTTAACGAATGTCATTATTACACCATTTGTTAAAGTTTTCCTGTAGGCGAAAAGTTACTAAGAAAAATTTTCAATATTTTAATATCTGAATACGTACTTTAAACGAGTTTTGAGTGAAAGGTTATTGGTCTTTTTTCTTAAGCTTCACTTTCATTTGTACGGATACAGATATTAATGCGATCATGATACAAATTAGTATCCTGATTACGGATACCTTTCTTTTGTTCCCATTTACGCGGTTTCCACAACGAATTTTCCGTTTTTTGAAGGTAATTCAAATGTAACCGCACACGAATCCGTATACGGCAATCACAGGATCTCTACATGATCGGATTCTTAAAATCGTGTCCGCAGACCCTATCCGCATCCGTGTTCGTATACGTACATAAGGAATCACACCTTATATTTTAAGTCATCGCGATTTTAGCCGTATCCGCACTCGTATCTGTATCCATACAAATGGAAATTTGGAATAAAGCAGATGCTTCAGAAATCCCATCAGATTGACTTTTATCTGCACTGCGATGAGACGGATTTAGTCTCGTCCACCAATTAACATAACTCTGGGAGGAACGTCACATAGCACCTCGAAACTTTACACTTAATGAAGTTTAATAAGAAGCGTTGATTATGTTTCTTTACATTCCGAGATAAACAGTTGTAACAATAACAAATTATTTGAATTCCACATGGTGACTTTTCCATAGTTTTCATTAGATAAAATCAAAGAAGCTCTCCCCAATTTTTAATTCCCCCAAGCCAGTTGTTATTTTTAACCATTGAAACATTAGAGGCGAATATTCTACGAGAAATTGAACATGCTGTGTTTTGACGAGTTTTGCTTCCCCACCATACTGTTCGTTTTTAAGGTCACCTTCTTCAGAAGATTTTCTTACGAGAGTGGATAGAGTAGAAATCTGTCGTTCATATGTGAAAAGTTCCCCATACGAGCGGTATTACGCGGGACGAAATAATGCATTGTCAAGTATTGGAACACTTCTTGAAGAACTGTTCAGCACTACTAGTACTTCAGTTTACAGTGCAAGTTTAATTTTTCTTTACACGTGCCAATTTGCAATGTCTTCCAAACTTTTGTTTTCTGTGGTCAAAGTTAAATGAGATAAATCGATTTCCTCCTGTTGCGATGACTACAAACATTACTATCTTACTACATCTTGCAATACTTAATAAGAAAATTTCTCGACTCTTTAAACTTCTCTTTTTGTTCGACACAGGTTTACTCCTATTTTCGAACAGATATTAACATTGCTTGTTAAGGTTTATCGTCCGCTTCGAGCTACTTCCCCTTCGTGGCTTAGTTAAGTTATACTAACGATGTTACATCGTTTATTACACTCGTGACCATTCATTAACCATTCCTTAATGAATAATTATAGTACAGACCAAATTAATTCAAAGTTTTCAACTAGTACTATAATAGGCTCTTATCTTCATAATTTTACAAACTTGTTGGCCTCGTAATGAATGCAACGATCCAGGAGAGAATACGGCCGAGCGGCATAATTCAACTCAACAAAGATAGAATAATACTTCTTAAGATCTATTGCTATTCTTTGCAACACAGAATTTCCCTGGTTAATTCCCTCTATAGAGCAGTTAGCCTCCTAGTAATCAGACCGTAAAATTTTAAGACCTGTAATAAGATTATTAACACAACCTGAGTAATTTGATATCTGATGAGTTTTTATAAAATAAGGAGACTACAACATGCAATTTGATTGGCTAATGCCCGTGCATTATAACTCAACAATGCACTGTTTTGGTTTGCTGGTTTTCCCGCGTCGCCTGTACGTGTTCCCAAACATTGTCAATAAAATTATGAATACAAAATTTGATAAAATACCAATTACTAAATGCACAATGTGCACAGCAGATGCTGCCAATAAGAGACAACGGGTCGACTACGGAGGACGAAGGTTCGCTGCTGTTTCCAACTCTGAGCTGAACCTTTTGTTAGAAAATAGACACGGAAAAGCTACCAAAAACGCGACAAACCTGGGCAGTTAAAACTTTCAAAGGTATGTAAAATTTTTTGAAACTTTTAAAAGCTTCCTGTACACTGTATACTGCAGCAACAAAGCGAATTTATCTAACTGTTTACGTGTAAAAATGGCCATTTCGACAGTAAGCCAGGCTAAAGCAACAAAATTATATAAACATGACATTCTCAAATGTTTGGTCAAGTAAAAATAAGTGTATTTTAGTCGTACTATAAAAAAGTAAACACAATACTCAGTAGTTTTGTTTTGAACATTACCTGACGAAAAACATTGTGACCAAGCTGGAGCAAATGACAACCAGGCAACTAGACGAGAACCTCCATCGTTTTTACGCCGAAGCGACAACCAAGGAGAAACAAGAATACAGCAAGTAAGCGCTGCTCGGCTTCAGACACGGTATTGAAAGATACCTGAATAATCCACCACCTTTCAACAGAGGGATTAAAATAGCTTCAAACCCGTGGTTTACACGGTCAAATCACACGCTCGACGCCAAAATGAAACAGCTGAAGCAAATTCGCAAAGAGAATGTCCAGCACAAACCGCCGCTGGAGCAAGAAGACCTCGCCAAGCTGAAAACAAGCGGCGTTTTCGACCTGAACCATCCACTATCTCTTCTTCGTTGTGTGTGGTTTCACGCCATACAGTACTGGTGTTGAAGAGGCCGCGAAGGTCAACGTTCCCTCACCGTTAACAGCTTCAACTTTGAAGTTGACAGTTCTGGTCGACGTAACGTGAAAATGACTCAAGAAGCAGTAAATCACTCCGCTATCGCCTCGTGTTTTACACGCTTCTTTCGTGTTCTTTCAACATCTTTCGTGCATTATAACTTGATAAAAGCACCCGACTTATTTTCTTCTTCTTAATTAATCCAGCAATGCAGCGCGTTGTATACCATGCTAAACACAAGTCCTAAGCAAGTCAAAATTTTCCGATAGCTATAACCGCAAAAATTTATAACCATCATGACATCATTCCTGTCGGTACTCACTTCAAATTTGGCAAACGTTTGTTTACACTTGTTGCCACAACATTCACGCGTCAGATAATTCACTTCTATGGCTACTTTTACCGTCCTTTTGCCTTTCGCACAATTAATAGAAATGTAACCATCCGACCTAATTATCGTAAGGTCAATCTTTCCTACATTCTGATATTTAGAAAACCCAATAATAAATACTTCAAGAAAGCAGTAGGCGTGGCCTAATGAATGTAATCTGAAAATAGGGCTTAAAAGGCCGGGAGTATAATTATTCAGTTTTTATCAAAGTTGGCTTAAAAAACCCCTCTTAATCATGAAGTATATGGCGTAGACATGCAATCCATTATTTACAGTACATGCTTCCATATATCTTTGACAAAATCGTGTTCATTATGGAACATCTAGCCCACTATGAAAAGGCACGCCATCGATTTTAATCAACTGAGGAAACCGATGCGTTGAGTTTAATGGACCAGTACTGATATCTTGTAAAACCATTCCAGAGATAAGTGTGCATGTTGGTAAACTTATCACATAATTAAATTTCTATAATACTCACACTATTTATACTTCTTTCTGTCATTTAAAGAATCCGTGTTGAAAATAGAATTTTAGTTCCTACATTGAGTAACTTCGCGTTAGCTTACTTTTAATTTGCGTTTTAACAACAGTGATACATTTCTCTTCTGAGCGTCAACATTCTTAGATATTTACCGTCGGGATTCCACATACGCTTCCAAGGTTCATTAGTGACAACTGTACTATGGTGGTATCCTGTTGGAATATTCTGGTCGGACAATAATGGTTGCAGTTACAGAATGTGGTCGATGATCATCGTCTTATTGTCATTTCGTTTAGGGAAAGACTGTTTCTGGTAATCACTGATGCTTCTCCTACTGTAATCCTGCAGCTAAGGATTGGCAAATTTTTCCTAGCAACGTTTGTGAGCTCATAAGCTTGCATAACCAGGTTTTTAACCAGAAAACGTATTTGTGCGTACTGCAATCAGTAAAAACTTCACGTCGGGTCATTTGCGTCATTTCATTCTGCGCGAGGAAGTACGAGTTTCTCGTTCATATTTTTGGGGACTATAAAAGTCGTCACATCTTAATACAAGTAAAGTTAGAATATATAGAGAACAGAGCATAACACAAATAGTATGGATTAAAATTTCATCATTACCACTACAACAAATTTTGAAAACAGGAGCTTCGGAGTGTCAACTTCAGTGCTATCAAATCCGAAAAAAGCTCATCAAATGTAAATCTCGTTTCTATTTTCTGTTCACCCATGTTAAAAGAATACTGGTATGCACGTACACACGAATAAATAGCACTTGTCAAGAACATTTATCGCAAAAAACTTTCTGTGTCATACACATGAGCTAGAAAAGCTAAAAAGGAACTTTTCAGTAGATAATTGGTCGAGTTTATGAGGCTTTCCATACATGTGGACAGCGTTTTGTAGTTTTGCCTATTTATGTGTCATTTGGTGGACTTCAGTTCAACAAAAATGTCTACGTTTCTCGATCCCTGCAAAGCGTCTTCTTTTATACACAACGACCAGTTTAAACTACAAGATAACCTTTGACTCTTTTAAACCACCCGAGTCAGAGACGTACCAAATAACATCAATATATGAAAGCAATTCCAGTGTCGCCCCAGCTGTTATATCACGAGACATTCGAAGGTCCAACACGTCCCACATTTGTACGCTTCCATTTCACTGAAGGATTTCTTTGTGTTCATTTCGAGTGGGCTAAATCATGGTCTCTCTAGCCGTAATATTAATTTAAGAATTGGTCAAGAAAATACCTCTTGGCTTCAATGTAGATTTATGTTCACGACAGTGGCACAAGTCTTTAATCTGCTTCCACTCGTATATGTAGCGTCCCTTAAAGTTAGAATTTTGAGGCTGATTTTCTTTCTTGACAATCATTTCAAATGGTGTACTTCGCACTTCTTTCTAACAAAATTACCTTCAAATATTAAAAAATAATTTGATTAAAAAATACTTATTACAGGCTTTAAGATTATTGATCTACATTTAAAAACCTCGCTAGAGAATGATCACAAGTTTCTCTGAAGAATAGCGGCAGTTATTCTTGGATAAAATATTGAGGGAGAACAAAAATCATACATTATATCACTATCATAACAATGGTTTTAAATGACTTTGCAAATGTCGGTTGTTTTCTGTGTCCTAAAAGTCAAAAATGACCAGAAACATTTTTGGCCAATGATCAACGACTACTTGTCCCTTTGGTGTTTCTGAAATTTTGGAGGCTAAGGCTCACCATTTTCACAAATATTCTAACCGATCTCACCCAAAAACCTCCATGTTGCTAGTTATGTATTTGAGAGCACTTAACATATTTCTTGGTCGATACTGCATGTCGCCGATGTCTCTTCTCAAAATAGTTTTTCCAAAAGGGATAACGACATTAATATATTGTACTAGTTACTTTTCTCCACTCGTCTTTTCACATTCGTTATTTGCTTATTTGAGTAAGGTCATAAATAAAAACATGCTTGGTATAAAAAGAACCTCGAAATCCAAAATAAAGTTAAAAAAAAAATGTTGGAACTTTATTTCATGTTTATTTTGTTAATTTATTTAGACTGATATTGATAAACAGTTTTTTCTGCTACAGTTCCGTGCTGTACTTAAAATAAGGTAATCAAGAGGTTTCGGCCACCAGTCTATAGCCTTAGTGTCGGCAAAGATAAATGAAAAAAACTATAAATATACACGAGGTGATCGTGTACTCCAAAAACAGTTTATAAATGCATGTGACGATTTGTGAATTTACGTGTACGAATGAATAAATTATAATTGTGTGGTGCCATATCTTTCTTTTAACTGCAAGATGTTTCCCAATGTTTTCCCCTACTTTCTAGCACTGCATGCCAATATTTGAACGATTTTCCCCTTCGATCACTCCCTTAATCAGTAACTCGACTATTTTCGAAACCTAGCTATTACTACTTTTGCTCATATATATTTTATATTTTTCATTAATACTTATCTCGAAAAATCGCGTTATTTCCAAGAAGTCTTATAGTTGAAATCTGTTTGCTCTTTTTGAGGTGGTGCCTGATCTTTGTAAATACTTTTTCCCTCCGTTCTACTATGCTGATGAGACATTTGATGAGTTACTATTCAGAAGTAACATTGTGATTTATCTTGTGATTTATCTTGTGATGGGAATAGAAATTTCAATAGCGGTCTGTGTTGATCGGTTTCTGTCAACGTCACTTGTAATTGTTCCATCTAGTATTGAAACGGAAGATTTAAGGAATGACATTTGTTGGTTTCTTTATGTCGAACGGTGAATGAGATGTTTGAGTAAATCAAGTTGAGAGTTTGGTTGAATATGATGAGTGCATTTCTCTTCGTAATGGAAAAACTGTCGTCAACACAGTACTTCCATTACTTTGGGAGGATAATTGGTTTTTCGATGACCTGTCCTTTAGGAGCTTTTACTATTTAAAGATTGCGCAGTGTCCCGATAGGAAATACAGCTATCTGCTATGCGCGTTGGTTGTTTCAGCATTTGATCTCAGTTAAGTTAGTAAGCGATCTACTAACGTACACGTTATATGTTGCGTGGTTAGACATACTTATAATAAAACTATTTTAGCAAGGTTGTTTAGGGCTGCGAAATTGTCGTAGGACTGTTTGCGTGCAACACATCTCTTTAATTTTATACTTCAACCACACAAAACGTGGCTATAAATGGTACTTACTGGGCTACGCATAGCACAAACTCCTATCTCCTTGTAAGTAGTGTCGTTTTTGACTTCTTTCTAGCAACTATTTCGTCTACATTGATACTGCCTCGAAGCAAATGCACGATTGTACAAAAAAAAGCTCATTATGTGCCATTGTAGACAATCCTTACACTGAAGAAACTGCAACATAAGACATTCAAAAACAAATAATCTCACCAAAGTACTTGAACAGCTACGTCAACGAAAGTGTTTTCCATCATAAACAGGAATACTGTCACTACATTCAACCGTTCTATCAACTGTATTGACCCCAATATTTCGCTCACCTTCTAAGATGAAAGCAACCGATAAATGTCCTTCGGTCATACTGCTCTTTGGAGAGGTAATAGAATTATCACTATCGACATAATCGACACATATGCGCTGTTATCTGGATTTACATCACGACATAAACATGAAACGTCAGCACCGAGCGCACACTTATACATCGATCGCTTTATTTACCCAGAAGAACGGAGGGAATAAACGAATGAACTAAAACATCTCATGAAAACCTTACGATCTAATGGTCATACACAGAAATTGATTTCAAACTTCTTAAAAGAACAATCTAGAGATGAGACACCACCCCACCAAAAAAATTGGTCGAAATATTTTTCAAACTGGAAGAGGAAAAATGTATGTAAGGGAAATGCAGTTCTTAGTTATATTAAGAGACTTTGTCTTTGGCATGACAAAAAAACAAGACATCATGGTGACTAAAAAACCGACGAGATAAATTAACTCCACGTGTGGGACTAACGTAGACCTTAAACTGATTGCTAAATTGATTAACGCAAGAAAAATATCTAGCGCACCAGATCGCTAGATACTCTTTACTTCCAGAACTTGTTACGATAATTTCGAGTAAAATTTTCCTCCTTCTTTAGTTCAACGAAATTCAACAAAATATTATTACAATGTGACTGACTCGATTGTGGGAAATGGGAGTTATGAGAATTTAAAAAATTTCCTAATCCAAGTAGTCGGGACTGTATTTTTGCGCACTTTCACCTTGGCTTAAATAACACAATATATTATCATGCACGCTGTAGCCGCAGATAGCAAAATCAAGAAAGATTTTAAGTAACACCGGGAATTTTATAATCAGTTGTCTAAGAAAGAATGCATTCATCATATAATGGTAACGCAAGTCTATAACAGTCTTTTACCTAAATGCAATTGCTAGACTAGTGATGTAGAAAGGGATGCCTGTACGAACGCCTGTTGAGGCTCAAATCCCCAGTTGAGGCTCGAAATCAAATTCGCTTCGTACGTTGATTACTGTTAGAGGAACAAATTCTTCGTGTAAATTCATTGGACCTGTGTTTCCGTTATAGAGATTGAATAAAGGAAAGTGAAAAGAAGAAAAAGAAAAGAGGAAATTGATAAAGGGAGAACTAGTTTAAATCATCGGAAATATAATAAATAAACATCGAAATACCGTGAAAAGATCTAAAGAAAAACTATACTCAAATAAAATTCACAACCCAAAGAAAATCACCCTACCTAGTATCGCGTCATCAACGAGTAACACGGTAGATGTTGAGAACGTCACATGCAACATAAATGTCATAGTACAAACACTCATCGACATTGAACGACGCATTGCTATCAACGAGAAGTTAAAACTTCGTTCCGAAAATCGCCTTCTACTTCTTGAGGCAAAGAAAATACAATGCTTCACACGCTGTTTCATCACCTAAATTTTTCTACCTTTGCTGCGTTGAGGTTTGCTTTTCCTTTGCTAAGGCACAATAGTCGGCACGTCGTTCACACTGTTCCTTACATTGTCTTCAAAATCAGAACTACATGTCCTTGTCCTGGCATGTATACTATCGCGTCGACGAGGTTCAAACGAAATTCTTATTAGTTTCTTATCGTGCACTGGTGCGTGATAGAATTTCAATCCTGAGCCTTTCCTTTAACAGTTTTCAAATTGCGGAACTGTAGAGTTTGCTACCACGTTGCTTTTATGATTCAAAAGTATTGCCTATACTAATATGCGCTTCATGTTTTGCCTACCTTTACTTGACTAAACAATCAGGTTAAGCGTTCTATCACCTACACTGTGAGGTGATACTTTCCCGTTAAGACCCTACAACAAGAATTTCCATCGCCTGAGTTCACACCACCATTCGAATAGATACAGTTGTCACACAGAAGCATCCTCGGAAACAATGCCATTAAAGCTATATTCGAGAATCGTGCAGGAGATTTCAAACTAGAAAAAAAACATGATAAATGTTAAACTTCACGTAAATATTATCACAATCATGGGAAATGGGGCTAACAAATGGGGCTAACAAATGCAGCTAGAGACAACTCAAAACCTCTTCCACGTCATTAGGCTGTCCTTTTTAAGTAGCAAAATCGTACCGACGAATTTTAAAACTCTTACCAGTTAACATGCACAATCACATCTACTTAAAAGTTGTTTTTAAAATATAATATCTGCTCGTATATTGAAACAGCTTATTTCCACTCATCCTGAACCCGATGAAGGCAGTACACTGACAGTTGGAACCTCGGTATTATACGGCTTTGATCAGTCAACGTTTTCGCATAATT
The DNA here is from genome assembly GCA_030142905.1 of Heliopora coerulea. Classification (NCBI taxonomy): domain Eukaryota; kingdom Metazoa; phylum Cnidaria; class Anthozoa; order Scleralcyonacea; family Helioporidae; genus Heliopora; species Heliopora coerulea. Next base: position 307,387 of record JASJOG010000174.1, read on the forward strand.
TCGTTCACTATGTTTAAACCTGACCGTGATTCTTATATAACTTCTTACTGTTTAGTTTCCTTCGAAATACTTACGTTCAAAGGTAATTCTTAAATTTCGTTTTTCGTTCTGTGGATGAGTCTCTTGAGTGGATTGTAAGGCCTGTTCAAAACATTCTAATACTTATGTAAAAATTGATTTATAACAACACGTTCTGTATGTTCCTATAAATTTAACACCTGGAATAACAGTGTCCAAATTCACATGTCTATGTTCTGGGTTTCTTACTGCAGCCGTCCATTACAACGAAGTACCTTTAAATCTTTGATACCTTGAATTTTTTGAACTTGCCAGCACTCCATATATTTTAAATATAACTAATCTCAAGCTTTCCGCTCAGATATTCTAGATGGGAGGATCATCCTTAGGTATAAGAATATGGCATATCGTATTTGGCCGTGGAAAAGCCTTACGGAGATGAGTGATATAAACTTTCTAGTCTTTTTTATTAGTACGTTGATACCATGGTGAGTGGTAATTAAGATAGAGTAAAAGAAATGAGAAAATTCCACGCTGAAAGGAAGAATACAGTTACCAAAGTTTAGGTACTTTTGGACCAATCCATAGACTAATTTCCATTCACATGTAATTTCGTTTAAGTCAAACCTGCTGGAATAAGATGTTATGTTGCAAAATATGTTGCAACGTGTCCTAAGTTATTACGCTAGAAGATGTCACCTTTTGAGATGTTACGTTATGCTGTAAGATACTAATTTCAATGACCTTAAATCAAATGAGCTTAATTCCTTTCTGCAATGATTTTCTCTAAGGCGCGTAAGATGTCGGGCATTTGCAAAAATAAAGTAACCTGCTGTTAACAACAGTATGATAATAGAAGAGCTATCTACATAGAAAGGACGCGATGTACGTCGAAACACAGTACGTAAAGAAATTTAATTGCAGATTTTTACGACACATTTTTGACATTTGGGTACCAGACGTCATGTTACGAGGAAACACGTTACGCTCTGTTACAATAAGGTTATCGTGTAGGACGTTACACTGAAACGTATTTAGATTACAAAGTAGAAGACATTAATTTGCAAGACGTCATGTTAAGTGTTGTTGGTTTGTAAACAGCTACATTACTCTGTATGGCGGTAGATTATTGTAAGTAATTCCATGACATGAGGGAAATTAGGGATTAAATGTCCCCGAAAGCCGAGGGAGGTTTGGGGAAGTGCGGAAGGCGTTAGCCCGAGGGACTTTCACAAACCTACCGAGGCTTGAGGCGACATTTAATCACTCATTTAGCTACATGTTATGATAAAAGTTTGTAATACCATGATGACCGACGAAATTTACTTGGTATTGTTTCAAGTGGTTTCTGGGATATTAGTATTGTTCATGGTGGGTACCAGCACTTGTATAAAATGAGTTGTTCTATGGTTAAATGTCACTTTTCTTACATCAAGTAACGATTGTTACACCAACCATTACTTGATGTTCGCTCATGTATGCTAATGAGGGGAAATTAGAAATTTTTTCTCACTTGAAGGAAAATTAGTAAAAGTACGCATGCTGATGAGTGAATTTAGGGATTAAATCTCACCTTAGGAACAACAGAAACGAACGTCATCATACTACAGTATCACATAGTTAAATACTAAATCACGTTTCAAGATACAACACCATGTTTTAAAATAGCACACTACGATCTAATATGGCAAATTACGTTGTAACACTCTATATTACGATCTATGATCTTATAGTACAATATGTTCTACGACGATGAATTACGTTACACGATTTTACAAATGTACATTACGATGTCATTTGCTTCATCTTAATACAATGAACAGATATCAACGCCTATTTATTCGTCATTACCGTCACCTACCAAACACCATACGAAAAGATGGAGTTACTAAGCCAGTGAGCTAATTACAATTCTCTGCGGGATACCACTCGCCAATTACTCTAACGTGCTTTTGTTCTCCAGGTTATGAAATATTTCAGATGACTCTACTCATGTTTTTTCATGCCTTCGAAATTCTCCACAAGCTTTCGTTGAGTTCATAACTTTTCGTTTTACCAAAGTCGAATAAATTTTCAATCAAATTTTTTAAGCAATACTAATGCATGTGGAGAATACCTTATTTTAGTGAGGCAGAAAACAAACAATCCTCTCTTCAAGACAAACAGGTCATGGAACTTACTTGTCATGATAGCAAGGATATTTACGTCATGTATGGGATGTATAGTTTCATGAGGTGCACTTCCATGATACACGTCAAAAGATGTTAATTAACTGCAATGATATACAAGCTTTCTCAATAAATTGCAGAGCTGTGTACATGACTTGATATCACGGACTATCTGATTAACATATCAAGCAAATCTAAACATCTAATAAACAAAGAGTTTCACTGCAGAACGATAAAAGCCATTCCTCACCACTTTATTTCTTACAAATAACACCAACTTAACAGAACTTTCTCTCCTTACCTCCAATGCCGACAAAAAGACTCTCCAAATCGTGATTCGGTTAGATATTTTCTCATACTAACAGTAGTTTGTCCACTCAGAAGTAGACTTGAATCGATTGTTTCGTGGGCAATAAAGCAAACATATCCCTACTTAAAAATCTTAATAATTTGCTCACCTTTTATTTATTTCCATATTAATATGATTCTGATGCCCTTAAAAGGGATGTTGACAGTATGATGAATGACAGACTAGAAATCGGACAAGTGACGACTAGTTCGCTGTTGAAGCATCTCGCTCGTTCCGTCTGTCCATGCATAAACATATCAGTCTTAAGTTTCCAAGGGCGGAGGCACAAGGTTCTCTGGGACAATTTAGGGCCAAGTATCACCTATATGTCTGGAATAAGAAGACAGACGTAAAATATATTGTAATATTATAGAAATAGGCCTGAGGACGAGGATGAATCGTATTTTATGGCAAGGTTTCTATACGACAAAGATTTTCTTATTTGCATATCTTCGAAAACAGGATGTCTCATGAACGGAATGATACAAGTGTGGTCAACGACATTTTCCGTCATTTAACAGTTCTTTCAACCAAGTCCAAGTAAATTTCCCCCTCAGTTCCTACACTTAATATGAGTAAATAAGTTTTAGGTATAGCCCTTTTTTCTTTTCTATTTTTGAGTGACATTTGAGTGTCTACTTGAAATAGTTAAAGATGCAAAGTGGTAATCGAGCCGTATGAACCAGCCAATTTGAAATAATAAATGGTCCTTTGGTAAACCTTTAATGGGTAATCGAATATTAAAGTATAATTCCAATTGCAACGTAGTGGCATCGTGAGAAGAGCTAACGAAACACAGGATTTGATGACAGTACAAAGACTTGGAATTTTCACACTAATATGTTGTCAATACGACATATAAAGGAAGTCAAATATCTTTTGAAAACAGGTTCTTCGCCATTATTAACTAAGTTTGCTATTGCTAAGGTCGATGGTAAAACGGATAAATCAAAAGTGAACGGGATTCTGCAGCCTGTTGAGGTACAAAGTAAGAGGCGTTGGTGACTCTTAATAAATCAAAAACTAGCAGCGAAGAAGCGAAAGATTTTAAAGAAGCGAAGTACTACGGCATGGAGTTTGACAGGGAATACCGTATTACGGTAACTACCTTCTCCGGTAACATGTCGTTATCGTACGATTAAGAATTGCGGAGGTGGACTATTTCGTATCATTTGTGGACGACCAGTAAAACACTTTTGCGAGATTTTGCTGCAGAATAAAACAAAATTAACATTTCCAATCTAATCCAAAAAAGCAACATTTGTTCTCAAAATTTCGCACACCCTTTAGTCCCATAGCATTCCAGATTGCTCTGCTTCAGTTCTCAAGTGTACATGGCATTCTGAGATTAATTTTCTTGGTAAAGGGATAGCAGATCTTGTGGTTTGTCAGACTGAATTTTGCTCATGGACTCCTTTTCCCTCGACATATTTTGAAACTGGCCTTCAGTTCGGATTTTCATGTGGAGACGAACGTAGAGCAGAATATAGCTTCGTTATCTTGCATGGTTGCAGTAAACACTACAAGTGAGTATGAACGTTCTTCTTTTAGTCCACTTGTACTGAAAATTCATTAAATAACGAGCTCTGTCTATGTTTGCATCAAGTGATAACTGATGCAAAACAGCGACAAGAACACAAAGCGAACGAACTGTTCGGCTAATCTTTGCAGGATTCTAACGCACAAGTTCTAATCTAAATTCACGATTCTAATGCTCGCATGGTTGTATGACATCCACTAACCATGGTAAGCGAGAGTTCTTAAAATTGCTAATATAAATATTCTGGAATATTAAAATACCGCAAAACATAAACCGAAGGAAAACACTATTAGAATTCATTGGTGTTAATAGCATGACTACAGACATGATTTAGTCGTTGATTTTTAACGTCTTTTTACTAAGCTATTACGGAGTTGCATCAAGGATAAAAGTACTCCAATGTACTTTGTTTTAAATTAACACCTGAATATGGTACAATAAATAAGATAAACTCTGGTACAAGATGAACAAGTAAAAGTGTTGTCATTGCTAACAGATCTTTTATTTCAATATTACTGCTTTGATTGTAGCGAAATTCATCCACAAGCAATAAAAAAGGATCATGTAACAGAAGTTGATAAGGGAAATGTGCTAAAGAAGAGTATGAACTGAATCACTGCATCAACCACCCAAAAGCAGTCTTTATTACAAGGAATGCAGCTCTACAGGTCATAAAAGAGCCAAGTTGTAAACAACACGGACCAGATGTGTTTAAGTAACTTCAATCAAAAATTACACGCTACCATTTAACGCAGTATTATCTTTCGTACTTGTGCAGAGACCTCTAAACAATTTTCCGTTTCAGATAAAGATGTAAAAACTAAATGGAGTATAATTCATTCTAGACAAAGCCGATGATTATCTTAGAACTGTCAAATTCTCTTGCAGGTGAGAAGAATAGGTCAGAAACACACAAGACAACGAAAAGATACCAATTCACAGTGTAAAGCTGTCATTTCTAGAAAGCCAGTATAACAATGCCCCGAACAGAAGAGAATCGTCAATTTCGGAGGAGTCGATGCAAAGTGTACAATGAAAGCGCTTGATGATGCATATACACCGAAGATCCCTGGAGATATACGACAGTCTCATAGTTGCTTTCTGCGTTCATCGTAGTGCATGGTGTAGATATGGGACGCCCAACTGGTTCCTGGGCGAAGATGAAACCAGTTCGAACATGGTTAGTTACGATCCATTGCCTCAACCAACGACTGGAAATGATCATCGGTAATAGTTTGCAGTGAAATTCATCCTTGAAACGCTCGGATGAAATGATAAATATCCATCACTTATCCCGAAATAGTATTAAGAAAAGGGCGCACGAAATCCGATTAGCCCAGAGGCTGTCATACACATGGGTGTCATTTCCTAACAGCAAAGAAAACAAGGTCTGGGCACGTCACTATCACAGCATGCGACTAATGATTTGTTAAATACCTTACATTACTGCTGTTTCCTTGAAAATATGGCTGAGGCCGATTACAGAACCTGACCACAAGTCCCAGTTGAAAGGCTATCTCATCGAGTGGGTGACGTATGTCCATATCACCACCATGGAACTGTACGGCATAGTTTTGTTTCTTACTTTTTACCTACTTTTTATTGCTATTTTAATTTCTTTTACTTGAGTCTTGTTTGAACCAAACAATGTGGGGTCAGTGTATCTTCTTAACAGATGTATTCGATGGTCTTGCTGGTATATCTGCTTGCTGCTTCACCAGAGCAGGTGTTACCCTCATCCAGTGGAGTACTTGTTTTACTTAACGCTTGGACAACTGGACGAAATTACAGTTTTAAGGTCAGCGTTCACAGGTAGCAAACACTCGTGGAAAGATACTTGCTTTATCAATCTCACCATGACAAATTTCACATGATAACCACTGCCAACACGCTAGTTCACCGAAGCTTTTCTCTAACAACGACACCCGAAGACAGGACAGAAGTTAAGCACGAAACAAACGCACTACAATGTAATGCTTATTCTAAAAACTCATATCTAGTATAGTAACTAGTAAATCTGAGGAGCTAGTAAAGATGTTTTTTCAAATGGTATACGACAATTACAATGGTGACGATCCTTTACCACTCCGCTAATCCATACGTCAAAGGTATAACCTATCCCCTAACATGAATGCTACGAAATTTCGACATCAAAGTAACCAATAAATCGCTACAAAACCTTCAACAGGAATTTCCATTGCCGAGATGTAGAGTTCTTGGTGAAAAAGAAAACAAAATAATTTATAGAACTAATACAATGCGCAGACTATTCATGGAGTTATGTTGGAGAAATTGGAAGATCATGTGAAACAAGGAAGGAACATATGCTGAACGATAAAATCTCCGCAAAAATTCAAAAAGCGCTAACCATGCATTGACTCACACACAAACCATTGACTTTAAACGTAGACATACTAACGACAAAGGACGCAATCGCATAACAAAAAAGACATCGCCATGATTTATGGAGTAAAAAAGAACTTGAAGCCACTTCCTCAACTACGTTTGCTTCTCTCACGTAAACAATGTCACCGTTCTTAACAAAAACATCGTCATAATGTATGCCTGATTTTTGTTATTGCAGTTAGATTTCATCATTATTACATGTATTAAGTCACCCACGCATACAGTGAATTTCTATCTCGTCTTTTCATGTTTCTCATTATTTATCGCTCGCTAAAGGCAACAGTTCTTGTAACTGAAACGTCGAATGAAAAACATTTGGTCTGAGAACGTTTAAAAAATATCCTTAATACCTTATGTATTTACTTGACCGTGCTTCCTGTACATTATAAAATCACAGTTTTGTAGTAGCAGCAGTTACAGTATATAATGGCAGAAGTAGTACAAACAAAAGTAGTGGTAGTAGTGGTAGTGGTGGTAGTGATGGCGGAAGTGGTTGTGGTAGTGGTAGTGGTGCTAGTGGTGTTGGTAGTAGTGGTTGTAGTGGTTTCAGTGGTGGTGGTGGTGGCGGTAGTATTGGTTGTAGGCGTGGTGGTGGTTGTAGGCGTGGTGGTGGTTGTAGGCGTGGTGGTGGTAGTAGTAGTGGTGGTGCTAGTAGTGGTTGCAGTGGTGGTAGTAGTGATAGTGATAATGATAATGAAAATAATAATAATAATAATAATAATAATAATAACCCAGTTTGAATTACCTGCTATTAACCAATACTACCAAACAATCAAACCTGACTATCTTTTGCCCTACTTCTGTGTTGATTGTGTTAAAAGAACTGTTATAAAGGGACAGAAAATTTGGTGTCCCTCTTATTAGGCTATTTCTCAATAATGATTAGTAGCTATCATATTTCACAATAATAATGATGGGCCTGGATGATAACATGGGCCTGGACGAAGAAATCTGACTTGAAAATCGGAACAGAGGCCAGGGGAAATTATGTCCCACATAGTGCATGTACCATTTTGGCACAGAAGGAGTACAAGCGGAGGCACGACAATGTTGCATGCATACAATATTGGGAATTGTGTGGGAAGTGTGGGCTGGAAAGATCTAAGAAATGGTACGAGAATAAGCCTAAGATACTGCTGGAAAATGTAAAAGTGAAGCTCCTTTGGGGCTTCAGTATCCAATGTGATGAGAATATCATAGCAAGAAGACCACATCAGATACTGGTTGAAAAAGAAAGAAAACACTGCCCCGAGGTTGACATATCAGTACCTGGAGATGACAAGGTTGCGGTGAAAGAAGACGAGAAGGAAGTCGAGAAGGAAGACGAGAAGGAAGACGAGAAGGAAGACGAGAAGGAAGACGAGAAGGAAGACGAGAAGGAAGACGAGAAGGAAGACGAGAAGGAAGACGAGAAGGAAGATAAATATCAGCCACTGAAATTTGAAATAATGCGCATATGGGAAATGAACAAACTGAAGGTTATTCCAATTGTTGTTGGAGCCCTTGGTGTGGTAACAAAGAAGATCCAAAAGTGGTTAAAAAAGATTGGCGTGGAAATTCGAACTGAGTTGCTGCAAAAGACTGCACTCTTGGGAACAGCCAGAATTTTGAGAAGGGTACTGCAAATGTAGTAAGAAGTGGGAACTGCAGGACCTTTGGTCATTTGTTATTACCTACTCCTGCATGTTAATTTTGACGACATAAGATCTGTCTGAGTTTGAGGAGAATAATAATGATAATAATAATAATAATAATAATAATAATAATAAAAAAGATGACGTGACAGTGTGGCTCGTATTGTACACCGGAAGCTTTGTGGCTTATACCAGTTAGAGCAAGCTGGAAAAAAAATGGTAGGAACCTCAACCAAATGGAGTCATTGAATCAGATGAAGTTAAGATTCTATGGGACTTTAACATACAATGCGATAGTCTAATTGAATGTAGAAGACCAGATATCATGGTGGTGTTAAAGAAGAAAAAGGAGTGCAAGATTATAGACATCGCAGTTCCAGGAGATAGTAGAATAGATAAAAAAGAATTAGAGAAAATGGGAAAGTATGATGACCTGAAAAGGGAAATAAAAAGAATGTGGATGATAAGGAAAATTGAGATACAGTAAACCCTCGCTATATCGCGGTTCATCTTTCGCGCACCCGCAACATCGCGAGTTTTTCCATAGAACATATCTAATTTGATATCGTGAAAATTCTCGCTATATCGCAGACATAGCGATATCCGCCGCTCACAGTTATCATTGTTTTATTAGTTTTTACAGCTATTTAGGATGAAATATACTAAATTTTCTATACTAAATCATTATTAAATGCAAAATATATATATACAGTGTAAATAAAATGATTTTCTAAATAAAACTGTGGTTTCGCACACACACACACTGATAGAGAGAGAGTTTTCAAAGTAAAACTGTGCTGTATAGTAATTCATGTATACTGTATAGTAAAAGGTTTTTATATACGGTATCACTATCTCGCGGATTTCCATCTGTCGCGGTAAGGTTTGGAAAGTAAAAACCGCGATAAACGGGAGTTTACTGTAACACCAATTGTAGTAGGTGGTTTAGGAGCAATTAGTAGCAAACTGGATAAGTGGATTGAAAAACTGGATGCACATATTGGCATTGCAAAATTACAAAAGACGGCATTGCTTGGAACAGCAAAAATATTGAGAAGGAGCTTAGAAGGCTGAAAAACTCAGAACCTTAGGCTACTGGTTGTAGCCAGTTTTCAAGGGATAATTAAATACTACAGTTATAACCTGTGAAAGATAACATAATAATAATAATTATAAGAATAATATGCTGGGTGACTGAAGCAAACTAATACTCCTTCCACTATCTTTAATTGGGTGGTATAAGAGTGGTAATAATAAAAATACAGTTATGATAATGGTAATGATAAAGATAGAGATAATCCTAACAATAATAATAAAAAATATAATTTATGCAAGATGCTTTAAGCACAAGTTGAGATCTCCAGTGTGTCTCAACAAAGTATGCAAGAATATCAAGCATATTCGGTAATTTTAAGACCAAAACATACATTAATTCTTTAAACATTTCAAATCAAACATGACCCTTCAACCATCCAATGTCTTCTTAAAAAAAATGGCCCAGCATTAAGAAGTATAAAATTCTGAAGACCCAGCTCTTTCAATGAAAGAGCTTAAAATAATCATGACAAGGTTTAACCTTTTGACCTTGAGACATTTACTTGTACCTCAATTGAATATAGTTATCTACTGTTAGTTAATGTAGAACATAATATTGAAGTGCCAGGTCAGGAGTAAAGGAATTAAGCCACAATGTACACTGTACATCACTAAAACAATACAGAATCTCATTCTGAAATTCTCCTGAAGACAGCCCAAGATAATAGGAGCAGCTATGGCATGTTGTACTTTTTAGTAATAAGTGCAAGAATCAGAAGCAGATCTTACAGTAGGCTTTTTAGTTTAATTTGGATTGAATACACATGTACTAGGTACAATGTTGATTCACACTCACTTGGAAGTTTGTTGTTCATATAAATCCTGTAGTTGGCAGTTCTCCAAAGTGCCCACAAATCAATATGGTTTGAGAGGAGATGAATCTTCATGTAAACAGACATGGTTCACGAAAATAACACAAATTGCATCTATGCAATATCTTCTGTAAAAAGAGAGGTTTCAATAAAGTGATGTGAACTGCACCTTTTGGGTTTATTTCCCCTTAACCCATTAAGTGGCAAGGGCACCCTTTAGCATTTTACTCTGGCTAATGCCAGATGATTCTACGGTTGATTCATAGATGATTCATAGGGTTGACCCAAGGCATTAAAGAGTTAAAAAGTCTCTCTAGAGTAACAAATAAACAATACACTAGGAATAGTACCACAAATAATGGACATGCTATAAATAATTATTGTATATAATTTATTAGGAAATGATATATTACTGTACAGTCTGTTGCAAGTACCCCTCCTCAGCAAGTCAAAAGGAAAACTGGGTACTAATGTTAGGTGAAGCAACTACCCACACAAATGTCTGATTTCACTAGTTCCCTGCATATAATTATTAAACATTTTCATTAGTGATAATTAACCCAGTGATTTTCTGTACTTAATATTAAAATGAATATTATGAGGGGGTATCTGCTGTATTAGGTGCTTATACCTGGACAAAAGTATGTCAACAGATTAAGGAGCATAAACCCCACTCTGCTGAACAAAATCAATTGGTGTTATCCACAATAGAATTATTATTTGCAATCTTGCCCCTTAATCCTTTGTAGTCTGATGCTAGTCTTTGTAGTCTGATGCTAGCCAGAGTAAAATCAAAAATTTGGGCTTAGACCAAAAAGTGATAATTGAGGTATTCTTAACCCTTTTCAGTCTGAGACATCTCTGTTTCATGAGTCAAATCAGTTGATGTTAGCCAGAGAAAAATCAAAGTTGGGTATGGAACAAAAAGAAATTGATGGGTTATCCAAGTTAGCAGTTATCCTATTAATGATCAAGCACCTTTTCTGCTGAATAAAATCATCTGCCAGTAATTAGGATAGAATTCTAAGGTCTTGTCCCTTAATGAGTTAATCATACCTGTTGATTCATTAATTCCAACACCAGCACCTTTCAGTTTTATTCTGACTAAAACCAGGTAATTTTAATTGTAAAGGGGAGATATGGTGGCCAGCTTCTGGGTTAACCATTTATCATGAGACCTACTTTAGCTTTAATATCTCCCGTTTATGATGAAAACTATTAGACATTAGCCAGAATAAATTAACTGTTAGCCAGTTTGCGGATTAACGGATTATGAGAAATCTTGATCTCAGCCAAGATGTCTTCCCTAACTGGCAAGTACTGCACATTTTGAACTTTAGTTAAAAGAGTAATAAATCTTAACAAGACTTACAGTGTATACTGTTGCAAAATATTCATGACTGGCTGTGACACTTGAAAGTGTCACCCACATCCATGTAAGTTGAAGACCTTTATACTGCTTTCAGAAAAACTCAGATCTCTATGAATCTTAAGATTCAATTCAACGCAGTTGTTATTCTGGCTTTGTGTTAGCTTCAGTTAACTCAACTACAAACAAGTAAGGTTCACAGTTGCTAACTCCAGCACAACTACTCAGCAATTATAAACATTAATATTTTCATAACCAATGGTTATGTAAATTTATTTTCCGCGGGCATTTTATTTTAATCAGTTTGCTCATTCACATCAAGCATATGAGCATTTTACCCTTGTATTGAAATTTTAAGTTCAATCAGAATTACTACAACAAAACTAAGTTATTAATTCACTTCCCTCCATAATTATAACTAACAATAATAACTTATAACCTCATTTTGAAATTAAACAAAGGAAAATTTTGCAAAAATATCACAAAATTGAAACTAAAAGGACTTAAATAATGAATGATGAAAAATTCTCATGGCTTTAGGGAAATTAAAGCTGCCCAAGTAGAAACTTCAGATCAATTTTCATCATTAACATATGTTCTCTATCTGTCTTTTTAACGTAACACTTTAAAACGATTCACGAAAACGAAAAATTTTTATGCGTAAAGAAATTGACGATTTACCATGAGCAAACCTTAAGTATATACCTGCACCAGTTGTCCGGCGAGAAATCTCCATCTGTGACTCAGTGTCTTCCCATTAGAAGTTGTCTGCCACTTTTTCACTCACATAATTCGTTACACATTGATCATATACAATCAATCTCTTCGGTGTCGGGAGACATTGACATGGTGCCCATGTCTTACAAAAATTTCTGTCAAGATTCCTTCTTCCATATGGCCGCCATGACGTCATATGCAAAATTTCAATAAGAGGATAAAATGAGCGTGTTCAGGGGCGTGGCGACTAATCGATGCAGGCGGTGTAATTCGCCTGCAGTAATTTTAAATGCTAATTAGTTGGTCAAATGCAAAATTGTGACTAGAAATATGTACATGCAAAAAACCCTCGCCCACCCTTCCTATATATCTCTCGAGAATCTGAATAAGATTGATGATTTTTCAAAATTGTCAAAAAGACAAATCGTCCTTACTGCAACTGGAAGGGGGAATGCAATAAAAAATAACACCCAAACTGGAAATTATTTTTTATTTATACTGCTTGTGGTCATATTAACGTTTAAAATTTCGATTGTGCTTTATTAAAACAAAACGTTTGGAGAGAATAATCTTTAACGGTTTAATAAATGATAAGAGCCAATTCTACTCCTAAACAATGGATGTTCGTATCAAGATCCATTATTAGTTGCGATCTTCAGGTATTTCGAGTCGTTTTCCAATCCAACTTTCCACTCATTTTGCTTAAAGAATGATTTTCCCCTCGCCCACCGCGGGAAGCTCGGTGCGAGGGTACTAATCTTGACGTGCGTGGAGTCCTTTTACACGTGTGGTGATTACTACGGAGAAAAATTTTCGCTTTGTGTATGTATCTTTCTTTATAGATATATATATATATATATATATATATATATATATATATATATATGTATCCATGGTGTCTGGTCACTCAAAAATGCTTTGGGCAAGCTCGGGGACTGGTATGTTGTTGAACAAACCGTACTTAGGTACTGTATTGAAGCAAATCGATTTGGTCTCGTTCTTTTTTCCCTTGTATGGATCTCTCCAAGTTGTTTACATTATTTGAACACTGAAGCCAGTAAATGATTTAAGACCGCCAAAGGAAATGGCTTTCTTGGTGCCTGCGGCTGGTTACGCCACCTCAGTAACTGGACAATTTATGACTTGACATAGCAGTTCTCAAAGTTAGCTCCTTGGAATATGCATTTGCCAACTGTTCACTTTTTGCAGCAACGCTTTGTCTTGGTTCTTTCTGATTTATAAGAACAAAAGACGTAAGGGAACTCGCTTGCTGTCAGGACATTTGCTAAGCGACTAAGTATATTAAAACGACATTCTTCGCTGAAGTTGAATAGATGTCGATTAGTATAAATCTTGGCACTTTTCACGTTCTGGTAACCACTTACTTGAGCTGCACAATCGCAGGTAACTCTGAATCGAGTAGCTTTGAAGTACAAGTTTTGCGAACGGAATTGTTTTGAGCAGCTTTCAAAAGTAGCTTCCCGACTTCATTCTTCCCTAAGGGAGACTTCTTGTACGAAATATTACCGCCTGGATTTTGCTGGTGTTTATTGGTAAAGTAGAATGAAGATTCTGGTTCATTTATCTCTATACGACGATTATTTTTGAACATTTTGCAGTATTTAAGCGGACATCGTTCATGGTCAGTTGTTTGAGAAGTGGGATAGAACACTCGTTATCCAGAAGAGTTGTCCAGGGCCATGACAGTCTTTGGATGCTTTCTCCGCTTTCCACACAAAGATTTCATTGCCTCAATCAGGATTTTTTTCCCTATGAAACGTCACCCCATTGAAGACATTAAGATGTATTCTTGGCTCGAAACAAAAATGCAAGGTAAACAGCCACCAGGTAACTCGCTGCAAAGCTACTTGTTTTTGGTCACCAAATTATCCTTCGGCAAAATAGTTGTCCGCTTCAGTCTTTCTCACTTCAAGAGTGATTTGTGCATGATGACCTTTACCGTATTAGACCGGTAATGCTTTCATCAGGATTTTAAATCTTCTCAAAAAAGTTTAAAGCCGTCTGTGTGTAAATTTACTGTTGAACCCTTCGTGTTGAGGTGCCACAGAATCCTTAGTTGAAAATACGCAAGACTTGCAGGTTTATACGCTATTTTTCATTTTTATTGATGTTTTGCCTTCGAAAAAGTACGTCTTTTACTTCCCTCTTCTCGTTCTTCTTTCGACAAAACTTGCTCAAGGTTTGCTTGCCGTATTTTGTTTTATGTTTTGTATTTTCTGATATTTGGTCAGCGATAAATCTGCAGAACTCGTTCATGTTTTCTTTGTTTATTTCGTCGATTTCGTAATTCTTCTTCTTCATCTTCGTCACCAAAAGTCTTGTATTTCCGGATGAATACTTACCATAAACCCTTATCATAGCAGATCTTAAAGACATTTGTAACCAACTTTGAGGTAATGTATAATTTATCAATTTTTTAAGTCAAAAAAATGTCAGAAAAATATTCAATCATGAGCTGTCCGTAATGCCGGTATCCGTTTAATAATCTATGAGAATGCTCCACTTTTAAGACGGAAAATCTGTTTGGATTGTCGTTTATTTGCGGCCAAATTCTGTGTGGATTTTTTTTATTATTATTGCATGTCCTCTTCCAGTTATAGTCAGGAGGATTTGTCTTTTTGAGAATTTTGAAAACTTATCATTGTTACTTGGATTCTCCAGAGATTTTTTTTAGGAGGGTGGGCGAGGGGTTGTTTGTGTGCAAGTATTTCTAGTTTATTAGATGGCCAGACTTTCCATCTTAAAATTGAAGCATTCTCAAAAGTTTCCTGTCGAATAGCATTACGGACAAGTCATGAATGAAAAATATTTTTTGATATTTTTTGTCTTCAAAAACTGATAAATTCGATATTATCTCAAAGTTGGTTGCAAATGTCTATTAGAAGTGCTATGATAAAGATTTACGGATGGTATTCATCCGGAGGTACAAGACTTTGGTGACGAAGAAGAAACGAATTACGAAACAGAAGAAGTAAAAGAAAACATGAACGAGTTTTGAATCTTTATTGCTAATTAAAATTGGGAAAATACGTAACGTACAACAAAATACGACAAGCAAACCTTGTGCAAGTTTTGGTCGAATGAAGAACGAGTAGAGAGAAGTAAACTACGTACTCTTTTCCTCTGTAAAATTTTCGTAAAAACGAAAAATGGTGTAGCGTACAAACCTGTAACTCATACGTCTTTTCAACTAAGCTTTCAGCGGCACCTCAATCCAATGGGCTCAACGATGAATTTGCAAAAAGAAGATTGCTTTAAACTTTTAAACTTTCTTAAGAGTTTTTAAAATCCTGATGAAAGCGTTACTGGTCGAATACGGTAAAGGTCATCATCTACAAGCCAAACGACAAGTGAGGAAGACTGAAATGGACAATTGTTTTGCCGAAGGATAATTTGGTGACTGTTTACCTTGCATTTTTGTTTCAAGCAAAAAATACATCCTAACGTCTTCAGTGCGCCGACATTTCATAGGAAAAATATCCTGATTGAGGCGATGAAACCTTTGTGTGGAAAGCGGAGAAAGTATCCAAAGACTGTGATGGCCTGGACAGCTCTTCTGGACGATGAGTGTGCAATTCCACTTCTCAAACAATTGACCATGAACGCTGTCCGCTTAAATACTGCAAAATGTTCAAAAGTAATCGTCCTAAAAAGATGAATGAGCCAGAATCTTCATTCTACTTTACCAATAAACACCAGTTAAATCCAGGCGATAATATTTCGTACAACAAGTCTCCTTTGGAGCAGAATGGACTCGGAAAGCAGCTCTTCAAAGCTGCTCAAAACATTTCGTTCGCAGAACTTATATTTCAAAGCTATTCGATTAAGACGTACCAGTGATTGTGTAGCTCATGTAAGTGGTTACCAGAACGTGAAAATTCTCGTGATTTATACAAATCAGCATCTATTCAACTTCAGCGGAGAATGTCGTTTACACTTAGTCGCTTAGCAAATGTCCTGACAGCAAACGAGTTCCTTTACGTCTTTCGTTGATATTCATCAGAAAGAACCAAGACGAAGCGTTGCTCCAAGAAGTGAACAGTTGACCAATGCATATTCCAAGGAGCTAACTTTGAGAACTGCTCTTTCAAATCATAAATTGTCTAGTTACTAAGATGGCCCGCAAAAGTGAAACCATCCGCAAGCACCAAGAAAGCCATTTCGTTTGCCGGTCTTGAATGATTTACTGGCTTCAGAGTTCAAATGATGTAAATAACGTCTGAGAGATCCATAAAACGGAAAAAAGAGCGAGACCAAACCGATTTGCTTCAATACGGACCTAAGCAACCTAAGGATTGGTCAACAACATACCAGTCCCCGAGCTTGTACACAGCACTCTTGAGTGTGTGGGAATTATTATTATTTATTTTCACATAGTCTGATTTTATGCTGGATTAAAATCTTAGGAGCAAGTTGCTACCCACAACCTTAGGTCCTAGGCCTCCCTAATCTCTAACACGCCTTTAATAATCCTTGCCGTCCCAAGTAAAGCAGTTTTTTGAAGTACTTGAACCGGTATTGTTATTCCAATCTTTTCTACGAATTCCTGTAACCTTTTCGATACAGTCCCCAGAGCACCTAAAACAACTGGGACAACTTCCACATGTTTCAAGGTCCACAATCTCACTATTTCCCTTTTTAAGTCCTGATACATGGTAATTTTTTCCAGTTCTTTTTCTCCAACTCTATTGTCACCAAGTATTGCTACATCAATTATCCATGCTGTTCTCTTTTCTTTATCCATTATGATCATGTCCGGTCTCCTGTACTCTATTTCGTAATCACATTGGATATTAAAATCCCACAATATCTTGTATTTAGCTCTCTTGGAAATACTTGCTACCAAAGTTAATTCTTTTTTGGCTCGGTGTGTGAGCATCATGGGTAGACTATAAGGCCTTTTCAAAACATTCTAGTTGTTAAGTAATAAGTGGCTTATAACAACACGTTCTGTATGTTCCCATAAAAAACACCCCCGAAAAAATAACAGGGTCCAAATTTACATGTCCATGTTCAGGATTTCTTACTGTTGCCATCCGTTACAACGAAGTATCTTTAACTCTCTGACACATTGAAATTTTTGAACATGTCAGTGCTCCATGTATTTCAAGTATAACTGATCTCAAGTTTTCCGCTCAGATATTCTGAATGGGAGGATCATCCTAAGCTATAAGGCTACAGCACATCGTATTTGGCCTCTGAAAAACCTCACGGAGATGGGTGATATGAACTTCCTACTCTTTACACTGATGTACGTTGATACCATGGTGAGTGGTAATTAAGACAGAGTAAAAGAAATAAGAAAATTCCACACTGAAAAGAGGAAGGCACAGTTACCAAAATTTAGGTACTTTTGGATCGTCTATTTCTGAAAAGAACTCTATGAAACTTAAAAAGAAGTCCATTACTACGTAAACAGTAAGCCTAAAGAAATAGGAAGAAGCACGATATACTTCGGCTGACCACTTGCCATGTGTATTACATGTGTTGATTTTAATCAAAAAATCCTTCTAAATATATAGCTTTAGGCAATTGGTGAAAACATCCCGATGGTATGCAGGGTGCTTAATTAAAACAAGGCTATATGAAAAACAAAGTTGTTTTTATAAAGTTTTTTCAAAGAACTATACGGCCCAACAGTACCTAAATCTTTGTAACTGGGTATACCTTCTTATGGCGTGCAACTCTCTTATTTCTTTTATTTATTTTAATTCCCACTCAACATGGTATCAACGTACCTTAAGGCAGTGTTTAAATTTTCCGTCATGATAACATCGTTATTTCATTCTTGGTGTTTATTCACGAAATTTAATGTACATGGGATAAAATGCAGGCAATTAGATCCGCGCCTGAACTCCAAGTAAAAAAATATACATAATTAATATTCTATTGGCCAATTTGCTTTCACATGTAATCTCGTTTAAGTCGAATCTGCTGGGATAAGATGTTATTTTTCAAAATATGTTGCAACGTGTCACAAGTCATTACGCTGGAAGATGTCACGTTTTAAGATGTTATGTTATGCTGTAAGATACTAATGTCCATGACCTTAAATCAAATGAGCTTAATTCCTTTCTACCACGAGTTTTTCCCAGGCGCGTAAGATGTCGGGCATCTGCAAGAATAAAGTAACCTGCTGTTAACAATAGTATAATAATAGAAGAGCTATCTAGACAGTAAGGAGGCGATGTAAGTTGAAACATAGTCGAAGATAGAACAGAAATTAAGCGCAAAACAAACTCACTACAATGTAATGGTTATTCTAAAAAGTCATATCTAGTATAGTAACTAGTAAATCTAAGGAGCTAGTAAAGATATCCTTTCAAATGGTATAGGACAAGTACACTGGCGACGATCCTTTGCCACTCGACCAATCCATACGTCAAAGGTATAACCTAACCCCTTTGGACATGAATCTTACGAAGTTTCGACATCAAACTAACCAATAAATCGCTACGAAATCGTCAATAGGAATTCCCATTACCCAGATCTAGAGTTCTTGGTGAAAAAGAAAACAACGTAATTTGTCAAACTAGTACCCTGCGCAGACTATTCATGGAGTTATGTTGGAGTAATTGGAAGATAATGCCAAACAAGGAAGAACGAACACATATGCTGAACGATAAATACTCCGCTAAAATTCAAGAATCGCTAACCATGCATGGACTCACACACATACCATTGACTTTAAAAATAGACATACTAACGACAAAGGACGCAATCGCATAACAAAAGACGTCGCCATGATTTATGGAGCGAGAAAGAACTTGAAGCCACTTCCTCAACTATGTTTGCTTCTCTCACGTAAACAATGCCACCGCTGTTAACAAAAACATTATCGTAATGTATGCAAGATTTTTGTTATTGTAGCTATATTTCACCATTATTTCATCTATTAAGTCACCCACGCACACAGTGTATTTCTAGCTCATCTTTTCATGTTTCTCATTATTTATTGAACGCTGAAAGCTACAGTTCTTGTAACTGAAACGTCGAATGAAAAACATTTCATCTGAGAACGTTTAACAAATATCCGTAATACCGTATGCATTTACTTGGCCGTGCTTCCTGTACGTTATTAAATCACAGTATTGTAGTAGCAGCAGTTACAGTATATAGTAGCTGAAGTAGTACAAACAAAAGTAGTGGTAGTAGTGGTACTGGTGGCGGTAGTGGTGGTGGTAGTAGTGGTTGTAAGAGTAGTAGTAATAATAATAATAATAATAATAATAATAATAATAATAATTGGGCACTGGAGTAGGACAAGCACAGCTTCAGCCTACTACGGGAATGTCGACGCTCCCGCCCACCAGAGTCCGGGGTGGCACCTTTGGCAAGTGCCAGCAACCCCTTAGCCAAGGATGGATAAGATCCTTTAGCCTTGGATGGCAACTTATCTAGGAGAAGGAAACTCCGAGATAAAACCAGAAATAGGTAGGCAGGGCATTGACTCGGAGCCAGTGACCTCCATAAAAGGAGCACGCTTTGATGAGATGACCTAGGGACTGGCGCCCCTGCCTTGCCAGCTGGGTAGACGGGTAGCCGAAAGCCTCAGCTTGCCTTAATTGGCTGGCAGCTGCAAGTACACTACCTTCAGGTGTTGGCAAACCTGCCCTGTTAGCCCAAGGACTAGAAGAAATTCTGTACAGCAGGCTGATGCTCCTGACCTTAGTTGGTTGAGGATAAACCAGCCTTAAGTGCTGAAACAGATCTGCACTAGTCTAAGAATAAAACGATATTCAGTTTTAACCCTTGCAGTGGCACGCCTAAACTGACCTTAATTGGTTGGAAGTGCAACAGGGTACTGTTAAGGTCAAACTGGATATACGCATCGGGGAGTACTTTCAGGGACTTTAGAGGCTGTATATCCCTTGCTCCTTCCTGACTGGATAAGTTGGGCGAGTAAGGGCTGGCCCCCTGGGTGTTTCTTAAAATCGATTTTAATGGTAAAATTTCCTTTCCACACAAGTTCCCTGAAATAAGCAATGTCTGTTGCGGCCTTACCTGGCGGGATGCTGGGAGCCCGTAGCAGGATTAGACCCCTTCCACTGTCCTTAGTTGGGTGGTGTGCGAGTTGTAATAATAATAATAATAATAATAATATTAATAATAGCACAGTTTGAATTACCTGCTATTAACCAATACTACTAAACAATCAAGCCTGACTATCTTCTGCCCTACTTCTGTGTTGATCATGTTAAAAGAACTGTTGTAAAGGGACAAAAAAATTTGGTGTCCCTGTTATTTGGCTATCTATCAATAACGATTTGTAGCTATCATATTTCATAATAATAATGATGGGCCTGGATGACAACATTGGCCTGGATAAAGAAATCTGATTTGAAAATTGGAATAGAGGCCTTGATCTGTGAAGCCCAAGAACCGGCATTGCGCACTAAGTATGTTAAATACAATATTTACCACACAGGAGATTCTCCATTGTGCAGACTGTGTAGTGAAGCAGGGGAAACTGTGACCCACATAATTAGTGCATGTACGATTTTGGCGCAGTGGGAGTACAGGCGAAAGCACGACAGTGTTGGATGCATAGAATATTGGGAAATGTGTGGGATGTGTGGGAAGTGTGGGCTGGAAAGATCTGAGAAATAGTACGAGCATAAGCTTAAGGCAGTGCTTGAAAATGCAAAAGTAAAGCTCCTTCGGGACTTCAGTATCCAATTTGATGAGGATATCATAGCAAGAAGACCAGATCTGATACTGGTAGAAAAAGAAAGAAAACACTGCCTCTTGATGACATATCAGTACAAGATGACAAGATTGCGGAGAAGGAAGACGAGAAGGAAGACAAATGTCAGCCACTGAAATTTGAAATAATGCGAATTTGGGAAATGAACAAAGTGGAGGTTATTCCAATTGTTGTTGGAGCCATTGGTGTGGTAACAAAAAAGATCCAAAAGTGGCTGTAAAAGATTGGTGTGGAAATTACAACTGAGTTGCTGCAAAAGACTGCACTCTTGGGAACAGCCAGAATTTTGAGAGGGGTACTGCAAATGTAGTAAGAAGTGTGAACTGCAGGACCCTTGGTCATTTGCTCTGACCCGCTCATGCATGTTAATTTTGATGACATATAATCTGTCTGAGTTTGAAGAGAATAATTATGATAGTAATAATAATAATAATACAAAAGACGACATGACAGTGTGGCTCGTATTGTACACTGGGAGCTTTGTGGCTTATACCAGTTAGAGCAAGCTGAAAAAAAATGGTAGGAATCTCAACCAAATGGAGTCATTGAATCAGATGAAGTTAAGATTCTATGGGACTTTAATATACCATGTGATTGTCTAATTGAATGTAGAAGACCTGATATCATGGTGATGTTAAAGAAGAAAAAGAAGTGCAAAATTGTAGACATTGCAGTTCCAGGAGATAGTAGAATAGGTGAAAAAGAATTGGAGAAAATGGAAAAGTATGACGACCTGAAATGGGAAATAAAAAGAGTGTGGACGATAAGGAAAATTGAGATAATACCTATTGCAGTAGGTGATTTGGGAGCAATTAGTAGGAAACTGGATAAGTGGATTGAAAAACTGGATGTACATATTGGCATTGCAAAATTACAAAAGACGGCATTGCTTGGAACAGCAAGAATATTGAGAAGCTTGGAAGGCTGAAAAACTCGGAACCTTAGGTTACTGGTTGTAGCCAGTTTTCAAGGGATAATTAAATACTACCGGCATAAGCTGTGAAAGATAACATAATACACGAGTTTTGCGACCCCTACGTTTAGCGACCACCTGTCATATCCGACCACTATTTTTGGCAAGGATGACTCGTAGTTTTTTTTTACTCGTGATGAGCGACCACCTGTCAAACGCGACCAGCGACCGGTCTTATGTGTCCTTAAATTTCAATATACCTGGAATAAGCGACCGTAATTGTTGCTTGTTTCTCAGAACAATATTTTTGAACTAATAATTCTTATATATTGGGTAAAATTCCGAAAAAAACCCCAAATGTTTCCGGCGCCCTAGCGTATTGTTTTGATCCCGCCCAATAACGACTTTGTTGCGCATAAATTATCACTCCGTGTTAAGTGACACTGCATAATGTGTTAGGTGTGAAAACGCTTTTATTCAATCAACAATTTCTCCCTCAGTCTTTCTAACGCTGTTGTCTACACTACTTAATTCAGTTCTTGGTGTGGGAATCTCGAAAAAATTCACCGAATTTAAAATGGCTTTGCTTCATGCGTCGAAGAAACGCAAAGTTTTGACCCTGGACAAACGCATTCGAGTAATCAAGCTTTCTGAACGAGGTGAATCAGAAAGGAAAATAGCTGATTAATTTGCTGTCGGAAAAACGCAAGTCTAGAAGATAATTCAAAACAAGCAAACACTTTTGATAGACTGGGAGGATGGTATCTCTGGCAAAAGAAAGCAATTACAAACGAGAAAAACTCAGTATGAAAGCATAAATAAACTCGTATGGGAATGGTTTTGCGTCCCACGTTCAAAAGGACTACCTGTTTCCGGCAAACTGCTTCAAACAAAGGCACAGATGTTTTCCCTGCAGTTGGGTGAAGATGATTTCATGGTATCCAATGGCTGGTTGGAAAGCTTCAAGTCCCGCCACAATATTCGTTGTGCTGCTGTCTGTGGAGAGGCCGCAGATGCTGACCCGAAAGTCGTTGACGAATGGAAGGAACGAGTTGACATTGTTTTTGATGGATACTCGCCGGAACACATTTATAACGCTGATGAAACGGGGGGATTTTATCGCACATTACCTTCAAAAAGTTTGGCTGTTTGAGGTGAAAAATGTTCTGGTAGTAAAAAGAGCAAAGAGAGACTGACGATGCTGCTTGCTTGCAAAGGCAACAGGACATAAACTGAAGCCATTAGTTATTGGTCATTCCAGGAAACCTCGCTGCTTCAAAGGCAAAGACCTTAACACGCTCTAGGTTATTTATCGGCACAACAAAAAAGCGTGCATGATTTCTGAGATATTTTGTGAGTGGCTGGACATTGTAAACAACGAAATGAAACGATCTAATCGTAAAATTATTCCGCTCATCGACAACTGTTCAGCGCACCCGCATGTTAAAAGGAGCAACATTAAATTAGTTTTTCTGCCGCCGAATGTAGCTTCCAAGCTTCAGCTTTGTGAAGCCAGTATCATCCAGGCAGTCAAGCTCCGTTACCGTACGAAACTGTTACGCCGTGTTGCATTCTTGGTAGATACCGCGGAACTGGCATCTGTTGTCGCCAAGAAAGTTACTTTATTCGACGCAATTCTATGGTTGAGACATGCATGGGACTCAATTGAAGAATCCACGATTGTTAAATGTTTTGCCCACTGCGGATCAAAAAATGCGAGGTAAGTCGATTGTATTACAGTTATAGAGCTACGAGCTAGAACCTTGGTGATTTTTGTTCTCTTATTTAACTTGTTTAGAGTGGAAGAAGTTGATCAAGCCGAGGACCAAGCTGCTGAGCCAGAACCAATTGAGGAGATTACTCCATTCCTGAATGACATGTCATTGCAAGAGTTCGCTGATCAAGATCAAGCGTTTTTGACATGTTCGTCTCTTGGCACAGAGTCTGACTGGGAGGAACAGCTGATCAATCGGGACATTTCTGGTTTCGAATCGGACAAAGATGACGAGGATGAGAATAACACGACCGAAGATCAGCCTCCCGTAGTTTCAGTCTGCGAAGCGGCAAAAATGGTAGAGGCACTTCGACGGTTTGGCTGCAAGTACAATAAGCCAGAAATTGTGGACGCCACACCTGACATTGAGCGATCAGTAACGGAAATAGAATTTGAAAAACAAAAACAAGCAAAACAATCTCTTATAACTAAATTTTTTCGCTTAATAAAAGACTCAAAATTTTATGTTTTTCAAAACATTTTACAATTCAAAAGGCTGTGTGAATAATTCCGCTCCTTGTGTTAAAAATATCGTGGATTAGTGTGAACACAATTGCATGAAATCTTCAGTTCATTTGCGACCACTTTTTCCGGACAATAGGGACGGTCGCAAAACTCAGGTTCCACTGTAATAATACAATACAATACAATAATGATAATGATAATGGTAATGATAAAGATAGAGATAATCCTAGCAATAATAATAAAAAATAAAATTTATACAGGATGTTTTAAGCACAAGTTGAGATCTCCAGTGTGTCTCAACAAAGTATGGAAGAGAATCAAGCAAATTAGGTAACTTTATGACCAATACATACATTAATTCTTTAAACATTTCAAATCAAACATGACCCTTCAACCATCCAATATCTTCTTCTTAATAAAATGGCCTAGCATTAACAAGTATAAAATTCTGAAGAGCCAGCTCTTTCAATGAAAGGGCTTAAAATAATCATGACAAGGTTTAACCTTTTGACCTTGAGACATTTACTTGTACCCCAATTGAATGTAGTTATCTACTGTTAGTTAATGTAGAACATAATATTGAATAGCCAGGTCAGGAGTAAAGGAATTAAGCTGCAATGTACCCTGTTCATCACTAAAACAATACTGAATCTTGTTCTGAAATTCTCCTAAAGACAGCCCAAGATAATAAGAGCAGCTATGGTATGTTGTACTTTTTAGTAATAAGTGCAAGAATCAGAAGCAGATCTTACAGTAGCCTTTTTAGTTTAATTTGGATTGAATACACATGTAATAGGTACAATGTTGATTCACACTCACTTGGAAGTTAGTTGTTCATCCAAATCCTGGAGTTGGCAGTTCTCCAAGGTGCCTACAAATCAATATGGTTTGAGAGGAGATGTATCTTCTTGTAAACAGACATGGTTCATGAAAATAACACAAATTGCATCTATGCAGTATCTTCTGTAAAAAGAGAGGTTTCAATAAACTGAGTGAACTGCACCTTTTAGGCTTATTTCCCCTTAACCCATTAAGGGGCAAGGGCACCCTTTAGCATTTTACTCTGGCTAATGTCAGATGATTTTAGGGTTGATTCATTGATGATTCATAGGGTTGACCCAGGGCATTAAAGAATTAAAATGTCTCTCTAGAGTAATAAATGAACAATACACTAGGAATAGTACCACAAATAATGAACATGCTATAAATAATTATTGTATATAATTTATTATGAAATGGTATATTACTGTACAGTCTGTTGCAAGTACACCTCTTCAGCAAGTTAAGAGTAAAACTGGGTACTAATGTTTGGTGAAGCAACTACCAACACAAATGTGTGATTTCACTAGTTCCCTGCATATAATTATTGAATGTTTTCATTAGTGATAATTAACCCAGTGATTTTCTGCATTTAATGTGAAAATGAATATTATGAGGAGGCATCTGCTGCATTAAGCACTTATACCAGGACAAAAGTATGTCGACAGAGTAAGGAGCATAAACCCCACTCTGCTGAACAAAATCAGTTGGTGTTATCCACAATAGAATTAATATTTGCAATCTTGCCCCTTAATCCTTTGTAATCTGATAAAATTGTCTGATGCTAGCCAGAGTAAAATGAAAAATTCTAGCTTAGACCAAAAAGTGATAATTGAGGTATTATTAACCCTTTCCAGTCTGAGACATCTCTGTTTCATGAGTCAAATCAGCTGATGTTAGCCAAAGACAAATCAAAGTTAGGTATGGAACAAAAAGAAATTAATGGGTTATCCAAGTTAGCAGTTATCCTATTAATGATCAAGCACCTTTTCTGCTGAATAAAATCATCTGCCAGTAATTAGGATAGAATTCTAAGGTCTTGTCCCTTAATGAGTTAATCATACCTGTTGATTCATTAATTCCAACACCAGCACCTTTCAGTTTTATTCTGACTAAAACCAGGTAATATTAATTGTAAAGTGGAGATATGGTGGCCAGCTTCTGGGTAAACCATTTATCATAAGACCTACTTTAGCTTTAATATCTCCCCTTTACAATGAAAACTATCAGGCTTTAGCCAGAATAAATTAACTGTTAGCCAGTTTGCGGATTAACGGATTATGAGAAATCTTGATCTCAGCCAAGATGTCTTCCCTAACTGGCAAGTACTGCACATTTTGAATTTTAGTTAAAAGAGTAATAAATATTAACAAGCCTTACAGTGTATACTGTTGCAAAATATTCATGACTGGTTGTGACACTTGAAAGTGTGTCACCCACATCCATGTAAGTTGAAGACCTTTATACTGCTTTCAGAAAAACTCAGATCTCTATGAATCTTAAGATTCAATTCAACGCAGTTGTTATTCTGGCTTTGTGTTAGCCTCAGTTAACTCAACTACAAACAAGTAAGGTTCACAGTTGCTAACTCCAGCACAACTACTCAGCAATTATAAACATTAATATTTTCATAACCAATGGTTATGTAAATTTATTTTCCCCAGGTATTTTATTTTAATCAGTTTGCTCATTCACATCAAGCATATGAGCATTTTACCCTTGTATTGAAATTTTAAGTTCAATCAGAATTACTACAACAAAACTAAGTTATTAATTCACTTCCCTCTATAATTATAACTAACAATAATAACTTATAACCTCATTTTGAAATTAAACAAAGGAAAATTTTGCAAAAATATCACAAAATTGAAACTAAAAGGACTTAAATAATGAATGATGAAAAATTCTCATGGCTTTAGGGAAATTAAAGCTGCCCAAGTAGAAACTTCAGATCGATTTTCATCATTAACATATGTTCTCCATCTGTCTTTTTAACGTAACACTTTAAAACGATTCACGAAAACGAAAAATTTTTATGCGTAAAGAAATTGACGATTTACCATGAGCAAACCTTAAGTATATACCTGCACCAGTTGTCCGTCGAGAAATCTCCATCTGTGACTCAGTGTCTTCCCATTAAAAGTTGTCTTCCATTTTGTCGCTCACATAATTCGTTACACATTGATCATATGCAATCAATCTCTTCGGTGTCGGGAGACATTGACATGGTGCCCATGTCTTACAAAAATTTCTGTCAAAATTCCTTCTTCCATATGGCCGCCATGACGTCATATGCAAAATTTCAATAAGAAGGTAAAATGAGCGTGTTCATGGGCGTGGCGACTGATCGATGCAGGCGGTGTAATTCCCCTGCAGTAATTTTAAATGCTAATTAGTTGGTCAAATGCAAAATTGTGACTAGAAATATGTACATGCAAAAAACCCTCGCCCACCCTTCCTATATATCTCTCGAGAATCCGAGTAAGATTGTTAATTTTTCAAAATTGTCAAAAAGACAAATCGTCCTTACTGTAACTGGAAGGGGGAATGCAATAAAAAATAACACCCAAACTGGAAATTATTTTTTATTTAAACTGCTTGTGGTCATATTAACGTTTAAAATTTCGATTGTGCTTTATTAAAACAAAACGTTTGGAGAGAATAATCTTTAACGGTTTAATAAATGATAAGAGCCAATTCTACTCCTAAACAATGGATGTTCGTATCAAGATCCATTATTAGTTGCGATCTTCAGGTATTTCGAGTCGTTTTCCAATCCAACTTTCCACTCATTTGGTTAAAGAAAGATTTTCCCCTCGCCCATCGCGCGAAGCGCGGTGCGAGGGTACTAATCTTGACGTGCGTGGAGTCCTTTTATACGCGTGGTGATTACTACGGAGAAAAATTTCCGCTTTGTGTATGTATCTTTCTTTATATATATATATATATATATATATATATATATATATATATATCCATGGTGTCTGATCACTCAAAAATGCCGTGGGCAAGCTCAGGGACTGGTATGTTGTTGAACAAACCGTACTTAGGTACTGTATTGAAGCAAATCGATTTGGTCTCGTTCTTTTTTCCCTTGTATGGATCTCTCCAAGTTGTTTACATTATTTGAACACTGAAGCCAGTAAATGATTTAAGACCGCCAAAGGAAATGGCTTTCTTGGTGCCTGCGGCTGGTTTCGCCACCTCAGTAACTGGACAATTTATGACTTGACATAGCAGTTCTCAAAGTTAGCTCCTTGGAATATGCATTTGCCAACTGTTCACTTTTTGCAAGAACGCTTTGTCTTGGTTCTTTCTGATTTATATGAACAAAAGTCCTAAGGGAACTCGCTTGCTGTCAGGACACTTGCTAAGCGACTAAGTGTATTAAAACGACATTCTTCGCTGAAGTTGAATAGATGTCGATTAGTATAAATCTTGGCACTTTTCACGTTCTGGTAACCACTTACTTGAGCTGCACAATCGCAGGTAAGTCTGAATCGAGTAGCTTTGAAGTACAAGTTTTGCGAACGGAATTGTTTTGAGCAGCTTTCAAAAGTAGCTTCCCGACTTCATTCTTCCCTGAGGGAGACTTCTTGTACGAAATATTATCGCCTGGATTTTGCTGGTGTTTATTGGTAAAGTAGAATGAAGATTCTGGTTCATTTATCTCTGTACGACGATTATTTTTGAACATTTTGCAGTATTTAAGCGGACATCGTTCATGGTCAGTTGTTTGAGAAGTGGGATAGAACACTCGTTATCCAGAAGAGTTGTCCAGGCCATGACAGTCTTTGGATGCGTTCTCCGCTTTCCACACAAAGATTTCATTGCCTCAATCAGGATTTTTTTTCCTATGAAATGTCACCCCATTGAAGACATTAAGATGTATTTTTGGCTCGAAACAAAAATGCAAGGTAAACAGCCACCAGGTAACTCGCTGCAAAGCTACTTGTTTTTGGTCACCAAATTATCCTTCGGCAAAACAGTCGTCCGCTTCAGTCTTTCTCACTTCAAGAGTGATTTGTGCATGATGACCTTTACCGTATTAGACCGGTAATGCTTTCATCAGGATTTTAAAACTTCTCAAAAAAGTTTAAAGCCGTCTGTGTGTAAATTTACTGTTGAACCCTTCGTGTTGAGGTGCAACAGAATCCTTAGTTGAAAGTACGCAAGACTTGTAGGTTTATGCGCCATTTTTCATTTTTATTGATGTTTTGCCTTCGAAAAAGTACGTCTTTTACTTCCCTCTTCTCGTTCTTCTTTCGACAAAACTTGCTCAAGGTTTGCTTGCCGTATTTTGTTTTATGTTTTGTATTTTCTGATATTTGGTCAGCGATAAATCTGCAGAACTCGTTCATGTTTTCTTTGTTTATTTCGTCGATTTCGTAATTCGTTTCATCTTCGTCACCAAAAGTTTTGTACTTCCGGATGAATACTTAGCATAAACCCTTATCATAGCAGATCTTAAAGACATTTGTAACCAACTTTGAGATAATGTATAATTTATCAATTTTTTAAGTCAAAAAAATGTCAGAAAAATATTCAATCATGAGCTGTCCGTAATGCCGGTATCCGTTTAATAATCTATGAGAATGCTCCACTTTTAAGACGGAAAGTCTGTTTGGATTGTCGTTTATTTGCGGCCAAATTCTGTGTGGATTTTTTTTTTATTGCATGTCCTCTTCCAGTTATAGTCAGGAGGATTTGTCTTTTTGAGAATTTTGAAAACTTATCATTGTTACTTGGATTCTCCAGAGATTTTTTTGGAGGGTGGGCGAGGGGTTGTTTGTGTGCAAGTATTTCTAGTTTATTAGATGGCCAGACTTTCCTTCGTAAAATTGAAGCATTCTCAAAGGTTTCCGGTCGAATAGCATTACGGACAAGTCATGAATGAAAAATATTTTTTGATATTTTTTGTCTTCAAAAACTGGTAAATTCGATATTATCTCAAAGTTGGTTGCAAATGTCTATTAGAAGTGCTATGATAAAGATTTACGGATGGTATTCATCCGGAGGTACAAGACTTTGGTGACGAAGACGAAACGAATTACGAAACAGAAGAAGTAAAAGAAAACATGAACGAGTTTTGAATCTTTATTGCTAATTAAAATTGGGAAAATACGTAACGTACAACAAAATACGACAAGCAAACCTTGTGCAAGTTTTGGTCGAATGAAGAACGAGTAGAGAGAAGTAAACTACGTACTCTTTTCCTCTGTAAAACTTTCGTAAAAACGAAAAATGGTGTAGCGTACAAACCTGTAACTCATACGTCTTTTCAACTAAGCATTCAGCGGCACCTCAATCCAATGGGCTCAACGATGAATTTGCAAAAAGAAGATTGCTTTAAACTTTTAAACTTTCTTAAGAGTTTTTAAAATCCTGATGAAAGCGTTACTGGTCGAATACGGTAAAGGTCATCATCCACAAGCCACACGACAAGTGAGGAAGACTGAAATGGACAATTGTTTTGCCGAAGGATAATTTGGTGACTGTTTACCTTGCATTTTTGTTTCAACCCAAAAATACATCCTAACGTCTTCAGTGCGGCGACATTTCATAGGAAAAAAATCCTGATTGAGGCGATGAAATCTTTGTGTGGAAAGCGGGCAATGCATCCAAAGACTGTGATGGCCTGGACAGCTCTTCTGGACGATGAGTGTGCAATTCCACTTCTCAAACAATTGACCATGAACGCTGTCCGCTTAAATACTGCAAAATGTTCAAAAGTAGTCGTCCTACTAATGTGAAAGAGCCAGAATCTTAAACACCAGTTAAATCCAGGCGATAATATTTCGTACAACAAGTCTCCTTTGGAGCAGAATGAACTCGGAAAGCTGCTCTTCAAAGCTGCTCAAAACATTTCCGTTCACAGAACTTATATTTCAAAGCTATTCGATTAAGAGGTACCAGTGATTGTGTAGCTCATGTAAGTGGTTACCAGAACGTGAAAATTCTCGTGATTTATACAAATCAGCATCTATTCAACTTCAGCGGAGAATGTCGTTTACACTTAGTCGCTTAGCAAATGTCCTAACAGTAAACGAGTTCCTTTAAGTCTTTCGTTGATATTCATCAGAAAGAACCAAGACCACGCGTTGCTCCAAAAAGTGAACAGTTGACCAATGCATATTCCAAGAAGTTAACTTTGAGAACTGCTCTTTCAAATCATAAATTGTCTAGTTACTAAGATGGCCCGCAAAAGTGAAACCATCCGCAAGCACCAAGAAAGCCATTTCGTTTGCCGGTCTTGAATGATTTACTGGCTTCAGAGTTCAAATGATGTAAATAACGTCTGAGAGATCCATAAAACGGAAAAAAGAGCGAGACCAAACCGATTTGCTTCAATACGGACCTAAGCAACCTAAGGATTGGTCAACAACATACCAGTCCCCGAGCTTGTACGCGGCACTCTTGAGTGTGCTGGAATTATTATTACAACTCGCACACCACCCAACTAAGGACAGTGGAAAGGGTCTAAGCCTGCTTATTATTATTATTATTATTATTATTATTATTATTATTATTATTAAACCTATATTTCATGAGGGTGGCACTTAATAGCGGTAGGCTAATAAACTTGTGGCCCTCAGAATCAATATACAATATAATACAAACAATTACAATAAAACTAGGTGAAAAGTTATACTATATACTAAAATGATCTAAATACTCTTGTTCTTTAAAAATCTTATTCCACATATTAATCTTAAAGCATTGCGATGAATTAACTTTCCTAATATGTAAAGGCACACTGTTCCACAATCCCGTGGAAGTTACTGAAAAGGAACGATCACCATCAATCTCTCGCTTATATTTCGGACAAATATCATTATAATTGACATAGCGCGTGCTTGTATTGTGTTGTCTATTATTTATTAATAAATGTTCTTCAAGATAGCTTGGCACTGAGCTATGAATAAGTTTGTACAAAATTGCGTATTTATCGATTTTACATTGTTTATAGAAAGGTATCCAGGCCAACTTATTAAATAGAACTACTGAAGGAGCTTGACGGTCGGCGAATAGAATTACTCGAGCAGCCCTTTTCTGTAACTTCAAAACCCTATTGCAGGAGGACCAGATGACACTAGCATAACTAACAACAGGACGAATAATAGCATTATAATACAACAAGGCGCGGAGATCCACTGTAGATAGCTTCGATGAAACAGCGGCGTTCTTGAGGTAATACGCTATCTAAAATATAGAAAACAAGCTTCTCGACGTTTCGATTAGTAGCATGCTACTAATCTCCGGACGAAGGGCCTTCGCTCTAAACGTCGAGAAGCTTGTTTTCTACATTTTAGATAGTGTATAACCTCAAGAACGCCGCTGTTATAATACAACAATCGTTGTTCTAACGGTAAAAAGGCCCTGACTTTTCTCAGTACTGCTATGCATGAGGCGAGCTTTTTACAAAGATTTTCTACATGGCAATCAAATGTAACAGAACTATCAATTGTTAACCCTAAAGGTGTTGCATATTCTACATTTTAAAGCCTCTTGTCCCCCATTGCTACCTTAAGTTTGTTGTTGACTTTGGAGGCCAGCCTTTTCCCAGTGATCATTAGTACCTTGGATTTTGACTCGTTGATTGGAGGTTTATTGGAGTCAGCCCAGCGGCGTATCTCGTTCATTGAGTTGTTCAAAGAGCATTCCAGCCGAGATATGTTGTTGACGTCTGCCGAAGCGGTGAGTGTTGTATCATCTGCATAAAGGTCCACTTGAGAATTAACATGCAAACGCAGATCATTAATAAATAGTATAAAAAATAACGGGCCCAAAATCCTGCCTTGAGGTACCCCATGCTTTACAGTCACTTCGCCTGAAACTTCTCCGCGCAGGCGAACAACTTGTTTGCTTCCAGATAGGTACGAATGACACCATTTTAACTCCTTATCAGTGATGCCATAGGTGTCCAATTTCTTCAGCAAAAGATCGTGATTAACCATATCGAAAGCCTTACGATAATTAATAAGGACCGTGCCTGAGACCTTGTTCGTATCCAGATTAAACAGTAGATCATCAGTAATCTTGATGAGAGCAGTCTCAGTACTATGGTTTCTACGACAACCCGACTGCCTCGAGTATATAAGATTGTTTTCGTTGAGGAAATCGTACAGAGCGTTATAACTATGTCGCTCAATGAGTTTCGACAGGACAGGTAACACTGAAATTGGACGTTAATTGCACCAATCAGTATCTGCACCATTTTTGATCAGCGGTGTCATTATGGCAGTTTTCCAGCGCGTAGGGAACTTGCCAGTAGTGAAAAAAAGGTTGATTAGCCTAGCAATACTCGGCACGACAGCGGGAGCGGCAATGCGCAGGAGACGAGCACCAATCTTATCAATACCTGCCGCTTTATTAGGACTACTATTCATTATTATTTTGTTGACCTGCGCACTAGTTATAGCGGGAATAAAAAACGAAACGTCCAGTTCCTTCCTGGATCTGATAAAGTTCTTCAATTTCGACAAGTCTGATGGAATGTGTCGTAGGCCATCTTCCAATTTATCCTCAATAGTGAAGAAATTATATATATCTTATATTATATATTTAATTACAATATATATATCTATTGATTACTTATTAATCGAATGCGAGGTCTATAGGGGAAAGTATTTGCCTGAGGTTTTCGAACAAACGAGGTTAATAAGAAATTTATTATATGGCTTTTAACACCTTTCTTCATCGCTTTTAACGAAGCTTTGTGTTTGTGAGTTAGAGGCTTAGATTTACTTGCTTGTTTTTCCATGTTTCTTCATGGCTTTTTGCAATTATTCATTTAGTTTTCTGCTTAAAATTATCGTTAAAAACGTTTAAATTCTTTTTTTGTAGTTTGTGTTAATAAATCTTCAGTAAAACGCACCTGAATCTGGCTTGTTTTTCTTCAAATCAACTGGGAAATTTCCTTGCCAAAACTAGCCGGTATCTACGAAAAACGTATGGCATGCCTAGGCAGCCAATCATCGTGTGTCGTTTTGCCTAATGACTGGTTAGCGAGCACAGCCATAAAACAAATATATATATATATATATTATACATATCTACATATGTATAATATATATATATATATAATGTATATATATATATATATGTATATATGTATATATATATATATATATATATATATATATATATGTATGTATATATATATATATGTATATATATATATATATATATATATATATATATATGTATATATATATATATATAGATACACAATGCAAAAATTTTTATCCCTAGTCACCACGCGTGTGAAAGGACTCCAAGCACGTGAAAATTAGTACCCTCACACCACGCTTCGCGCGGTGGGCGAGGGGAAAAGACTGCAACGATAAGTTTTTATGCCCAGCCTTATGACTGCATGAAGCCAAAGTTCCGGCCACTGGAGGAAGCCATGTACGTCCGAAGTGAGCAAAAACATTGTGCTAAACACAGTACAGTGGCCCGCAAGGAAATTATCAATTTCTGGAAGCACAATTGTTTTAGAACACATAAAGCTAAACCAACATGTGTTACACCAGTAAGTCTTTTATCAGAAAAAATTCTAGTGACGAAAATGGATTGAAAGACAAATTATTTGCCAAACTAAAGTAAAATTTGATCTGAAACTCCAGGCGAATATGCAGGTTTTTCTTGTTTTTCATTGTTTTTCCGCGTTTTATACTTTGTTTTTTGAAAATTTTCATATTAAAAATTACGGGCTGATTATTTCAATTTCGTACCTTTATTCTGTTCCATTCTCGTAAACCCTAACCTAACTTTTTTCGACTTGAAGAACAACTTCGAACTTGCAAAAATTCTCCATAAACTGTATTTTCGCATATTTTTTGTGTGGACAAACCTTAATTCATTTGTTCTTCTAAGAACTGTGTTGATTTTTAAACGTGAAATACCGACTTACTTTCTTCATATTTGTCAAAATACGGGCAGTTGTTGGTGATGTATTGTATACTTTAATTTTAAACCTTATATTTTACAGTATTTCTGCTTCTCATTGGTCGTCTATGAGTTCACATACTCTAAAATGTGAAGGTAGTTCGTTGAAAACCTTTAAGGATTCGATACGTTCGTCTTTCTCTCGTTTGAAAGTGTCTTTTTACCTCAGGTTTCTTTCTTTTATATGTTCTTTCTTGCCCAGATAAACAAATAGAGTTTGCACTAAATCACATCTACCTAAACCAGGTCAGCCAAAAATTAACCATTCGATAAATCTGAAAATAATTCAAACCGAATCATAAGCCTTACCCTAACCATTACTGTAGTCTAATATGAAACTTGACGTACTTCTATCTTTAAAACAAACAAACAAAAGTAAAATTGCGAATGTTGGTAATCCGGTTTAGATCGATAATATCAAGCGTTTTTCTTAAAAGGAGACTGGAGAGACATTGAAAAATACTGAGGTGCAATAATCTTGTAGTTTTACTAATTAAATTGTTGGCTTGTTCTTTACATTTAGAATTGACGAGCCTGAAAACTAAGTTCGAGACGAGGTATAAAGTTGAACTAGCTAAAGCTTTGATTTAAAATCCGTAAACCATTAGGACAGCGTTGAAAAATAAGAATAAGCTGAAATTTCCGCGTGATTTCGAACTCAAATTTTGCTCTTTTTTGCCAAATA
Source organism: Heliopora coerulea (assembly GCA_030142905.1). Taxonomy (NCBI): domain Eukaryota; kingdom Metazoa; phylum Cnidaria; class Anthozoa; order Scleralcyonacea; family Helioporidae; genus Heliopora; species Heliopora coerulea. Next base: position 342,830 of record JASJOG010000174.1, read on the forward strand.
CTTCATCCTCTTTGCTATTGTAGTTTGCCAGAAACAGCTGTGACAAAAGCTGTATTATTGAGGTATGTACGGAATTCTTCATAATTTACCTGGCAAATTTTTACTCCAGTAAACTAAAGATTTAATCGCCGTACATTTTCTAGTAAAAGGACTGGGTTTGACGTACATGGCGACCTCCATATCCGCAATTTTTGGCTTCAAAATTCTCCCTCGAGTTATCGTTCCAGTCTTTTTAAAGTTCACTGCTGTGCTGTGATAGAAACATGAATAACGTCATTTCAACCAGAAAAATGTCTAGTGAAAACACGAGGCGTGGCCGAGGGTTTTCTGGTATTTTTCTGGTTAAAATGGTGACATTCATGTTTCTATCACAGTACAGACACACGAAAGCTATTTTGTATTTGTTTTATAATATAACCAAGGTTCTCTCAAGTTTTCGTGACGTCATTCATCTCTCTGTACTCTAATACAAAATAAAAACGTCACCCGTGTCTCTGTACTCTGAGAGAAAATGAGGCTCGTCCAATCAGAGCATGCGTAGTACACGTGTTATTTTACAAATATAAATACAGACATAAATTATTCAAAAACTGCGAAAATTTTTCACCCTAGTCACCGTGCGTGTAAAAGGACTCTACGCTAGTCGAGATCAGTACCCTCGCACCGAACTTCGAGCGATGGGCGAGGGGACAACTTGAATGTCAAACAGAATGTACGACATGTTGTAGAAGAGTAGCAAAGCCACAAACGAGGAATTTTCTCACCATTCAATGAATTAATAGTGGAGAATAAGGATTTCGAGAACTTCCTCTTCTGTTTGTCATCATCTTAAACAGACTTGGACAAATTGGCATCCAGATGATGACGATCGAGAATGCCACACTCCACACTGAATTTTACAAAGTTGTCTGAAAGCTTACCATTAGGCCATAATCCGATGTCGCAAATTGGAGGACGTGGTTGAGTACCAGTGTCAACTACAGCGACAACGTCATCACTGCTGTAGATATTGAAAATATCCACAGGAGCAGCAGCAGGTACGTCAGCCTTATGACATCACTTCAACCTCACTATTCGGAGTGTCCAGTCACTCACAACGTTGCAAGTTCACAGAAGCTGTTGATGTTGACGAAGACACAAAAGTGTAGATGCAGCAGATGTAGATGATCTTTGGTATACGCTTAAATTTAGCTTGCTGACGACTTTTATTCCTTTCTCGTCCCTTGACTTTCACATTGCTCGGTTTGCGTTTGTAAAACATAACATAATCGCAGTTTGACTGATAGCAAAAGCAGTAAGACTGGTTTCCACAGCTGAAACACTTACAGTACAGAATTGCCTCCTCATTGGTGCATTTATCTCCTGTTCAACTAAAAGAATGCTTACCTACACGTACTTCAAGTATCTATACGTAAGCATATATAAGTGAGCATTTACGCAGTACAGCTATCTCATTCCTGGACTAAAAAGACAAATAGTAATGTTAACAAAAAATGCATGCTCTGGAAATCACGGGCATGTAGCCTTCAGCCTAAATAGCTTACCAGATAATCCCCCACATCTGCCATGTATCTCTTTACTATCGTATTCAGGATGTTGTCACCGCATTTTCATTAATTTCTTATTTTGTATTGGTGGATGATAGAATTTTAATCCTCAGCTTTTCCTTTAACGAGTTTTACATTGTGGAACTGGTCAGTTTGCTACCATGTTGATTCTAAAACTGAGAACACTTATCCTTACTACTTAACAGTGATTCGCCTCAGGCTCAGTGAATGTTTTGTCACGGGGATTATTCAATAATATTCATTGAGCCTGAGGCGAATAATTGTTTTAGTTTAATTACACGGGAGATTATTTGAAAGAAAGTAGTGAACTAGCGCTTTTAAAATCTCCTCGGTAACATTTACAAAGGTGGCCGCCATCTTGTTTCTGAGTCTTTACTGTTATACTCGCCTGCAGGTGATTATTGAGATTTATGACGTATTTCTCTGGCCAATCACAAAAACGGATTTCGATAATCACTTGTGAATTAAAATAAAAGTAAATGCAGTATATAAATTATAACGATCAAGTGAGCCTGATGTTTTGCCTACCATAACTTCATAAGCCAATCATATGAAACATCACGTTACCCAACCTGTCAGGTGACACTTTCCCAATAAGACGCTACAACAGGAATTTCAATCTCCTAAGTTTAGATCACCGCTCGAACACCAAACAGTATTCATATCGAAGCTTGCCAACGAAAAAATACCGTTGGAGATAATAGGGAATCGGGTAGGATTTTAAAACCACATAAAAATTGAGAAATGTTACACTTCACTAGAAAAGCACGACAATCGTGAAATACAGGGCTAACAAATAGAGCCAACAAGTATTCAAAACCTCATCCAAGTCAATATGCTATTCTTCTGAAGTTACAAAAACGCACCACGGAAATTTAGTTGACTCACTCCTACCCGTTCACATGTAGAATCACATCCATTCATAACTTATTTTTGAACTACACCCTCAACTACACCCTTGTATTTTTATATAGCTTTTTTCCACTCATTCTCAACTCATTAAAGGCTATACACAGACAGTCGAAGTCTTTCTACAATACGTCTTTGGTCAGACAACGCTTCTTCCTAGCTTTGTTGAAGTTTGTTTAAACCTGACCGAAGTTATCATATGACTTCTGTTTATTTAGTTCGGATGTACTTCCTCCTGAAGGTAATTCTTAACTTTCTTTTGGTGATCCACTTGGATCGATCATGAGGCCTTTTCAAAACTTTCTAGCAGCTACGTAATGAGACCTATACGAGTACGTTCTGCATGTTTCTATTAATTTAAGGCCAATGGTAGCACAGTTCCAGTATACTTGAGAATGTTTTAAGTTTTTTAAAGCGGTCCTCCACTGAACAACGGATCCTTAAGTATGTGACACCTTGCATTCTTTCTACACAACAGTACTTCATGTACTTCAAATATAACTCATCTCAAACTTTCTCCTCAGGATCAATGGATGGCAGGATAAGCCCTGTATAACTTTAAGACACGTGGTGTCTGGTCTTGGAAAAATCTAACGGAGTTGGGTCACGTGAACTTCTTCGGCTTTACTCACGAGATCTAATGTACATACGAGAAAACGCAGTCAGTTACATTTGTGCCTCAGCTCCAATTTAAAAAATTGCATGATTAATACTTTAATCGCCAATTTTCATTTACGTGTAATTTTCTTTAATGTGAATCTACTGAAATAAGATGTTAAGTTGCAACGTGTCTAAAATCATTGAGTTGTAAGATGTAATGTTTTCAGATGTTTCGTTATGTTGTAACACGCTAATTTCCATAAGCTTAAATCAGTTCTCTCCAAGTCTCCACATAACGTGTAACTCCGTCGGCCATTGGCAACGCTAAAAAAAACCTGTTGCTAAAGAGACTTAATTAAAGATTTTCATCACATTTTACCAACATTTGCGTACCAGGAGTCATGTTACTTGGTAACACGTAATGTTAAGCTCTGTTGCAATGAGGTTAAAGTGTCGGCCGTTCCCCTACATACCGTGTCTTTACGTTCTACGCTACAAGACGTTGCTTTGCAAGACGCAATCTTATCATTCGTTGCGCTATAAAAGCATATAATACGCAATAACACGCTACATCACCTAGTAAAACGCTAAATCACCTTTCAAGATACTACATCACGCAAGACGGTACATTACGCTCCAAGCTGGAATATTACATTGCATCACATTATCTATCGTTGTAAGGTGATACATTAAGTTGTCATACAGTGCATTATGTTCTACGAAAGTTCATTACCGATTCACGATTATGGAACACGTCAGATGACTGTTTTCATGTTTCTTCATATCCAGGAAATTCTTCTTAAGCTTTCATTAAGTCATTCAAATATTTATTTATTCGATTGTTTATCCTGTAAAATAAGAAGATTTTATTTCTCCGTTCTCTGTACAGTTGGCCATGTAAAGAAGGCATCAAAACGTGGTAAGAACGTCAGTGATTTCCTCAACTACGTCTGGTAGGCCACGTTCTTGTTCTTATTTCCTTGTGACGTCATCTGAGCATCTGAAACTGAACAGAAAACGGCAAAATGAAATGCATTTCTTAAATGTTGTACAATACAATGCTGCATTGAACGATGACATATTACGTTGTAAGATACTACATTACCTTGAAAAACATGCGACATTACGACGTAAAACCTACGTTATATTACGCGACGTAACATTAACTTGAGTGTTGTTAAGTTACGTCACAAGACGGTACATTAATACGTTACAAGGTTTTACAAATCACGAAAAGACTTTACGTTACTTTGAACGACAGTACGTTATGTAGTAGAATGTTAGGTTACATAATATGAGGTTATGCTGTGCTCTTGTTCCAAGAAGTCATGTTATCTTATTAGATGCAATGTTACATTGGCCAAGCTTACGTTGTAAGAAAATACACTGCGCCACGATACTCCATTGTGAGGGGTAACGTTCGTGCTAATTACTTTCGACCAGGAAAATGATTCTTCTTAATACACGGGCTTATGAGCGGAAGCACAATCATTTCCAAGCGGAAATATATATAATGTAGCGCCTCGTAAAATCTAAAGCGCCAAATTACACACTAAGCTTAACACACGGGGCATTAATTTTATTTTCTTTATCTGAAGAATGATTTTTTCTCCAAGTAACTATCCTTCCGTAAGTCAAATTACAACGGTATGTGCCCTTAATCACGTCAGAGGGGAAAGAAGAAACAAAAGAGTAATTCTTATGTACTTCGGTTAATGTAATAGTTTAAGGGAGAGCAATTTAATGCACAAGAGCTCATTTAGGGGAAACTGTAATAGGATATGATCTCCTAGGATGCGCTACTTATATGCATTGTAACCTAAATAATCGAGTTATGTTAAAAGGCATTAAAATTGTTTTACAAAGATGGTTTCGTAAAGCAAGTACATATTGCAAAAATTGTTTAAAGACGTAAAATTGAAACGATGACATTAAGGTAAGCAGCTAGCACGTTTCCATCAAGGTGCAAGAAGGTTTCTTGCAATAAATATTTGCTTCCAACATAATTACGATCTAACTCATCCAAAGATTCGACGATATCAATATTTAAGTTTAATTTATTTGAAAAAGCACTAGAGATAATAAACAATCTCTTTTACCACTCTTCCATGACAAAATTTGTTCTTAAGATATTTACATTTGATTGACATGTAAATAAGGAAACCCATGGCGTTATGTTATGGACAAATCATAGTTATTACTCCGGTTACCTGTGGTAGCACGAGCCTAGGTTTCAGCTCCGTTTCTGTATTATTATTTTTGGGGTTTTTTTGCTGTTGCGATATTGCAATTATTCCACAATATTTCCGTCCGGCCTTCCAAAGACGTTAAACGCTTCGAATGGAAGATCTTGCGATTGCGTACACGTTTGGTTTTTATCGAGTTATTGGTATATGTACGTTTTTTCATGTGATTTTCATAGACATACTTTCCAATGTTAGATATTCATACGTGCATCGATGAAGAACTTCATACAAAGTTTTAAAGCGATTTTTAGTTAGGTTGAACGACGATCATCTTTCCCCGTGTCAGTGTTGTCTACGAACAACTCTACTGTGGTTGTTTGATTTTAATGTCTTGTGGAGAAGATGGTTAACCGAAAAATGTGTAACAGATACGTTAGTTAAACGAAAGATTGATAACAATCAGTGTTAGTGGACTATATTTATGTGAAGTTAGGGGACTAATAACCGTGACAACGTCATACCCTTTTCAATTCCGCAATGTTTGTCGCAGAAGTTCTTTCATTCTCATTTAATAACCAGAAGATCGATGAACACAATATCATTTATCCTTCGTCGAAACAAACGGAGTACTCGTTGAATAAATTGCGACGGATGACGACTGCATAACCTTAACTCTGTCACAACTAAAGTAATTTCATTTTGTCTGAATAATTGACCTTCGACTGTTTGCAACACATCTCTACTTGTTCATTCGCCATGTTCCTAAAGTACAGCAATTTTGAACCGTTCCGTCCAATACTTAAAAGTTCATGGTACCGCAGTCAAAATGTTTTTACCTGCGGAAGGATTGAGGTGAAAAATCTTAGGATCTCTTCGTTACAAAATGTACAATCGCAAATAGTAAAGGACGCGAAATAAATGAGAATTTAAGACACAAACTTTCCCCAAATTAAATTCATCATCAGAAAGTTACTTCTAATTTCGAAATACCCCCACATGTGGCACAATCGTTCCGGTGGCGGAGTGCAGGCATTGATGGCGTCTCAGTAAAGTCATTAGGGGAAACATTTTGTACAGATTTCAGGGAGTGCGTCGAATTCTTGTTATATGTACATTTCGACGTGTCTAATTTGACACTGGTTAATCATTGCATTACCAGTTCGGGGAGACTTCGGCTGACTTAGGGTCTTTTAGGACCAGGACCTCCTTACCGAGTATACGTAATTTTTTTCATTTTCTTCACAAGGCCTGATGCCTCATATCTCCTTCTTCCAAGAATTCCCAATAATTAGGTAGGCTGAGCGAACGTCTACAAGGCCAGGGCAGGCGACTTGTTTATTGAGACATCACATGTATCTTTAAGACAATTAAAGTCTGGTTCTCACTTAAAGAAAACTTAATATTTAAGGATTTAAACTTTAAGGATGAAAAATGTTAAGTATTAAATCAGCGACGTTCTCACTTCCTTCCTGAATACCACGGATAAAAACTAAAACGCTTTTTGCGTACTCGCAGTCGCTAGGCACAAATGTTAAAAAAAAAATGGAGACAAGATGGAGATTGATGAAATGGAAGTGTTGGCCCTGATACTTATGAGTCGAAAATGCATCAAAATACTGGACAACAAACTTCTCCCTGAGAAAAACCCTTAAATTCGTGACTTAGCACTTAACCTTCAAGCTTTAAGTTATTAAAATTTAATTTCTTAAGTGTTAAATCTTAAAGTGCCTATGAACCTTTCGGCAAAAAAAATCACAAAAATACTTCATGGACAATACGAATACAGTATATAAACAAAAATTAAATATAGTGGCCCGTTTACTTTTTATGACGCTTGAAAGTTGAATATTTTTTCCGAATCCAGCTGAATTTCCGCGCAGGAGAAGACTCAGTACTACTTCATTTGTGACGTCATTTACGGAACGGATGTTTATCTCGGCTGGTATCACGTTTAGCATAATTTGCGACATAATCACAGTTTCCTTTTTATTTTGTGTAAAGTAATATTTTGAATAATTTTAAAAAGTTATAATAATGCCAGACAGATGTGTCGTTGCTAATTGTTCCAATGGAAATGATCCTGCGAACGGGATTTCACTTCATCAAATCCCATTTTGGAACGATGAGCGGCCAGAAGCCAAAAAACGGAGACGACAGAGGTTTGCATTTGTTTCCCGCAAACGGGCCAAGTGGACTCCTTCGAAAACCTCAGTCGTCTGTTCTGGGCATTTTACACCTGACGACTTAGTACGAAAGTTTACATGTTTGACGGAAAAAGAGTCGAAGTATGTCGCTCGACTGAAGAGAGACGATATTGGAATATTATCAGTCCCTTCTGTTTATCCGAAAGAAAGAGCAATCTTTGTCGAGTCGTCACCGGCGACAGGTGGGTTGGCACAGTGATTTTTACCATCACTTTTCATTGTTATCAAAATAACCTTACAAAAATATAATTTACTTGGCTGTCACATTTTAGACTTTGAAAGAAACAATGAAGCCCAGTGAAGTCCCACCAGTGTCTTCAGATGACTTGCCTAGTACCTCAAAAGTTTTAGAAGAGGAACCAGAACCAAGGGTAATTTTTCCTTCTATATGAGTCCTGTTAGCTTCCTGAATGGAGACCCGGTGTATTTGTAAGATTCTGACTAGTGCGTTTTAACGCATTCGTGAAAAATCGGAACTAAACAAGCTGAGGGAAAATCCATGAGATATGTGTGACATTTGATACTTTAAAAAAAATTTAAAAAATGATAAATGGGGTACCAAATTTAACATAAGTTATGGATCACAACAGGATATTTTTATCGTAGTGACTGCTTTTTACCCTTGGTACCCTACAGTTAAACTAGAGTTGGTAAACTAACCAACTCCTAAAGGCATTGTAACAGAAATGCAGCCTTGGTTTTACCCTGCAAAAACAGTGAGAATCCTGCGGCTAAGCTTGGTTTTGTCTTACATCATGATTAAATTCATAAATCAAGATTTGCTGAAAGACCCTTATAAATTGTATTTGCCAAAAGGTAAAGGATGCAGAAACCCAAACTATCAGTTGTGTTGGCTGTAAATAACTGCACACGGAGAAACGTCAAATGCGGAACAGATGGTTGTCTGCAAAGGAGAAACTGAAGAAATGTAGGGCTCAGTTAAATACACAAGCTAGTAAGTTGGTTTTATCGTTGTGGAGCTGACTTTCTCAAAGTAACTTTAAACGGAAAGTTCGATTATGTAGTTACGGTTTGAATTTTATCGATTGTAGGTTCTAAAAGCAGGTCTAATCTATCCCCCAACAATGGAAGAAAACGTCAACTCGGGAGCATCTTCCGGTTTTGGTTTCGAAGGGCGTAGTGATGGAGAAGAAAGTAAACTCGACGAACTATCAGACTCAGATAACGAGCTTGATGTTGAGGAACCCGAGTTCCTCTACGAGGCAACAACAGAAACTGAGTCTGATGACGAAGATATGCCTTCAGAGAGCCCGAGGTAACAAAAAAGTATTCGGTCATTTTATTCATCGACTGTTACATAAATGTATACCCAAGGTGATCACCAACCAATTAGGTTGAAGTGTAACCTTATTCTCTATTTTATATCAACAACAATTTTCGTTAATGACATTTTTCTTCCACAACAGGGTGAACAACAAAGATAAAGATCTCCGAACAGAACCACAATGTCCACATTTACACCTATGAAGAAAAATGTGTTAAGTTTTGTAGGAGAAACGAAACAGAGACTGCTGTCACGACATGAATTAAATAGTTGGTTCAGCACTTGTCGTCAACAAGACAACATTTCTAGTACACAATTCTCATCAAGCTTCGAGGAGTACGCTGCCTTCTAATCGCCGTAAAATTTCTCTTTCCTTCTCTTCATTTTCTCTCAATTCTCTGTTGTACTGTTTCAACCAAAATTCGTCAGCGAGAGGCTCATCTTCGTAACGCACATCAGAATGAATTGCGCCAACCTCATGTGATACAGTCTCTACCTGCGACTTCGACTTCAAAAACATTTCTCGGGAAAAAATTGTATTCAGAATCATTTTGACTGTTTTCTGAATCAGAAGTGGTAGACGACATCTTTTAAATTTCTTATTAACAAGCTTCACATGTTATACTTCAATGTCAAACTAATAAAGTTGTGTAGCATCTCACTGGTATGGTTTGTTGTTGCCGATTGAAGACGGGTTCCGTAAATGACGTCAAAGGCCCAGTCCCCATACTCACGCGACATTTTCGTAATAAGGTAGTATTTTGACCGATTTTAATTGTGTATAACTCGTTAAAAAATGATTTAATCATTTTTCTTTTCCTCATACTCGAATAAGCAGCTTTCAAGCTGTCGTTTGATATGAAATGAGCTCAGGGTTCATAGGCACTTTAAAACATAAACACGCGCTTAAGTTTTAAATTTGTTGTTCTCACTTATTTTTAAGATTTAACACTTAGTGCTTAATGCTCTTAAAATCACATTACTCGCCTTAAAACACCATTGAGAACCCGGCCTAAGCAAAAACGCTTAAACCTTTGTACGTCGTTGCATTACATCACGCTAGACATTTTTTGAAAATAGAGTTTCCATTGTGATAGATCAGTTCCCTGAAAGTTCACGACAAAAGTATAAAAAGAATGTTTTTGGGCAAGTGCATGGTAAGTTTCTGTTTTAGAAAACCCCTATGAATTTTTAGTCAAATATTAGAATAAGCCGTATTAATGTAAGTGGAAAAAGCATTGTTTCAGTGAGGAAGAAACGAACAGTTCTATCTTCAGGACAGAGGAGTATAACGATACCAAGGCTGTCTTATGTCTTTGAATGTGTAGTTTGGTGGAGTCCATTTCCATGCAAAGAGTCTAGAGATATTGTTAATTAACTGCAATAATATACAAGATTTCTCGATAAATCGCAGTGCTAAGTCCATGAGTTTACATAACTGATTATTTCACCATATGTCATGCAAATCAAGACCTTTCAACATCACGGTCTGTTACTAAAGAATAGTAAACGACATTCTTCACGACCTTAGCTCTTTTAAATCAGACTAACTTAACAGACTTTTCTTTCATTAGCTCTAATCGTCACAAACAATTTCTTCTCATCGTTGTCTGAGCAAATGTTTTCTTACACACTTGTATCAATTGTTTCGTGGGAAATGAAGCAAATTAATCCCACTTTAAAATGCACCATAAATTCCGCACTTTTTTACGTATATCAGGCTTAATATGGCTCTGGTGCCACCAAGGAAGATGTTCGAAGTAACATCAATGAAAGACCAGAAATCCGACAAATGATGACTATTTCGTTGTTGAGGAATCTCTCACATTCCGTTTGTCCACACATAAATATCTCAGTCAAAAGTCTTCAGGCGCGTACACACAAAGTTCGCTCAGACAATTTAGAGTCCAGTATCACCTATACAGCGGGAATAAAAACCCAGATTTAAACTAGGTTGTAATATTAGGTTAAGAGGTCTCGGAACGAGGATTAAACTTATGTTCTGGGCATGTTTTTACGTCAAAACCTTTCTCATTCGCATATCTTTTAAGATATAATGTCTTATGAACAGAGACAAGCAAGTGCGACAAGTCCATTTTCCTCAAATACTGTTCACGAACAAACGACGTATAAGTTGACAGTAAGTAAGTTTTAGGTTTTTCTTTTTTCCCCACTTTTTTGACGGGTGAGTGTTTATTTGAAATGGTGAATAATACAAAGTGGCGTGATTGAGGCGTATGAACAAGCCACTTTCAAATAAAAGATCGTCCTTGGTGGCGGATCTTAAATGGTTAGTCATTAAATGTTAAAGTATATTTCCAACTACGACGTTGTGGGGCTGTGAGATACAATATTTAAATAAAGCCAAACATCTTGCCAAAAAGGTCTTTTGCGACTGTTAGCGGAGTTTCTTATTGCTATGCCGACAGTAAAACGGATAAATCGACAGTGAAAGCGATTCTCAAGAGTATCGAGGAATAACGCAAGAGCTGTTAGTTTCCCTTGAAAAATCACGAACGAGCTTTGAGGGAGCAAAATATTTTAATGCAGCGAACTACTACAACATGGAGTTTGACAAGCGATAGGATTTTCCGATAACGACCGTCGATAACTCCTTATCGTGAAATTAAGTGTTACGGAACAGAAATATCGTTCCGTATCATTTGTGGACGGCTATAGCGACATTCTATTGCGACAATATGCTACAGAATAAAAAAAATAACATTTCCCGTCTAATGTGCCTTGATTTGACAAAATAGATTGTTTTCAGGACCTTCAAAAATTCTCACCGTTCCTGCACGTAAACGCATCATTTATTTTGTTTTCTGCTATAACACTGAAGACGCCCATAATATCCGAACCCAGTTAAAAAATCTTCACCCTTGGGCTTTACCCCTGTGTCAATATTCGTTTTGTAGCCGGTCTATCCTTACCTCTCTCACATTTAATTTTCCTTTAAGGGCCGGGTACAGAAAGTCCTGAGGTCATGCATAGTTTTTAGTTTTCTTTGTCAAAGCTGTAGACCTTCGCATCTTGGTGAAACCAGCAGACATTTACACACAGGCGCCTCAGGTCAGATGGCACTTTCGGCTATAATTGGAAAAGGACGCAATGATCCTCCTTCCACAAGCATTCTTACCCACCACTAAACACCACTAGGCACCCTATATCTCTTATAACGACGTGAAAATCCTTTCCTCCTCTTACGATCAAACTCAACTTTTATTGCACGAAGGCTTACTCATTAACAATTTTAAACAATAACCAAACGTTAATATTTGTTCTGCTTCTTTATTATCATTCGGATATCTATCTTTTTGTTTTCTGGCCAGGTCAATCAACTGACTCCACCTCCATGTCATTTTAACTTATATTTTAGTTCCGTCGATTGGTTAACTTAATAAAAAAAGTAGCAATTGTCTTGTAACTATATACTTTGACTAACTGAAAACCGGTAAATAGTTCCACGATGATGTTGCATGATAAGCAACGAAAGGTTTAACTAATTTAATGATTGAATTAAGCGATTCAACTAAAATCTTATATTTCGACTATTAATAGGTTATGGCCTTAATAAGTGTTCTATGCTGGCCATTGATATTTTTACCATAGTCACGTTTCCTGATCGCTGAATCGACTGCAGTTAGAACATGGTTAGTTATCAACAAAGGATCGGAATTGCTCAATTGTTATGCTTCTCCGTGAAATGTATCCCTCAAATCCTAAGATAAAATTATGAGTATCTACAACTTATTCCGGAATATAGCGGTAAGGAAAGGTGTCTCGTAATCCGCTTAGCACAGAGACTGTTAGTATCAAGGCAACCACGATTCAGGCACTACAGGATCATTGCATGGAATTGGTGACTGCGAACTACCTCGCATTACTGCTGTTTGCAGGAAATACAACCCTCGTAGCGATTCAAATCTGTACGCTGAGATTGTTTCGGACTAGTTAGTGTAATGGGGAAGATGCCAATCCAGTACAACATAAATGAAGCCACAGTAAAGTTCTTGATACTAATGTGTATGACTGAGGACAATAGAACCTGACCTCACGTCCCAGCTGAAAGTTTACCTAGGAGAGTGGGCAACGAATGGATTTCTCGGGACTCTACTCACTTTTTACTAGGTTTTCCATTACCCAACAATAACTGCAAAAGTAGCAAATATGCTTCCCACTAGAACGTTCAAATGCCAGAGCAAAACTGACGTAAAGGAAAACGACGTAGTCTGGCACATGCTTCATCTCTGTCAAAGAATCTTAAAACTAAAAAATGGTCGAGCGAGGCATACACAAAATCAACAAGATTGAAATCACCTCGTCCCTGACATAACTTCCTGTTTTCATAAACGGGATCAGCCTTTACACGACAAAGTTATGCTGGCCATGACCAAGCAGACTTTCTGACCTGGTATCTTCAAGACCCAAACTCAGAAAAAGATTCCTTTTGCACATACGCTAAACATTTTACTGTCCTGTTAAGACAGCACAAGTTCAAAGTTCACTTGCACTGAAGTAGCTGATTGCCTATATACAGATGAAAATATATTTAAGGAGAAGGTTTTTGACCGTTATCACGACAGATTCTTCCACGTCCGTCATATTATAGAATTGAGTTTGTACCTGACTATTGTCCAGGAGTACTAGAGGTCCTCTACTGTGATACGAATGTTAGTCTTGATGAGTTAATTTTGGTCCAGATCTGTGTGTTTTACTTCTTCAGAAACTTGACGCCCTACGAGGACTAGTTCATTAACAAGGCATTTGAATTGTACATGCACACCAACAACACTTTACGTCGCCGTAACTAGAAGACCACTACGGGTTGTTTAAATGTTGAATTTGCCTGAGTTGAGCATGATCACCCGGACCTCCTCCTGCCAATTCCATCAGCAGGATCTAAGATTTTACAATTACAAGATCCACATTTTTCATGATTTTCAATTTGCCGGTAGTCTCAGTTGCACTAAGCCCAGTGTGAGTCGGGAAGTCTCAAAAAAAGCCTGATGAACGTTCAGAAGATGGGTGTGCAGAAAATAGTAATAAGATAGTGAACCGGTCTGACTGTCGTTTTGATATTGACATACTGCAGATTTTAGACGGAGAAACTGTAACCTTGTTGGACAGTGATCTATGGGAAGAATATCATTTTACCCTTTCGCCGTTATTTTTTGCCAGTCAGATTTTATTGCTGAAAAAACAGACATGTAACAAGTAGTGGAACCTTTGAATTTGTTTAGACAAATTGTATTCCTTTCTTAACATTAGATATCACAGTTAACTGAGAAAAAAATTGCCATCATAACCAAATACTTATCTACTTTTAATCGTCTATTATTGATGGTCATTGAGTCGTTTATAGTTAAATGTACCGAACAACTGCGCTAGAGATCTTCATGCCATTCAATTAACATGTTTCGATCTCACTAAGGCTATATGATTAGTAATGACTGATTATTGCTAATTTTTGAAGATTAAAGCTCCAATTGAATTTATTTTTGTTTTATTTTTTTCTTTGCGGTATTATAAATGGGTTCCCATGTCATGTTTTCCTGCAACAGACAGTTATGAGGCAAGGAACTTATGTTTGCCATCAAATTTAAAATCCTGTTCCCTGAAAAGGGACGGTAATATGTAACTTAAGACGTCTTAAGACATCTTCAGAGGTTTGACTTAAGACGTCTTCAGAGGTTTACCACTGCGCGCGGGCATTACTCCCATCAGATAGAAATGCAAATTTGGTTATTTTAATTTTCATTTTACTTTACCTTATGTTGGAAAAGTTGCTTTTTTCACGTTTTGTTTCGCCGAAACTTGTCAAAACACGTTTATGTTACGGATCACGCCGTCCCCCAATCGAAGAGCACTGACTGAAAATTCATGTATGAAAGAGTTGGTCTATTTTATGTATTCCACTGAAGTTTAGTCAAATGATCTTGACAATTTTTTATCCACAACGAAGGTGTAACCCAAAATCATGCAATTCAACAGTTTTAATCTATTCCTTGAGCTTCAGAAGACAAAGGTTTCATCGCTGAGATAACGCTCACATACAATAGTAGCTACTAAGGTTCTTTTGTTGATGTACCCTCAAGTTGTCAGCTATAATAAAATCCACTCTATGTAGAAAAACATTAAAATCAAACTAACCTGACTAAAAATATTCATCACAAAAAGCGTCAGCTAAGCACCATGGATAAATTACGAGGCTCTTATACATTAAGTTTTGCATGATTAATCCCCTGACCAATTCTATCTCAAGGCAGCATTCCAATTCTCAATCCATTTCCTTAAAAAACAATAAGAACAATTGTAATAAAAACAGTCTCAACAACTGTAACAATGCCAGTCAATAGTAAATGGTAAACAGCAACAGTGCCGTAGATATTTCTGAAGCGTTTTCTGACAACTGTTTTTTAGATGCGAGCTAATGGCTACCACATCTACAGCCTTCAATGTGCGATAAATAATGAAATTTGGGGAGAACGAGACCTATAACTATGTGTTGGTTGATGTAATAAACGCAAAAATGCCAAGATATAGAAAGATTAGAAACTATAAGAAAACTCATGCATCCGTCACGAGAATGTAATTAGCAGTGGTATTGTTTACGTATAAAAAGCGATTATTGTCGAGGAAGCGGATTCGAGTTGTTATCGGCCACATCAATTATTATGGCGGGCCAAGAGCTTAAAATTTTTCAAATGCCGTTTCGTCCATTGTCGATTATGTTTCCATTTTTAAAGTTAACGGTATGTTTGGTTAGGAGATTTTGAATTTTTAGCAAAGTATTTAACGCTCCATTTGTGGTTCGTCTTCCTTTGAGTCTCAAAGCGTTTCTGTCTTTACGCTGCAGTTCTCGTTGTTTCTTATCTATCCAGGTCGCAGCTCCACAAATGTACAGAACTTGTGTGGTACACCGAACGATCACTCATTTCAACAAAGCCTCCTTTTATTTTTGTCCAAAAGCTCAACAGGCCTTCTCTCAAGTTTGCCTTTCTCTGTCACTAAACTGTAATAACTCTTGCACATTTGCTTCATCAGAAGTTTATCTCTGGACAACACCTTCCTAATATATTAAGCTACAGCCCCCGTACTCCACTGAATAGAATCATCTAGTGTTAGCCAAAATAAAAATTCTAAACTAAATGGGTGATCAACATTAGCAGTTAACCCATTAAGGTGCAGGCACACGACTATGTTGAAGAAATTTATCTCCCATTAGCCAGACAAGAATTCATAAGTGCATCTTTGTTCTTACATGGGTTATTCATAGGTATTAATCAATTAATTCTAACACCAGCTCCTTTTATTTTTACTCTGATTAAAATCTAGCAATTTTAAATGTAAATGCGAGACATGTTGGCCAGCTAGGAGGCTAAAAGTTTATCACTAAACCAGACCAAGATACGGTAGGTTCTTTCAATGCGCAAAATTATGTACTGTATCAACTGCCACATTAAAATTATTATTGCTCAGTTTGGCGACTAATGGATTGTGGACGTAACATATGATTTAACTCCTTAAATACAGCCAACATGTCTCCCCTGGCTAACTAAAAAATACATTTTGAACTCACTTTCATTTAAAAAGGAATAAATTTTGGTAAGACTAGTAATGTGTATGCATATTTTATATATGTATAAAATATTGTTGGCTATAACACTTGAAAGTGAGTCTTCCACAGCATTTGCATCCATCTAAATAACTTACAGAAAACACAGTTCACAGTGACTTATAAGATTCACTTTAAGGAAACTGCTACTCTGAGTCGGTCATATTTAAGGGCAAGCCCTATACACAGTCTGCATGAAAACAAACATTTGGCCTTATCTTTAAAAATCTCATGTAAACCCTTAAACGTCGATAAAAGAAAGTTTGTATCACTTGAAACATTTCAAGTAAATTAGCAAAGACTTCCATGATAATGATGAACTACAATAACTGCTATCCCATGTTTTGAAAAAAATTTAATAATATTTAATTTGTTAAATTTTCAAGAAATGCACATTCCACTTTTTTCTATAGCATAAAGATCTGATGTAAATATGGTATGCATGACAGCAATCCAACACCATCATTATGGAAACATTGCTATAAACAAATTTTTTACTGAATTCTTGATGATTTGCATAAGATAATTTTATTGATAAACTCATCCAAGATGTCTCCCCTGGAATATCAAAAAGTATATTTTGAACTCAATTTGGTTTTGTAAAGGAATAAATTTTAATGAGATCTGTATTGTATCCAAGGTAAAATATGATTAGCTATAACACTTAAAAGTCAGTCTTCTGCAGTATTTGCAGGCATATAAATAACTTGCAGACAAGCAAAGTTCACAGCAACTCATAAGATTCACTTTAAGGCTATTGTGGTTCAGAATTAGCACACTTACTGGCAAGGACTCAGGTTAAAAACTTAGTACAGTATGCATGAAAAGAAGTATTTGTCCATATCTTTAAAAATGTGGATGAAAAAAAGTTTGTATCATTTCAAACATTTCAACCAAAGATTTTCCAGAACGTTGATGTCTTTTACTGTAACTGCTATGATCGCCATGTTTGTACAATTTGATTCTATTTGTTACATGAAGATCTGAGATACAGTAGTCTGCATAACTAGAAACATTTCAAGGAAACATTTCCATGGCAATCAAGTCACACAACTGTTATGGCTGCCATGTTTGCACACTTTAATTCAATTTCTTAAATTTTTGAAAACTGAACATAAATTATACTTTTTTCTAAAGCCTAAATGTGCTAGCCAACAACTTTGTTGTGCAAACATTGATGCAAGGAAGTGAAAATGAGGCAAATTTTCTTTGACCCAAACCCTGAGAATTTGCATCAAATTTTTTTTGAGCAAATTTTAAAAGAAATCCTTTAAAGAATAATTAAAAACACTCTTACTAATTAAATACTCTGATCCATGAATAAGAAACATGTCACCAACCATATACTTTAAATACTGCAGTTACATTGCATTGTATGTTAATCAACATACCATCACATGTAATCAAATCACATGCACTACACTTAATTATACCTGGCAGACTCTATTTTTAGCTAAGTCTAGCACAAAATATTACCTAAACATTAATGCAAGGATGGAGATGTTTTAAAAAAGTGATGAGGAGCCTAATGACATTGAAATGTAACCAAGCACAGCTGGCAAATAATGTGCTGGAGGGTTTTGCAGGATATTTTTCCAACAAATCTTCTAAAGCACTATGGCTGTTGTATCTTCTAGGAGAAATTTCAACAACAAGAACAACAGTCGTTTTAAAGCCATTTTCCATGCTTATGCAGAATTGGCCATCTAGGAGAAATTTCTGATGTTCAAAATATGCCATCACATGTCTATATACCTTACAATAATTTTTATTAATTATTAACCTTTGAAATACAGCTGAATTTCAGACAAAACATGGTGGCAGATATCCTTAGTCAACTACATTTTGAAACGTCCAAAGTACTTTTCCTTATATCATGGACATTCTATACTGCATTTTTTGACAGAAATGGAGGGTCTGTCCCAAAACTTTAAAACTGGGGAGCACAAGCCTCCTTGCTTCCCCCCACCACATATCTGCCTCCATAGTGATTCTTGTATGAACTCCACAACTCAGCAATAACAAAAGCAAAGTCAGTGCAAAAAGCTTTACTTGAGTCATTACTAAATAAACACTAATATTAATTTGACCTATAAATGCTACAGTACAACTTAATGCCGACTTAAAAGATTAAACTTCTAAACAGGGAATAAAACAGGGAACTACTTCAAAGTCATCACAATTCATTGTATGATGTGGTAGCGACATGAAGACACGAGATTGAAAAAACCATTCCAGACCAATGTGCATTCCTTATATTTCTTGAATATAAGAATTGCAACAGATTTCAAAGTTAAAACATCTCCAGCTGACTCATCAGTACTTTGAAAAATGTGACTACGAAGTGCAACATCAAGTTAGCATTGCCACAAACACGTCAGGTACACACAACATAACTGCAGCATAAATACTGTGTAATGCAAAACACATTGGCATCCTCATATACAACGGTTATGGAAACAATTTATTTTCCACTGTTGTCTTATTTAATATTTCTGCTCATTCACTTCAAATTCATATACGTTTTTCCCTTGTAATAAATTTTTAAGCTCAACCAGAATTACTACAACAAGACAAGTAAGTAACTGTATATCTTTCCACGTAGTAATTAAACGAAGGATAAAAGTCATAGCAACGCATGTTCAAATTAAACTAAAACAAATTTCATAAAATTATTACAAAACTGAAGCTAAAAAGAATTTAAAAAAATGAATAATCGGAAATTCCCATGGCTTCATGGGGAAAATGCTGATCAAGAGAAAACTTCAGATCAGCTTTCATCATTCATATAAATGCCCAATCAATCTTTTTCATTTAACATTTTAATACGATTATCTATGAGAAGAACTGTCTGTGTGCAAAGAAACTAACGATTGTCTATGAGGAAATCTAAAGTACTTACCTGAACTACAGTAGTTGTCTAGCGAGAAATCGTCGTTAGTGATTCCGATTTCGTGCCTTCCAACCAAACGTTGTCTTCGGTTTCGCTACTTTTATAATCCAATCACACCACCTCGCAAGCTGGTTATGCCTTTACACGTACGGGCAAATTAAATATTTATGATATGCAGTCAATCTCACCTTAGCATGGACACCGACCCACGTTCAATTGTCAACACTGTACGTTCTTCCAATATGGCCACCATGACGTCATGTCGAAACTATCCAGTACCAGCGCGCCGTTCAAATTCTTCCACAGCAAAGGACTGTTGCATACAATTCTTCATATCGGCATCGCAATTACCGGATAACCTTGAAAGTAGCCGTACAGTCGAAATACATCTGCATTCCAGAGCAAACATCAATACATTTTACTTTTTTGGATCTAGTTATTTCAAGGTTCCAGTCGAACCTTTGGTGTATTGTCTCTCAACTTATTAATATTTGGCCATATCGATAGCAGAAACTTAACACATTACCTTGTCAACTTCATCAACGATAGGCAAAATAAATCAACGGACGTTTTACCAATTTACAGTTTAATATGAGAACAGACGCTACGTTTGCAAGTTAAAATCTTCCTGAAAATGGCCGAAATTTTAATATGGACATCAGCTTTTGTTGGGAGAACAAAGTTTTCGAAAGAAATTATGATTGTTATCACCAGTTCACATAGTTTTCTGTGAAAGAAAAGTTTCGCTCAGAATTTTTTATAGAACGCTTTGGAGATGTATAAGAGCACGATAAACCTAAATACATATTATTCAAAACCTTTTTAATTACTTGACTACGTAGAAGGTAAGGAAGGATAAATTTCGATTTAATTAAAACTATTTTCGGTTACTTTCGTTTTCTAAAGATGTGCGATAGTTTCGCAAAAGGAGTTTACTCTACACTGGACGATACAACTGAGACTAATGAAAAACATTAACTTGAAACCAACTTATTACGTAAGTGCAGAACTATTGTGCAAGATCTGATCATGAAAGATCACTAAACTGAAATAGGTATGCCACTAAATAAAACTTACTCAAAGGAACTAAAAACAAAAATAAAACTAAACTACAAAAATAACAATATTAAGCAATTAGAAATTTAGTACTGTGTTCATTGTGCAACTGTTTATCACTTCACCTCTCCGTCGTAACAAAAACCAAAGTTAAAAATTATAAAATACGTGGCAACGGTACTAGTAACATTTTAAATGTGTTTCAATTGTTTATTTCCACGACGAGGCAAACTCTATGTCAAAGTCTAGAAACCATCGCCACTTTCTCAGCATGACACATAGCATAGTACCACATCCTATTTAGTTATAACAACAGTGGTACTTGATATTTTTAGTGCCAACACCATTGATTAATGTCCACACTCTTACTGTACTAAAGTCTGCACAGACTGCGTTAAATCACAAAACGTCATGTTTCTAAACGCCTTTCCAGTTTGTGAGTTGCCTAGGGTCTCGTTTCTAATTAAGTTAGTCGTGATACATTATCATCGATCGCCGTTTAGAATTCTTGATTACTCTGGTAAACCAACCAAATGAAAACGTAAAATGAACAAGAGCACCTTGGCATATTGCACTAATAAAATATTTCGAAATCACGGTATATTTTAGATGTATAGAAACGGTAATTTTTAAACCCTAGTCAAAATATTGATATTCCAAAATGTGATCTCTTAATGCCACTAATGATAGTTGACCCACGAACGTTTTTTTGATTTCATGTTTTATGAGCATGAAGATTCTGTATTAGAAATTACACATATTAGGGAATGCTACTTTATGATTACAGAACTTTAAAATATTTTTCTGTTACTTTCTGAAAATTTGTGGACAGAACCATGGCGTGAGAAGCGAGGGCATTACGGATGATTCAGCCTCCAAATGTATTCAAATGCAAGGGCCGAGCTACCCCACAAAATGGGCCAAGCATCACAAAAGTAGTTTCTTATCTTCTCTAGTTCGAAAGCAGCTTACGAGATTTTGAACTGGTAGCCAGTGTAGCTACTCCGCAATAGAGGAGCGCAGATTTCAGCTAGGAAGTTTGAAGCTGTTGTTGGAAATAAAAATAAATAAAAAAATAAAAATAAAAAAAAAAGGAAAATTTAATCAATGCCTGCAATGGAAATTCAACGCAGCCATCTCAGAGGCTACAGAAACTGTATCAGTCAGACATCGAGATTCAGTGCTTATGAACACTGCGTCTCAAATAAAATTGTATATGTGGAAAATAATATACTTTCAATGAATAGGAGACTCATCAATCGCGAACAAATAACAGCATTTTGAATAGAAAGACGACTTTGACAATATTCTAAAAGACTATAAAAATATGTTATTCTTCCAGAAGTATATGTTTTTGTATGCTGACTTTAGGCCTCCAAAATGAAATTCGTTCCTACGCCACGGGATAGAACACCATATGATTCCCTTTAAAATTTTGCAGTACTGGTCACGTTTTGTAGGAACTTTTAATTATTGAAAAACGGCCAAGGGTTTCGGGCCCCTATTTTGTTAAAATTTTATTCAGTGGTGAATCAGGGCTTCAATATGTCCAAGATAGGCTGAAATTGATCATCTGGTGTCTTCAAACCCCTCTCTATTAGACTTTTACTGCTATATTTTCCCCCTTTCCTTGTGCGAAAGAACCTTATAGGGGTAGCATAGTCCGGTTCCTCCATCCCAGAACCTACCTTGTTTTTACTGGGAGACCTCTTTTTACTAACGATTATCTAAGCCTTCTAAAAATTACTTTCTACTCTTATAATCAAAAGCTAACCAATTCTTCTTGGTAGGATAAGATTACCAGTGCCAAATTGATCTCTTTATTATAGGCGTTTTGACTTCAATCAAATCACGGGTATCCCGAAGGATCTTTTCAATTCAACACCAAAGCTTACATATGTGTAAGTACTTGAAGAAGTCGCTACATTCTTTCTAAGTACGAATGGTGGTTATCATGGATTCATGTGCATCGGATACGACCTTTTAATTTTTGTTTGTGTCAGGGGGATAAAATATTTCGTTAACCACCATATAAACCTTTCAACGTTACATTCTTACATTAGCCAACACAAAATTCCACTATCTCGAAATGGAAATATCGTTTTTTCAAAATTTTTAGATGATAACACCTTTAGCTACGCTTTCAACAGCTCGAGGTAATTCTTTCCGTTTCCGCCATGTCGCAATACATTTGATATTGCTTAACGAATGTCATTATTACACCATTTGTTAAAGTTTTCCTGTAGGCGAAAAGTTACTAAGAAAAATTTTCAATATTTTAATATCTGAATACGTACTTTAAACGAGTTTTGAGTGAAAGGTTATTGGTCTTTTTTCTTAAGCTTCACTTTCATTTGTACGGATACAGATATTAATGCGATCATGATACAAATTAGTATCCTGATTACGGATACCTTTCTTTTGTTCCCATTTACGCGGTTTCCACAACGAATTTTCCGTTTTTTGAAGGTAATTCAAATGTAACCGCACACGAATCCGTATACGGCAATCACAGGATCTCTACATGATCGGATTCTTAAAATCGTGTCCGCAGACCCTATCCGCATCCGTGTTCGTATACGTACATAAGGAATCACACCTTATATTTTAAGTCATCGCGATTTTAGCCGTATCCGCACTCGTATCTGTATCCATACAAATGGAAATTTGGAATAAAGCAGATGCTTCAGAAATCCCATCAGATTGACTTTTATCTGCACTGCGATGAGACGGATTTAGTCTCGTCCACCAATTAACATAACTCTGGGAGGAACGTCACATAGCACCTCGAAACTTTACACTTAATGAAGTTTAATAAGAAGCGTTGATTATGTTTCTTTACATTCCGAGATAAACAGTTGTAACAATAACAAATTATTTGAATTCCACATGGTGACTTTTCCATAGTTTTCATTAGATAAAATCAAAGAAGCTCTCCCCAATTTTTAATTCCCCCAAGCCAGTTGTTATTTTTAACCATTGAAACATTAGAGGCGAATATTCTACGAGAAATTGAACATGCTGTGTTTTGACGAGTTTTGCTTCCCCACCATACTGTTCGTTTTTAAGGTCACCTTCTTCAGAAGATTTTCTTACGAGAGTGGATAGAGTAGAAATCTGTCGTTCATATGTGAAAAGTTCCCCATACGAGCGGTATTACGCGGGACGAAATAATGCATTGTCAAGTATTGGAACACTTCTTGAAGAACTGTTCAGCACTACTAGTACTTCAGTTTACAGTGCAAGTTTAATTTTTCTTTACACGTGCCAATTTGCAATGTCTTCCAAACTTTTGTTTTCTGTGGTCAAAGTTAAATGAGATAAATCGATTTCCTCCTGTTGCGATGACTACAAACATTACTATCTTACTACATCTTGCAATACTTAATAAGAAAATTTCTCGACTCTTTAAACTTCTCTTTTTGTTCGACACAGGTTTACTCCTATTTTCGAACAGATATTAACATTGCTTGTTAAGGTTTATCGTCCGCTTCGAGCTACTTCCCCTTCGTGGCTTAGTTAAGTTATACTAACGATGTTACATCGTTTATTACACTCGTGACCATTCATTAACCATTCCTTAATGAATAATTATAGTACAGACCAAATTAATTCAAAGTTTTCAACTAGTACTATAATAGGCTCTTATCTTCATAATTTTACAAACTTGTTGGCCTCGTAATGAATGCAACGATCCAGGAGAGAATACGGCCGAGCGGCATAATTCAACTCAACAAAGATAGAAATAATACTTCTTAAGATCTATTGCTATTCTTTGCAACACAGAATTTCCCTGGTTAATTCCCTCTATAGAGCAGTTAGCCTCCTAGTAATCAGACCGTAAAATTTTAAGACCTGTAATAAGATTATTAACACAACCTGAGTAATTTGATATCTGATGAGTTTTTATAAAATAAGGAGACTACAACATGCAATTTGATTGGCTAATGCCCGTGCATTATAACTCAACAATGCACTGTTTTGGTTTGCTGGTTTTCCCGCGTCGCCTGTACGTGTTCCCAAACATTGTCAATAAAATTATGAATACAAAATTTGATAAAATACCAATTACTAAATGCACAATGTGCACAGCAGATGCTGCCAATAAGAGACAACGGGTCGACTACGGAGGACGAAGGTTCGCTGCTGTTTCCAACTCTGAGCTGAACCTTTTGTTAGAAAATAGACACGGAAAAGCTACCAAAAACGCGACAAACCTGGGCAGTTAAAACTTTCAAAGGTATGTAAAATTTTTTGAAACTTTTAAAAGCTTCCTGTACACTGTATACTGCAGCAACAAAGCGAATTTATCTAACTGTTTACGTGTAAAAATGGCCATTTCGACAGTAAGCCAGGCCAAAGCAACAAAATTATATAAACATGACATTCTCAAATGTTTGGTCAAGTAAAAATAAGTGTATTTTAGTCGTACTATAAAAAAGTAAACACAATACTCAGTAGTTTTGTTTTGAACATTACCTGACGAAAAACATTGTGACCAAGCTGGAGCAAATGACAACCAGGCAACTAGACGAGAACCTCCATCGTTTTTACGCCGAAGCGACAACCAAGGAGAAACAAGAATACAGCAAGTCAGCGCTGCTCGGCTTCAGACACGGTATTGAAAGATACCTGAATAATCCACCTTTCAACAGAGGGATTAAAATAGCTTCAAACCCGTGGTTTACACGGTCAAATCACACGCTCGACGCCAAAATGAAACAGCTGAAGCAAATTCGCAAAGAGAATGTCCAGCACAAACCGCCGCTGGAGCAAGAAGACCTCGCCAAGCTGAAAACAAGCGGCGTTTTCGACCTGAACCATCCACTATCTCTTCTTCGTTGTGTGTGGTTTCACGCCATACAGTACTGGTGTTGAAGAGGCCGCGAAGGTCAACGTTCCCTCACCGTTAACAGCTTCAACTTTGAAGTTGACAGTTCTGGTCGACGTAACGTGAAAATGACTCAAGAAGCAGTAAATCACTCCGCTATCGCCTCGTGTTTTACACGCTTCTTTCGTGTTCTTTCAACATCTTTCGTGCATTATAACTTGATAAAAGCACCCGACTTATTTTCTTCTTCTTAATTAATCCAGCAATGCAGCGCATTGTATACCATGCTAAACACAAGTCCTAAGCAAGTCAAAATTTTCCGATAGCTATAACCGCAAAAATTTATAACCATCATGACATCATTCCTGTCGGTACTCACTTTAAATTTGGCAAACGTTTGTTTACACTTGTTGCCACAACATTCACGCGTCAGATAATTCACTTCTATGGCTACTTTTACCGTCCTTTTGCCTTTCGCACAATTAATAGAAATGTAACCATCCGACCTAATTATCGTAAGGTCAATCTTTCCTACATTCTGATATTTAGAAAACCCAATAATAAATACTTCAAGAAAGCAGTAGGCGTGGCCTAATGAATGTAATCTGAAAATAGGGCTTAAAAGGCCGGGAGTATAATTATTCAGTTTTTATCAAAGTTGGCTTAAAAAACCCCTCTTAATCATGAAGTATATGGCGTAGACATGCAATCCATTATTTACAGTACATGCTTCCATATATCTTTGACAAAATCGTGTTCATTATGGAACATCTAGCCCACTATGAAAAGGCACGCCATCGATTTTAATCAACTGAGGAAACCGATGCGTTGAGTTTAATGGACCAGTACTGATATCTTGTAAAACCATTCCAGAGATAAGTGTGCATGTTGGTAAACTTATCACATAATTAAATTTCTATAATACTCACACTATTTATACTTCTTTCTGTTTATTAACGAATCCGTGTTGAAAATAGAATTTTAGTTCCTACATTGAGTAACTTCGCGTTAGCTTACTTTTAATTTGCGTTTTAACAACAGTGATACATTTCTCTTCTGAGCGTCAACATTCTTAGATATTTACCGTCGGGATTCCACATACGCTTCCAAGGTTCATTAGTGACAACTGTACTATGGTGGTATCCTGTTGGAATATTCTGGTCGGACAATAATGGTTGCAGTTGAAGAATGTGGTCGATGATCATCGTCTTATTGTAATTTCGTTTAG
The DNA here is from genome assembly GCA_030142905.1 of Heliopora coerulea. Lineage (NCBI taxonomy): Eukaryota > Metazoa > Cnidaria > Anthozoa > Scleralcyonacea > Helioporidae > Heliopora > Heliopora coerulea. Next base: position 369,208 of record JASJOG010000174.1, read on the forward strand.
GGAAAGACTGTTTCTGGTAATCACTGATGTTTCTCCTACTGTAATCCTGCAGCTAAGGATTGGCAAATTTTTCCTAGCAAAGTTTGTGAGCTCATAAGCTTGCATAACCAGGTTTTTAACTAGAAAACGTATTTGTGCGTACTGCAATCAGAAAAAACTTCACGTCGGGTCATTTGCGTCATTTCATTCTGCGCGAGGAAGTACGAGTTTCTCGTTCATATTTTTGGGGACTATAAAAGTCGTCACATCTTAATACAAGTAAAGTTAGAATATATAGAGAACAGAGCATAACACAAAAAGTATGGATTAAAATTTCATCATTACCACTACAACAAATTTTGAAAACTGGAGCTTCGGAGTGTCAACTTCAGTGCTATCAAATCCGAAAAAAGCTCATCAAATGTAAATCTCGTTTCTATTTTCTGTTCACCCATGTTAAAAGAATACTGGTATGCACGTACACACGAATAAATAGCACTTGTCAAGAACATTTATCGCAAAAAACTTTCTGTGTCATACACATGAGCTAGAAAAGCTAAAAAGGAACTTTTCAGTAGATAATTGGTCGAGTTTATGGGGCTTTCCATACATGTGGACAGCGTTTTGTAGTTTTGCCTATTTATGTGTCATTTGGTGGACTTCAGTTCAACAAAAATGTCTACGTTTCTCGATCCCTGCAAAGCGTCTCCTTTTATACACAACGACCAGTTTAAACTACAAGATAACCTTTGACTCTTTTAAACCATCCGAGTCAGAGACGTACCAAATAACATCAATATATGAAAGCAATTCCAGTGTCGCCCCAGCTGTTATATCACGAGACATTCGAAGGTCCAACACGTAGCACATTTGTACGCTTCCATTTCACTGAAGGATTTCTTTGTGTTCATTTTGAGTGGGCTAAATCATGGTCTCTCTAGCCGTAATATTAATTTAAGAATTGGTCAAGAAAATACCTCTTGGCTTCAATGTAGATTTATGGTCACGACAGTGGCACAAGTCTTTAATCTGCTTCCACTCGTATATGTAGCGTCCCTTAAAGTTAGAATTTTGAGGCTGATTTTCTTTCTTGACAATCATTTCAAATGGTGTACTTCGCACTTCTTTCTAACAAAATTACCTTCAAATATTAAAAAATAATTTTATTAAAAAATACTTATTACAGGGTTTAAGATTATTGATCTACATTTAAAAACCTCGCTAGAGAATGATCACAAGTTTCTCTGAAGAATAGCGGCAGTTATTCTTGGATAAAATATTGAGGGAGAACAAAAATCATACATTATATCACTATCATAACAATGGTTTTAAATGACTTTGCAAATGTCGGTTGTTTTCTGTGTCCTAAAAGTCAAAAATGACCAGAAACATTTTTGGCAAATGATCAACGACTACTTGTCCCTTTGGTGTTTCTGAAATTTTGGAGGCTAAGGCTCACCATTTTCACAAATATTCTAACCGATCTCACCCAAAAACTTCCATGTTGCTAGTTATGTATTTGAGAGCACTTAACATATTTCTTGGTCGATACTGCATGTCGCCGATATCTCTTCTCAAAATAGCTTTTCCAAAAGGGATAACGACATTAATATATTGTACTAGTTACTTTTCTCCATTCGTCTTTTCACATTCGTTATTTGCTTATTTGAGTAAGGTCATTAATAAAAACATGCTTGGTGTAAAAAGGACCTCGAAATTCAAAATAAAGTTAAAAAAAAAATGTTGGAACTTTATTTCATGTTTATTTTGTTAATTTATTTAGACTGATATTGATAAACAGTTTTTTCTGCTACAGTTCCGTGCTGTACTTAAAATAAGGTAATCAAGAGGTTTCGGCCACCAGTCTATAGCCTTAGTGTCGGCAAAGATAAATGAAAAAAACTATATAAATATACACGAGGTGATCGTGTACTCCAAAAACAGTTTATAAATGCATGTGACGATTTGTGAATTTACGTGTACGAATGAATAAATTATAATTGTGCGGTGCCATATCTTTCTTTTAACTGCAAGATGTTTTCCAATGTTTTCCCCTACTTTCTAGCACTACATGCCAATATTTGAACGATTTTCCCCTTCGATCACTCCCTTAATCAGTAACTCGACTATTTTCGAAACCTAGCTATTACTACTTTTGCTCATATATATTTTATATTTTTCATTTATACTTATCTCGAAAAATCGCGTTATTTCCAAGAAGTCTTATAGTTGAAATCTGTTTGCTCTTTTTGAGGTGGTGCCTGATCTTTGCAAATACTTTTTCCCTCCGTTCTACTATGCTGATGAGACATTTCATGAGTTACTATTCAGAAGTAACATTGTGATTTATCTTGTGATGGGAATAGAAATTTCAATAGCGGTCTGTGTTGATCGGTTTCTATCAACGTCACTAGTAATTGTTCCATCTAGTATTGAAACGGAAGATTTAAGGAATGACATTTGTTGGTTTGTTTATGTCGAACGGTGAATGAGATGTTTGAGTAAATCAAGTTGAGAGTTTGGTTGAATATGATGAGTGCATTTCTCTTCGTAATGGAAAAACTGTCGTCAACATAGTACTTCCATTACTTTGGGAGGATAATTGGTTTTTCGATGACCTGTCCTTTAGGAGCTTTTACCATGTAAAGATTGTGCAGTGTCCCGTTAGGAAATACAGCTATCTGCTATGAGCGTTGGTTGTTTCAGCATTTGATCTCAGTTAAGTTAGTAAGCGATCTACTAACGAACACGTTATATGTCGCGTGGTCAGACATACACATAATAAAACTATTTTAGCAAGGTTGTTTAGGGCTGGCGAAATTTTCGTAGGACTGTTTGCGTGTAACACATCTCTTTAATTTTATACTTGAAACACACAAAACGTGGATATAAATGGTACTTACTGGGCTACGCATAGCACAAACTTCTATCTCCTTGTAAGTAGTATCGTTTTTGACTTCTTTCTAGCAACTATTTCGTCTACATTGATACTGCCTCGAAGCAAATGCACGATTGTACGAAAAAAAGTTCATTATGTGCCATTGTAGATAATCCTTACACTGAAGAAACTGCAACATAAGACATTCAAAAACAAATAATCTCACCAAAGTACTTGAACAGCTACGTCAACGAAAGTGTTTTCCATCATAAACAGGAATACTGTCACTACATTCAACCGTACTATCAACTGTATTGACCCCAAAATTTCACTCACCTTCTAAGATGAAAGCAACCGATAAATGTCCTTCGGTCATACTGCTCTTTGGAGAGGTAATAGAATTATCACTATCGACATAATCGACACATATGCGCTGTTATCTGGATTTACATCACGACATAAACATGAAACGTCAGCACCGAGCGCACACTTATACATCGATCGCTTTATTTATCCAGCAGAACGGAGGGAATAAACGAATGAACTAAAACATCTCATGAAAACTTTACGATCTAATGGTCATACACAGAAATTGATTTCAAACTTCTTCAAAGAACAATCTAGAGATGAGACACCACCCCCCAAAAAAAATTGGTCGAAATATTTTTCAAACTGGAAGAGGAAAAATGTATGTAAGGGAAATGCAGTTCTTCGTTATATTAAGGGACTTTGTCTTTGGCATGACAAAAAAACAAGACATCATGGTGACTAAAAAACCGACGAGATAAATTAACTCCACGTGTGGGACTAACGTAGAGCTTAAACTGATTGCTCAATTGATTAACGCAAGAAAAATATCTAGCGCACCAGATCGCTAGATACTCTTTACTTTCAGAACTTGTTACGATAATTTCGAGTAAAATTTTCCTCCTTCTTTAGTTCAACGAAATTCAACAAAATATTATTACAATGTGACTGACTCGATTGTGGGAAATGGGAGTTATGAGAATTTAAAAAATTTCCTAATCCAAGTAGTCGTGACTGTATTTTTGCGCACTTTCACCTTGGCTTAAATAACACAATATATTATCATGCACGCTGTAGCCGCAGATAGCAAAATCAAGAAAGATTTTAAATAACACCGGGAATTTTATAATCAGTTGTTTAAGAAAGGATGCATTCATCATATAATGATAACGCAAGTCTATAACAGTCTTTTACCTAAATGCAATTGCTAGACTAGTGATGTAGAAAGGGATGCCTGTACGAACGCCTGTTGAGGTTCAAATCGCCAGTTGAGGCTCGAAATCAAATTCGCTTCCTACGCTGATTACTGTTAGAGGAACAAATGCTTCGTGTAAACTCATTCGACCTGTGTTTCCGTTATAGAGATTGAATAAAGGAAAGTGAAAAGAAGAAAAAGAAAAGAGGAAATTGATAAAGGGAAAACTAGTTTAAATCATCGGAAATATAATAAACAAACATCGAAATACCGTGAAAAGATCTAAAGAAAAACTATACTCAAATAAAATTCACAACCCAAAGAAAATCACCCTACCTAGTATCGCGTCATCAACGAGTAACACGGTAGATGTTGAGAACGACACATACAACATAAATGTCATAGTACAAACAGTCATCGACATTGAACGACGCATTGCTATCAACGAGAAGTTAAAACTTCGTTCCGAAAATCGCCTTCTACTTCTTGAGGCAAAGAAAATACAATGCTTCACACGCTGCTTCATCGCCTAAATTTTTCTACTTTTACTGCGTTGAGGTTTGCTTTTGCTTTGCTAAGGCAAAATAGTCGGCACGTTGTTCACACTGTTTCTTACATTGTCTTCAAAATCAGAACTACATGTCCTTGTCCTGGCATCTATACTATCGCGTCGACGAGGTTAAAACGAATTTCTTATTAGTTTCTTATCGTGTACTGGTGCGTGATAGAATTTCAATCCTGAGCCTTTCCTTTAACAGTTTTCAAATTGCGGAACTGTAGAGTTTGCTACCACGTTGCTTTTATGATTCAAAAGTATTGCCTATACTAATATGCGCTTCATGTTTTGCCTTACCTTCCATCGCCTGAGTTCACACCACCATTCCAATAGATACAGTTGTCACATAGAAGCATCCTCGGAAACAATGCCATTAAAGCTATATTCGAGAATCGTGCAGGAGATTTCAAACTAGAAAAAAAATATCATAAATGTTAAACTTCAAGTAAAAATTATCACAATCATGGGAAATGGGGCTAACAAATGGGGCTAACAAATGGAGCTAGAGACAACTCAAAACCTCTTCCAAGTCATTAGGCTGTCCTTTTTAAGTAGCAAAATCGTACCGACGAATTTTAAAACTCTTACCAGTTAACATGCACAATCACATCTACTTAAAAGTTGTTTTTAAAATATAATATCTGCTCGTATATTGAAACAGCTTATTTCCACTCATCCTGAACCCGATGAAGGCAGTACACTGACAGTTGGAACCTCGGTATTATACGACTTTGATCAGTCAACGTTTTCGCATAATTTCGTTCACTATGTTTAAACCTGACCGTGATTCTTATATAACTTCTTACTGTTTAGTTTCCTTCGAAATACTTACGTTCAAAGGTAATTCTTAAATTTCGTTTTTCGTTCTGTGGATGAGTCTCTTGAGTGGATTGTAAGGCCTGTTCAAAACATTCTAATACTTATGTAAAAAGTGATTTATAACAACACGTTCTGTATGTTCCTTTAAATTTAACACCTGGAATAACAGGGTCCAAATTCACATGTCTATGTTCTGGGTTTCTTACTGCAGCCGTCCATTACAACGAAGTATCTTTAAATCTTTGAAATCTTGAATTTTTTGAACTTGCCAGCACTCCATATATTTTAAATATAACTAATCTCAAGCTTTCCGCTCAGATATTCTAGATGGGAGGATCATCCTTAGGGATAAGGTTATAGCATATCGTATTTGGCCGTGGAAAAGCTATACGGAGATGGGTGATATGAACTTCCTAGTCTTTTTCATTAGTACGTTGATACCATGGTGAGTGATAATTAAGATAGATTAAAAGAAATGAGAAAATTCCACACTGAAAAAAAACAATACAGTTACCAAAGTTTAGGTACTTTTGGACCAATCCATAGACTAATTTCCATTCACATGTAAGTTCGTTTAAGTCGAACTTGCTGGAATAAGATGTTATGTTGCAAAATATGTTGCAACGTGTCCTAAGTTATTACGCTAGAAGATGTCACCTTTTGAGATGTTACGTTATGCTGTAAGATACTAATTTCCATGACCTTAAATCAAATGAGCTTAATTCCTTTCTGCAACGATTTTCTCTAAGGCGCGTAAGATGTCGGGCATTTGCAAAAATAAAGTAACCTGCTGTTAACAACAGTATGATAATAGAAGAGCTATCTACATAGAAAGAACGCGATGTACGTCGAAACACAGTACGTAAAGAAATTTAATTGCAGATTTTTACGACACATTTTTGACATTTGGGTACCAGACGTCATGTTACGAGGAAACACGTTACGTTCTGTTACAATAAGGTTATCGTGTAGGACGTTACACTGAAACGTATTTACATTACAAAGTAGAAGACATTAATTTGCAAGACGTCATGTTAAGTGTTGTTGGTTTGTAAACAGCTACATTACTCTGTATGGCGGTAGATTATTGTAAGTAATTCCATGACATGAGGGAAATTAGTATTAAATGTCCCCGAAAGCCGAGGGAGGTTTGGGGAAGTGCGGAAGGCGTTAGCCCGAGGGACTTTCACAAACCTACCGAGGCTTGAGGCGACATTTAATCACTCATTTAGCTACATGTTATGATAAAAGTTTGTAATACCATGATGACCGACGAAATTTACTTGGTATTGTTTCAAGTGCTTTCTGGGATGTTAGTATGGTTCATGGTGGGTACCAGCACTTGTATAAAACGAGTTGTTCTATGGTTAAATGTCATTTTTCTTACATCAAGTAACGATTGTTACATCAACCATTACTTGATGTTCGCTCATGTATGCTAATGAGGGGAAATTAGAAATTTTTTCTCATTTGAAGGAAAATTAGTAAAAGTACGCATGCTGATGAGTGAATTTAGGGATTAAATCTCACCTTAGGAACAACACAAACGGACGTCATCATACTACAGTATTACATAGTTAAATACTAAATCACGTTTCAAGATACAACACCATGTTTTAAAATAGCACACTACGATCTAATATGGCAAATTACGTTGTAACACTCTATATTACGATCTATGATCTTATAGTACAATATGTTCTACGACGATGAAATACGTTACACGATTTTACAAATGTACATTACGATGTCATTTGCTTCATCTTAATACAATGAACAGATATCAACGCCTATTTATTCGTCATTACCGTCACCTACCAAACACCATACGAATAGATGGAGTTACTAAGCCAGTGAGCTAATTACAATTCTCTGCGGGATACCACTCGCCAATTACTCTAACGTGCTTTTGTTCTCCAGGTTATGAAATATTTCAGATGACTCTACTCATGTTTTTTTATGCCTTCGAAATTCTCCACAACCTTTCGTTGAGTTCATAACTTTTCGTTTTACCAAAGTCGAATAAATTTTCAATCAAATTTTTTAAGCAATACTAATGCAAGTGGAGAATACCTTATTTTAGTAAGGCAGAAAACAAACAATCCTCTCTTCAAGACAAACAGGTCATGGAACTTACTTGTCATGATAGCAAGGATATTTACGTCACGTATGGGATGTATAGTTTCATGAGGTGCACTTCCATGCTACACGTCAAGAGATGTTGTTAATTAATTGCAATGATATACAAGCTTTCTCAATAAATCGCAGAGCTGTGTACATGACTTGATATCACGGACTATCTGATTAACATATCAAGCAAATCTAAACATCTAATAAACAAAGAGTTTCACTGCAGAACGATAAAAGCCATTCCTCACCACTTTATTTGTTACAAATAACACCAACTTAACAGAACTTTCTCTCATTAGCTCCAATGCCGACATAAAGACTCTCCAAATCGTGATTCGGCTAGATATTTTCTCATACTAACAGTAGTTTGTCCACTCAGAAGTAGACTTGAATTGATTGTTTCGTGGGCAATAAAGCAAACATATCCCTATTTAAAAATCTTAATAATTTGCTCACCTTTTATTTATTTCCATATTAATATGATTCTTATGCCCTTAAAAGGGATGTTGACAGTATGATGAATGACAGACTAGAAATCGGACAAGTGACGACTAGTTCGCTGTTGAAGCATCTCGCTCGTTCCGTCTGTCCATGCATAAACATATAAGTCTTAAGTTTCCAAGGGCGGAGGCACAAGGTTCTCTGGGACAATTTAGGGCCAAGTATCACCTATATGTCTGGAATAAGAAGACAGACTTAAAATATATTGTAATATTATAGAAATAGGCCTGAGGACGAGGATGAATTGTATTTTATGGCAAGGTTTTTAAACGACAAAGATTTTCTTATTTGCATATCTTCGAAAACGGGATGTCTCATGAACGGAATGATACAAGTGTGGTCAACGACATTTTCCGTCATTTAACAGTTCTTTCAACGAAGCCCAAGTAAATTTCCCCCTCAGTTCCTACACTTAATATGAGTAAATAAGTTTTAGGTATAGCCCTTTTTTCTTTTCTATTTTTGAGTGACGTTTGAGTGTGTACTTGAAATAGGTGAAGATGAAAAGTGGTAATCGAGTCGTATGAACCAGCCAATTTGAAATAATAAATGGTCCTTTGGTAAACCTTTAATGGGTAATCGAATATTAAAGTATAATTCCAATTGCAACGTACTAGCATCGTGAGAAGAGCTAACGAAACACAGGATTTGATGACAGTACAAAGACTTGGAATTTTCACACTAATATGTTGTCAATACATATAAAGGAAGTCAAATATCTTTTGAAAACAGGTTCTTCGCCATTATTAACTAAGTTTGCTATTGCTAAGGTCGATGGTAAAACGGATAAATCAAAAGTGAACGGGATTTTGCAGCCTGTTGAGGTACAAAGTAAGAGGCGTTGGTGACTCTTAATAAATCAAGAACTAGCAGCGAAGAAGCGAAAGATTTTAAAGAAGCGAAGTACTACGGCATGGAGTTTGACAGGCAATACCGTATTACGGTAACTATCTTCTCCGGTAACATGTCGTTATCGTACGATTAAGAATTGCGGAGGTGGACTATTTCGTATCATTTGTGGACGACCAGTAAAACACTTTTGCGAGATTTTGCTGCAGAATAAAACAAAATTAACATTTCCAATCTAATCCGAAAAAGCAACATTTGTTCTCAAAATTTCGCACACCCTTTAGTCCCATAGCATTCCAGATTGCTCTGCTTCAGTTCTCAAGTGTACAGGGCATTCTGAGATTAATTTCCTTGGTAATGGGATAGCAGACCTCGTGGTTTGTCAGACTGTATTTTGCTCTTGGACTCCTTTTCCCTCGACATATTTTGAAACTGGCCTTCAGTTCGGATTGTCAGGTGGAGACGAACGCAGAGCAGAATATAGCTTCGTTATCTTGGATTGTTGTAGTAAACACTACAAGTGAGTATGAACGTTCTTCTTTTAGTCCACTTGTACTGAAAATTCATTAAATAACGAGCTCTGTCTATGTTTGCATCAAGTGATAACTGATGCAAAACAGCGACAAGAACACAAAGCGAACGAACTGTTTGGCTAATCTTTGCAGGATTCTAACGCACAAGTTCTAATCTAAATTCACGATTCTAATGGTCGCATGGTTGTATGACATCCACTAACCATGGTAAGCGAGAGTTCTTAAAATTGCTAATATAAATATTCTGGAATATTAAAATACCGCAAAACATAAACCGAAGGAAAACACTATAAGAATTCATTGGTGTTAATAGCATGACTACAGACATGATTTAGTCGTTGATTTTTAACGTCTTTTTACTAAGCTATTACGGAGTTGCATCAAGGATAAAAGTACTCCAATGTACTTCGTTTTAAATTAACAGCTGAATATGGTACAATAAATAAGATAAACTCTGGTCCAAGATGAACAAGTAAAAGTGTTGTCATTGCTAACAGATCTTTTATTTCAATATTACTGCTTTGATTGTAGGGAAATTCGTCCACAAGCAATAAAAAAGGATCATGTAACAGAAGTTGATAAGGGAAATGTGCTAAAGAAGAGTATGAACTGAATCACCGCATCAACCACCCAAAAGCAGTCTATTACAAGGAATGCAGCTCTACAGGTCATAAAAGAGCCAAGTTGTAAACAACACGGACCAGATGTGTTTAAGTAACTTCAATCAAAAATTACACGATACCATTTAACACAGTATTATCTTTCGTGCTTGGGCAGAGACCTCTAAACGATTTTCCGTTTCAGATAAAGATGTAAAAACTAAATGGAGTATAATTCATTCTAGACAAAGCTGATGATTATCTTAGAACTGTCAAATTCTCTTGCAGGTGAGAATAGGTCAGAAACACACAAGACAACGAAAAGATACCAATTCACAGTGTAAAGCTGTCATTTCTAGAAAGCCAGTATAACAATGCCCCGAACAGAAGAGAATCGTCAATTTCGGAGGAGTCGATGCAAAGTGTACAATGAAAGCGCTTGATGATGCATTTACACCGATAATCCCTGGAGATATACCACAGTCTCATAGTTGCTTTCTGCGTTCATCGTAGTGCATGGTGTAGATATGGGACGCCCAAATGGTTCCTGGGCGAAGATGAAACAAGTTCGAACATGGTTAGTTACGATCCATTGCCTCAACCAACGACTGGAACTGGTCATCGGTAATAGTTTGCAGTGAAATTCATCCTTGAAACGCTCGGATGAAATGATAAATATCCATCACTTATCCCGAAATAGTATCAAGAAAAGGGCGCACGAAATCCGATTAGCCCAGAGGCTGTCATACACACGGGTGTCATTTGTTAACAGCAAAGAAAACAAGGTCTGGGCACGTCACTATCAGAACATGCGACTAATGATTTGTTAAATACCTTACATTACTGCTGTTTCCTTGAAAATATGGCTGAGGCCGATTACAGAACCTGACCACAAGTCCCAGTTGAAAGGCTATCTCATCGAGTGGGTGACGTATGTCCATATCAGCACCATGGAACTGTACGGCATAGTTTTGTTTCTTACTTTTTACCTACTTTTTATTGCTATTTTAATTTCTATTACTTGAGTCTTGTTTGAACCAAACAATGTGGGGTCAGTGTATCTTCTTAACAGATGTATTCGATGGTCTTGCTGGTACATCTGCTTGCTGCTTCACCAGAGCAGGTGTTACCCTCATCCAGTGGAGTACTGGCTTTACTTGACGCTTGGACAACTGGACGAAATTACAGTTTTAAGGTCAGCGTTCACGAGGGATGTATCTGGCTTAAAGCCTCCGTTCTTGGTACTGATCCTATACTAAAAGCATCACTAAAGGTGGTATTTTAACACTTTCAAATCAATGTACTTTGTTTTAAATTAACAACTGAAAATAGTGTAATAAATAACATAAATTCTGGGGCAAGATGAACAAGAAGAAGAGTTGTCATTGCTAGCAGATTTTTTATTTAAAAACTTAATGTTTTTCTTGTAGGGAAATTCGTCCATATATTGATATGGGAAATGTGCTAAAGCACAGTATGAAGTAGATCACCGCATCAATCGCCCAAATACAATCTTTTTTATAAGGAATGCAGCTCTACAGGTCATTATAGTGCCAAGTTGCAGACCACACTGACAAGATGCGTTTAAGTACCTTCAATCAAATAGTACACTCTACCATTTTACACAGTGTTATCTATCGTGCTTGGACAGAGACCTCTTACCGATGTAAAAACGATATGGAGTACAATTCATTCTAGGTAAAGCCGATAATTATCTTAGAACTGTCAAATTTTCTTTTGGGTGAGAAGAATAGATCAGTAATACATAAAACGACGAAAAGATACCAATTAACAGTGTAAAGGTATTATTTTTAGAAAGCCAGTATAACATTACCCCGAATTGAAGAGAATTGTCAGTTTCGGAGCAGTCGATACAAGGCGCACAAAGAAAGCGCTTGATGATACATTTACACCGAAGATCCCTGGAGAGATACGACAGTCTCGTAGTTGCTATCTGTATTGACGGTACTGCATGGTGTCAATATTGGACGCCCAACTGGTTCCTAGGCGAGGGCGAAACCAGTTCGAACATGGTTAGTTACGATCCATTACCTCCACGAACGACTGGAACTGATGAGTGGTGATAGTTTGCAGCGAAATTCATCCTTGAAACGCTCGGATGAAATGATAAATATCCATCACTTATCCCGAAATAGTATTAAGAAAAGGGCGCACGAAATCCGATTAGCCCAGAGGCTGTCATACACATGGGTGTCATTTGTTAACAGCAAAGAAAACAACGTCTGGGTACGTCACTATCATTGGATGCGACTGATGATTTGTGAAATACCTTACATCGCTGCTGTTTCCTTGAAAATATGGCTGAGGCCGATAACAGAACCTGATCTCAAGTCCCAGTTGAAAGGCTATCTCATCAAGTGGGTGACGTATAGCCATCTCAGCACCCTGGAACTGTACGGCATAGTCTTCCATCTTACTTTTTACCTACTTTTTATTGTTATTTTAACTTCTTTTACTCGAGTCTTGTTTGAGCCTGACAATGTAAAGTCAGTGTATCTTCTTAACATATGTATCTGATGGTCATGGTTCAGTAAATAACGCAACACTAACTGCTACAACAAAAAATATCTTTGTGACAACACAGTTCATATAAAGGGTAAAACTGAGGTAAAAGCAAAAGACGCAGGTTTATATTTAGATCAGACGAGGAAGATATTATACCCAAGCAAAATTTGGATGCGACACAATGTTACCCTCAAGGACAAAACCCGGCAATGGAGACATCTTTCTTTTCCATCTTATTCTTTCCAGCAGCTCTATCGGTTATAATGAGGACTCTTACAAACAGATAAATAGTTGTACCATGGAAAACTCTGTAAGTGCTGTGATTGCGAACGTACATGTACAGTATGCAGGGTAGAAATTCAGTAACAAGCTATCGACACCACGACCATCTATTCTAGCTTTGGAATCGCTATGTTGACGATTGTTACAGCATCATCAAGAAGAACGCCGTTTATAGCTCCCATGAAACTCTCAATTCCATTAACTCTCAGATATCCTTCATTATCAAACACGAAAGCAATGGCCAATTGGTCTCGCTTGACACTTGGGCAACAGGACGAAATTGCAATTTTAAGGTCAGCGTTTACAGGTAGCTAACACTCATGGAAAGATACTTGTTTTATCAATTGCACCATGACAAATTACACAAGATAAGCACTGCCAACATGCTAGTTAAAGACGTTTTTCCCTAACAACGACAGCCAAAGATAGAACAGAAATTGAGCACGAAACAAACGCACTACAATGAAATGCTTATTCTAAAAACTCCTATCTAGTATAGTAACTAGTAAATATAAGGAGCTAGCAAAGATGTTTTTCCAAATAGTATAGGACAATTACACTGGCAACGATCCTTTGCCACTTTAACAATCCATACGTAAAAGGTATAACCTAACCTCTAAGTAACCAATAAATCGCTACGAAACCTTCAAACAGGAATTCCCATTACCCGGATGTAGAGTTCTTGGTAAAAAAGAAAACAACGTAATTTATCGAACTAGTACCCTGCGCAGACTATTCATGGAGTTATGTTGGAGTAATTGGAAGATCATGCCAAACAAGGAAGAAGGAACACACATGCTGAATAATAAATACTCCGCTAAAATTCAAAAATCGCCAACCATGCATACACACATACCATTGACTTTAAAAATAGACATACTAACGACAAAGGACGCAATCGCATAACAAAAGACATCGCCATGATTTATGGAGCAAAAAAGAACTTGAAGCCACTTCCTCAACTATGTTTGCTTCTCTCACGTAAACAATGTCACAGCTGTTAACAAAAACATAGTCGTAATGTATGCAAGATTTTTGTTATTGTAGCTATATTTCACCATTATTACATCTATAAAGTCACGCACGCATACAGTGTATTTCTAGCTCATCTTTTCATGTTTCTCATTATTTATCACCCGTTAAAGACAACAGCTCTTGTAACTGAAAGGTCAAATGAAAAACATTCGGTCTGACAACACTTAACAAATATCCTTAATACCGTATGTATTTACTTGACAGTGCTTCCTGTACATTATTAAATGACAGTATTGTAGTAGCAGCAGTTACAGTATATACACCTTTTGCTGTTCATTACCAGAAAATATACTAACATTAACGCTCACCTCAAACTTATTAACGCAAAAATACATTCATTTTGTTCAATGGGCTTTCATTCGCGTAGATACACAACCATTTGCATCGAATGGTATTCCGTACCGCCAACAGACTACCATTAACACCATTCTACTATACACTGGGGATAATAAAATTTCAATTACGTAAGAGAAATGTCTTGTCTAATTGAAATTTAATTATCCCTAATGTATAGTAGAAGGGTGTTAATGGTTGTCTGTTGGTGCTATGGAATGTCCGTTGATGCAAATGATTGCGTATCAAACCTAACGAATGTCGATTGAATAAAATGAATGTATTTTTACGTTAATGAGTTTGAGGTGGGCGTTAATGACAGTATATTTTCTGGCAATGAACAGTAAAAGGTGTAGCTGTAGAACTAGTACGAACAACAAACGTAGTGGTAGTAGTGGTAGTGTTGGTCGTGGTAGTGGTCGTGCTAGTGGTCGTGGTAGTGGTCGTGGTAGTGGTCGTGGTCGTGGTCGAACTAGTGGTCGTAGTAGTGGTCGTGGTCGTGGTAGTGGTACTGGTCGCGCTAGTGGTCGTAGTACTGGTCGCGCTAGTGGTCGTAGTAGTGGTCGTGGTAGTGGTAGTGGTCGTAGTCGTGCTAGTGATCGTAGTAGTGGTCGTGGTCGTGCTAGTGGTCGTAGTAGTGGTCGTGGTCGTGGTAGTGGTACTGGTCGCGCTAGTGGTCGTAGTAGTGGTCGTGGTAGTGGTCGTGGTAGTGGTCGTGGTCGTGCTAGTGGTACTGGTCGCGCTAGTGGTCGTAGTAGTGGTCGTGGTCGTGGTAGTGGTCGTAGTAGTGGTCGTGGTCGTGGTAGTGGTCGTAGTAGTGGTCGTGGTCGTGGTCGTAGTCGTGCTAGTGATCGTAGTAGTGGTCGTGGTCGTAGTAGTGGTCGTGGTCGTGGTCGTGGTAGTGGTCGTGCTAGTGGTCGTAGTAGTGGTCGTGGTCGTAGTAGTGGTCGTGGTCGTGGTCGTGGTAGTGGTCGTGGTCGTAGTCGTAGTAGTGGTCGTAGTAGTGGTCGTAGTAGTGGTCGTGGTCGTGGTCGTAGTCGTGGTCGTGGTCGTAGCAGTGGTCGTGGTCGTAGCAGTGGCATAACGGAGCTAGTGGGGGCCCTTAGGAGAATTTTGCTCGGGGGGTCCCGACCTCCCTCAGCTTAGAGATACGTTTCAAGACTTCGATGGACTGCTAGAGGTTATAGAGTCTGAAATCTGAATCAGATAAAAAGATATTACATTTGCAACTGAACCTTCACAAAACACATGAAATCATCTATTTGATGAAAGATAAGGAAAATGGAAAACGATAAAATGTAGATATTAACACTAAGGTGGCATGTGCAAGATCTAGTAAATGTACAGAGATAATTCTTATGGTCATGTTGAACCAAAATAATGAATTACTATACAACAGAACTACTAACATAAATGCTATTTTTGCATAATAGGCTGCAAGCAATGAAAAAATACAATGACAATTATGTTTCTTTTGAAATAGGACATTTAAAATGAACAGGACAAAGTATTTAAGCTACATTTATGTCCACGCGAGACTGCATGACACAGTGTCCACTGTCTGAGAATATGTCCAATAGGCAATATAATAAAACCGAACATTTACACTTTACAATTACAAGCCAAACTGCTTGCACCTACGTGCATTGAGACTTGGAAAACTTTTAATCAATTCCTTCTCAATTGATCTGGCCTCAGCATTTTCAATAGACAGAATAGCCAAGTGATGTAGTCTCTCTTGGATCATTGTGGATCTAAGGTATGTCTTAATGAGCTTTAGTTTGGTAAAGACCGCTCTGCCGATGCCACAGTTGCCGGGATTGAAAGGAAGAGAACGAATAGCTTATACACCATAGGAAACGACGAGGTGACACGACTTTCAAGCGTCAATTTTATCACATCCAAGACACAGTCATTTTCTTCAATTTCTTTTCTAAATTTGTTAACAAACGATCTGAGGTCTGATTCCAAGTCTTCGCAAAAATCAGTTGGATACTGATTCAGTATGGCGGAAGAAGTTCTTAAAAGGTCTTCCTGAGTAGCCTTCACCATACTTTTGGGAAATAAAATGTCAAACGTGGACGTTACCATGTCTTGATCCTCAAATATTTGCCGCAGTTGCATTAAAGCTGTATCTACTGTTTTGTAAAAAACATTCACTTCAAACGCTTGTTCAGGATTATCTAGGCTTTCGTCATCACACAATTCATCCAAAAACATCTTGACCTTTCTTTCTCTCTTTTGTTTAAAATGGAGGGCAGCATCCCATGATTTGGCCAATACAGAAGCCGTTAGCACCACAGAGTCCCAAGAGTCCCGTAGAATTATTAGTTCTGGAAGAGAGCAGCTTAAGAGCTACTGACTGTAACTATCAAGAACTCGCGGACAAAAGTGAATTTTCGGATTTCTTCATAATTTTCCCAGATAAACACTTTGGTGAACTGTTTGTGAAAATCCTGATAAGACTTTGCAAATAGTTTTTGTTCTTGCGAAATTCGACAAAATGTGTAGTGCTGTGATCAGGTCAGAAATCCTCTTGTGTAACGCAGTGAAATTAAGCAAATTTAACACGCTCGCGGCGGTAGATGGTTTTTCGTATCGTCATGAACTTTTAAGCTTTATTAGTTTATCATTTTGTTTATCATTTAACTAAACAAAATGACAAATAAATACAATTTTATATGGCCTTTAGAAGACGCCAAATTCGCAACTTTCAACACAATAACAAATGCATATATATTAGGAAACTTCAAACGCAAAAATAATTCCTTGGTACATTACATTTTACCATAAATCTTTTATTGAAAGAAGGCACTGTTATAGTACAATAATATATCAAACATCTAGCTTGGGTAATTGCAAAGTCTTCAGTTGTGAGCTTCAGAAGTCAAGGCTATTTTCGATGAAAATTGCTATTGTCACGCGCTAGAGTTAAACAACTGTCAGATGAGTTTTTTTTGTACATAGCTTATATTATCCTCCTTTCATAGCAACATATATTTCTTACAGGCAGAGCAATCGACTTTTCTAAGTTTTGTTTTGATTGATCTGTTTTGTATATACTGAGAAACAAATTAATTTACTTACTGGAGGCGATAAATAGTAAACTCGCCAGTTAGGACTCCGTTACTCAACATGTTTTGTTGGTTGAATTTGACATAATTACTTGACCTCGTCCCAAATTCAACCAAAATCTCTTGCAATCACACCGGCTGAGTGCCAATGACCCTTTCGTTCACGTCAAACAATCTTCTTCCCAAAAAACAACGACATGTACAGGTATACCTTTAAATTGTAGCAATATTGTGCTCAGTCCGTCTGTTCAGTTTCGACTATCCAGCTTCGATGGGAAAGTTATATATAAAACATTAAAACCTTGCCATCTAGTCCTTGAATCCAGGAAAGCAGCTGCACCCTTGCAACAGCTGGTCCAACAGAACTATACATGAGGCTTTCTTCCTAACAGGTGGGCATGGAACATTCAATTCCATCTCGGAGCAGGTAAATTGTAGAAGACCAAGCTTCTGTTTAGCAAGTGTACCTGCCTTGTACATGGCGCACAAGTCATACTGGTTGCACACGACTGGATGAACCAATTACAAAGTATTTAAGACAGACTTTCTTGCCCTTGCAAAGTTCTCTTCCTCATTAGCGGCCCTGATGTCATCCTCCTCAATAGTAATCCCTACTGCCTGTTTTCGAACATTGGCCGCAAACCTCGAAAGAAGGACACTTGGAGAGGAGTAAGAAACTCTGGAAATGTGAACAGACGTTTTCCATCGGAATCCTTAGCTCGCCGCATTTCCTTGGACACAACTTCAGGGTTCATTTTGTTCCCTGTTTCCTGCCCAATGTTGAACTTGGCTATGAGGTAGGTCTTTTGCTTCTCGTTAAAACGATAAGACTTCTTAGTCTGCTTGAGGGCCCAGCCTTCTTTTAAGGGTGTCTTTCTTGCTGAGGTCGTTCCTGTTTCTGATAACCAAGGAATGGTGCCCAAACCCTGAAGAAGTCGCTCAGCATAGGCCTCCTTTGCCTGGTCAAGCACTGTTGCCCTTTCCAAAGACTTCGTGCACTTACCAAACAGCAAGTGCTTCTCCATTGCAGAATATCACTGGAAAACCCTTTTACATCCATCTTGCGGGCAGCTGTATATTGCCTTCGAATTCAAATCGTCGTTGGCTTCTTCTTTAGCCGGTTTTGTAGCTTTTAGGACAACAGGGAGTTGCCGAATTGGACTGCTAAGGTGCTTGAAATCGCCTGAGGAGAACGTCCCCGTTAACCAACAGAATGTCAAGTCTGAAAAATAGGCAAGGTCTTATAAATTTTCCTTTAATGAGAAAGAAAATACGGTAAATTAAATAGGGGCAATGTTGATGTACTTATAACTTTATAACGTTTTTCCATAATATTTTTAAATCAAATATTTTTTAATCCACATTGCACAGATACAGTTTTTGTTATCATGACAAACTTGCGGGAAGGTAAATAGTGAGCTGAAAAAGACATTCGTATCTAGCTTGGGAGTCTTGCACTATTAGAATTCCACTTTAATTGCCTTAATAAGCGAGACTCTTCCACAGAAAAAAAAAATCTCAGAACGAAAATAAGCTTAAAAATAGCTACAATCAAGTGTTTGATTCCCTGAAGTGCTCGCTTTCGAAAAGTTCAAGTTGCTTTTAGGAAAAAAATAGAACTTTAATTCTCTAAAGAAAACAAAACGACCTCTTTTTCCTTCTGTCTCTGTTATTCGCCTTCCTTCTCCAATGCAATACGCTCGTCTGGCGACGACACTCTCCGCACCAATTTGAAAGTTATTCAGCTTGTTGATTCCGGGAATCTTGATCTGCTCAATAGCTGCTGGTGCTTCACTGATATCCTCAATTACTGCAGCCCTTACGCCCTCGACACCTCCATGTGAAAGGATTGTAGTCTTCATCTGCTTAGCTGTTGTGACGTCGTACCCTTTATTTATATACAATCGTACGTGGGTTTTACAAGTTGTTGACATCCTATCGGCGGGACCCTTGCCTCCCTGAGGATCAGAAAAGTCAACAGCAACCACAGAAACACCACTTGAAGATTCTATGGCAGGTATGGAGAGAGTGGTCATGACACAGTGATAGCACCCAGCATTGTCTTGCCGAAAGTAGGCTTTCTCTATCTCTGGGTGTTCAGTTTTCAGCGTCCGTAACACGTGCTCCATGAGAAGAACGACAGTGGAGCTTCCCTGTTTGTTGGACTGTAAAATGTGGATAAACGACTGAGTTTGAAGCTGACCATTTGAACGGCGAACCACCACACTAATGTGCCATGATATACCACGTTTCCCAAACAAATCACTCTGGGACTCCCTGTATCGTTGAGGTAGAAACTTCATCGCCCAGTCGTTAGTTATAAGGCACGTCTTTTCATCTAGCCGGTCTAGTACGTCGACGCTAGCACGGTCTTGTCTGACGGGCTTTATCTGGTGGCTTTTCCATAAGTTAATGGCCAAATTCGCGTGCTGTAGCAGATAAAGGGTCTCATCCTGGTCCTCGTTTGAGCCATAGTGTACCTCACTAGTAACTCTTTGGATGGCTTCTAAAAACCCTTCCAAGGTCTCACACTGGTTGCAGAGCTCGGTATGGTCATGGCCACATTTTTGACGCATGGAATTATCGCTTGGGTCACTCAAAGCAAACACAGTGCAATGGTCGGGAACACATGACTCGTCACTAACGTGAACCTGGAACGTACGAATTTCTTTAACAAACCTAATATTTCAAAAACAGGCTATAGTGAAGAATTCTAAATAATACAAATTATATTTCCTCTGTAATCTTGATATTACGAATTATGACCAGAAAGATATTATATCTAAATGTCCCCTCATGCATCAGAAGGGATTGTGAAAGTCCTCCTGTACTCACATCACGTTATTACTTATTATTTTTACTCCAGTAAATTAAGAAAAAAATATTGTAAATAAATTACAAAATAGGGTGCACGCCATTTTAGGCCTGAGAGAATGTAGCAACAAATGTGAGTTGTAAATTAAAAAAACAAATAGAAACGCGTTGACGAAGCATGTGACTTACTTCACCCTAGGTGCTAGAAACTGGTAAAAACAAGCTTTTCTTAGTTCCTGTTTCACGATAAGCGTAAATGAAAGGCGTCATTTCATGTAACTATTAAATTTAATTGCCTTGTAATCTCCCTTCAGATACAATTTTCCTGCTTTGAGACCCTCGATTACCTTCCTTTCCCATTCTCACCCAGGACCAAGGAGCGCCAATTTTTATACGCGAGCAATGAGGTCATCAAATGCTTTCGCACCTTCGGCGGCAAAGTAATCCAACCCTTGCAACGATTTTCGTACCGACGCACTGCAGGCCGAAAGGATTCGAAACATCGTTCTGTCGCTAAAAGTGGGGAAGTTTGTCTCCAGACAGTAATTTGTGTACTGCTCAATGATTCTTTCGGAAATCATGGAACGAATTACATTCGGCACTGTAACTGTCCCCCCCGAAGACAAATGAAGAACTTTTTCTCCGAAGGGAAGATCCTGTACAATATGGGGGCTCGTTATAAAGTCAAGAAAGTGGTCTAATTGGACTGGTACGGGAGCTCCTGGACCAATCTGAAGACGATGTAAATGCGCCACAGTATACCGATAGTTGGTTAGACCAGGAATAAACTCACAGACAGCATTATAGCTTGTAACTCCTGCCATCACTGAAAGAACTTGTCGGCGGGTGTCACAACTGGTTGCACATTTGTACATCTTCGCGAGAGTTTCTAGATACGCTTTCTCAGAGGGCAACGAGGAGACTCTATTCCCAGTTTGTCATTGACGACTTTGGAAGATTGAAGAGCTTGCCTTAAATGAACAGAGTTCTCAGGCGAGATGACCTTCAGGGTTGCTGCTACTGCGTCGGCAGTGTAGTTTACATAGCGCCGACAAGTCCGTTCACTGGCCCTGTCCCACTCAAGCCAACTCTTGTGACCCACGGTGTCCAACTTGCAGGCAGCCAGAAAGGTGTTCAGCTTAGTTTTCAGTTCCTCTGCCTCGTCGGGAGTACAGACTGAAGACGCAGTACTTGTGGTTTTTGAACTAGCGAGATAACTAGCATTAGGAGCAATGGTGAACCCTTGAAGCTTTTCAAACATGTCTTCTATGTCGGTGCTACTACTGTTGCTTTCCTGTGGAATAGTAATAATACACAACAAGTGAGACAATCCATGAACAACAATATGTGGCCGCAAGTGGACACGTTTCCGCTGTGCCAAAAATTCTATGAAATCTCTCAATTCTTGAGTTCCTTGATACTTTTAATAATTAGTTATTCTACTGAACCTTTCGGCGTTTTTAACTAAAGTCCATTTCTTCAAACGTTATCCTTATCCCAGGAGCAGTCATACCGTTGATTGTGTTAGAAGCTAACAGTACACTTACGGTTGATCCGAGCTCCACTAACTTTAGCGTGCTTCACAAGCATTTATAAAAATCGCAAGAAAGTTCAATATTTCACCTAAACTTAGAACATGATTATTTAAATTTTTCGCGCCCGTCACCTCAGATAAATCGGTCTTTTACTTTTTCGTTCCCTTCATTCAGCCAATCTTGTCCCACATCATGATCCTCTCCTGGCTATTCAAACCAATGTGCCTACGCAACAGAAGCAAGCAACAAAATGTGCCCACGCGACAAAAGGTTACAAAACCAAATACCTTTTCTAGAGCCTGACGATGATCTGGTACTACGGGCTCAAGGATGGTAGACAATGAGGTACTCGGTTTTGCTTGATCAAATATTTGAATCGGTTCCGAAGTTGAGGGCCGCTGTTTTTCATCCATTTCAGTTTGAAAGACTCCAAGATGTGGTCTGCACTGTGTACAGATTGCTGAAAGTGAAAAGTACAATTTCACTAATCATCCCGTTTAGGGAATAAACTATTTTGTGACTAACAATACCCATGATATATCCGTACATGTATGTATGTACAGTATGTGAGTATGTATGTATTTATGTGTGAATGAATGTATGTATGTATAAATTTTTAAACATACACACACACATACCTGTGTGTCTACGTGCGTGCATACGATTCTAACGAGTGTTCTTTGTTTCAGTCGCAAACTGCATGTTTGGGACGAGCGTCCCTCTTCCCTCCTTCGCCTCGCCCTTTCCATGACGAAAAGCGCAAGACATGCAGCTCGTTAATGTCACGTTAAAACTTTGTCACACTCTGTACAGCTTGGACATGCTACAACGTTAATATGCTTATTTTAAGTTTCCCGATAAAAATTTTGTACCAAAAAAAATGAAATAATAAAAAAGGCCCAAAAAACGAAACCGGGAGAAATTGCATTTTTCATTGCTGCTACACCTTACAGGATAACAACCAACTTATTTTGAACTCATCTCCAAAGACACCCGAAACTCTTCCCGTTTGCTGTTTTCCGTTAGTCAGTCAGAAGCGGAAACATTATTATACTTACGCGAACCAATGGGGATAAGTGTTCCAGAACACCGAAAAATTGTTGCCGATTCTACACCATCGATTCCACGGTCGCCTTTTGCCGAAGATTTTTTGTGAGCTGCAATTTCTTCGGGCACAGAACATCGAGTTCTGTTGTTTCGCCAGCCAATACCATAAGCAGCTCAATGATGGGGACAAATAGACAGGGCTTTGTGTTTCTCTTCCACTGAGAATATGCCTGATTATCCCAAACAGTATAAAATAAATAATTTCAAATAAACGGTATATAAGTGACAGAAACCTATTATTAATAATTATTTTTTTCTTACCTGCGCGTGCAAGGATTAATTTCATCTCGCTGTCAGTTTTCTTATCTCCATACACCTTCTTAGAGTTGAGATGTTGTGATACTTCTTTTTGGCATTCACTTTGAGGAACACAGGTTGCAGTGGATAAATAGCGCACACTCTGGCTGCAAGAGTCTCGTCATTAACCAAGGAAAAAAAGGAGCACGATGCCATCATGCAGTGGTCAGCAAATCAATGAAGTGCTCTTTTTTTTTAATAAACAACAATCGACTTCAACTAGCAAATATTACGATCATAAGGTATGCATTGGCAGTGACAATTCCGAAACTAATTATTATCACAGGCAAGCAGCATCTGACAACTACTGCTAATATCTATTTTTATAAAATGATGTAATCGTTCTCATTACGTCAGACACACCTTTGAAACTGGAGCCAAGCTGTCTGGCTCGACATTAAAGCTGAGTGCTGGATTATTTACTGTATTGCCAACAGAAGATGAAGATGGTCGTCAGAATTATGATGCAGTAAGTTATACAACATATATGAAGGCCAAAGGTAAACTTACCAACAATATCAAGCTGCACTAAAAATGACATTCGTATAATTTTGTTCTTTGTTTACATATTATGATAAGAACGCTCTTTTGATCCGTAGCCAGTTACATACGTATTTCAACTGATTTCACCTGAATAAATTGCTACAATCCATAACAACGGACCGCTCTTTATGTACGTCTAGTAAAGGAATTGTTAATGAAACAGTAAAACTGAAAGAAACTGTTATGTCATGTCAAGTGCTGCCATTTCAGTATGCCGTCACTCAAACATGTTCTTAATTGCCGCTAGACAATTATTGTGGTGTATTGTGTCAAAGTGCTATGAACTATAAGACACATTTGCTTGCGAATAAAATAAAATGTGGTCAAGAAGGTTTTTTGAAGTTTATAATCTGATATTCAGACAAATTTTACAACAAATACACGAGGATTTTCGCTGGTTGTGGTGCCTGGAGTATCGTTTGTGTTTACATGACAACAGCAAATATATTTGTCAATGACCTTTTTCCACTGTTCAGAAACATCAAACAGGAGCTTTAAGAACAATTCTTCGGTGTTAATGTCACTAATACGCATTCACAACTGCGAAATATTTGCTAAAATTCAAGTGCACACTGAAAGTTTAGTCGACATCCCTTTGGTATCAGTGGTGTGACATCAGTGATTTTATCGAAAACAACCCCGACGTTTGGAGCTCTCTACATGTGACTTTTCAATTACCCAAGTCAAATTTTTTATATGCTATAATGCTATAACAGAGCTTTCTTATGATATAAATTTTATGGGAAAATTCAATGTACCAGGACATTAATTTTGCCTTTGAAATTTCCTTATTTTACGCAGTTTTCTCGAAGTGTTGAAACTGACAAACTTCGGGCTCACTGAAGGGTTTATAAAAATGCCTCTATTTCTGACTTTATTTAATTTTCTGGTTGACAAAATAACGAAGTATTGAAGTGTGAAAGTTCGTACTGATAGAATGTGCCATTTTGATTCACGATGGTGTTATATGTTGCTAATTTTCGCTAGACAGGAAACGGTGTCTCTGACCCGGCACGGTATTTCACGTTTTACTGCAAAACGAAATATCCCTGGAAAGTTTTGTTGTGATTTTCAATAGTAGTTCACCAAAAGGATTGTACTGAAAAAATATGAAAAAATCCGAAAATTCATGTTTGTCCACCAGTTCTCGATATTTACAGTCAACCGCTCTTAAGAGCCTTGCAACAACTGAGAGATCAACTTTAGGAGACTGCATTTCACGTGAAGTGGAGTTTATGGCGCGGAATATTCGTTCACAAATAACGATAAATAATACAAATTCATAACTGTCTAATTTTTCCATAAGACATCTAGCCTCGTCCCTTTCTTTATTATTTGTCGATGTTAAAGATAGTCGCGTTAGAATCTTTATAATGTTGCGATATCTGTCGCGGACGGCACGAACTGCATCTATTCGCGAAGACCACCTTGTCGCAC
This sequence comes from Heliopora coerulea, assembly GCA_030142905.1. Lineage (NCBI taxonomy): Eukaryota > Metazoa > Cnidaria > Anthozoa > Scleralcyonacea > Helioporidae > Heliopora > Heliopora coerulea. Next base: position 394,257 of record JASJOG010000174.1, read on the forward strand.
ATAATTTCCTCAAAGTGAGAGATCCGCGAGCAGCATGGATTCTAAGTTCTTCCCACCTATTCAACGATGACCCAAAGAAATTAAATACCTCACGCAATAGCCCAAAGAAACTTTCATTCTCCTGTATTGAGCTAACCGCATCATTTATTATTAAATTCAAGTTGTGACAACCACAGTGTACGAATGGAACCGGAGAATGGACCATCACTTTAATTAAACTTTGCACACCAGTGTGAATCCCGCTCAGTGCACTAGCTCCATCATACCCTTGACCTTTCATTTTACAAAAAGACAAACCAAGTCCTTCAGGAAACTCTTTCGCAGTAGAAGCTATACCTTCTGCCTTTGCATCATTTAATTTAACAAAACCCATGAAACTCTCAACCACCCTACAGTCTTCAACCTCAACCTGTACCCACCTAAAGACCACGCTCAGTTTGTCCACCCGTGAGATATCACTAGTTGAATCCAAAATAACAGACCAAAATGGTGCATCTTTGATCTATTTGACAAGTGGTGACGTTACCGCATTTGCAAGAAGACTAATTAGCTAATTTTGAATTTTTGCACTGAGATATTTAGTAGCTTTAGCGGGAAGCGAAATAACTTCGGAAAGGACTTCATCATATTGTGAAACCAATGCAATCAATCCCAGAAAGTTGCTCCCTTCACATATTCAGTCAGACACGGCTTCTCGGTGCCCCCTGAAAGCTAAACTTAACGATGCCAATGGTCAAGATCATTGACAGGATTTGTTTCAGGACTTTGACCCAAAACAGTAAATTCCGGCGTATTTTACTCTCGTTTTCTTCATCAAGAACTTTTCCAGATTTCCACCTTAGACAGACAGCGGATGCTTCTATGTGCTAAAACTGACTTTTCGTGCCGATTAATCTTGGCAGACATATTATGAGTAGAACCAGATACGCTGTTTATGCAACCCCTTTGACTCTCGTAATTCTTGTTTGAACGATCAGCAAATAGCCAACATACTTCATAGTATGTTTTTTCAGTTCATTGGAATAACAAATCCAGCCTCTTGGAACTGAAATATTATCGACAAATTTGTTGTAATACCTGGCATAGAAATTAGTGATCAATGTTCCTGCTTCATGTCTGTATTCAAAAGGGCCTGATGGTCTACATGATCCATGGTTTAAAATCTCCCTTTTTAATGAAGCGTCGTTGATTGTCTGGCAAAAGTGGCCATGGTCAGCTGGATAACGTCTCGACGAATCAGAATCAAACTGAGATCTTTCACTAACACAATTCAATCTTGAAGATGGATAACTTGAATGGCTGATAGCGACGCCATTTTCTGGTACTGGTGCAGTGACAATGTTTTCTTTGTTAAATGGGGCAATGCTCTCTTCTTTTCCTGCTGCTTCTTTCTCTTTACTCCTTCTATTATTTTCAGATATTTCAGGATTTTGCTTCCCATAATCTTCATTGCCATCACTGTCACTCGACGAAGCAGGACAATCACCTTGAAGCCGAGTATCACCTTGACAAATTGTTAATTCATCTTTCTTCTCAGTCTGAAGAAAAGACGATATGTTTCTCGTACTTGATGTGGCAACTTCGATCCTACGATTTTCCTCTGCTCTTTTAAATGCGCCAGAATTATACTTTTGTTTTAAATTTGAGGCCATAAATTAGTATGGGAAGTAACATGGTTCGAGAAAAATTAATGAAAAATGGCACGAGTGTTTCGCCATACATTTCTTTTACCGTCTGTAAAAGCTCGAGAAACAGCAACGCTGACGTCAGTAACTAAATACCACTACCAAATAAAATTAAAAGTAAATTTCGATGTCATTAGCCAATTACAAATAAGTAAAATTGATTGAAATTGTATTAACAGCGCATGCACGTAGTTACGGGGGTGCAAGGGGGTGCAATCGCCCCCCCAAAGTTTGTCCTCGCCCCCCAAAAGAAAATTCTGAAGTAGTTTCAAATATGATTTAAATATGCCAAAATCTGATAGATTTTTAAAATATCTTATGGAAAATATTTTTTCGCTGACAATTATGACCTACAACTGCCCCCCCCCCAAAAAAAATAGTGTTGCCCCCCCAAATTTTACATCCAAGCTACGTGCCTGTTAACAGCGAAATTACCATAACCAAACTGACTTCCTAGCAAAACAAACGTCCGCCTAAAGTTGTGACCGTCGTGTTCTTCGAACATAAAGTACCTCTCAAAGACCGCTGACCAGAGATCGGGCGGCGAATTGGTGCCTGAGATACACTTATGACATATACCGCTTCATTTAAAATGGCAGCAACAATAGAAGAAATACGAATATCATTGTGAATAAAATGTTAGGGAAAATTACTGCCTTGGTTTATCGTGTGATAGGAATCATAGGATATCATTTCTTCTAATTAATTTAAATTTTTAAAGTCATGACGTCATCATAGATTCATCGGGGGCCTCTTTGAGGTCGGGGGCCCTTAGGAGTTGCTCTAACCCTGACCTTAGTCCGTTACGCCACTGGGTCGTAGTAGTGGTCGTGGTCGTGGTCGTGGTAGTGCTAGTGCTAGTGGTAGTGCTAGTGCTAGTGCTAGTGGTAGTGGTAGTGCTAGTGATAGTGGTAGTGATAGTGCCAGTGCTAGTGCTAGTGGTAGTGGTAGTGGTAGTGGTAGTGGTAGTGATAGTGGTAGTGATAGTGATAGTGGTAGTGCTAGTGGTAGTGCTAGTGCTAGTGGTAGTGGTAGTGGTAGTGGTAGTGGTAGTGGTAGTGGTAGTGCTAGTGGTAGTGGTAGTGCTAGTGGTAGTGGTAGTGCTAGTTATAGTGGTAGTGCTAGTTATAGTGGTAGTGCTAGTGATAGTGCTAGTGCTAGTGATAGTGGTAGTGCTAGTGATAGTGGTAGTGCTAGTGATAGTGGTAGTGGTAGTGCTAGTGCTAGTGATAGTGCTAGTGGTGGTGATAGTGCTAGTGGTAGTGCTAGTGCTAGTGGTAGTGCTAGTGGTAGTGCTAGTGCTAGTGCTAGTGCTAGTGCTAGTGTGCTAGTGCTAGTGCTAGTGCTAGTGCTAGTAATAGTGCTAGTGCTAGTGCCAGTGCCAGTGCTAGTGGTCGTGGTAGTGCTAGTGCTAGTGGTAGTAATAGTAATAACAATAATAATCTTCTCTATTGGGCTACTACCTTGAAGTGGTGGAGAGGCTTGTGTATCTCAACGAGCCCAAGAGCTATGCTGGTGGGAGTATTTACTCCTGGTAGGGCCATCCATGCCTTATAATACTGTACGTAAAAATCGAAATAGGCAAGGTGGTGGGGTTTTGATGTACATTAAAGACACTTGGAATTATTCAATTAAAAATTTTGATAGTGATCTTGAAATTTTAACTATCGAAATAATTGGAAAATTAATTAATCCCTTTTGTGTTACAACATGGTATAGACCTCCTGGTAGCGATAGTAATAGTTTAGAGCAATTCGAAGAGTATCTTGCCAAACTTGATATATTGGATAATATTGGCTTGATAATTTTGGGTGACTTTAACTGCAACTTATTGGGTGAACACCCGACATCACATACTTCAAAACTGACTGCTTTATATGATGAATATCAATACAAACAATAATTTAAAGAGCCCACACGTGTTACAAGTAACACACAGTCTCTAACTGATCATATAATTACTACCGCCCCACATCGTATTCTGCACTTTATCAATTAGCGATCATAATTTAGTCTACGCTGTTCGACGCTTGATTGCTCCTAAAGAAAAACCCAGGATAACAGAGGCCCGTAATTATAAAAATTTTAATGCTAATCAATTTAAAAATGACCTTAGTAAAGTGCCCTGGGACATGATAGAACTTTCTGATGATCCCAATGAAATGTAGCTTGTGTGGAAAACTTTGTTTATTGAGATTTTGGATATTCATGCTACTCTAAAAGCTAAGCGTATAAGAAACTTAGAAGCTCCATGGTTAACTTCTGACCTAAAAGCACTAATGTTTCGCAGAGATGATTTAAAAAGACGTGCAGCTAAAAATCGGTCCGAAAAAAGTTGGCACTTATATCAGTCCACTAGAAATGAAGTGAATAAAAAGATCAAGATCGTGAAATTAAATTATTTCACTAGTAATCTAGAAGCATATAAAAGTGATATTAAAAAGACTTGGAAGTTACTTAACAGTCTATTAAAAAAGCCTACAAAATCGACAAATGTCAATTCGCTGAAGGTAGACGGCAATATTATTACTGACTGTATAACTATTGCAGAAAATTTTAACAATCATTTTATCGATATTGGCCCAAAACTAGCCGATCAGATTCCGCATACCACATGTGATCTCACGGAGTTTTTAAAACAAACAAGCATTAGTTTTAAATTCAAACATATTAGTCCAGGTTGTGTAGCAAATGTAATTCACAAAATGCCGTCAAATAAAGCAGCAGGTCTCGACAAAATTCCATGCCAAATATTGAAAACTGCTGTGACTATTATTTCAGAACCATCATCCAAAATTTTTATCAAGTCTATTTCTTCGGGAATATTTGTTGATGATTGGAAAAAAGCTAAAGTTAAGCCAATTTACAAAGAAGGCGATAAATGTGACCTGAATAATTACAGACCTATTTCAGTTTTGTCCGTGGTCTCCAAAATTTTTGAGAAGATTGTGTTTTCACAGTTATCTTAATACAAACAATCTTTTGACAGATCATCAATCAGGTTTTCGCCCATTTCATTCCACGTTAAGTGCCTTGCTTAAAAATACTATGTACTGGCTAAACAACATTGGATAATAGTAAAATTAATATCGCAGTGTTTGTAGATTTAAAAAAAGCTTTTGACACTGTCGATCACCAAATTTTATTAGGTAAACTGAAATTTTACGGTATTTTCGAAAATGAACTTAGCTGGTTTCAATCCTATCTTTTTAATAGGACCCAGCAAAGTATCGTTAATGGAGCAGTTTCTGCAACACGAACTTTAAAATGTGGTGTCCCTCAAGGCTCTATTTTGGGCCCATTATTATTTCTGATTTTCATAAACGACTTACCCGGATGCCTCTAATTTACTCTCCCTAGTATGTATGCTGATGATACCAGTCTCACATCCGGAGACATTGATGTTAGGTATCTTGAAAGTAGATTCAATGCTGACCTAGCGAACCTTAATGACTGTCTGACAGCTAATCGTCTTAGCCTAAACAGTATTAAGAGTGAATATATGATTGTTGGCTCGGCTAAAAGTATTGCTAAATTAGACTTTGATCCCAATCTTTTCTTGGGTCAAGTTACTTTAAAGAGAGTAAGATACAAAAAGATCCTCGGGGTAATTGTTGATGAGAACCTCCAATGGCATGAACATGTCGAAAATGTTTGCAAAAAAGTTAAAAAATGTCTAGGAATCTTGAAAAGAATACGCGATTATGTGCCACGTGACTCCCTTATTAAGATTTACAACGCCATTGTGCTATCCTATTTTGATTATTGTTCATCATTATGGGATTCATGTGGTAAGGGCTTTAAAGACAAACTTCAAAAATTACAACACAGAGCGAGCCGGATAATTACCCGCTCTGGCTATGAGATCAGATCCGTTGACACGTTAGCGCAATTAGGATGGCAAAAACTTGAAGATCGTTGGTTGGCAAACAAAGCCACCCTAATGTATAAAATAACTCACAATTTGGCTCCTTCGTTTCTCTTTGATAAATTCTCAACAAGAGATACAGTACATGACTACAATATTAGAGAAAATTTGATTAATCTTTCTACCCCCAAGCCTAACACCAATTTCCTCAAGTCAAGTTTTGTCTACGGGGGTGCAACATGCTGGAATTCGCTCCCTGAGGACCTTAAGGCTATTCCTAATATAGATGTTTTTAAGAAAAAATACTTAATTCCAAATGTGCAAATTGTTACTTTTTAAACTTAGTTTTTTGTCCTCACGGCTCTCCGGAAGAGCATTTTTTGTATAATGAGTGAGATTTCCGTGATTAAATAGTTCGTAAGTAAGGTCGAAGGTTAGAGGCCAGACTAAATGTAGTCCAGGGTAGGTGGGACTCTTAAGTCTTGGTTGGCAACCCACTTAGGAGAAGGCAACAAAGAAAAACAATCCTGCTTTCTGGTGATGCTAAACCTTCTCAAGTGCCTCGCCCGGCATAGAAGTTGGGGGACAGCAGCCCACTTCAGATTGCCTTCAAGCGACTGCTTGATTGAAATGGAATAAAAAAGTCAACAAGATTGTAATGAAATGTTTCTACATGAGCAACCCAATAAAAAGCGGATATCGGAAGAGGATGTTTGGATTTTGGAAAGAGATGGGGGTTTTTGAAATATCTGAGCAGAGATTGGCTGATCAGGCTAGAGTGATCAAATTAAATGAGTGGTTATCTGAGGTAGAACTAGAAGAGATCAGGAGAGAAGTGAGTCAAGGCTGAGTGACTGAGGCGAACTCCGAAGAAGTGGAGAATCGAGAGGGTTTTGATGGAAAAGTGAAAAAACAATCTGATACTGAGAATGACAATGACCGAATGCATGAAACATCTCGTGAAGAAATGAGCACTGAGGAAGTAATCGCCGGTATGGAAAAAAGAAGGATGTAGTATTGAGGAGATCCAACTGCCAAGAGAAATACTTGAGAGCGTGAAGAAAGGGGAAGATCCTCCTCCTAACTTAAGAAATGTTCAAAGGAAAAGGTTGAAAGAAAAAGTGAAAGAAGTAAACAAGGTGCTCGCCTTCATGGAAACCAAAGATATTACACAGACCAACAGGCTATTACTTGCTGCAGGACAGGTAGTTGCAAAAAGACTTGGTGTTAAAAAACAACAGAGGAAGGAAAAGGTAGTACCTTGGAGGAAGAGAAGGTTAAATGGATAGGTTGCGCAACTAAGAAAAGATATAAGCAGGCTAGAGAGGATAAAATCTGATGACTTGAATAACGCACTCCTTCAAGAGAGTTTAGAAGATACAATCTGAAGAAGAAAGGATTGACGGTGGTCCTGGAGGAATTAAAGCAAAGGGTGTTGGCAAAGAGTAACAAGATCAGGCGGTATGAAAGCAGGATAGAGCAATATAGGCAAAATAGGATGTTTCAATCAAATCAGAAATGCTTTTTTGAGAAACTGGACAATATGGAGACTGAGAACACCATGATCCCAGATGCGGAAGAAAGTAGGTTATTTTGAGGCAGCATCTGGGATAACCCAGTAAATCCTAACAGTAATGCTGATTGGCTGAAAGATGTGGAAAGCAAGCTCGCTGGTGTGCAGAAACAGAACGACTTGGTGATAACTCCAGCAATAGTTACCAAACAATTGAAGAATATGGCTAATTGGAAAGCACCTGGACCAAATAGCTTGCAAGGATTCTGGCTGAAGAGTTTTACACCATGTATAGAGAGAATAGCTTTACAACTTCAAGACTGCCTGGTTACATATAAAGTACCTGAATGGTTTACAAGGGGCAGAACAACGTTGATCCTGAAGGAGAAGGAAAAACGAAACGCTGCACCAAATTTTCGACCAATAACATGCTTGCTTCTAATGTGGAAAGTATTCAATGGTGTAATGGAGAAGGAGCTGTACAAACACCTACAGGAAAACAACCTGTCGCCTGATGAACAGAAGTGATGTAAAAGAAGGTCCAGGGGTACAAAAGATTAGCTCTTAATTAATAAAATAGTGATAAGAAATTGAAAGAGGCGACAAATCGGGCTTGGTATATCCTAGGTTGATTATAAAAAGGCTTATGACATGATCCTGCATTCTTAGATCCTTAAATGTTTGGTAGGAAATATAATTGCATTGTACAAGAAAAGTATGAACAACTGGGAAACAGAGTTAACTAAACTACAAGTGGAAGGACCTTAGGGACTGTAAACAAAAAGAGAGGTAACTTTCAGAGAGACAGCCTGTCTCCATTGCTGTTCATTGTGGCCCGATTCCCACTACCTATGGTGTTGCAACAAGTGAAAGCTGGCAATGATCTGGGAAAATGAAAGGGCTCTTTAAATCATCTATTATTTATGGATAATTTGAAATTATTTGGAGAGAACAAGAAACAAGTTGACACCCTGGCAAACACTGTTCGAACTTTCAGCAACGACATTGGAATGAAATTTGGGATTAGTAAATGTGCTGTGCCGATAATGAAGAGGGGGAAATTGTGTACATGTGAAGGTATTGTTTTGCCAGATAAGCAGGTCATCAGAGGGCTTCAAGAAGATGATGGGTATAAATATCTAGGGATTTTAGAAGCAGATCACATGAAGCACAGTGACATGAAAGAAGCTTTATCTGAAGAGAATTTAAGAAGGATGAGCAAGATACTAAAATGAAAGTTGAATAGGGGGAAACTTAGCAAGTGCCATTAATGCAAGAGCAGTTTCGTTAATAAGCTATGGGGCAGGTATTATCTGCTGGAGTAAGGAAGAATTAGGAAATTTGGATGGAAAAACAAGAACGCTGTTAAGTATTTACAGATCACTCCATCCACAAGCAGATGAAGACAGACTTTATGTAAAGATATGACAATGAGAAAGAGGCTTGATAAGTGTCGAGGACTGTGTTAACATTGAAGTCGGCAGTTTATATAGGTATGTGGAAGCTAGTAAGGAAAAGTTGCTTATAGCTGTTAAAAATGAAAATATCTTGGATAAAGGAGAGGAGAAGGAATGAATTAGACAGGAAAGATTAAACAGCTACAGAAGAAAGGCATTGCACGGACAGTTTGTAAGGGGTACTGAAAACATTAGAGATTCAGAGTCCTGCAATTGGTTGAAAAGAGGCACAATGAAGAAAAAGATGGAAGGTCTCTTAACTGCCGCACAAGACCAGGACCTTCGTGCAAACTACATCAACAATCAGATAGATAAACTAGACGTGTCACCAACGTGCCGAGTGTGTGGTGAAAGGGAGGAATCTGTTAGCCATATAACGGCAGAATGCAAGAAATTAGCTCAAAACCAGTACAAGAACTGGAGACATGACAAGGTTGCTCAAGTGATCCACTGGAATTTATGCAAAAAATTTGATCCTCCATGCAAAGAAACCTGGTACGATCATTCCGCAGAATCAGTGTTGGAAAATGACCAAGTGAAGGTGTTGTGGGACTTCAAAATTCAGACAGATCTTCATTTAGATCATAACAGACCTGATATTGTTGTATTGGAAAAGAAAGAAAGAGTGTGTTACATTATCGATGTGGCATGTCCTTTCAATATGCAAGGAGCAGCAAAAAATTGACCAGTATTAAGATCTGAAGATTGAAGTTCAGAAGATCTGGAGCTGCAGGAGGGTAACTGTTACATGTATTCCAATTATAATTGGAGCACTTGGGACTGTCAGGAAGAATTTAAAGACGTGGTATGACAAGATAGCACTATATGGGAACACTTTTTTACTTCAAAAGGCTTGCTTGTTGGGCACAGCAAAGATTCTGCACAAAGTACTGGACACCTAAGGCTATGGGATGTAGCTTGATGTTCTGGGAAACAACACTACCACTAATAATAATATTTGGTGTGAAATATGAAAATAACAATAATAATAATAATAATAAAATGCTGGGCACCCGTAGCAGACTAAGACCCCTTCCACTGTCTTTCATTGGGTGGTATAAGAGTGGCAATAATAAAAATACAGTAATGATAATGGTAATGATAAAGATAGAAATGGCAGTTTATTATGCGGACGGTTGATAATATTGAGAACTTGCTCCAACCAATCGAAGAGATCTTAACTGAGAAGCTAATTCCTGCCTTAACTGGTAGAAGTCATTACTCCGTTGCCGAAAGGAAGCTGTTGTCGTTGCCAACACGATATGGTGGTTTGAACATTATTAACCCAGTTGAAGAAGCTCGTTTGCATTTGAAGCATCTAAAAAGATTACTGAGCCTCTGAAGCAAATGATAATCGGGCAGACAAGTTCGTACCGAAAACCCGATTTATGTGAGATTAAAGCGAAGATACGTCGAGAAAAAGCAGAAAATCATGCAAATAAAGCTATTGATGTCAGAGAAATGTTACCTACCACAAAACAACGGTCAATGGATCTGTTAAGTGAGAAAGGCTCTTCTTCCTGGCTCACTGTCCTCCCATTGAAAGAATATGGCTTTGATTTAAACAAGAGTGAGTTCCTTGATGCTTTGTGCTTACGATATGGTTGGCAGTTAAAGAATCTTGCTCAGCACTGCGTCTGTGGCGTTAATTTCTCAACAGATCATGCCATGATCTGCTCACATGGTGGTATGACCATTCTTCGCCATAATGAGATTCGTGACATCACCGTTGATTGGCTGAATGAGGTGTGCAATGAAGTAGAGAAGGAACGCAATTACAGCCTATTACCGGTGAAAGTATTTATCCGCAGTCTGCAAATCGGCAAGAAGAAGCCAGACCAGATATAAAGGCTAAAGGCTTTTGGTGTCGCCAACAAAGTGCATTTTTTTATATAAGGGTATTTCATCCCAATGCACCCAGTTATCGCAACACTAGCATTAGCTCTTTGTAAAGAAGTCAGGGAAACATGAAAAAAAGGGAATACGTTGATAGAATACGAGAAATAGAGCATGGTACTTTTACACCTTTGATTTTCTCTACAAGTGGTGGTCTCAGCAAAGAAACAACGGTTGCATATAAGAGGATGGCAGAGCTGCTAGCAATCAAGTGGAAATGTGAATATGCCGCCACCTTAGCGTGGATGTGATGCCGCCTCTCCTTTGCTCTACTAAGATCAGCCATTGCATGTATGAGAGGTACAAGAAAATCCTTCAATCAAGTGAAAAACAATAATTTAGAACTTGGTACGTCAGAGAGCCAGTTACGCCGCCAATGACTTTATTGTTAATTGTATTGAACAACCTAACATTCGTTTTTTTAATCAAACAATTATGTTGTACATTCTTAATTATTAACTTTTTGACCCGCTCACATCTAAATTATTTTTAGAAATTCTTATACAATATGTAAATTTTTAATATTTTATAAAGGATTATAATAAAATTGTTCATTATTATTAAAAAAAAAAATAAAGAAAAAAATAATGCTAACAATAATAATAAAAAATAAAATTTGTGCAGGATGCTTTAAGCAGAAATTAAGATCTCCAGTGTGTCTCAACAGAGTATGGAAGTATGGAACTTGGTCTGAAGATGATTTTGTAATAAAATCAAGCATATTAGGTAATTTTAGAACCAATACATACATTAAATCTTTAAATATTTTATGTCAAACATAACCCTTCAACCATCAGATGTCCTCCTCTCAATAAAATGACCTAGCATTAACAAGTATAAAATTCTCAAGGTCCAGCTCTTTGAATGAAAAGGGTTAAAACAATCATGACAAGGTTTAACCTCTTGACCTTGAGACATTTACTTGTGTCTCAATTGAATGTAGTTATCTACTGTTAGTTACCATAGAACATAATAGTGAACAGCCAGGTCAGGAGTAAAGACATTAAGTCACAATGTACATAGTACGTCACTAAAAGAATACTGAATATCATTCTGAAATTCTCCTGAAGACAGCCCAAGATAATAAGACCAGCTATGGTATGTCATACTTTTTAGTAATAAGAGCACAATTAAAGTAGCAGATTTGACAGTAGGTTTTTAAGATTAATTTGGACTGAATACACATGTAATAGGTACAACATTGATTCACACTCACTTGAAAGTTACTTGTTCATCCAAAACCTGGAGTTGGCAGTTCTCTAAGATGCCCACAAATCAACATGGCTTGAGAGGTGATGTATCTTCTTGTAAACAGACATGGTTCATGAAAATAATACAAATTGCATCTATGCAGTATCTTCTGTAAAAAGAGAGTTTTTGAGGAAGTGACATGAGCTGCAACTTTTGGGATTTTTTTCCCCTTAACCCATTAAGGGGCAAGGGTACCCTTTAGCACTTGGCTAATGCCAGATGATTTTACTTGTCATAGGGTTGAGACTGAGGCATTAAAGGGTTAAAAAGTCTTTCCACAGTAATACATAAACAATATGCTAGGATTAGTGCCACAAATAATGAACACGCTATAAAGAATTACTGCATACAATTTATTAAGAAATGGCATATTACTGTACAGTTGCAAGTACACCCCTTCCACAAGTTAAAAAGAAAACTGGATACTAATGGTAGGTGAAGCAACTACCCACACAAATGCGTGATTTCACTGGTTCCCTTTACATAATTATTAAATGTTTTCATCAGTGATAATTAACCCAGAGATTTTCTGCACTTAATGTGAAAATGAATATCATAAGGGGGTATTGGTTGAATTAGATGCTTCTGCTTGGACAACAGTATGTCAACAGATTAAGAAGCATAAACTAACTCTGCTGAACAAAATCAGAAGGTGTTATCCAGAACAGAATTATCATGTGCAATCTTGCACCTAAATCCTTAGTAGTCTGAGTGACATCTCCCCTTCACTAATAAAATTATCTGATGTTAGCCAGAGTAAAATAAAAAATTCAACCAAAAACTGATAATTGAGTTATTCTAAAGCCTTTCCAGTCTGAGACATCTCTGTTTTACAAGTAAAATCACCTGACACTATCCAAAATGGACCAAACGTGACATGGACCAAAAAGAAATTAATGGGTTATCCAAGTTAGTAGTTATCCTATTAACAACCAACCATCCTGCTCTGCTGAATAAAATCATCTGCTATGAGCAAGAATAGAATTCTAAGGTCTTGTCCCTTAATGAGTTGATCATACTTCTTGAGCCATTAATTCCAATACCAGTCCCTTTCAGTTTTATTCCGACTAAAACCAGGTAATTTAAATTGGAAAGGGGAGACATGTTGGCCAGCTTGGGGGAAAACCATTTATCATAAAACCTACTGTAACTTTAATACCTCCCCTTTATGATGAAAATTATCAGGCATTAGCAAGCATAAATCAATTATCGACCGGTTTGGGGATTAATGGATAATGAGATACCATAACTATTAATCCCTTAATTTCAGCCTAGATGTCTTCCCTAACTGGCAAATACTGTACATTTTGAACTCTGGTTGAGAGAGTAATAAATCTTAACAAGATTTACAGTGTATACTGATGCAAAATATTCATGACTGGCTGCAACGCTTGAAAGTATGTCACCCACATAAGTTGAAGACCTTTATACTGCTTTTACGAAAGCTCAGATTTCTATGAATCTTAAGATTCAATTCAAGGTGGTTGCCATTCTACCTTACTGTTAGCTCCACTTAACTCGACTACAAACAAGTTAACTTCACAGTTGATAACTGCAGCACAACTACTAAGCAACTACTAAGAAGGTTCGAATATTGAATGATGAAAAATTCTCATGGCTTTAGGGAAATTAAAGCTGCCCAAGTGGAAACTTCAGATCAATTTTCATCATTAACATAAATTCCAAATCTGTCTTTTTAATGTAACACTTTAGAACGATTCGTTTAGAGCAAAAATTTTTATGTGGAAAGAAACTGACGATTTACCATGAGCAAACTTTAAGTACATACCTGCACCAGTTGTCCGGCGAGAAATCTCCATCTGTGACTCAGTGTCTTCAAAATATAAGTTGTCTTCCATTTTGTCGCTCACATAATTCGTTACATATGGAACATATCCAGTCAACCTCTTCGGTGTTGGGGGACTATGACATGGTGCCCATGTCTTACCAAAAATTCCTTCTCCGATATGGTAGCCATGACGTCATATGCAAAATCTCAGTATGAGCGTAAAAATGAGCGTGTTCAGGGGCGTGGCGACTGGTCGATGTAGGCGTGTAATACCCTTCCAATAATTTTAAGTTCTAAATAGCTGGTCAAATGCAAAATTATGATTATGAAAAGGATGACTTCAATACTGATAAAAATACACAGAAATATCTAGGAAAGTTTTTTAAACTGCACATTCTTACCAGGTTTGGAATCCAATACTTCTTGTGAAATACTTAATAGCAGACTTCTTTGTCGTACTTTCTTTCTGTTTTGTGTTTTCTGGTATTTGGTAACCGACAAAATTGTAGAGCTCGTTCATTTCTTCGCAGTTTATTATGTTGGTTTTGAAATTCATTTGATCTTTATCACAAGATTCTTTCAAAAGTCTTTTACTACCAAACGAAAGAATCTTCATTATAGCACCCCTCAGACATTTCTAACCATATTTGAGATAATGTGGACACGGCGAGGGGATTATACTGTCAAAATTAATTTCCTCAATAAAATCACGCAATGGACTGAAAAGGATTTTTTGCCAACGAAGTGGAGTGAGTATTTTACTACTTAAGACAAAACATTAACCCTTCTACTTAAATGAAACTTAAGTTACAATGACGCACACAAGCGAGTGGAGAGCTCAGAGGGCTTAAGCCCACCATTGGCAACCACAAAAACTTATTTCTATCTGGCATTGCTTTCACGAAAAAAAATGTTTAAAGCCAACGAACTAGAGGGTTCAATAGGTCCGACACACGACTGTAAAATAATAAGATAAGTACTACATTACCTAATCAGTATTTTGTGCACAATGACCATCATCAACCAATTGCCACGCTCAGAACTTTTCATGTTACATGTATCAGATATATGTTGATGTTTTTCTACGCGTTTGGGAAATGAAAACGCAATCCCGTCCGATTGGGAGGACTGCGAAAGGTTTCCTGGTTCTCCCTCTCTTTTTTTTAACTTAGTCTGTTTAGATACTTGATGAGACGAGTAATTTGTGCTGCGCTGATTCCTTTGACCCATTACTGTGGTGCATTTTACTTGCGTTTGGTTTTATGTTCGGTAGCAAAATCACTCAATCGTGACACCCTCCCTTACGAGTAAGGAACGAAACGGAAGTTGAATGAGGTAGATGTGCCCGGTTGAGGTAATGTCCATACTTTTGTCTCCTAAAGGTTCTTTTTAAATTCTATATGCGTGAATTGTAACAACCAAACTTATTCATTTATACATTTTGTGCAAAGTGATTGACCTAAAAATGAATAAAATACGTTCGTGTGTGCGACCACCAGCGAGTCAAAGCAACAAAAAACATGAACGAGTGGATCCACTAATGATACTCCGATAAAGCCACACCTTAACCTCGACGTGTCATATTTCGCACTGAGATTATGAGATATGCATCATCACATAAATGGACTAGTTTCACTCCACGTGGTCTGAAGTTAAGCTTCGTTGTGATTGGTTGATTAGCGTTTTAGGACAAAACTAAACCACAACACTATGTCAGGAATAAACAGTGTAATCGAAAAAAAGTTATGGTTGAGAGTTGCGATTTTCCTTTTTGAACATATCACCGTAAGCCTGGTTTGGGTATTTCTTTTTATAGTTTGCCGTTTGATAAACCGCGATCATTGAAGGAATGGCTTGGTTGAATTCGTTGCGAAACCATACCGCTCAACAAGTTCACCCGTGTGGGTAGTGCGCATTTCAGTGGGAATCCGAGGAGGATAGATCCTAGTAATATCCCTTGCATCTTTGCTTGGTCTAAACCGAGTACTCCAAGACCTAAAAAAGGACGACCAGCAGTATCTTTTCGATCAATTAACAACGATACTGCCAAGAAAGTTAGGACCGGCTCCAGTACCAACGGTGGCACAACTAGGGATTTCGAGGTGCAGGGGTAGGAAGGAAGTATCAAGGCCCCCTCCGACGATTTAGATAATTTCGTGTTATGTAGATCTACGTGGCTTTGGAGAATGAGGGGAAATAGCTGTCAATAACAGGGCACATATAAGACCTACTAGAAAAAGAGCAGGGGTGGCCACCTTTTAACCCTTCTCCCTGTAGTTGCGCACTTGACCACACTAGTTTCAGAAGACTGCGCGGCGGAAGACATAAATTCGCAACCTGCTTATCAGTTGCATTTGCTTGTGGACACAGCTCTCAAGGAATCTTCATCAGGAACTCAAAGACGTCATGAACATGTGCTTGATAACAGCGTCAACTTAAATTACTCTAGCCTTTTCGGATTCCCACTGAAATGTGCACTACAAACAAGAGTGTATTTGTTGACCGCTATGCTGTCGCAACAAAATCGACCAAGCCATTTCTTCAACAATTGCGGCTTACTAAGAAGCAAACTATAAAAATGAATACACACGAACGAGGTTTATTGTGATTTGTGCAAAAAGCAATAGCGGAATTATTTATCATCACTTTTCGTCGATTACATTTCTTTTTCCTGATACACCGTTGTGGTTTAGTTTTACCCTAAAAAGCAAATCAACCAATTACAGTAAAGCTTATCTTCAAATCACAAAGGGTGAAACTAGCCCATTTCCACGTCATCTTGCTGAAATGTGATTCGCTCCTTCAAATCTCCAATCTTCACTGAAGTTGAATTTATTCAGTTAATTCGCGTTTAGCTTCACTTGAAATTTTTTGATATGAAAATCCAAGGTTTTGTCGAAGGTAAGATTGGGCGTGCGGTAAAATATTTTTATTCAATGGACGCAATTCAGTACATTGAATATTCAGTTACAAGTGATTTGCAGACATTATCAAAGTATCGTCGTACGTCTTCTAGCTATCTCCAGTGCCAAAACCGGAAACATCGAGCCCTGTTTCTGAAACTAACAGGCGGTCCAGGAACTAGTTTTTCTTCTGTAAAAAGATGAGAGGTCGGTGTGAAAGCTATTACATGTTGCATGTCTGAATTTTAATATTAATATATTTTTATATTTATTGTCATTTAATTTGTTATTGCTTTTTCGTGATCTACACAATAGAGGACTTGGTCCTGAATATCAGGCCCCGTAAACAACCTGCCGAAGACAATGTAGAACTCTCTTCGTGTAATTCGAGTTGAAGTGGTCTTTCTGACGTCACTGTCACTGAATCGACATCATCTGCATCAAGTTAGTTTAGTAAATTTCTCTAAAAAGTCTTTATTTTTTAACCACGAAATATGTTAAGAAAAATAAAACAAAAAGTCGGTGTTACTATTTTTTATTCTTACCATAGTTCATCCAAATGACATCGGTCTATATGTTGACAATCTTCCTGAAGACCAAGACACTCTCGTTCGCCTACTAACAAATCTATGGACTCTTCTTACAAGCTTCATTTTTCCATTAGCCACTGTGGGGAATCAGAATCGCAGATTCCAGTGTTTCTTCCTACAGAAATATCTTTGGCTTTGCTACAGTCGTGTTCCGAGAAAAGAAGGAGGCTTTTGCAAAATATTCGTGCTATTTACTAGAAAATGCAGGGAATGTGGGTGCCAGAACTTAGGTGTGCTGGTACGAAATCATTGAATCGCTTCAAAAAAGAAATAAAATGTCCTGGAGGGCAACCACATGCATGGTTACCACGCTTTGTGGGCTGCTCAGACTGATTCAGTTATCATATTTCAAGCACAAGGTGTGGCTACTGTTGACGAACAACTGGAGCGTCAGAACGTGGTCGAGACAGAGACGACGAAAACAAGATGAAGTCGAATGCAATGGCTTGCTCTTAATTGTTAAGACAGTCATACTCTGCGTTTGCCAAAATATTGTATTATGGGGACATTGCGATACTGGTCGCGTGAATCTCGATGCGGACTATGAACATCAAGAGGGAAACTTGAAGAGCCTTCTGCATTTCAGAGTTCGTGGTGGCAATGATGGTTTAGGTAACTACATTCGAATGGTTCCAGCTAATGCGTTACAGACAAGCCTGAAAATCAAAATGAGCTTATCAACACCTGCGAAGAATTCATAATTCCTGACATTGTGTCTAAAGTTTGTAACTCTGGAACATACACGGTAATTCCCGACAGCTGGCTATCTGCGTGCAATATGTGCACATGGGTGAAGGTGGTATGGATGTCCCTTTGGTTCGAGAAGACTTCCTGGCACAGGTGAATCCGACAAAAAATCTAACAGGCAGTCTCTTGGCAGAAGTCAATGCCAATAAGCTGAATAATATCAAGCTCGAGTAGTCGACACTACGTGGTCAAGCTTATGACGGTGGTTCAAACAAGAGTGGACACATCACTGGTGCACAGACGGAAGTCAAGAAGCTTCAGCCCATTGCACATTATGTACATTGCCTGTCACACCGCCTTAACCTAGCGTTGATGAGTGCCTGCAGAGTTTATCAAGTACTGAACTTCATGAGAGCTGTGCAAAATAACTGCAAAATATTTCGCCGATCTGCTCTATGAGCATCAACATTCGAACATTTCATCGCCGAGGATTGCAGTGATGCAACAGCTAAGCAACTAAAACCAATGTGGTAAACTCGTTGGGTAGAGCGAGACGAGGAAGTAAACTTATTTTTCGATATCTATCCAGCAATCATTTCCGTACCTTAGAACAATAAAGACAAATCAGTTGATGCCAAAACGTCCTCCAATGCCAACTCGCTACTGCTGGCAGTCAGCAGATTTGATATAATCATCTGCAGGAACACGTGTCCTAATGTTTGGGATAACGTTGCCACTGTCCGTAATGTTGCAAAGCATCAACCTGGGTCTCCCTGAAACCTGCGGCATGGTTAGATCCACAATAGAAACCATCCTTGGAATACGAGATTAACATAAGGCCTAGGTCTATCACGATGCAGTCAATGTTGCCAACAACCTCAACGTTGAGGTCACCGTTCCGCGAATTGTTGGATGACAGATTCATCGATCAAATGTACCAATGTTAGAGCCGGACTATCATAACAAGATAAATGTTTCTCCCGTTTGTTGACTAGATGATTACAGATTTCAAAGACTGGTTTCGAGAGTCCCACCCAGCACTGTCCCTTCAAGCCGCCCTCCTTTCTAAGGCCAAAACGATGAACGTCGAGAATGTCTTACGTGCGACTCGCCCAATTAGGAAGATAAATTTTCCCAAACTGCGCTGTAAGGTGAACTGAACGGATGGTGAACAAAGTGGTTGAGTACTTCCAGAGATGACTGCCCCAAAAATGTTTTGGTAGTTCTTCGATGCTGCAAATCTGCAACCCCCAAACTGTTGTGTAAGATGCCCAACACTGCTTGTTCTGCTGAGAGAACGTTCTCAGCAATGCAACGGGTCAAGGATGATTTTCACTCAAAAATGGAAGAAGACGGACTAGAAGGGCTTCTACTGACTCACATTCATACAACAATTCGTCTGAACCCCAAAATGATTATCGACCACTACCTCAGGAGAAAACGACGACGCTTGCTGACCAACTAACGAGCAAAAAATTTCCCCTCGTTTTTTTGATTTTCGTTATTGTAATAAACTTTTGAAAACAACAATTACAGTATGATTATTTGGTTTGTGTATACTAAGATATATCAAGAGTTGAAAGTGGCCATTCATGACATCACAAAAAATAAGATCTTCCGACTGGTAGAATGTCGAAAAATTACAAATTATTACTTTATTATAACTTAAAAAATCATGGGAATAGACGATTTTTTCTTTCCATCTCAAACTAAAGAACAATTTCTATTTTTGTATTATAATAATGCCGGATTAGGCCTTCTTGACACTTTAAAATGTTAAAAATCTGAGGAGCATGCCTCCAGTACCTCCTAGTAGAGGCTTACTTGACATTTTAACTCCCCCTTAAAAAGATCCTTGGTGTGTCGAGTTACACCAAGCATTTGAACCTACATCACAGAATTGAATTCCCACTGTTTTTGTTTTTGTAGCCCGCACAGTTTGTAATCTCGAACTGATTACATTAAGAAGTAGGGCGTGGGAAAAGAAAAGATAATTGAATCAATAAGCCAAGAAGCCCAAATTCGGTGACTAGACCACATCAATTGCTTAATCAAAAAAGACCAATAATGTTTTGGTTATGAATTCACCTGCCTGTATACGAAATCCAACGGTTTTCACGTTAGCAAAAATCAAAATAGACGAGCTCAAATAACGTCATTATTCTGAATAGGCACTCATATGAACGTATTTTTAAAGTTCTTATAATTAGTCTGCTTATTCCCGAAAACTTTGCTGACTCGCCTGACGAGAATCTTTTCATGACCATTTAGTAGCTAAAATGAACTAAGCTTGTATTTCAGTTTCACCATATTTTTAAGCCATAATAAGATGTTGAGGATACACATGCCTCAATTTAACCAATAAAGTCTCGCTCTTAATAGGAGCCTTTAAACAAAATCTCTTTGTCAAAATTTATTCCAGATTGTATTTGAAGTTAAAATAAAAAGAAGAAAAAAACGAAGAGAAAGGAAAAGGAAAGAATTTGTTGTTCTAGCACTGAAACGTTCTGACTATTGCACATAACTAGTTACATTATCTTGCTTTTTCCAGAGAATAATATTGGAATTTAAGGTTTCAGCATTTCAATGAAAATTGTTTAGTGACATTGAATTACGAGCGTGAAACAATAGAGATTAAGCTAGTGTTGTACTTGTGAATGACAAAATCGCCACTGGTAGCCTGCATCGTCGTGATTTCTGCAGATTGATGGGGGGAGGTAATGGCTGGAAAAAAATCGCTTATATTGAGATTAACTGTAGTAACTACATTCGACAACATTATTAATAATAAAATTTTATGTGATAAACTTCGAATGCAAACAATCGATTAAGAGCCCTGAAGAATTAATGCAACTATTACGCAAAGTATAATCAAATCATTCGATAGTACAAGTCTTCACCACATAGACCAGGTCACTGCAACATGCTTCAGAGCTCAGAAAATATAGCATTGGACTAGATTTTTAGAGTCGCGTATTCGACCGTCATAGAAATTTCTGGCAGTTGCATCTTTTCCAAAGGTCCTCAGAGGGGTGTTTAAGCGAACTTTGGCTCAATCATTAACTTTTTAAGCCTTCATCCGCCGAATATATTTTGGGCGGTGAAAAACAAAATCATTTAGTATGCAATTCTGAACGACATTTTCATTGAAGACAGAAAGAAATCTCCTATGCGAAAGGTGGCTGGACTTTTGTACGAGTACATAGCATAAAATAACAAATGCGGATCCAAGTGTAGGTGGACGGATTTGGTCGGGACACTTCAGCTTTACTAGGGAACTTGTTAGGAGAAAGAAGCAGGGACAGGTGCTCTTATGGTTACCTTGTTTGGTCACTTTTTAACAATGTTATAATAAACAAATTAAAAATTGCACTTTGTCATTTGATTTGCCGATTTCTTTTAGATGAAATCCAGTAGAACAACCTTTGGGTCAATCACTCTCCAAAGAGTTATTGCAGTGTTTCCTAATTCAGATCACTAATTACCACAACCACATAAAATCGCCCCGCGGCACCATATATTAGTCCCCATTACCATATAATAGCTATACTACCTGGTAATACGCTTTATATTCTACGCCGGTAGGTTTTGAGTTGATTTTAATGAAAATTAAAGAGAAATAATTATCTGCTTTGAAAACATCTATCGTTAAAGGAGTACTCCACTCAAAATACAAGTTGGGTTCATATGAAAGATCCTACCAACATTAGGCCATCGGCAAAATTTCTCTGGTTAATTTCATTTAGTTAAGGAGATATTGCACGCCGAAGTTCGAAATTTTGCCAAATTTGCGACGCCATGTTGTCTTTCCCAAGCAGACGCGGATTATCAGCGGAGTATCAAGTATGACGTCACTGAGTACTTCTTGCTCGATTACCAATGTTGCTTTGAAGTAAATTACAAATGAGCGTTGTCGGAGAGAGTTCTTCTGAAGAAGATTGTTCTAATTCAAGCCGTTCGAACTCCTCAAATCTGCATGTAGACGATTTTCTGGAGGATAACCTTAACCTGGATGGCGTTCAAGGTTATCAATTTCAACCTAGACGAAATTCATACACTGGGGAATAGAGCGAATCTGATTACCGCAATGAGGATGAGTCGGTCAACGTTCAACCAGGTCCTGTCGCTCGACTGGATAACTTAGACTGGTAAGTTTTAATTGAACTTCTCGTTACTTTTTTAAGTAATGGTATTGCAAAATGGAACACATGATTTCTGTAAACATTTCTTGCCGATATCACCAGAATATTTCGAACCAGTTTCACAGGGATTCGGAACACTCCTATGGCCACTCAAAACAAAACAACAGCTCCCTTCATTTTCAGGTGTACGTGCAAAAACTGCCAAATAATGGACGGAAAAGAGGAATGCATTTGCTGTCAGGAAATTCAAGTGGTGCTAGATAAGAACGAGGAGGTGTATGAAGTTGAGACCGCAAAAGCGCTATTGTTGCATAACAATTGATCCTGGTTTTCGTGCTGTTTGTTTAAATCGTTGGAGCTTGCAGGCTGCCTGGTTTCAGTATAAACAACAGTATAGGTCAAAGGCAGTTGAGGGACCAGAACATAAAATCCCAAGACACGTGGCTTATAGACAGTTAGTTCGTTGGTGTTGGGGTGTTTTTGGGAAAGAGATCCTAGTCATTCTGCCATCTTGCGCTGTCAGTTACATACGAGCCAATTTCCCTCCACCAGGTGAAGAAGAAGACTTTGTATTCAATGGATTTCATTTTGCAGATGCATAATGAGAGAAATGGGATGTTATTACTGGAAAAGACAACTCTGCTCTTAAAAAATTAGTTTGTTTATTATTCATCAACGGGGAAAATCAAGGAGAGAAGAAGTAAAATGTTGCTAGCCCTAAACTACGAAAGAATTAGGTAGCCAAACCTATCAAGGAGCAAAAATCATATAAGTATGTTAAAGCTATGATGGAAGATGTACTCAAAATTCAGTAAGGGAGGACGACTGAGTACAACCAAGCAAGCCAAAAAAAAATGCATTGCTCCAATTCCTAAGCCCCCAAACAAGTTGTCATTGACCATCACATATCAAGATTAAATAAATAAACAAACTAATTATTTAAGAACAGAGTTGTCTTTTCCAGTAATAGCATCACATTTCTCTCATTATGCATCTGCAAAATGAAATCCATTGAATACAAAGTCTTCTTCTTCACCTGGTGGAGGGAAATGGTCTCGTATGTAACTGACAGCGCAAGATGGCAGAATGACTAGTATCTCTTTCCCAACAACTCCCCAACACCAACGAACTGTCTATAAGCCACGTGTCTTGGGATTTTATGTTCTGGTCCCTCAACTGCCTTTGACCTATACTGTTGTTTATACTGAAACCAGGCAGCCTGCAAGCTCCAACGATTTAAACAAACAGCACGAAAACCAGGATCAATTGTTATGCAACAATAGCGCTTTTGCGGTCTCAACTTCATACACCTCCTCGTTCTTATCTAGCACCACTTGAATTTCCTGACAGCAAATGCATTCCTCTTTTCCGTCCATTATTTGGCAGTTTTTGCACGTACACCTGAAAATGAAGGGAGCTGTTGTTTTGTTTTGAGTGGCCATAGGAGTGTTCCGAATCCCTGTGAAACTGGTTCGAAATATTCTGGTGATATCGGCAAGAAATGTTTACAGAAATCATGTGTTCCATTTTGCAATACCATTACTTAAAAAAGTAACGAGAAGTTCAATTAAAACTTACCAGTCTAAGTTATCCAGTCGAGCGACAGGACTTGGTTGAACGTTGACCGACTCATCCTCATTGCGGTGATCAGATTCACTAGGTTCTGCAGTGTATAAATTTCGTCTAGGTTGAAATTGATAACCTTGAACGCCATCCAGGTTAAGGTTATCCTCCAGAAAATCGTCTACATGCAGATTTGAGGAGTTCGAACGGCTTGAATTAGAACAATCTTCTTCAGAAGAACTCTCTCCGACAACGCTCATTTGTAATTTACTTCAAAACAACATTGGTAATCGAGCAAGAAGCACTCAGTGACGTCCTATTTGGTACTCCGCTGATAATCCGCGTCTGCTTGGGAAAGACAACATGGCGTCGCAAATTTGGCAAAATTTCGAACTTCGGCGTGCAATATCTCCTTAACTAAATGAAATTAACCAGAGAAATTTTGCCGATGGCCTAATGTTGGTAGGATCTTTCATATGAACCCAACTTGTATTTTGAGTGGAGTACCCCTTTAAAGAGCCATTTTTATAAACAACAAAAAATGAACGTTTAACTGACAAAAATATTGAGTGAAACGAACAAGGCACGAGGCAATGTAAACAACATGTTAAGATGAAACAAATTAATTCAGGGCATTATAATAAATTCCTTATTAATCTTATTTACTTTGTCCGCTCAGGGAACTATAATCATTTGCCTGAAACGTTTTCCAGCGGATCTGTTTTCTTCGTTTCTCTTGTCTGCAAGAAAATGTCAGTAAAATACATCACTACTATTACTAGATATTAGCCGCATGAATATTGCTAAAGTAAAAAGTCTTCTCTCTTTAAAAGATATTACATTAAGGCAATCTAAGCAGATACCTTTTTATATCTTATCGTTTTGAGGACCTTGATATTTTCGTTATTCTAGCAGTTGAATTAAAGTATACACCAAGTTTCAAGCCGTATTAAGATGAGGAATTTATAACCCTAACATGCAATATTAACATTTTTCTAATCAATGAACATTCTAAATGAAATTATGATTGGTGCTCCTGTTTCGGTTTTGCTGGCACCTTTGACACTTTCTTGAAGATATCTAAATTAGGGATTCCAGGAGTTTAACTCGTTTTGAAGGAATTTTCTACTTTTATGCATAATAAGAAAGAGCAAAATTTAAGAAAAAAAATGACACCTCACATGTTAAATTTCATTGAGGGGTTCCAGAGATAGAGAAGTCTAAAGTTAGTCAATTTTGAAGCCTTTTTTGCCTTTATATTTTGAATTTCCCGCTACAAAAGCGGGACCAGGGCGAGAAGTGTTTTGCTTAGCAACCACTTGATGACATTTACATGTACTTAGCAACCACTAACTTCTTTACAACTTGTTGCAACAATCATGTTGAAAATGGTCTGCCAAATAGACACTTAGTATTTTATCATGAGTATTCCATCTATGGGAACAATGTTGCCATAGCAACAGGATTAAATTATTAAACAAAAGCTACAATTACTATAGCAAAAACTAAATGGACTATATTTTGTTACAGTGATAATGAAGACTGTCACCACTGAACATCCACTTCATACTTCATACGTCATAGTAACACTGTTACCATAGCAACGAGATAAAAATCCTTAGCAACTTACAATATCTAATAACCACTAAATATATAGTGGCTAAGGCATCAATCAAACCGAAAATTGCTTCAGCAATGAAAGGTGTCTTCATTCATATTAAGGGGTTGCCATGGCAATGCTCCATATGAATTACAAGGGTGCAAGTACATAGCAACAAGATCAAAATACATAGCAACCACACAATATAATTGGGCTGAAGTGACAACAAGACTGACAACAGTCTGGCCATTAAAAACAGATGCCTGCATTGCCCTACTGATGTTATGGCAAGTGTTACCATAGCAACAGGGTAAAATATTTAGAACAAATATTTAAAGACCTAGCAACCATAAAAATATTTTCACTAGAAAACCAAGCCAGATTGAAAATAGTCTTGCTACTGGAAACAATTAGCTTTGGTGTCCTACTATTGTCATGGGAACATTGTTACCATAGCAACAGAATTAAACATCTTGCAAAAAGGTGAAATTATCCACCAAACACAATGTATTTTAACTACTGTACTGTCATAATAAGGCTTAAATTGCACTAAAAGTCTTGCTGTACAATTTTAAAATGACATTTTATTTCTAAAGTTTATGGCTGCCTAAATTTCTTGTCCAACATTGCTGTGACATCAATTTGCCACAGTGCACTGGTTTTCATCTGTCTTTTAAAAGCATACATGTTTCGACAACCTCAAGATGCCATCTTCAGTGCAGAATGAATGATGTGAGGTAATATGATACAGTAATATATGAGTTAGGATATGAATAAATTATTTACAATTGATGAGGAAGTGATCTGCTTACAAAAACAGAATTATTTGCATAAAGTGATGATAGGTGTATTTATAAACTGAAAATGGTATTGAAGTGATGAATTTGGACGTTGAGATCGGGATTTATTTTGTTAATGTGAAGAGCCTCTTTGATTTTGAGGGAGAAGGATGAATGAGCGGAGTCGATGATTTTAAAGCAAGAGTGTGAAAATTGCTTTTTACAAGAGGGAGAGGCGTGAAGATGTTTGTAGATGTTTGAGTTTCTGTCCGTATTCGTGTGTTCCTTAATCCTGGTAGTTAATTGGCGAGAGGTTTCACCAATATAGCGGGAGTTACATCCTGCACAGGAAAATTGATATACTACCATAGATTTGGAAAGATCAGGAATTGGATCTTTGAAACAAAAAAGGCTTTTTATCTTGTAAGATGTAAAGATAAGTTTGACTTCAACGTCCGTGCAGTAGCGTTTAATGAGTTGTGTTAGTTTACGTTGTGTGTGCCGTGAGTAATCACCTATATAAGGTAGTTTGAAATAACGTTTGTTGTTAGTTTGTTGTTCACCGTTTAAGTTGGTTGCAGAGTTAGTGGAGTCAACGTTTTTGTTGTTGTTCAAGTAGCGTTGTATAGTGTTGTTAATGAAGTGAAAAGGAAAAGAGTTGCGTTGTAAGGTGAAAATTATGTTCTTTAAGTCCTGTTTGAAGCCGTTTTCTGTGTTATTCAATTTCCGTGCTCTGTCTATCAACGTTCGTATCAGTCCAGTTTTGTAGGTTAATGGTGTGAAGCTAAAATAGTTTGTCAATAGTCCTGTATACGTTGGTTTGTGGTACCCACCGCAAGAAACTAAGAAACCTAACTAAGAACAAAGCTCTCCCATTTACACATAAAGACACCGTGACCAACCTATCACCTGTAAAATTGAGTGATGAAGAATTGGACATTCTCCGCAATGGCCTCAATTTCAGCATCAAACCTCCTCGACTCAACTCCTCCGACATTCTGGCAACATTCGAGCGTATTCATCTCACACTTAAAGACAAACTCAACATGCAGGAAGACTACTCAAATCTTAAAACCGAACTTGGCCATTTAGCACACACGTACGTATCCTTTTACCGCCCAACACCTAACGACTTAAAGAAACATCACATCCTACGCAACATCCGAAATAATGACAAGATCATCGTCCTTAAACCAGACAAAGGCAATAGTGTGGTCATTATGGATCGCCAGGTATACATCAACTCTTGCTATTCCATCATAAACAATACCTCCAAGTTTAAACTACTCTCTCAAGATCCCACAATTTCCCGTGAAGCAAGACTACAACGACTCTTACGGAAGTTAAAGAAAAAAGGCTCCATAAACGAACAAACCTATCAAGACATGTTCCCCAGAGGCTCACAACCTGCTCGACTATATGGTTTACCTAAACTCCATAAACTGCGCTATCCTAATGACACACCTCCACTTAGACCTATAGTATCTTCTATTAATTCGTATAATTATAACCTAGCCAAATACCTTAGTTCATTACTCAACCCCCTCACACCCAACGATCATTCCGCCAAAGATTCTTTCACTTTTGTCGATGATTTCTTATCGTTTAACGCCAACGCTCCACAAGACAAATTTTTTATTTCTTACGATGTTGAAAGCCTTTTTACTAACATACCACTAACCGAAACTATAGATATCGCTATTGACTTAATCCTTACCGACAACCCGACATTTACCATCAACAGAACAGAACTAAAACAATTATTTAACATCGCTACTGCTGAGACGCATTTTTTATTTGACGGTAAGTACTACGACCAAACGGACGGGGTAAGTATGGGTTCACCCTTAGCACCCACTTTAGCTAACATCTTTATGGGTTTTCACGAACGGAACTGGATTAACGACTACAACAACAATAAACCTTTATTTTATCGCAGATATGTTGACGACATTTTTTGTGTTTTTAATGACGAAACTGAGGCTTCACTATTCTTCGATTACATCAACAAACAGCACAACAACATAAACTTTACATACGAAACGGAACGAGACAACAAACTGCCATTTCTTGATGTCTTACTTACTAAATCACATGACAACTGCGTCACTTCTACCTACCACAAACCAACGTATACAGGACTATTGACAAACTATTTTAGCTTCACACCATTAACCTACAAAACTGGACTGATACGAACGTTGATAGACAGAGCACGGAAATTGAATAACACAGAAAACGGCTTCAAACAGGACTTAAAGAACATAATTTTCACCTTACAACGCAACTCTTTTCCTTTTCACTTCATTAACAACACTATACAACGCTACTTGAACAACAACAAAAACGTTGACTCCACTAACTCTGCAACCAACTTAAACGGTGAACAACAAACTAACAACAAACGTTATTTCAAACTACCTTATATAGGTGATTACTCACGGCACACACAACGTAAACTAACACAACTCATTAAACGCTACTGCACGGACGTTGAAGTCAAACTTATCTTTACATCTTACAAGATAAAAAGCCTTTTTTGTTTCAAAGATCCAATTCCTGATCTTTCCAAATCTATGGTAGTATATCAATTTTCCTGTGCAGGATGTAACTCCCGCTATATTGGTGAAACCTCTCGCCAATTAACTACCAGGATTAAGGAACACACGAATACGGACAGAAACTCAAACATCTACAAACATCTTCACGCCTCTCCCTCTTGTAAAAAGCAATTTTCACACTCTTGCTTTAAAATCATCGACTCCGCTCATTCATCCTTCTCCCTCAAAATCAAAGAGGCTCTTCACATTAACAAAATAAATCCCGATCTCAACGTCCAAATTCATCACTTCAATACCATTTTCAGTTTATAAATACACCTATCATCACTTTATGCAAATAATTCTGTTTTTGTAAGCAGATCACTTCCTCATCAATTGTAAATAATTTATTCATATCCTAACTCATATATTACTGTATCATATTACCTCACATCATTCATTCTGCACTGAAGATGGCATCTTGAGGTTGTCGAAACATGTATGCTTTTAAAAAATATATCGTTCACTTTAAATGTGTATTGACTTTGTTGCTACTGAGAAATTATGTTTTCATCTGTCCCTGTAACAAAATCAAAATATGCAACTTAAAGTAGAATTATCCATTTGAAAATCATTTAAAAATAAGACTAAAAAACACAGTTACTGTTATAAAAACAGTATGTTTTCTAGCCTTATGATGATAATAATAATAAAAGTCAATGAAACCCAATGATTTCTAGATGTCGATCTATATTTTAAGATCACATTGCAGCTACAGCCTGGATTTGCATACAAAATATATTTTTGAGTGTAATGGTAAATTATCAATTCACACAATTGTAAATTCCTGTCCACAACTGAGGCATTCAGCCTTCAGGAAAAGCCCCAAGTCAGCATATTCGATAATTCATTATTGCAAAAATTTCTGTACTATTATAACTATAACTGTAAATGTAATCAATAACCTAATTTTTGTGTAACTTTGCAGCTATACAAAAAACAATATGCAGTAAAACAGTTCAAATAAACCATACACGAGTCATTCGTTGCATTTGTAGTATGAAGTGAAAATGTAAAAACACACAAGTTTTCCAATAATAAAATGAAAAGTGTAGTTAATCATAGTATTTAGATGGTATAAACATAAATCTTAGCTTACACCGACAGGCAATCATTATCAACTGAAACCGTGAAAACGCAAAATAAAACTATCATTATCAACACTTACAGATTATTCCACAAGGGTCACGTGCTATATTTAATCTAACATCAAGATAGGGACAAATAAAACTTGAATTCCGCGACAGAAATAACTCGCACAGTGATTGGAATTTGGTAGACCAAAGTATTTCAAAACATGCAGATTACGATTTTCACAGTTTAAACGAAAACAATGGTAGCGAACATCTAGAAAATCGATTTTAAATTTTTCAAACAGAGATTTCTACCGCATAATATCAACAAAACCACTATAAATTTATATCAAAATGAAGCTCACCTCTTTATCTGTTCGATGGACAGTCGAAATCGTTGTCATCTACAAGTCATGCTTTGCGGAATATGCATTTTCTAATCAGTCCCTAAGCTTCCCGTTTGCTCGCTCAGTTATGCAATGAAACAGTGCAAATGCGCAGAAAGGATGCGCAGTAGCACACTGGAATCGCTATCTAAATATATACATATCGATTATTACAAGTTTATAAGCTGTAATAAAAAATAATTAAAAAAGAACGAGAACTGAACAATTTCAAAGCTATATTAGTGCAAAATATAACTGATGTTCTGTATCTCACTTAGTCGGAACAAGGAACGGTGCATTCGTGACTTTTTAAGCGATCCAATAAAAATAAAAATACGATAGCTTTTTGAAAGAGTGAAGTACTTTACAGGGATAAAATAACAAAACAATAATTTCACGGGCAGTAAAGATGAAAGTTGAATTTTTTTGTCCACAATCGATTCGCTATACTTCATGCTTGTTGCTCTTTTCAAGTTGTTCAGTCACCTGTAAATTTTACACTTACCCACGCACCGCCATACCAACAGTGAATTTCCCAAGTATTTTGCTAGTCTGACGAGTCTACTGACTTGTGCGACGCAATCATACCCAAAGGAAGTGATTGTTTCTTTGCTCTTCTTTTCCATGTTTTAATTTCAAATATGAAATTAACTGTGCAATCAGTGACATTCATACAATTTCAATAAATATCTGTTGAGTTGTTTTTATCATGCCAGCATTTTTGCTTAAAGATTTCCATACAACTCTAGAATACAAAGGTGCCCTTGATTAACACGTGAGAGAATTAACACTTATGAAACAAGAAAGAAAACGTCTCACTAAAGTTCGGTTCACACGTAAATTAAACCGACAAAGACTGTTAGCAAAAATTACTTAACTGAAGAACAAAAATATAACCGCGGGCACCCAACTGAAAAAATGTTGGTAGCAACCGTTTGTTTTTGATACGTGTTTGTTATCAGTTCTAGAGAAAATTAAACGATTATATTCAACGTTATATGACATCTCCCTCCTACATTTACAGAATAATTCTTTCTCGACGATTGCGCGGCATAAGCTGATGATTGGATTTTGCACGATGGGTAAAATATTTGCATTATTTAATGCATTTCCCTTCAATTAGCTCAGCAATATACAAGACTGCTTCACATGTCCTGTCTTCGCAGCAAGTCCTCTTGTTGAACGGTACATGTTTACTCACTTCCATTTTTACTCACCTGCTTTAACACAGCATATTTTTATATGGACGACCTCGCTGTCCGGTCTGTACGCAAAATGGTACACACTGATTCGCTGCCTAGTTGTGCGATAAATTTTTCATACAGACCAGGACGTTTTGGCGGGAAAATGTCCGCTTTAATTTTTTCGAAGACAAACACACCAGATTCAGGTACGTTTTACAGAAAATTTACAATACAAAAACTGTCAAGAAAGTAGTTAAGTCTTCTGAACCATAATTTTAAGCAGAAAACAAAATGAATTGGTACAAAAATAAAACACAAATAGGTAAAAACAAGCAAGTAAGCCTCTAAACCACTCACGAACTTAAAAGTTCGTTAAAAGTGATGAAGGAAGAAACCAAAAGTCATATAATAAATTCCTCTTTAACCTCGTTTGTTCCGTTTGTAGGGGAATGTATTTACCCTCGAGTTTTTCCGCACAGACCTAGCGACGAAGGAATGAGGTCTGTACGGAAACCTCAGAAAAATACTTTCCCATCCAGACTTAAGACTCGGTTAATAAGTAGTCATTCTTTTGATGAGCAACCCACAATACGAGAGTATGGATGAAACAGGAATAGGTAGTCTGAACTGCAGTTGCCGCGGATAAAGTAATAATAATCGGCACAAGCTGTGAACAACAGGTTATTCAGTCTCAACGGACTGCTGTCCCAAGATATCCCTAACGTCAACGAAAGCCAAGCAAACACCCTCAAAAACACCGACTAATTGCTCCACAAGTTCCAACGATTAAAGTGTTGGGATAGTGGCGTAATGAGGGGCAGTGGCGTACCGTGATGGTCACCAGGGGTAGTAGCAAAAAATTGCCACCTAGAGAAAAATTATAAATATCCCGAAAATTACGTTATAGCGTTCGTGCATGTATGGACCGATCGCACTGACCACTGATGTCAAGCAAACATAAAATATCTAATCTTTTTGTGGTTCTTGTCGTTCATAAAATTTTAAAAAACTTTTATCATAAAGCTCTGTTTATTCTTAACACCACAGATAAAAACTCAAAAATTGTAAACATTCACTTAAGTCATTTTTGTTAATAGCAAACTTACTTCAGTCAATCCTACTTCAGTAATGTAACCTTCTTGAAACATTCCGCGGGTAGTTTAAGAGGTATCTTGAAAAATTAAAAGAATTTGCATTTCGAATTCCTACCTTTCAACGACACAAGATCTCTGATTAATTGGTCAAGACTTTTTTTTCCGTTATACGTCTATGAATAGAAAACAGACTTACACTTGTGAGTCGCATTTGACTCATACATGATTTGAGATACGTCTTCACCAATTTCAATTTCCACAAACTCCTTTTACAACTCAACACTAACACCCATGGTGAGGAGAATTTGTAACATTATGGTGAGATTAGGGAGACGAACCCGTTCTTAGATTGATCATCCTCGGCAAAATGTTAAGAACATTAATCTCCTGTCTCTAATGCCTTGTTGTACTCACGGGCACTTCCGAAATGTCTTTACCGACGAACGTCCATCTTCAGCTGGCTGAATGAGTTATTACTTTAATAAAAATTCCGATGATAACAAATGGGCTTAATAAATATAATCAGGGGACTGTTTTCATGGTTTATTATGGGTAGGATTTATCTTGGAGGGAATTTTTTACTTCAAAAATAAAATACTTGCTCTTATAATTTAGTTGTTTTCATCATCTAGACACTAAAGCCATGGACACTAGGTGAGTGCCACTTGGTGACCGAGTAAAATTTCAATGGCTTTTCTAGAGACTAATCAACTACTGGTAAAGGAATAACAAAGAATTTTGTTTCGATTTATTGTGAAATGTAAATAAATAAATTGAATAGAAATGGCAGAATTTAAACATGAGAAAGAACAGTAGACGATGCAACAATTTTAGTCAAACCCAACAGTATACTACTGAGAAATTTAAAGAAATCCACCAGGGTAATTTGCATGCAAATATTGGTCGCATGACTCTCCAACCACGGGCGTATAGACACGTCTATTCTTCTGTCCAGAATTTCAGTTAACGACTCAACGTTTGTTATAGTTCAACCTGAGGTTTTCTTATACTTTTTCATTTCAATAAGACCAAAAATGCCACACGTATAGAACTGCCCCACGGGGAACTTTGGCTACCACGATCCCCTACCATCCGCACGACACTGGAGAAAGGAATCTACAGGGCCATTTGAAACTATATCAGTATACTAGATTTCTTCAGAATTCTGTAAAAATTCTTCAGCAAACTTTTCAGGCCGCATGCCTATTCTAATGCAAACCATAGGTATTGCTGGTGAACCCTGCCTGGGAGAAGCAATTGATCCACGGTACCAAAATATTGGGGAACCAAATTATGATATCGTAAAACAGTTATATATGTTATATATCCGCCATTGTGTTTGCGAGACTGGTAATGGCACCGTCAGAAGTGGAGGAACACTAGTATGATACAGATACGGAAGCCTTTCCTCAGGTATGGGTGAGGTAAAGTTTTGTTTAAAGCTCGCATGTATTGTAGATAAAAGCCAATCCCTCTAAGACCTTGTATTCGGCTGTAGAAGATACAATAACGTGCTGAACACTTTGCCGGACTAGAAAGATGTCCATCAACCTCTTTCTTCAGCTCAATTGAAGTATGCAAATCAGAAATGGGAAACATTTTGATCCAGATATTTAATAAGATTAATCTCATTTGTTAAAAGCCGGAGTAAGATTATAAAAAAATGGAAAAAGTTGCAAGAGCGCTTCTTTTTAGGTAAACTTCCACGATTGTATTTTAGTTCGACAATAATTAAATCAGTCTTAAACCCAGTGAGTTGGATGAACTTTCAACCGAGAAATTACTATAATGATGATCAACTTCCGAGCACAGTTCGCCACCTGATGCCTGGCGAAGGCTATGAGCCTTTCAATTGAAGAGATTCCGGATTGAAAGCTACAATTCAAAGTCCCAATGGCGTCCTTTGTAACTTGGAGGGTTGTAAAGACTTTTGATTAGCAACAAGAAATTTACATTTTAGGCTCCCCAGCAAATAATTTGGGAAATTTTTTGCTTCAATATCAACACCAGTAAACTCTTCGAAGGTAAGATGGATATTACTCATATGAAAACTTGGCAATATCACGAATAGGTGGACCTGGCAAGCCAAGTAGCCTAGAGTTAATAAGCGGTTCGATTTGGGAATCGCGAAGGATCTGCCGGCCTCTGGTCTGGTGGTGAGCGTCAACAAACGTCGACGGGCATGAAATCAAAAGCAATATTTATGCACTTCAACCGATCAAGCACGATTTTTCTCACCAGATAGCTATCTTGTAATCGTATTTTAAATCACCTGAGCGAATTGTGTGGTATGGCAATTCCATACCACAACTGCCATTAGTTGTGGTAGAAATATCTAACAATTGCTTTTATCGCACATGAAACTTCTCACCAAAGGGTTTCCGCGTAACGAAAATGAGCGAGTGGGTAACCTTTAAGGAACAGCAGACTCAGATGAGTGGGCCCTTGGGGCAAAGTATTTTTGAAATCCTCGTTAAAAATTGGAGCCTTCAACCAATCGCTTTGCTGGTTACTACAATAGACCACTTGTATGTTACATCAGTACAACCAATCTGGGAGACGATTTCAAAGTTTTCACGGTAGACCAACTAAATAATTGATGGGAAATCTGTTGACCAACAATTTTCCTTCAACAGGGGAAGAGGTGCAAATGATCCATAAGGAAAGAACTTGCTTTAATTGTGGTTATTGCAGCCCTGGCACCACAACTCTGGATGTCTTTGGTCAGGACTGGTTGGGGATTAGCAATTGCATTTGCGTCTCAGCTGACCTGATTCTCCGAGCTATGTAGGAGTTGTGAGCTGGCATTGGTTACAGCAAACTGGTCATCCCAGAGATGTCGTCGGCATTATGTTGGCCATTTAGAAATCCCAGAGCTTTTGTTTTTCTCGATCATATCATTCATTATAATGCTTAGATCGACACATTACCGTTTTACTCTAACGCCAGACAATTTCGTTGGAAAAGAAGATACATCTAGAAAAAAGAAGGCGTTAAGGAATCCTATGCCCCAAGACCTATGCCCGGTGTTATATATCCACTGTGTTAACCGAAATTAGGGCTTTATTCAGGAGACCTTATGAAATTGATTGAGATATTTATCGTTTTGCCAAAGCGCAATGCAATTTTACCTCCCAAAATAAAACAACAATCGATATCGTAAATACCACTATATTAGCATCGCCTGAAGAGCAATTTCTCATTTCCAAAGCGAAATGTATTTTACCATGAGGCAGTCTACAATACCTCGGTCAAGATTTCAAATATGGAACCTAAAGTGTTTGAGCCGACAAAGTACTCCACGCATCTAATTCACTGGCCTTATCCACGTCAGCTTCGGGTAAAAGCGGATAGAAATTGATTTAAGGATTATGACATACGTTAAATTGGATAAAAAACTCGCCTCCAATCCCTGTGGAGTCGATAGCTCAACAGGTATAGTGGCAGACCGGTATCCAGAAGGTGTGCGTTCTAATCCCGCTTGAGTCAACATTTTTCAGTTGACGTCGGCAGTGTAGGGTAATTGTGAAGTTAATATTGGCGTCGAGCAACTTTGGATGTGAAGATAGCGTTCCAAGTCAGTGCCAGTGCCACCTTTCCACTGTCCCGTTGGAAGTGTGCTCGAGAGTCTCTCTCTGAGTCGTGGCAAACCGTCTCATAGACAAATTAACACCCCAGTACTGAAGCATACGCAAGCAGGGAAGGTCCGGGTCAGGGGGCCGTTGCATTGTGTGCAAAGCCTAATTTGCGTTGTATACGTTTAGGAAGGCCAGCTTTCGTCCAGGTTTTGCCACAGTCATAAGTCTGCACACTATGGAATACAAGTGAAAATATTTGTACGGACCTGTCTCTTTATAGTATACAATAGTTATTTCCTATCAATTCAAACATATAAGAAGAGAATTCAATTCTGTACAATATTAAAAAAATAAATAAATTACAGTGTATATCTTTAATTAGCATGAAAGAAATTGTTACTGTAAACGGCCTTTCGCCGAAACGAATCGTCTGACCCGAAGCTACTTTTCACTCACTTATATATATATATATATATATATATATATATATATATATTAAAATCAAAATCTTAAATCCGGAGAACCGCGTTTAAGAAATCTCATACATATATATATATATATATATATATAAGCAAATACGAAAGACAAAAATTTGCTGTCACTACTTAGAGTTTCAGGCGCTCAGCCGATCATTAGGCAACTGACAGATAAGATTTAATAATTCACATATATACAGGTGACAAAAGTTTAAAGGAAGTGCTGGATTACATGTCGGCATTTGCTGAATAGTTCGGACCGTCTGTTCAAAATGTTTTTCCCTTGTCTCTTTAGGAGAAACAACTTTTCTTCGAGGCATAGGCGACATTTTCTTGATCCTGCCTTGCATGATAGAATTTGCTTGATGATATCCCACGCGATTGTGTACTTGCGTTTGTTATCTTTCAGGTTCCAAATGTGTTTTCAAAGCTCGGTTTCGTTTAAGTATTTTTTGTTGTTGAGAGATTTGCAGTGATTTCGGTACCTAGTTTTGAAGTCGGTACCTGTTACGCCTATGTATGTCTTCGTCTCGTTGTTGTCAGTGGTCGTTATTCTTGTCTTGTAGAAGACTCTGGTTTACAGGCAAATGCCTTTCACAGGACATTGTTCAGGGTTTCTGCAGTTACATAGTCGAGTGTTTTTTGTGCAAGATGGTTTCTCTTGATTGTCGTGTCGCTTCAGTATTGTATTGTTGTGCCTTTTAATAAATGTTTCCATGTTTTCGCTGCAGCTGTAACTAACACGGATAGTGTGTGTGTTGAATAGTTTGTGTAGTTTGTTGTTTGGCGGGAAGTGTTTGTCGATTAGTTGCAGGAAGTCGCGTGCGATGTTAGTTTTGACGTTTTTGCTGTACGTCAACTAATCGACAAACACTTCCCGCCAAACAACAAACTACACAAACTATTCAACACACACACTATCCGTGTTAGTTACAGCTGCAGCGAAAACATGGAAACATTTATTAAAAGGCACAACAATACAATACTGAAGCGACACGACAATCAAGAGAAACCATCTTGCACAAAAAACACTCGACTATGTAACTGCAGAAACCCTGAACAATGTCCTGTGAAAGGCATTTGCCTGTAAACCAGAGTCTTCTACAAGACAAGAATAACGACCACTGACAACAACGAGACGAAGACATACATAGGCGTAACAGGTACCGACTTCAAAACTAGGTACCGAAATCACTGCAAATCTCTCAACAACAAAAAATACTTAAACGAAACCGAGCTTTGAAAACACATTTGGAACCTGAAAGATAACAAACGCAAGTACACAATCGCGTGGGATATCATCAAGCAAATTCTATCATGCAAGGCAGGATCAAGAAAATGTCGCCTATGCCTCGAAGAAAAGTTGCTTATCCTAAAGAGACAAGAAAAAAACATTTTGAGCAGACGGTCCGAACTATTCAGCAAATGCCGACATGTAACCAAACACTTTCTTTAAACTTTTGTCAGCTGTATATATGTGAATAATTAAATCTTATCTGTCAGTTGCCTGATAATCGCCTGAGTGCGTGAAACTCAGAGTAGCGACAGCAAATTTTTGTCTTTCGTATTTACTTATTCACTCTACCAGTAACGGTATTGAGAGCTCTATAATTTAATTCCAATGCTGTAACCTTCGTGGTACTCATCATTGGTGTATATATATATATATATGTATGTATATATATATATATATATATATATATATATATATAAACTTCAATATTTAATAATTCGAAAAATGCACAACTGTCTAGTCCAGTCGGGCGACACAACAATATTGCGTGCTAAAAGTGATGTAAAAGGAGTGCAACGTAGGCAGTTGTGTATCAAATATAGCAAGCCAATAGAAAAAGGTTGTGCACTGCAAAAAGATATAAGCGAAAAGCTGACGTTTTGACGGAAGGCCCTTCGTTGGAGTGAACCGTAAAAGTAAAATCGAAACTAAGCAAGGTTTCTATGTGTAGCGTAATCATGTGACAAAAAATAGGCATTAACTGCAAATATCCATAACAAAAGAATTAACGAGATGTTACCAGGAAAGTCATTCGCTGTTTTGACAGTCGATGAGGAAACCGGCAGGAGAGGAATGTGGTAAAGGGCTCAGGGGAATTGCAGTATGTAGGAGGTGAAACAAAAAACAAAAGAATATGGGGAAAAGCCAATGTTTTATTCGCTCATGTTGGACAAAAATATTAAATTGCAATGAAGTAGCAACGTGTCGAAGGTGAAAACAAGAAAAACCAAACGAAAACAAACAAGCGAAAAAAGGTCACAAACTAAAGTTCTTGTCCGCCCATGTTAGACAAAAGTAATAGCTTGTCAGGGATTATATGAAAGAAAAAAGTTCGTTTAACCCGTGGGGATGAATGATTCCAAGTTTGAAGATGAGATGTTTTTCTTGTCTTTACAACTAGTTAATTATTTTGTTATGGATATTCGCAGTCGATTTGCTATATTTCTCTTCACATGATTACGCTACACATAAAAACCTCGCTTAGTTTTGATTTCACTTTTACGTTTCACTCTGATCAAGGGCCTTCGCTTGAAACGTCAGGTTTTCGTTTATATCTTTTTGGTAATCCACAACCCTTTGGCTTTTTCTTTTTAAATATACTGTGCCTAGCCTGGTTTCCAGAAGAGTTATGGTTTTTCATGGGTGCAGCAAAGTTGTGATCTTTTTCACAGCTCTGGTTGTCTCCAATCACGAAATATTAGTTATACGTTAATACCATAATTCCCTTGCACTCTGGCCCTCCTTTTTAAGCTTACTTGCAGTATCTTAAGTGCGTGCCTAAAATACCAAAATAAACTTTATAACAAATTAATTGCAACGTTTGCTGTGGTACTTCTTAGGAAAATAACAATTAATAATTAAAAAATTAGAATGAAAAGGAGATAAAAAAGACCAACATGATAAAAGAAACTCCACTATTCGTAGGGAACTGAACCTGCATCTTTGCTTTAGGGATGTAAGAAAATGATCACACGGGTACAGTCAATGTACAATAGCCCCGTGAAAATGTTTGCTTTTAATCATTGGAGGACCTTGCTTAAATAATCGAATCTTATCCTGTTGTCTTGCCGATGTTCTTTACAGTTGTATGACTTTTCAAAGCAGAGGTTGGTTATAGTCTGTTCTTCATCATTTAGTTTTTCGGAAAAGACTAAAAAATCTGCCTTCGTATTCAAACCACAGCTTGATCGTGAGCTAACTTTGAAGACTTTGGATATTATCAAACATAAAACAACGATCAGAAGATTAAATCAATTCTCAATGTCTTTACGTTAATCAGAACTTAACTGTTGCCAGGGAAACAAAAAAATTACCATAGTTTATTAGCTTAAAATTTATATAAGCATCGCACACAACTTATAAAACTAAGCAAGTTTAAATTTGTTTAAGAAAGCTTTGAGGCATACGGAAACTTATAAAAGGTAGCCTTTGAATCTTTTCATATAAAAAGCAATACATTCTCCTTCGATTATTTTTTGTTTACTTTGTCTAAGCAGTTAGGCTTTCGTATAATTACAGATAACGATACCACAGTAGTGAAGAATATGAGCTCTGAAAAAATTAACATCGGCTTTATATTCATCTGATGTTACGTTTTAGTGAAAAATTTAGGAATAGTCAGAGACAAATGCAGTTTACGTTTGAACAAACCAAACACTAATCAAAGATAAAATAGCAAATATCTAAATAGAATTAACAAATTACGTGAAAACATAAACTATTATTACAACTTTTTACTAAAGTATTGCTCAAATTAGCCAAGTGGAATATGAAACCTATAATTGAACTTAAAAATTAAGAAAGAAAAAATGGGCTGCATGTATTTTACACCAGTATGTAATTTCGTTGAAAACTGAAAATGAAAGTGAAAACTCAAATGAAATAGCCAAGATCAAAGACAATAAACGGATGTTTTGGATCAAAGTCTTCATTATTTCCAATAAGCCGCGCGAAAATTAATCAACTTACTTTTCCTGAAAAGACAAGATCGAAACTGCCATCGTTGGTTGATTTCACAACAGTACAACAAATGCTTTAAATTGGACAGACTCCTCCTCCTAATGGTCTTTTGCAAGGTTTACAAAAGGTTTCTTATAAATGTGTAGAAGTTAATTTCAAGCCCACAGAAAATATCTTCAGCTAACTACTCTGAAAATACTTCATATCTTTTTCGAAAACACTTTTTATCCCTGGGTAGATGAACGATCTTCAAGCTCGATACTCAGAAAATGATTTTTGAGCCCCAGACGGGGATCCTTCTGATGAACGATCTACCTTAATATATCCAAGCTCTCGTGTTTCTCAAAACCTTAACGCATCAATCATTATTAATATATAGTGGCTTCCGCTTAGGTCGCACATATATATCGAACTTGCACCTGAGCTCACCATCTGAGTCTTGGTAGCTCAATGGTTAGAGCGTCTTACCGATCATCAGAAGGTTGCGGGTTCGATACCCGTCTGGGGCTCAGAAATCATTTTCTGAGTATCGAGCTTGAAGATCGTTCATCTACCTTAATATATCCAAGCTCTCGTGTTTCTCAAAACTTTAACGCACTTTTTATCCCTCTCAACAATCCTTGAGCCACTGTCCTTTGTCTAAAGTTATCATTAAGTACCTATTACTTGAGTTGAATGTTGCATGCCAACAGCACGTGGGAGAGAAAGGTGATATCACAGACGATATATCGACGCTCGTCAAGCTCATATCTCAGAAAAATTTTTTCTGAGCCCAAATGGGGATCGACCTCGCCAAACTTCCGGTGAGCAGTTAGGAGCTCTTATGATTGAGCTGCCGAGACTCAGATGGCGAGCTCTAGTGATAACTGTGCTCAGTGATCAGGAGATTGTAGATTGTATTACGTGAGAAACACTCCAGTAAGTTAATGATACAACGTAACGAACAATCGTATACGACAATCTTATCTTGTAAATGGTCCCGAAACTTCACCTCATTCAGTATTATTATCAACATACCGAGGCTGTGGCATTGGCAGAACATTAGTCGAACTCGCGACTGATCTGGGCATCAGAGTCTCGATATCGTCAATGGTTAGACCATATAACCGGTCATCAGACGTTTGCGGGCTCGATCCGTTTCTGGGGCTAAGAAATAGTTTTTCTGGGATTCAAGCTTGATGAACCTCCACATATTGTAAACATCCCTTCCTTCGAGCGTGCTCCATGGTTGATGGATATACCTATACATTAAAAATATACGAACGCCTACTGAAAAGTTGTGTCCCTTCTAACGAGATTGGATATGTATTTCGACAGGACCTCTTCTTTCCTACGCCTGGTTTACTACCCTTGCGTTGCGAGGGCTTCTCCCTCCCGTACGGCATGGCTGGGAGGCACTAAAGGATTAAGAACTTTGGTAGTGTTGAATGCACGCTTAAAGCAGTGTTTCTAAAAGTTAATAAACTGTAGCACCCACACTGGGAAGCAAAACTATAAAAAAAATTTTGCAGTCGTTCCTTAAAATAGCTTTTTATATTACGGAATAATATCAGGTATGGCAAATTCGTTCAAAGATTCAAGCAATATATTAACTTCTTCATTACTTTTGGAATAAACGTGAGTAGACAATGACAAATTTTGTAAATTCTCTTTACTTTGTTAAGGTGTCGAAGGCTTTCTACTAGAATTTAGAACAGCAGTAATATGAAACATGAATGGTTTTATAAACCAATAAAACATTATGTCCTCTATCTACGAGTGATTGTCCAGGCGGAAATCGTAACTTTAATATAAATAACAATGCCCAGCAG
Source organism: Heliopora coerulea (assembly GCA_030142905.1). Taxonomy (NCBI): domain Eukaryota; kingdom Metazoa; phylum Cnidaria; class Anthozoa; order Scleralcyonacea; family Helioporidae; genus Heliopora; species Heliopora coerulea. Next base: position 436,155 of record JASJOG010000174.1, read on the forward strand.
ATTGTGTGAAGTATCGCCACGTGTAAACATTAACAATTGCTTAAACAAAGAAGGGTAGGAGAGTTTAAAACATATTTATTGACTAACATAAAAATAAATATGTTTTAAACTCTTCTAGCCTTCTTTGTTTAAGCAATTGTTAATGTTTACACATGGCGATACTTCGCACAATCTGCTGGGCATTGTTATTTATGTTATGTTCTCTATCTGTTGTGAAGCTTCTTGTCCTGTTTGTAATCGTAAACGTCGGTGAAAAACGAAAGATGGCGTTTGCTATCACCGGGAGAGGACTAAGAACAGCTTTTCTCCCCAAGTCTTGTTCAGACCGGGAAAACTTTTAATGCCCTCCCAACTTTCAATATGTGCCATTCCAAAACCGTCCATACTGATTTAGCTATCTAAGTTTCTTACCGAGAGCTCTATAATCCAATATAAATAAATAAATAAATAAATAAATAAATAAATAAATAAATAAGTAAATAACCAGATCAACATATAAATGAATAAATAATAAGAATAAACAAAATAAAAAATAAACAAAAAAAGACAATAGAATAAAACGTTTTCAGTCTTATCTTCTGGGATGGATCATTTGTTCGTTAGGTCATGTTAATTTGGTGGAAACTACCGTTTTAAGCTCAGGAGAGTAAACTTTTCGAGCGTATTGAGTAAATTTTTCTTTAAGTTTCCAACCGGCTGGGCCATTAGCCAATGGTCGAATTTCCATTGCAATAGGAAACTTTACAAGATGAAAATAATAGTATAAACATTGTACAAGCAACTAACCGATCAACCCTAAATACCATCTGTTAAGGTAAACACTGCCTTTCTTGCACGTTTTCATATAAAGGTAGATATTTGGTTTACAGATTAAGATATGATCATAAGCAAGGTAATATGCAGTATGTTCGACATACTGTGAATATCACACGTGCAGTGCATACACCAAACAGAAGCATATATGTAGCTTTCGATCACAACTGGAGACTAAGTAGCTCAATGGATAGAGCATATGAGGAGCGATCAGTCAGTCACAGCTTCCAAACCCGTCGGACCTCTAAAAGCTTTCTAGTCTAAGTTCAAACATACAATCTTAATTTAACTTTTAAACTTAAACTAAGCCGTTTTAACCATATTTCAGAGCCAGCCGACAATTTGAAGAAATATAAGATAAAACAGACTCTGAATATCAAATTCATCTTGAAAACTCGAGATTCGAGTAAAATCAAGACAACTAAGGTATTTGCGTGATATTCCGTCTTTATTTCAAAGACATCGTCAGACAGACAGATACATAAACATTGCCTCGGTCTATTTATACAGGTGTGGGTACTATTGACGTCATCGTTAAGAAAAGCGAGATCTATTTACAGCAAAAGACGCTAATTAATTATTTATTTGACAGAGTGAGAAGATATAAGACCGATAACTTTCTCACTCTGTCCAATAAATAACTAATTAGGGCCTTTTGCTGTAAATAGATCTAGCTCTTCTTAACGATGACGTCAACACCTGTACAAATAGACCTAGGTAATGTTTATGTATCAGTCTGTCTGACAATGTCTTTGAAATAAAGACGAAATATCACACTAATACCATAATTGCCTTGATTTTACTCAAATCTTGAGTTTTCAATATGACTTTGATAATCGGAGTCTGTTTTATCTTAAAATTAACCATATTTGTTCCACAATTTATCTCAATTAATAAGCCTGTCCATAATATTGCGTCCATACTCACTGATGAATAAAAATGATAATTATTCGACCCGGTTTTCCCACATTTTTGATCTTCAAAAGACTGCAATGTAATACTCAACGCAATACATGAACGTTAAAATACAGCTTTGACAGAGATGGCTTGATGAGCTAAATGGTTGGGCCAAGTGGTCAAAACGAATCTACATAGAAAAACAAAAGAATTAAAGTTAAATAAAAGATAAGTTGAATAACAAAACAATTATTAAACTCGGCTATCTCAAAATATCGCGATTTGTAAATGGCTGTGTGACCTCCTTACCATTGACAAACCACATATTTTGGTCAACCTCGCTCAAGATTTGTTAATGATCTCTTAGTCCAGAATAATTAAGTTGCTGATTGTGCAACATTAGCGTTGTTAGCTAGTCGTTACACTGGTGATAGTTTCACCAACTATATCTTCGTTTATTTGATATTTCTTCAGATCTTTATCTGGCAACAGAATCTCTAAGATTCCTCTTTCGCTGTTTGACAAAACTCCGAACCTGACAAGTTTGTAAGTAGACAAGAAATAAAAGTGTTTGATTAAAGAAAAACTCTGACCCCTACGTCGTGACTAAAAGGAACACCTTACAACAACTAACAGAGGATTCCCATGCATTTGTGAAAAAATCTCGTCAAAGTGCGAGAGACTGGAACGAGTATAAAGCAAGACATTAGTAAATCAATAGTAATCAATAGTAAACAACAATCCTAATAAAAAGGATCATAACTTAATTTATTGCTTAATAAATTAAGATTATTAATTAAAAAGTTTTAACGGAAATGAACAAATAAGAAAGGAACAAAAAAGAACAAAGGAAAGAAGGAAAGAAAGAAAGAAAGGAAGAAAAGTAGGAAGGAAAGAAGGAAGAAAGAAGAAAGAAAGGAAACAATGAAAGAAAGCATATAAAGAAATTATGTAAAACATTAAGAACAAAAGACGGATAGAATGTCTCCAACGTAATCACAATAAACTTTTTCATTTTTCTTTCCTTACTTATTCTAATTTAAATCTACTCATTCAATGTGTCCTATGTGCTCAACGAAAATTGTAAATTTAATTCTGGTGTTTTCTTAATGTAAAATGATGAACTCATACATCCGCCATTTTCAAATTATAAACAACGTCTCGGCGAAATTTTATGAAGTCATACATCTCAAAACTGAGACTCCTAGACCAATCACATAATCAAAATCAATTTTTAAGCATAGAACTTGTTTAAAACATTTAAAAAAAAACTTTAAAATTTCCCCATAATAAGCGAAAAAGAAATGAACTTAGGTTGGGACGCTAGACACCACAGTAGCAAAACTTTCCCGAAATAAAAACGCATTGTCCAACAAATTTTAAGAAAAAGCCATGTCATTTAGTTGTTACTTCTTAAATACACGGAAGGTCCTGATTGTAATTCTCCTCACCAAATAACGCCCTTACGCGGTAGCAAGAAAAAATTTTTTGAGCTATCGAGACACAGTTACAGTAGGTGTAACCAGGAACATCCGGATATCTAGGAGAGGAAGTTTTCTGAATCTAAACGTAGGAAATGATTTATAAGTTTGATAATGACTCTAAAATAGAATCGGAATATTTCCACGATTACTGTCTTTTCTCGTATTTACAAAAAATATCAAGTTCCAAGTTGTCCAATTTCGGTTAAGTTTTTCTAGTTTATTTTCTTAAATTGTTGGTGGCTATGGCTTCTTGTAGACGCATTGATTTTCCAAATAGCAGTTACGTTTTCAATCAGGTGAAATATCCTTTGTGGTAAACTAAAATCTTGCACATTGTAGCCTTGCTCGTAGTAGGGTTTAGATAAATGTAACTGAATCTTCATACTTTAAATAAAAATGTGCGAAGTTATAGTGCATCAAAGTAAGAAAAAAAATTTGTCGTGCTGGAAATCCGAAGGAGAATATCTTTCTCCACAGTGATATACATATAAACTACAAATTCTAATTAAAAGCTTGAAATTTACAGCCAGACTCACCGCGAAGTGCTCCAAAATATTTCAGCTACAAGATCGGAAATTTAAAGTCTATCATCGGCCCCGAAACTATGTATGAAATTTTGTTAAACCAGTTCGATGAGTGGCAGAAAATGTACCCATCAAATTTGTAACAATATATCGCTAAATTTGACTTGAAATGTCTCTTCAAAATATTGCCATATATTCCCCTTGGAGACCGCACGAAGCGCGGGGCTAAGGCCGAAAGCCCGAGAAGTCACAGGTACTAATCTAGACATGCTTGGGATTCATTTGCCGAGGTGAAGACTACGGAAACATAATCTCGCTTAGCGTTTTTATGTTTATATCTATCACCGGACTGGAGAACCAACTCAACCACGTCGGAAATTGAAGTCCTGGCAACTACATTGGTAATCAGAAATTTGTTCGTTGCTCTTTCATTTGAAAGTAGTTTTCAAGTAAACCGTTGTTAAGATGAAACGATTTTCAGAAAAAGAATATTAAAAACGGAAAAGCGAAATTTAGAAAAGGCTGAAATTTTGTCAAGAAGGGATACGACAACGGTGAAAAAAATTCGTAAGCAAGACAATAGAAGAACGAGAAGTTAGATTGACAATACGAAGGAAGCCTTGCAAGGAACGTTCGGACAAAATTAAAAGTAAAAAAATACGTCACTCTCTGAAAGAGCATAACATGGCGAAATTGTTTACAAAAGACTAATGAAAAACGAGAAGTTAGATTTCACGACATGAGACGTCGGGTGTCAGAATCTAAAACACCACTTGGTGCAACTAATATAACTGTTGTGAAACACAACTATAGTGAAGTCTTAGATAGGCCACTATAAACTAATGCTTTAGGTAAACTTCTTAAACTTGCTGCTGTTCGGAAGAAAAACTGGGTGAACTGTTGTGGTTGAAACTTTGACATTACTTACAAAGCTTACGTCCGAAATGGTTTAATAACGATCCGAAGGCACAGGTATGCACGTGGAAAACTTTAAATACAAAACTTTTTTTTGTCGTAAAATGCTACAGCGTTTCGTTTAGCTTTATTGTGGATCTGTTTGAACGTAATCTTACATGAGGACACATTTAGTCGTATTTTGTTGACCACCAAGTGGAATTACTCTATTGTATAAAGCATGAAAACTAAGAAAGAAAAAAATTATTACGTAACTATGGTAACAAACAATCAAAAGCCAAGTGGTTTACTGCGTTGATGAGTTTGTTTGCAAATTCAAATGTCCGAGGTTCAATTTATGCATATAGCTGTGCTTTTTTTTTCCCCCTCATAATTGCTATTTTTGTAATCTTTGTTTTAATCTTATTCCAAAATTATTTTCTCTTTGGTTTTCTTCACAACTTCATTAAAGCAAGAAGTTCAAATTCACATCTGTAGAGTAAGCTTTTGATGTTTTGGCAACGATAGGTGTTCATCGCACACTTTACCCGAGCTCTCTCGAGTAGGCAAACAAAGGATGAGGGTCAAAACGCCGGACACAAGATTTTAGGAAACTTTTCCTTTATAACTGTTAATTTTTAATGGTTTGCAAACAGCTTTAAACTAAAGCAACAACTAATAATTCTTTGAGTTTCCACTATATTACGGGCAATTTCTCGTTCAAATTTAAATTTTAGCCTCTTTAACAGTCTTTACAACCCATCAACTTCGTCTGTACTTTCAAGCCATAGGATGAAATTGAGGGCGAGGGGTGGTTTCCTATTCGTATTTCTAGCAGAACTCAGATCATGCCGGAAATTGTAAACTCGGTGTGAAATATTTTTAGATTTTAACATTCAGATAAGGGATAGAGAATCCACCACCGAAACTCGTTATTACAAAATATTGCTAGATATGAGGATTCACACTGGATGTGGAAAGTTTATTTCGTACATTTGTTAGGAAATTTTAACAAACATTACGATTGAAAACGGACGTACTATTTTCATTCGAAACTATCAGTAGCAATACTAAATAATAAGAAACGGCTACCGAAACTCGTCGTACGTCATTGAGTCGAGACTTGTAATTAATTAATCATTTACTTGAAGATGTTGCATGTGTAGTAACGAAACGTTAGTTAAATAAATATATTATAATTCTAAAATCATGAGTTCATCATGGGTCTATTTAAAATCCTCTGCTGGTCTTTGATATCCATAACAAGACTGCTTTTTCGGCCTGGTCATTTGATCGCAACCAGTGATAAAGATTACGATCCAGATCGGCGGTATAAAATCTTCCGTCTAAAGTCGTTACGAAGTACTGAATAAGATATGAATTCAGATCGCATGTGGAAGATCAACCTCCAAAACGTGCTAAGAAATCTTAGTAAATATTACGATTGAAAAGGAAAATGGAAGATCTACCACAGATTTGTTAAAAATATTTCAAAATCGTAGGATTCAGATAGAGCAACGTATCTAAGAGTGGTAAGATTTTTAGTAGAAAACCTACTTTCTTAACTAGTAACGATAATTTTTATCAGTGAGGTCTGTGGTCGATATCCTACCGCAAAACGTCGTTATGAAATGTTGTTAACTATATCGTCTGAAAGGATAGGTAGAACATGTATTTTCGAAACCTTTCACTAAATAAAGTTAATCATTAACATTACGTTGGAAGACATCGAGTTAACCTAAAAAATTAGGAAGAAATACTGCAAAATATCAGAATTCAAGTAGGAGACGAAAACTACCTTCCTACCGAACAGCGAAATATTGTCAATAGAACATGACGATACAAACTTGAAAAAAATCTACCACGGAAATTCACGATGAATATCTGATCAGTATGACAATTCTGAAGGCAGAAAAAAAATCTACTTCCGAAGCTCGTCCCAATGTATTTACTGAATGTGATGACAAAACTGCATGGTTAGTATAAAATGTATACATTTATAGCTCGGTTCGATTGCAGATGCGGATACCAGTTGGAGCCAGATAACGTCCTAATCGAATACGTTTTAAATTAGTGCTTAATGTAAGGGTTGATATCTGGATGAAAATGTACCTGAGAATCTCGTTACGACATGTTGTTAAATATCCGAATTGTTAGAGATTGAAAATATATATCAAAAACTCGACATGAAATACTGTTCATTGCTGTGTTTCGAATCACGATACTCCTCGCCAAAGGATTCAAACCACATGTAAAATCTGCCACCGAAACCAAACGTCTCAAACAGTGGGTATAAAATCAACCACTAAAACTTAGTACGAAATGTTACTCATCATTGCGATACAAGTAGGAGGTTAAGATTTATCTTCATCCGCTAAATAGTGTAGGACCAAAGTAATCAGCGATAGAATAAAATCTACGAATGAAACTTTTCGCGAAATATGCCTGAATATTCGGATTCAAATCGGAACTTCAAAACTCGGTGTAAGTGATTACAAATTGCTAGAAATAAGATTGCAAGCACTCCTCGCCCACCCTTCAATCATATGCCTTGAGAACAAGAAAGAAGAACATAGGTTGTAAACCTACTTAAAAGAACCGAAAGTTTAAATTGAACGGATAAATCGCCCTTATTCTATCTTGAGAATGACAAAAGTGCAGTGTTTGCATGCTATTTTTCATTTTAAAGAAATTAAAATTAATAATTACAACTGATCAATTTACCAAGAATCTTAAACCCAAAACCCCACGCACACACGTATATCCTGTCAACCTACTTGTGAGGGCCAGGGAAGGGCGTAAGATGTACAGTTTTTGAAGTAAAAATACTAATAAATACTTCTGTTGATGTGAATTTGATCTTTATTTCTATAGAGAAAAAAAATCTTAAAAAGTTTAGAACAAGCTTAGAACAAAAAATAATAAAAAAGGGAAAAAAACCAAAGTTATGAGAACAAGCCAGTGCCGCCGCTCGGGAATTTAGGATGCTAACATTATAGTGACTCGTCTACTCACACATTTTGCCTACAACTAAAATTCTTTTCCTATCAAACTGTTGGCCATCCTGTCTACCGTTTAAGCTTGTCTTTACAAAGTTCCTTGCTTTAAACCGAAACTTTCTTCAACAGCTTCTTTACATGGCATAAAAAATACGAATAAATTTATTCTCAAAATTAAAATAAATTATGTCGTAATCAAACCAAGTGTGAGTTGTTTTGTAAGTAGTATCGTCTCCCAATAACATTAATCGCATATAGGTCTTCGGGCAAAAAGTTTGTTTGAAAGTACAGCACATGTAAAAAGGTAATGCTTATACAAAAATGGATTTTGCGGCGGTTTTTCCCAAGCATACAGTACAGTTCCTGTGCATTTCGCGACTATTCAAATAAAGGTGTTTGGACGTTGGCTTCATGGATCGTCGGGACAGGCTGCACGTTGTTAGATATTATGGAACGTTGACAAAAAAATCTTAGTTTATGGTGATGTTAACAAAACTTAACTGTCGATAAAAGTTTAATTTGAAAAACAAACTTTGCAATTTGTTGTCTGAGCGAACGTTTTGCCTTTCTAACTCTACCAATTTCCATTCATTAAGACAAAACTTATTTTCTTGGCACTATGTACGTTATGCTATATTTCTTCCTTGTCAATTGATCATGGCTTTAACCAATTAGCGGTAATGCACTCTCATGCGCGTTGGATTTTGGAACCCACTAAAGGGCAATACGTCTTCGTGCGATCTGAATGGGTGCATATAGTTCTATACGTATAAATACAGCTGAAAAGGAACTTTCTAATGCAACGTCGGGGAGATTCATAAGACACGATTCGCACAAGTTACGTGCACTGAAGCCATCCCCATATTTTTAAAATACGGTAACGGATAAGCGAGTGGTAAACATGTCTGAAGGTAATCAAGAAGAGCGAGATTTTGAAGCACATGTAACGGAAACTGAATAACAAAGACTTAAGAAGACCTGGTAGACGACAATTGAATGTTCCCTGGGATATGATGGCTGGACGTTTGGAAGACGAAAAAGAGATTTCCGCAGATTTTTTGGCTAAGGATCCGGCGTAGACGTCCGTGAAACTGGGGCAGAACGTGACAGCGAGTGTGAAAGTGAAGATTATGACGGTCTTCTGGTACGGGAAAATAGCTTTAGTTCTGTTGAGGCGCCCTTTGAACAGATTCCTTCGATCTGTTTTTGGGTGATTATTTTTTTCCATCTTATGGTTAGTGCCACGATGACGTACGCTTGCACAAAATTTACGGATCTACAGTTTTCTACGGGTTGAGTAGTACTTTCGGTTTTCTTTGACTTAAAAATTTTGATGGGAATCAATGAACTGCGAAATCGAACTTGGTACTGGGACTCTAACCTCTTCCAGGGAAATTCTACGTTCAAAAAATAATTCCTTTAAAAAGTTTCGAGCTTTAAAGCAGGTATTTCCACATCTGGATCTTGGAAGAACGACGGAACAACTAGCAAACTGAGCAAATTTAGGCCTCTTATTTAGAGACTTGCGAATGGTTTGTTTAGTCTGTATGTATTCCTGGCAAAAAGATTTTAATTGACGAAGGAGTTGTTAGATTTAATAGCCGTTTATCTTTGAAGTTGTATGTACCGGAAAACCCTGGTAAATTTAGCATAAAACTTAAGATGCTTTGGAAATCAGAAACTCCGTTCGTTTGCCGCTTTCAGGCTTGCCTCGGCTATCGAGCTCGCAGCGATGACGACGTTTACTCTGATTTGAAAGTAGGAGACTCTTTATGAAGACCATGCAGTATTTCTTATCATCATTTCTATTTCGATGATTATTTTTCTTTCATTCATTTATTCATTTATTTTCATTCATTCACTTCATTTTATTTCATATTTCGACACGAGAAAAAAGCTGTACTTGAAGAGATTCACGTCGAAACACCTCTCATTTCTTCATACTATAAATTAATCAACGGTGTCGAAGTATACGATATCGTAGTAATGACTCTGCCGAAACTTATCGAAAGAGGGGTGGAAATACTTAGTTTGGGTCTTCGTGAATATTTCAACTGTGAGATGTTCTGGCCTGCATAACATATAGACGGAAAATTTAAACGGCTTAAACGGTTAGAAAAATGTTCTACAGTGCACCGTTTGGTCGTCGTATTGTGATCGACTTAGGTATAAGTGTGAAGGGCCACAAATTTATTAAGACAGGGTATGTTATGAGTGCAAAAGTTTATTACGAGTATCGTTGTAGAGCAGGCTTAATAAGAGACTGAACGCAGGATTGCCGGTGACGATAACAATCTTATTTAATCTTCTCAAGATTACTGTGTTACAATGAGACTTGAACAAAAACAACTTTCCCGTGAATAGCGCGCTGTTATTTATACTTATTTTATAACCCTCTAGAACCTTCCGTTAGTTACTATTTTAGGAAATATTACATGACTGTGCTATTTAAACAAGAATACAGCAAACTCTTAAAATAGAACTGATTGTATTGTACTACTCTAGAATGTTCATTATAACTGAATACTAGAATATTCTGGAAAATTCCGGCTCGGTCACGCAATCTACAAAGACAGTTTTCGTAACAAAGTTCTAGGAACAGTTGGAAATACCAACCAGTATGGACAATGAGGGGAAAATCTTTGTTGTCAAAGTGACTGTTATATGTCTGGTGCTTTGCATATGTCTTTTTTAATGAAACGAAATATATAATTCGGCCCATGACCTGGCTTTCATGGTTTTTCAGTTTATGTGAACGTTTGTTAAGATGGTATCTCAGCAGAACAATTTCTGAGCCTCAGACGGGGATGGTACCTGCTACCGAGTTACAGAGACTCAGAAGGTGATCTAAGGTGCAGATAATACTTCATCCTGATCAGATCTTGAGTTATGTGTACCACCCATATAATGTACAAGAAATATTAAACTTATAATTATACCCACTGTGTAAACGTTCAATGGTTATACGGCATGTTTATATGATCCCGGTAGAGCGGGATATCCCGAGTACCTCGGATATGTAGACAGATGCCGAGTACCTGTCTACAACGTCTTAATATTTTTAATTTGTGTTTATATGGAGAACTACTGTGCGGGTAACTGAGATCGTGGTAAAAGCAACCGGGATCCTTCCAAGGCGGAGTCAATTGTTCGAAGTGGTGAAAGGGGAACTGGAAGCTTCTAAATATGGTGAAAAATGTCAGTTTGTGTTTTAAGATATGACATAAGAAAACAATCTTCTTTGTAGCTGGAATAACATGGTGCAAAAAATAACATGGACCATTAGCACGAAAATCGCTTTCTGTTTAATCATTACTCCGTCTCCGTTTTCTACAGCGTCCCGCGGTTTTAGCTCTTTTTACACTGCATTTTTTGTAATGTATATAAACCTGGGATAAAATCCATCCGGGTTGAACGGAATGTCTCGGTATGCCGACACATAAACAGCCCCTAAGCCTGCCACTGGCTCCTACTGATCTCAGCTTGTACGTGAGTATGCAATGGAATTCATCCCAAATATTCGATCCACTAACCAAGAGGTTTGTTCTCGAGGTTATTTTTATACTTAAAATACAACACAGTCCTGACAAGATATTTCTTATATCATGATATCACTCTTATCTTGTGTATTAATAAGGGGGTCGACCTGTGTCAAAGGGCACGTGGTGACAAGTCCACTACTATGGAAAAAGTTGGGAACCAAAGGTACAGTATACAGTCCTGCATACAGTGAAGTATAAAGCAATACGTTATCAAATGACGTCCTACAGTATGCTGTACGTCCCATAATGAATCATACTAGTAGGTGTAGAATCCTCTTGAAAATGCTTTCCACCTTCTGAAATATTTCTTCACATTTTTTTACTACAGACCCTCCGTCGCTCATATGTGTTTAAAATTAGAAACCACTTAAAACCCATGCCACGAATATTTTCAGTTTGAGGTACATGGTATACTGTATCACCACCATGTATTTCTCAAAACATCCTATCCAAGGAAACATGAATTATTTACCAATGTAAAACATGTAATTTATTGACCCTTCATTTCTAATACAGTACAACATTAACTCACCATAAACTACAGTATAAAACTACTGACGCACGATGAAAAAATTTCATTTGTCCATGTGGCTGCATGCACATTAAAGAAAGGAAAACTTAATATGTACAAAACAAACCTGCAGTTTTATAGTTCTTTGCTTTTTGTTTTCAAGTACTGCATGTTGGAACATTTCATACGTTTACCAACAAACACAATGATGTTCCATTCAGAGACCTCGGCAAAGCCATTACTTCAACAAGACCTTGAAATAAAACAATATACTACAAATCAAATTAACCAATATATCACTACGTAAGTTCATGGCTTGCATGCTCGCTCACTCACTAGCTCGGTCACTTACACATTCAACCACCACCCTTAACTCAATGTTTGTTTCAAATGCAGTTGCCAATGCAAGGGAATGGTACTTTGCGCTTAAGAAAATGGGCGCCCGTAATAAGAGAATAAAGCCTTCAATTTCTTCCAAATTATGGAAGCCAATTGGCATCCCAAAGTTATTATCTGGTTTAGAACTCTGGCAGTTGAATAATCATCATCTAACTTAGTTAGAAAAGCTAAAAAATATCATGGTTCATATAACGCAAGGTCTATTACCAGGAAACTCTGGATCTGCTGATCGTGAACTGATGGGCCTAGTGAGTATTGAAGTTGAAAGAAACAAGCGCAAACTGTACTTTCTTGGAAGGATATAAAATATGAGCCCAGGAACACCATGTCGACGGGTTTTTCTCACAAGATTGATTCTATGAAAGTGAAATTTCTTGACGGATATCACGAGATTTATCCAAGATATTGCAAAAATTCTTCGGAAGTATGGTCTTATGGATTATTTAACGGAATTTATTTTGATGATTTGTTTTCCTAATAAAAGCCGGTGGAAAACGATTGTAAGATATGATTAATAGGAATAAAGGACTGTACGTTTATGCGAAGGTTCACCCAAAAAACGAAGCTTCTCACTAGTGGCTGCTAGCTAAAGATAATATAAGATATTTGAACGAAATAACTGATGTCTTGAGATTATTTTGAGGATCATATGAGATTAGGGAAAAACTCATTGATAATCCTAATGCATACATTGATTGCTGTGTTTTATGTACATGTAAATTTCTCAATCCAGTTAATCAATCTTTGCTATTTTGCACAGGACCTTATAAAAAAAAGGAAACAGTTATGGAATTGGACTAATGATACCCCATCAGTTCCACTGGCCGTTCACTGAGCCTCTTTAACGGAGTTAGATGTTTTGCTTAACATTTTAGGGAAAACGTCAGAGACACTATGTGAGAGTCCAGAACTACGGAAATAATTTTTGCAGGAATAAGCGTGTTATATTTCTTCATGTTTCACGAACACTACGCTCTCTGTTTAATTAATTAGCTTACTTTTATTTTTAAAATACTCTTCAGAAATTGGAGACAATAAAGAATTTAACTAACTCACTCACTCACTCATTCAACCCTCAACCGTCTTACTTCCCCAGAAATTCTCCAAGGAAGTGCTTCTTGCTAGTAAACTAGCCACCCAACTGCCGACCTCCTCCTTCACTTACCCTACAATAATATATAACAGCGGTCTCCAACCCCCGGGCCGCAGCCCGGTACCGGTCCGTGGGTCATTTGGTACCGGTCCGCACAGAAAGAATAAATAACTTACGTTATTTCCGTTTTATTTATTATTATTTTTATTTGCTAATAAAGTTGCATATGAGTACACAGTGGATTCACGTTTATTATTATATTTACAATATACCACAGTTTTTATGCCGTCGTATCATTTTATTTTGTTGTATTTATCCGCCATACCTTAAAGGTCGGTCCGTGAAAATATTGTCTAATATTAAACCGGTCCGTGGCGCAAAAAAAGTTGGGGACCGTTGATATATAACATGTCGCTTAGAATGTGTTGGTGGCAATGGAATATGTAAGCAAAGGATTAACTTACCACCAACAAATAAGAAAAAATAAATCCTCCAAAAGATATACGAAGAACACCTCGGAAGAGATCTCACATTTCCATACTTCATCTCATTACCCAGTTTCAAAGTGATCGGGAGCTTTCAGAGAAATATTTATCTTTAAAAGACCTTCTATGCAAAGAATTAACTGACCACCATGAACAAATCAAAAACTCCTCCTTCCAAAAAATTAATAATTACTTTAGCATTCATCTTTATCGGATGTAATGCAGGCAGCTGACGCTGTAGGGCGAAATTGCCTGTGTTATATCCAATAATGCTGTGTGCCGAAGAAATTATCTATTATAATTACTGATGCTCATCGAAACCCATTGTTTTCTCTGCATTATATCAGCGAATGCAGCGAGCAAAATTTTAAAAACTCGACTTCAATAATTTTGCTCACTGCATTCGCTGAAATAATGCCAAGTAAAAACAATAGGTTTTGATGAGGGTCAGAAATTATACATGAATAACACTTCTTAAAATATTTTAGTCAGTTTTCCAGCTTCCTCCATACTATCAAAATGCTTTCTGAGGAAAAGATGTTCCCAAAAGTCGAAAGAACCCATCCTTTTAAAAATGCTAGCCTTCTAAATTCTTGGTCATTGCTGCAGGAAGATCCACAGTAATCATTCTATCCATGAAGTGCAACCATCTGCGCAAACAACCTAAAAAGATGGAAGCCCACTACACTACACAACATCAAAAATAACATATAGTATTCAACGTGCCTCATATGTTTATAAGAAACAAACAACAACTATTACAGCTCATGCTCCAATGCATAGTACTTTGAACACTGACATAATATACCGTATTTTCTGTGTGATTAGCTGCATGTTGGATCACTTGCACTTGCCAAACTGGGTTCTTAAAGAACTTTAGTAAAGCAGATTACATGCAATGTAAGATTACTAGTAATTAAACCTCGTCACTCCGGTCTAAATGCCCTGAAATTTCCTCCCCAGAAAAACGCGTATTAAATGCCAAACCTGCAGCTAAAAAATTATTGCATGACATTCGCTTCTTTTCGCAGTTTGGTGGCTTTTAGCTGCTGTTTTTAAAGATAGCAAATGAGAACATACTTTTGAGAGAAATCCTTCAAAATCTCACTCCTTATCGTCACTTTGAGACAATGCTAAGTTAGGTCCAATTTGTCATTGTCTTAACCCAGAGACAAAAGCTATTCCATCAATGTCATCCAAAACGTAATATAACTAATTTCCATCTACTGTATAACAGATGAAAATCAAAATCAGTACCACTTGCCATAAACAGTCTTTGGACTAGTGTCAAAATGTGTCAACATGTATTTGCTACTGAGTTGTCATGCCACCTTCTCATCTCTTATTTACAAATAAATCAACGAAAGTAACTTATATAACGTAACACTGGTAAGATGATATGTGATTAATTCAATAGAATGCAAGAAAACAAAAGGCTTTGGACAAGTACTTTACAAATAACTACAGGACCACATTCCACGACTAGAATCACCAGAGGAGAAAAATTTTGAAATTGTTGTGGTCGCTTTAGTAAAGTCCTGTTGAATACTTGCCAGTCTAGTTCTATCTTAGCAAAATTATCCCATTATAAATGTACCCACAGCATCTTCAAACAAAACACCAGCTGATACGCTGCAGGTAATCGCCCAGAAAATATGGAACAAAATATTACTTTTTAAAGTGTATACGCACGAATTTTGATGTTTATTCTAAAGATGCATCTACACCGAACGGGAGCGACGCGAGCGACGTGAATCATATAGAAATATGTTCCATTTTTTCAACCCCTTCCTGCGCGACGAAATGAAGAATGACCAGTCGGAAAAGAGAAACTGAATTTAGCCTGTGCAAGAGCTGTCAACACAGATTATAGCCACAAAGACCAAATCACAAAACTGAAATATGGTCAATAAACTTATGGAATATGAACTAAGAAGCAAATCTCAAAAAACAGAATCTTACAAATTAAGTTCGGCAATATCCTATAAATGATAAAATTGTTCGTGTAAGGCCAATCTACGCACTTAATTACGGCATGCTCCTTGTTTTTCATTTCTTTAATTATGTCGTGTTTTGACGGCCGTTTCTGTTCTCTTTGACGTATCCGACAAAGAAAGAGAAGCGTTGCTACTTGATAAATCTTCATAATGGAGATCTTTGTTTAGGAGGACTTTATTTAAGATTTCACGCGTGGTCACAATAAGCGCAGTGTATTAAATTACCTGTCGCTCGCGTGTAGTGTTGATACAAAATTCGCTCGAGTCGCTCACCATTTTCGGGACGCTCGCTAGAGTCCGGTGTAAATTGGCCGCGTTTGTAGGATCTTAATAACATATAAATTGCTTTTAATGGATAAAAACTCCGATTAATATTTTAATCAAAATACAAAGAAAAACAGGATTCTGGAAAGCATGACCGGCAGTCTGGGAATCTGAGTCCTAATCACAGATATGACATCAAATCGGGAACGGATATATATCAGACGCCTATTAATTTACTGTGCTCTTATCGCGACTTATGCATGAAACTGTGAACTGCGAAGACGAAACAACTTCACGCTGCATTATTTTCGGGTGTTCACACACACCAGATCCAGCAAACGGTATATTACTTCATATAACTTTCGGGACCGATTCAAGGCTAGAAGCAAAAGTAAAATGCCACGAATGTGTAGACTCTGTGAAATGCAAACGTGCTAAGTGGGAGCCCACAAGCATCATCAGGCCTGTGCTAGAAGTATTTTAAATCAGACGATTTTGAGCAAATCTTGTTTGCAGGAGCAAAAATAGAAAAACCTCGTATATGCCTTGGTTCAAAAGGGATGATAAAGATTCACCAATTATCCATATACATACATATATCAAGTAGATACGAAGTTCAACATTCAGGAGGAGCGGCATAAGCAATCCGACGCAAAGGACGAAATCGTCAAACCCTTGTCAATAAATCAATACCTTATACGTGGCGACTCCATTAAGTAGTTGCTTACTCTGGGTTCAAAAATATCTAGACTAGACAAAAAGCGACAACGTCTTCGAACTAGCTGGAAGTTGAACAAAAAAGAAAAAAAAAACAAACCAAGCAATAGATCTCAGCAGAATTGCTGAAACTGTTCAGCTCGTAGAAGTTTCAAAATACCAACCTATAATCCCGTTTACACGGCAAAAAAATTTGAAAATTGCGATCACGATACAGGATTGTGTTTACACAGAAGTAAGATCCTGATCGTAGTCGGGATCATCATTCGAATCCCGATTATTATTTTTTTATTATTAACATATTTTTTCACAGGATAGCCATTTCAGTTATAAAAACTGCTATCAATATGGGTCCTGTATCAATATATAAATAATTAAAAATACAAAAATACATAGAGAAACAACAAATATAAATTCAAATTACTAAAACAAATTAAAAATAAGCAGATTCATAATCGTATATAGTCATTAAAAAGACTTGCTCCCTTATAAAAAAAGGCTCTTTTGGTCGACTCTAATTTAATTCTATCAATAACTAATTTATTCTTATTTCTAATGTCATAATCATGCATATCATGAGTTCTTAATTGAAAATAATTAGAAAAATAACTTGGGGCTTTTCCATCAAGACACTTTTTAACGAGCTTGACGATGTGCTTATTCTCTTCTAATCTTAAGAAGGTCCCAACCAAGCTTTGCCGTCATCTCTTCTGTGGACAAGTGGGCTACATTTAACACTATCCTACCACCACGTCTTTGTAAACATTCCAGTTCTTCCTCATTACCTTTACCACTGCCATGGAAAACAACACAACAATAATCCAGGGTAGGTAGAATCATGGATTTATACAATCGACTCGATGCTTCAACTGTTAATGACGATCGTATTCTTGAGAAAATCCCTAATATTTTAGAAACTTTCTTCTTAACATAATCAATATGCAAATTGAAGGTTAGAGTACTGTCCAAAACCGCGCCTAGATATTTAAAATTATCAGAGTGTTTTACAGATTCTCCTTCTAATATTATATCAGTCCCATCAATATCTTGACGATGCAGTCTGGTAGGTACCAAAAACCATGAACTCAGTCTTTTTTAAATTCAGAACTAGTTTGTTACCAGAAAGCCACTCGGACAGATTATTAAGTTCTATATTTAGCTTTACCTCCATTTCCAGCATCTGTACAGCGGGAAGAAATATAACCGTATCATCTGCATACATCATAACTTTAGAAAAGTTAATGCATAATGGTAGATCGTTGATATACAATGTAAACAAAACTGGCCCCAATATACTGCCTTGAGGCACACCATTTTCCACTACCAAGGGACTCGATAGCTCATTTCCCAATGCAACAACCTGAAACCTATCAGATTGATAACTTGTAAACCAGTTAATCGAATTTTCTACAAAGCCAAATCTTTTCAGTTTAGAAATAAGTTCTTTATGGGGCACAGTATCAAATGCCTTCTTTAGATCTATAAACAAGGCACCCGTTAACTTTCCAACATCCGCATTTCGTCTGATCTCGTCTGTGAAATAAATCACAGCATTCTCAGTTGAATGATGTTGTCTGAATCCTGATTGAACTGGACTTAGAAGATCAAACTTCTACAAATACTGTTGTAATTGGAAATGAACAACTTTTCCCATAATTTTTGATATAACTGGCAATATAGAAATTGGTCTATAATTATCCGATGGGAAGCCAGAGTGCCGCCACTCCTTATCGGGAACCAGAATGGCTCATTTTGAAGGCCTGGACACAGAGGCCTAGAGGAAAAAATGGAAAAACAAAGTGGCGGAAAGTGTTCAAGACTTGTGGCAAATATTACGTCTTCAAAAAAGTGACGACAGTATAGAAAGTTTTCTATACACATGGAAACTCCGTTTTCTTCTAGTGTTGATTTCGTTTTGGATTTTTGCGTCTTTCCATTCCACGATCAGAGATTCAACGTCCTCGTTCGACCAAAATTCAGGGCTAGATATGATTCATGTAATTTTTTTATCACATATATTGATAACGGGTATAAACAAACTTCCATAAATATGGAAATTCACGAAAGACTGCACATTATATCACGTCGATATACATGTCCAGCACTGGGACTGCAATTCCAATGCTGTTTACACGGCAATTTTCGACTGCAATAGCTTACCGACAGTGACCGTAATCCACCTCTTCAAAATGAATGAATTTATCGAGATCACAGTCCCGATATTTTTGCTCCGTGTAAACGTGGTATATTTCCCTAAATAGTAACCCATAAAATCCAAATTCTCTGAACTACTCTATGTTCGTCAAGTTTGTCTCAATTCCTTTTATCCACTGAAGGAAGACGAATTTTGCTATCCTGAAAATTGTGACAGTACCTCCAGAAAAGAAGTACTGGCTGAATTTATATTGAAGGTGGATAATCTGTCTGGACAAACTGTGGGAAGCACTTTTAGTTCGTCTGATAAGTTCATTGTGTATAAATACGCCCAAGTTGACAAACTATGCGTAAAGACGAACTACTTGCTTTGTTCGTCTTGATAGACCAACTAAACAATTGTTAATAATCCGACTGGGCGGATAATCCGCCTCTGTCGATAAATGCAAGAGCAGAAAAACTACATAACAGACATGGAAAAAATCAATCCCTTGTTACACAAGTTTTCACAAAAGCGAGACGAACTACGAACCGAAATATCCATGTGGCTCAGCTCGTCCCCTACTTATACAGGACGCATTAGAGGATTTCGAGTAACAAAACCGACTTTTCAGAATGAAATTATCAGAGAGAAATTGCACGATTACTCATTGGGTGATATAAAAGCTCCATGACACCATTACCTCAAATCTACCAATGGTTTTAATCTACAACATTATTTTTACAAAACTCGTCAGTCTCTTAAAGAAAGTTTCCCATTCAATCGTTTTTCGTAAGCCCTACAACGTGTGTTTTCTCCTTCCAAATCATCCTATCTTTTGCGAATCCGTTCTGTTTGCAATGTGTTTATCGTAGAAAGACAGCCCCGTTGATGTGCAGCTAGGTCCTTCTGTCAGCGAGTATTTGCCGTGCACTTTCTTCACCTCAAATACCTCGGTTAAGTCAAAATTACAACGAAATTACGTTAAACTTTGGACTGAGTCTTAACTAGAAGAAGACTTCGTCAGGAATAGCGAAAAACAAACGTTTCAACTCAGCTTTCGAATCTCGCGACAACAAGAATACAATGACGAAGTGCAATTGGAACTGGAAGCAAAATTTCTTCCCGATTTAACGTCATCAGCGTTATTAGTATTTAAAATTTTTTTCACAGCCATCCTTAAAAATGTCGATGTAAATGTAAAGATATCTCTGGAACCACAAGACCGTTCTATGTCTCTTGAATCTTTTTAGTGAGACCAATAGCAAAAAAACCCCGAATTTTTTCGCATATGCACTTCAAAATATTCATTGTCTTGTTTCTGTTTGTTTGTTATCTTTAAAATGAAGTTCTACATGTAATCTTTGTTTTCCTCGGTCTACATTCAGGACAATATGGTGCAGTCAGTGTTTCCATTTGCAAACCTTGCGTTAATTTCAGTGTGCTCACAACTAACCCTGGTACATTTTGCTCGTGTTCTTGATCAATCTACATTAATTGAAATAATGTACGTCCTGGAAAATCTCATTATGTTTGCCATTCTAAAGTTACGCAGTACACCACATGTTGCAGTAGCATTGGGGACGTACCACTTAATCCAGATTTTGGAACTAATTTTTGGTAGGCAAAAACCAGAAATATTCCTAAATGGCCTCCACTGATGTAATGTCGATCGCATTGAAAATAGGTCGTTGAGCCAACTTCAAAAGCGATAATTAAAGGTTGAAAACATCTAACATACCTACAGTTGACCGTATCTCCTTTCAAATACGCAGGCTTTAATAAATCAGTGGACAAGCAACTGTGAGCTTCCCAAGCATTTTCTATGTACACATCCAAGACAGTAATAATGCTCCCCGTAACCAGCAGTTTGGCACCTTTAACAAATAACATGAGTACATGGACATTATCAGCACTATTCGTTTTTTGTTTGGAACATTTAGTTACCATTGCAACTTCGACATTAAAACCCCAAAATACTTAACAAATCAACAATGCACAATAAGCTAAAACACCATTAAAATCAAGTCAATACAATACAATACAATACAGCCAATAAGCAACCTTTCATTTAAGCTTTTAATGAGAAAACTTAGCGATAAAAAGGGTGGAAGACGAGGTGCGCGTGCTTCACAATGGTTTTGAGTGGTTCAGACATTGGCATTGAGTTTAATGAGCATAGGTTCAGTGACAATTTTTATTTAAGATTCAAGATTCGTTGCAGTCTCCGCTGAATGATATGCTGTGGTGCGGGTGATCATTTGGAAACAAATGATGATGATGATAATTACTTAAACACGGGATCGCTTCATTATCACAATGATTTTCCAGTAAGCCGTGCACTAATATTGAATATAAATATATCAACTGTATACAAAACTACACTACATAAAGTTTTTCTTATATTTTAACAGAATTTGGCCAGTGGTTGTTCATTTTCATTATCAATGATTTAAGTATGTGCCACCGAACTGTACTGCACTTTTTGAAATTCGCACATGAAACAACTGTATGTGAAATTGTTTCAAAGGGTAACGTTAGCAAAGTAGAAACTACAGTACATCAGGTTACCTAGTAGTCGACTGAAAACAGATTTACTTAAATCCTTACTAGTGTAAAGAGCTTGGAATTTCTTTTGCTAGGAATCGTCCGCCTGTCGAGACCGTAGTTATTAATGGTAAGCTAGAAGTCGTACGTGCTAATCTGTTAGGTCTTACAATTAGCAATAATCTAACGTGGAATGTGCACGTTAACGAAATGATTCAGAAAGCAAGTAAGAGATTACAATACAGGTACATTATTTAGTTCAGTGAAGGCAGCCTGATGTGCCACCTCAGGATTTCGCTTTGTTTGACACATTTTATGTTAGTTCAATTTCATGTCAGTTCAGTATCCCTGTGGACTCGATATCTCAACAGGTAGAGCGGCGGACCGGTATCCCGAAGGTGCGAGTTCAAATCCCGCTCGAGTCAACATTTTTCAGTTGACTTCAGAGGTGTACGTTAATTGTGAAGTTTCGTTTTATAATACCCTGAGGATGATTCTGAAATAGAATTGAAACACTACACATCCATCCTCATGGATAGCGTTTAGTTGTCGCGAGAATATTTCGTGCACTTAAATTGGATAAAAACTCGCCTCCAATCCCTGTGGACTCGATAGCTCAACAGGTAGAGCGGCGGACCGGTATCCCGAAGGTGCGAGTTCAAATCCCGCTCGAGTCAACATTTTTCAGTTGACTTCAGCAGTTTAGGTTAATTGTGAAGTTTCGTTTCATAATACCCTGAGGACGGTTCTGAAATAGATTACAATACAGGTACATTATTTAGTCCAGTGAAGGCAGGCTGATGTACCACCTCAGGATTTCACTTTCTTTTACACATTTTATGTTAGTTCAGTTACCGATTACGTGGCGCTAGTTTTCTACAATATTCTCCCACAATACCTCCAAAACGAGTTGGTACAGTATGTCTAGAAAAAAGGGGTAGATCGATAATTTTACTAGGCATTGACTACCATACAGGCCTTAACCCGCTACGCATTAAACCGATGATGGACCACCATAAGCACCTATTACAGAAAATTATTTGAATCTATAAATCCGGTCCACGGTACAAGATTCACAATTTACAACAATGCATGAAGCGCCAAACAATCTTAAAAGAAAATGCACTTTTAAGTTCCCACGGATACATTCCAACAGGGCAATAAATTAATTCGTTCTTGCCAGGTGTCATTAGATTTATTCCGCTCAGTTGTATTTGTTCTATATATTATAGTCCACTTCATTTAGTTAGGTTCTTATAATGCCATTTGAATTAACCTATTACATAATACACTATCTAATACTAGAAGTTATATATTATATTAGCATTTTTATTAGCGCATTTGTGAATTCTACACTGTAACTACGCAATTCAGCCATTGCCTGAGATGTCGTTTTAACAAATCATTAATCATCAATCATATACATTTGTTCAGCTGCTCAGCATACTCCTCAGCCCTCAAGATTGACTGAATGACGGGCTGTTATTAAAAAACTGTCGGTGCAAATGACGGGCTGACTCTTTCATTTGGCGACATCATGAGATCAACATTTGCTAAAGTGCGTAACAAATGTAAAGGATTCGAATGAGGCTGGAGTAGTGAACGAGAAACCTGACCAAGATACACAGTCATCAGACGCTGAAGGTTCAACTTGATTAACAAATACTATACTATATGATATGTCGCTAAACTTGTGGCAACAGGGTTAACTACACAAATAAGTTGTTTAAGAAGGCCGTTGAAAAAAGATTTGTAGATTTATGTCATTATATTAATAACGTCTACTACAATTCTCTGATGAACTGTTAAAAATAAACTGGTGATTTACATGTCACAATTACGTAGTGGATTGTGAGGTGACCATTCAATCCACGTTCACAGCAATAAAAACTGCTCATATGGACTACTGCCAGGTGACAGCTGAATACATGTTTGGCTATATTACCTTTGTCCAGTTTTATAAAAAACAATTTTATTGCTTTCACCTGATTACTTAACAGTACAAAAGTGAGACTTTGGTGGACTCACAATTGTACTTGATTAAGGGTAATTCCATATAAAACTAGGACAAAAAAAAGAACTTTCACACCCACCCTCTCATATTTTCTCGAAATTTATACCATTTGCACATACTTTTGAGACTAGCAAAAGTGCAAAATTTCAGCCTATAACTCCAAACGGTTCCAATGATACGACGTTTTAAAATTTGGACTAAAATACCCTTATTTGCACCTATGTCGGCCATTTTGGATTTTCACGTTTTACAAATCATTCAATATCTCAGGTCCAGATTGACCAAAAAGGCTGAAAATTGGTACCTGAGTATTTTTGAGGGTGTTAAATCCAAAAAAGAAGAAGTAAACAAACTATTTCTAAAGTTAAATAGGTGATTTTTTAATTTAAAATTGACGCAGCTAATTAATTGGTCTGGTTGCCAAGGTGAACTTCTGATGGGATTGCCGAAGGTCCCCAACTCAGACAGTTTGCAAACTTTCTGAGGATAAACTACACATAATAGACTACTTGTGTGTAGAAAATCGTTTTGGCATCTCAAACACATCAAAAGTTATAGCTGTGTACATTTGGACATATTCTTGCACTATAATGAGTACCAATTCTGTGCTTGATAGCTGTACACACTCTTTTTAATGGTTAGAACAGCAGTATAAGTTGCTATATTTAACATTTGTACAGTTTTTAACTTTAAAGAAACTTTGAAGAACCATCTCAACCTATCTGTTGATAAGTTTCCCAAGAAAATGAAAATCATGAGAATATTAACTTGAATTAAGTCTTAAGCTAAAAAAACTTTTTATGTGCAGGAATGCCTTAGATTTATTTTATGCTCGTAAATTCTCTTATCAGAATGAGATTTGAAATATATTGTGAAGCACAGAACTGTCTTTGTCTCTGGTTGGGAAAAGTCTGTGAAGTATCTAGTTGAAGGAAGTTAATTTGTACCATTTTAGACCTTAAAAAGTATGGAAATATTCTCACTAAAAGACTATTTTTAGAATTGAGTTTGAAGAAAGTTGCAATGGATTGTCTTCTTTGTGTGAGAAAATTCTCATCTTAAACATTCATTTAGAATGTCAAGTTCAAGCAGTTTCTAATACATTGTCTTCTTTTTAAGAGAAAACGTATTTGAAGTCTATTCAGGATGTAACTTTGAAGAAGACCTCATAATGTCTTGTCTTCAGTATATTTGATTTAGTTCTTATGAAATGCAGTGCTGGTTAAAACATGACTTTCATGGTAGGAGAATAAACTTTTCAAAATATAGTGTTTTGTCTATTTAGATACAAGAAAAATAGAACAGAAAATATTTAACTTATCAAGTGAATGCAGCACCTAAGAATGGAGACACAGTGTACTGTTGGTATGATATCAAAAATCAAATGTCATTTGACCACATATTCAGAAACTGTTGGTATAGAAGCAGTGCTGGCACTTGACCCTGAGACCAGCTTTGCATTTATATTCAGAATTGTAAGGCCTGTTCTCCACATTAGGATTTCTCTGGTTTTTTGGTTTTTAAGCAGGTAATTGGAACCACACTGGTGTTACAGTTGTGTAGTTGTGATTGTTCTAACGATTGGGAGTTGAAACTGTTGAGGATGCAACGCACTTTTAGCCGCGGGCTATAGTGAGCGTGACATGGCTACACTAGTGGTATGCCATGTGGAGTTGAGTGAATGAGTATGAGTCTTTAGTTTCAGAGTAAATCGTGGAGTATACATTAGTGTTGTGAAGGTGTATTAGTTATTAGCACGAGTGCGATACGGGAATTCAAAAGCGACCACCCGGCCTTAGGGTTTTACCGACAGTTAGATGGCTACGCAGTTGGCCATGCAGTGTAGAGTTTAATAAAGAAGTATGTATGAATACAGAGAGAAAGACTAAAAGATGCGTAACATTGTCTTGTACATAAATACCGTATCGCACTCGTGCTAATAACTAATACACCTTCACAACACTAATGTATACTCCACGATTCACTCTGAAACTAAAGACTCATACTCATTCACTCAACTCCACATGGCATACCACTAGTGTAGCCATGTCACGCTCACTATAGCCCGCAGCTAAAAAGCGCGTTCCATCCTCAACAGTTTCAACTCCCAATCGTTAGAACAATCACAACTACACAACTGTAACACCAGTGTGGTTCCAATTACCTGCTTAAAAACCAAAAAATCTGAGAGGATGGGTGTCATGGCTGTCCCACTTTTATATGGAATTACCCAAGTCCAAATTGTTTGTCTAATTTTATTCAGAAATATTTTCAGGCCTATTTTCACAGTTTCATAGTTTACCTGTTTTACCAACAAGTTGAATATTTAGCAAACATTAAATTTTGGAATTTGTATATTTGCCTTCATATATAAGATAACCTGAATTTTAACTTATTTCTTTGCTTGATAATGATCTCAAGATGACTTCAAAATGTCAAATTTTATTGCTAAGTTTTCTTATTAAAAGTTTTAATACAATTTAGGTTATTAAAATCTCAAAACCTCTGCGCATTACAGATTCTACCTAACAATTCTTTTATTCAAATTCATAGAAATGACAGCAGAAACCTTCGAGCAAAATTATACATTGGCTAAATCAATGTTAGGATCCGTCCATAGCCTGTTGCAAAGAATCCAACATACAGATACTTATGCCTCTCCATCCAAGTGGGAAACAATTTTGCAACTCTTTGAACCTGGCCCGGCATTTGATTTATTAACACAGACATGCCATTTCAAAAATGGTCAATTAAATAACGCTGCATATAATTATTAAACTAAACATCAATCATCTGCACTGTCTTATTCAATATTAATTTCAAAGTGATGGAAAACTGAAGTGTGATGACATAGAAAAAACCTTCCTTATAAGACCCAACTGAAAACTGTTGTGAAAAATGCAATTACCTTAACATTCAGTGCATCACCTTATGAACCATATCTCATGCTCTATTGAATAACCAATGACAGCTGTTCCTAGGTATATACCCAAAGCTTTGCTAGATACCACATTAGCATGACCATGTTTATTACTGGTATATGAATAAAATATACCAAATGAACATAAAGCATCTGAACTGGTTTTAACTCTTTGTACACTGTTAAAAAAAGACTCTCCTAATCAAAGTTTTTCTTCAGAAGTAATATCAAAATGGGGTGCTCTGTAGGCAGTTCTGGACAATGAAGAAAAATTTTAAAGGTTACTATTCAGAAAAACAAGGAAGCAACATAACTGCTGGTTTGTCTTGTTTCTTTGATGATTACAATCTTTAAACTTTTTAGACATTTTCTTCATTATAATTCTTATCATTTACTGATAATGAATACACAATCTGAATGTTTTGTTTACCATATTTTCCTATACACTACTTCCAAACCAATTAATAAAACGATAATATACTTACAGTATTATATCAGAACCAAGAAATTACAACAAACACACATTAAATCAAGCCAGTCTTTTAATGTTCTACATTGTTGTACTTCACTCACCAAAATCTTCACATACAATTACTAACTTAAAGCCAAATTACTAGTTATAAAATCTAACTTTGGCCCGTTGAAAAACAAAAAAAAAACCCAACACTGTACAAGTACATGTGTCTGCCCATCCAGGAGTGTAACTTACTGCCCCATAAATCTAGACAATTGATCTACCAACACAAGCATACCACTGCCAGGATTATCAACCACCTAATGTTCCATCAGACACATTATACTAAATACCATGCATTGCTATTTATAATTCAGTATTGGTAGAAATCTCAATGCCATGGAAAATTTAAGTCTGAATGAATAGCAGAAGCCATTTGCAGTACCAGGACAACAACCAGAAAATCAAATGTGTGACTCCTGAAAGTGTTGTTTCACTCTTCAAAAAGGGATTATTACTATGCATTTGCCATCAGAATTTTTCTTCATTACTCCTACAATTTACTCCTAATGAATACTGTACACTAGTGAATACTGAATTCAGAATATTTTCTGTTGCATCATTTCCTAACCAATCACACAATCACAATACAGAACACTAATCCCATCATATTCAAAAAATTAATACAGACACACTGTGTTTCAATTTAGTCATTTCAATTGAAAGTTTTATCTTTTCTGTACCTCCAAGCCTTTCCTTGACAATTCTGCTACTGTACTAGTGATATTATAATTACCTATAAACAACAACTTTATCAAATGTAAAACCTGCCACAGCCAAGTAATTTAGACAATTTCATAGTTTCAAATTTGCTGACAGCACCACATGATATCCAACAAACATACATTTCCTAACTCATTTGTGTGATAAAAACTTAACATTGCGTCATTTACTCTATATATAAGACTGAATATCTCAAATTCTAATAATTCCCAAGAACTAAATCCCTCTGAAAATGTTGTCTGTCAACGCCAAAAGTAAAATTGCCGAGTATAAGATTACGAATCACAGTAATCTGTACCACAAATTACTAATCCTTTACTTCCACTACTTATCAAAATAATTTCATTTCATTCAACAGTAACATCTCTCAATACTTCTAAAAGCCGAAACACTTTCATTTGTAAAGTGACAGCAATAATACTCTGATTTACATAATAATGAGAAAAAAATCAACAAACTGTAAGCGTCTTACTTATTTATATCGGTGAACAACTCTCTATTACCACTCTGGCTGGATAAAAGCTTCATGAAATCCTTCACAAATCTCTTCAACCATTTCATTTCTCCATGAATTGACGCACTTGATAGGCAGATGATGTTTTAACGACACCTGATTCAGGAATAACTGATACACTGATTAAATAATCAATTATTCATTCTGTTACTCAATAATCGGTTTTCCTTCTCAACCTCGTTTGTCAATCAACAGTCGGCCACTGAACGCGACTTTATTCCGACAAGCTTGACCCGGATATATCCGGAAAGAGTCGGAAGGCGAAGATTGTCATATTATCCGCCAGTCCAAAAAGGCGGTAAATTTGAATCGCAGCCTCCAACAAGTCCATAAAATATTTAGAGTTTTCGTATATATAATTAAAATATTTAGAGTTAACCTTACATATTCCCAAAAAGTCAGAGACGAATTAATGAGACAGCATGAAGAACGTATTCCCATCTTTGTATAGCATGGATAAGTTTTCTCTTTTTTATTCGTTTATTATTTTTTTTAAATCGTGGTATTAATTTCTAGGAAAAAATACAGTAGACACATTTCATCTCATGAGTTTGCTAGATTGGGAAATGGATACCCTGTTTAAGTCCCGATGACGGGCGAAGAGTTGATTTCAAACCCAGCTTTTGCAAATTTTCTGTTAATATTCTAGAGCGGATCTCTTAGCCGATACTTCCTGTAAGCTTTCACTTGAACTTGAAAAATATGTAAACAGAGGGTGAGCTTGTAGCTGACATTAAAAAGATGGCGTGGTAGCCTTCACATCAACGGGGTCAAACGAACATGTCCAGTATTTGCAATCTCCTCACCATCGAAAGAAGCCAGGAAACCTTACAGTAAAAATAGACTTCAAAAGAGCCGATGCTTCTTTGTATACATGTCTCAACCGCTCAGAAAGAAAATGAGAAAAGTTCAACAATCATGTATTTCACCGTTTTACTATGTAAAAGAAGTATAAGAGAATATTCTACAAACTTTAAAGTTGGTAAGATGAGTTTTGTGAACCTTCAATTAACACTTCAATATTCGTTTGAGCTTAAGAAAACTGGACTTAAAGACGATGAACCTTATGGAGTAGCTAGCTTTACAGCCTCGTAAGCCTACAGAAGTTAACGTCGAGTACGTCACAGGTTTATCCAACTCGATCGAGTCAGGAGCGGATACAAGATTTTAGGAATGGGGTGTGAAAACGACCGCCGAAGGCACGAGAAAATTTCTAGTGGGGTCCGAGGGCAAGCTCCACCAGGAAATTATGAATTCCTAGGTATCTGAAAAGCTATTTCTAGCATTGTTGGGGTAGTTTTAAGCGATATTTTAAGATGACACCTACTCATAAATAGCTCAATTATATTCGGAAAATGAACCAAAATTCAATATCTTTATAGTATATCTCTAAGCCGAATGTTTTGGCCACAGAAAATGATCATCAATGCATCACGACAATCACCTTTATACTTTTCACCATTCTCGTTTATCTCCCTATGCCTGCCGAAGAGCATTCCGAGTTGCGATTGCAAAAAAACGTGTTTTAATATCTGAGGTTAGAAAACTAATTCCATAATCATTACAGAAAATTGTCTACGTCTAGAGTACGTAAACTGGGACGCACGCCCGTTACGCTCTCGCCTAGATCCGCGCGTGCGAGTACGTCACACTTCTCCGGAAACCATTCAGGAGCTTTACCGAACATATAGAATAGTCAGCAGACGGTTAGCAAGCTGAACAACGCTAACAGTCTAACCTCACCAAATGTCTCTATACCCTAATCACACTTTAGCAATAAATTGGTGAAAATGATCAACGAATTTCTGCGTACTAGCGTTGCATTACATTCTTAAACCAGATAGCCGTTGAGCCCCGGCAGCATCTCGTTGGGACTAGCCTGTGGTGCAGACGTTTGTTGCAGGCTAGCCACGATTTGAAGTTCAAATTTCTGGGCTATTTGGAACCGTGTGGTAGTATGACCTGTTTTATTATGTCGGAGATGTTAACCCGGAGGTCCTGGAATAAGGTGCTGTGCATTCCTTTTGAAACCACATATTGAATAAAACGAATAAACATGATTAAAGCAGTCTTACCATACGTCAAAAGTAACTCAAATGTTGTAACAGTACTGTTCTGGTGTATTGATCAGTTGCTTTTTTTCTCAACAAAACTCTCAAGGCACGCTTATTAAACGCCACTGCCTCCTCGAAGAACACATTGCTGCTTTATTTGTAGATTAATTGAACTTTTTAAATATCGCTTTTCCTCCCGTCCTCTCTTTAATACCAATCATAAAGATGTCAAGACTAACCAAGGGGTAGCACTGTAAATAATTATTAAATTTTTAGAAACACGTTTAACGTAATAGAATTGATGTTCAAACTGAACGTCATATTGCGGCGTTAAAGAGTGTTTACACCTTGGACAACATGCATCGTGGTTGTCGTGCTGCTTCATAGATTAAATACAACGATCTCCGTAATATCAAATCCATTCTATATATATATATATATATATATTTATGAGTATAATGCTGAATGTAATATAAAAAGTTGCGCAGGTATAAGTAAAAATTTTTATTAAATGAATGAACCAAACGTTTTTGACTATACAGTCATCTTCAGGGTTAAAAGAAACATATATAAAATAACGTCCAGAGGGTTGTGCAACTTATACTATTAAGTTATTCCCAACGGGAAAAGTTTAAAATGAAATCATTTTAAAGTAGATGAACGATCTTCAAGCTCGATACTCAGAAAATGATTTCTGAGCCCCAGACGGGGATCGAACCCGCAACCTTCTGCTGACCGGTAAGACGCTCTAACCATTGAACTACCGAGACGGGGATCGAACCCGGGTTCGATCCTCGTCTGGGGCTCAGAAATCATTTTCTGAGTATCGAGCTTTAAGATCGTTCATCTACCTTAATATATCCAAGCTTTCGTGTTTCTCAAACATTAACTCGCAGAAATCAGTTTACTTGCCCCCTCGGCCACCGCGCAAAGTGCAGTGCAAGGGTACTAATCTCGACGTGCGTGGAGTCCTGTTACACGCGTGGTGACTATGGAGAAAAATTTTTGTTTTGTGTATGTATGTTTATCCCCTCGCCCACCGCTCGAAGCGCGGTGCGAGGGTACTAATCTTGACGTGCGTGGAGTCCTCTTACACGCGTGGTGATTACCCCCTCACCCACCGCGCAAAGCGCGGTGCAAGGATACTAATCTTGACGTGCGAGGAAACCTGTTACACGCGTGGTTATCAGGGAGAAAAATTTTCGCTTTGTGTATGTATCTTTCTTTATACATATATATATATATCCATGGTGTCTTGTCACTCAAAAATGCCGTGTGCCAGCTCGGAGACTGGTATGTTGTTGAACAAACTGTACTTATCCCATCGCCCACCGCGCGAAGCGCGGTGCGAGGGCCGAAGACCCGAGCGGGCAAGGGTACTAATCTTGACGTGCGTGGAGTCCTGTTACACGCGTGGTGATTACTAGGGAGAAAAATTTTCGCTTTGTGTATGTATCTTTATATATATATATATATATATATATATATATATATATATATCCATGGGTTCCGGTCACTCAAAAATTCCGTGTCCAAGCTCGGGGACTGGTATGTTGTTGAACAAACCGTACTTAGGTACCATATTGAAGCAAATCGATTTGGTCTCGTTCTTTTTTCCTTTGTATGGATCTCTCGCAAGTTGTTTACATTATTTGAACACTGAAACCAGTAAATGATTTAAGACCGGCAAACGAAATGGCTTTCTTGGTGCCTGCAGCTGGTTTCGTTACCTCAGTAACTGGACAATTTATGACTTGACAGAGCAGTTCTCAAAGTTAGCTTCTTGGAATATGCCATTGTCAACTGTTCACTTTTTGCAGCAACTCTTTGACTTGGTTCTTTGTGATTTATATGAACAAAAGACGTAAGGGAACTCGCTTGCTGTCAGGACATTTGCTAAGCGACTAACTGTATTAAAACGGCATTCTTCGCTGAAGTTGAATAGATGTCGATTAGTATAAATCTTGGGACTTTTCACGTTCTGGCAACCACTTACCTGAGCTGCATAATCACAGGTAAGTCTGAACCGAGTAGCTTTGAAGTACAAGTTCTGCGAACGGAATTGTTTTAAGCAGCTTTCAAAAGTAGCTTCCCGACTTCATTCTTCCTTAAGGGCGACTTCTTGTATGAAATATTAGCGCCTGGATTTTGCTGGTGTTTGTTGGTAAAGTAGAATGAAGATTCTGGTTCATTTATCTCTGTACGACGATTATTTTTGAACATTTTGCAGTATTTAACAGGACAGCGTTCGTGGTCAATTGTTTGAGGAGTGGGATAGAACACTCGTTATCCAGAAGAGTTGTCCAGGCCATGACAGTCTTTGGATGCTTTCTCCGCTTTCCACACAAAGATTTCATTGCCTCAATCAGGATTTTTTTCGCTATGAAATGTCACCCCATCGAGGACGTTAGGATGTATTTATGTCTCGAAACAAAAATGCAAGGTAAACAGCTACCAGGTAACTCGCTGCCAAGCTACTTGTTTTAGGTCATCAAATTACCTTTCGGCAAAACAGTCGTCCGCTTCAGTCTTTCTCACTTCAAGAGTGATTTGTGCATGATGACCTTTAGCATATTCGATCGGTAATACTTTCATCAGAATTTTAAAACCTCTCAGGAAAGTTTAAAGTGCGTCTGTGTGTAAATTTACCGTTGAACCCTTTGTGTTGAGGTGCCACTGAATGCTTAGTTGAAAATACGCAAGAGTTGCAGGTTTATACGTCATTTTTCTTTTTTATTGATGTTTTGCCTTGGAAAAAGTACGTCTTTTACTTCCCTCTTCTTGTTCTTCTTTAGACAAAACTTGCACAAGGTTTGATTGTCGTAGTTTGTTTTATGTTTTGTATTTTCCTATTTTTGGTCAGCTATAAAACTGCAGGACTCGTTCATGTTTTCTTTGTTTACTTCGTCGATTTCGTAATTCCTTTCATCTTCGTCACCAAAAGTCTTGTACTTCCGGATGAATACTTAGCATAAATCCTTATCATAGCAGATCTTAAAGACATTTGTAACCAGCTTTAAGGTAACGTATAATTTATCAATTTTTTTAAGTCAAAAAAATGTCAGAAAAATATTCAATCACGAGTTGTCCATAATGTCGGTATCCGTTTGATAACCTATGAGAATGCTCCACTTTTAAGACGGAAAGTCTGGTCACCTAATTAAACAATCTTTCTTTAAGGGAAAATGAGTGAGAAGTCTAATTGGAAAACTACACGAATTACCATAAACCCGCAAATAATTCAGGGTATTGATCCTATCATTCGTTGTTTAATAATATAATTGTAAGGATGGACATCTTACCATTTGTTAAGCCGTTGAACGTTATTCTCGCCGAACTTTTTGTTTTAATAAAGCAGAATTGAAATTTTAAACGTAAATATGACTATAAGTAGTTTAAATATAAAGTAATTTCCAGTTTGGATTGTTGTTTATTTGCGGCCAAATTCTGTGTGGATTTTTATTTTAATTTTTTTCTTTATTTTTATTGCATACCCTCTTCCAGTTATAGTAAGGGTGATTTGTCTTTTCGACAATTTTGCAAAATTATCAATGTTACTTGGATTCTCAAGAGATATATATTAAAGGTGGGCAAGGGGTTGTTGCGTGCACGTATTTCTAGTCTAGGAAGTAAAAATACTTTTAGGCAAGGGCCCAGTTATCTGGGTCTACTACTCTTTAACGATAATCCACTTGCTCATTTTCGTTAGGCACAATCCATTTGATGCGAAATTCCATGTGGGATCTATACAAGGGTAAAAAGAACGAGACCAAATCAATTTGCTTCGATAGGGTACCCAAGTACAGTTTGTTCAACAACATACCAGTCTCCTAGCTTGCACACGGCATTTTTGAGTGACCGGAATCCATGGATATATACCTATATATATGTATATAAACATACATACACAAAGCGAAAATTTTTCTCCCTAGTCACCACGTGTTACAGGACTCCGCGCAGGACTCTATGACCAATGTGGAAGACAACTTAAAAATCCTCACGGTCGAACGACAGAATAATTTATGGTTAATCTCTATTTGGGCAACACTTTTCTTTCAACAGGGCAATAGGTGTAAAGAGTCCATAAGGAAAAATCATGCTTTAATTCTAGTAACTGCAACCGTGGCACTATACCGTGTATGTCTTCAGTCGAGACTGGTCCGGCGTTAGCAGTTGGATTTACGTCTTCGCTGACCTGATTGTCCAAGCTATGCAGAAGTTGTGAGCTTGCAAAGGTTACAGCACATTGGTCGTCCAAGAGATGTCGTTCTTATGGATACCATTATTTTGGCCATTTAGAAGCCCAAGAATTTTTTCCGATTTTCTTACTCATTACGACCTTCAAATGCCCACATTATTTTACTCGAGCACCAGACAATTTCACTGGTCAAGAAGAGACATCTCGAAAAAGGAAGGGGTTAAAGAATCCCCTGCTACAAGACCTGTGCGCACTGTTATATCTCCACTGTGTCAATCGAAAGTAGAGCTTATTCTGGAGGCGTTAGGAATTCGATTGAGATATTTATGGTCTTGAAAAACCGGAATCAGATTTTACATTCGAAAACGTAACAACAATCAGTGCTGGTAAAAACGCATGATGGAAATGGTAACATGGACAACACGGTGTCGGAGTCCCGGAGTATGGAAAACACGGAGTTCGGAAAAAGCAGAGTATGTAAAAATACGGAGTCTGAAGTATATTGTCAGCCATGTATATGTATATGGTCAGCCTGGAATATGGAAAACACGGAGTGTGATGTATATTGTTGACGGCCATTTTCAATATTTGAATATATATATATAGAGCTTAACATACCAGCGTAAATAAACGAATGAATTTATGGTTATTTATCTTAAATATCAATAATTTTTGAATAAAATCAACTTATCTTGTGTAAGTGATGTCATTTCTCATGTCGTGTTATTGTTGAGCACATTTAAAGTGATTTACGGCGACTTTCTTTGGCCGTTGTTTGACACGCAGTCTGACGAATATAATTATCAGCGACAGTGTGGAATATGGAAAACAAGGAGTCTGACGTACAGCTCGTTTCTGCGTCAAACATGTTTTCTGTTCCGAAGATTAACGTGAAAAAGAAAATAAGCTTGCCCTCAGATATAGTCCAGTTTAAATGGGAAGGTCTTGTGGACAAAGAGGAAATTGGCCGTGGTGGTTTCGGTGCGGTGCAGGCATAACGTTTTCCAATATGCCAGTGGTATTTAAAAGATTGCATGCAAGAGATGAGGAGTCCACCAAAGAATTATTGAAAGAAGCAAAATTAATGGTATCGTTTTTTGAACTATTTTTCTAACTTGTAATTGTGGTCAGCCATATTACATGACATAACATTTAAAGCAATGAATAAACAGGCAACACATACTGAATATGAATCTTTAATAATTACATCCTTATAATTGTGTACATGTATAGTATTAATATAGCAAAGACAGGATAGCCAACAGAAAAGGGGTATAGGTACCACAAGTATCAATGAAATTGGAAACACATTTAGTTTTTAATTTTAGTGGCTAGTGCAAACAGAAAGTGTTTTATGATAGACAGTGGCAGTCAAAAGTAGTTAATAGTTTTTTTTTGAGGACACATTTTTTGACATAACTGTTCATCCAATGGGCCGGTTTGGTTCATTCTTTTTTTGAATGACACGCCATTACCCTTGCTACACGGCTACTGCAGTGTATGAAAATAAAAACGACGTAACTAAAAACTATAATCAAAAATCTAAAAATGCGAAATGTCAACCCCTTCTTGCAAATTAAAAATCACTATCACTTTAGCGTAAACTACAAATAATGACAGAGAATTGGTGAAGTCACCAAAAATATCTTGTCCCACAATTCTGACGAACTCAGTGCAATATATAACAGCCTTAGAAATACAAGAGAGATCCTCTACACCAAACGACTGAATTCGATATTTTGGTGAAGATTATACAATCCTGGTTTGGCTTCTGGACAACAAAATTCAAGACATGCCATCTCAGCTGGTTCACCACGATGATCTGCGTGCTGGCAGGCATCTTCGAGATAACGAAAAAGAGGAAACTCGCCAGATGAAACGAGATGGGTGTAAGGATAAAGACATCGCATCACAATTTAAGATCAGTGTTCGTACTACTCAGCGAATAAATGTCGTCAATACAATACAATATAATTTTATTTAAACACGGTAAAAATCTTCAGTATTTACAAGCAAATAATATAAAATTAACAAAATAACCTAAAGTGTCTAATACTGGTTTACAAGATTGCCGTGTGTGAGTCGGTTTAAATTTCTAAATACTCGTCTATTGCTTTCCTGAATTGCGAAATCGATTGAAGCTTTCGTATGTTTTGAGGGAGAATATTCCACAATAGTGCTCCACTATAACAAAAGCTTCGTTTTAAGTAATTTGCTCGCGGCTTGGGCAAGTTTAAACTCATTTCAGAATTTCGTATATTATAGCCCAAACCACGAACAGAAAAATAATCTTGTAGATAAGTGGGCGTATTTCCGTTTATTGTCTTAAAAACTAATTTAGCCTACTGTTTTTTCCTTCGTAAGGAAAGATTATCTAAACACAGGGTATCTAAAAGTATGCCTGCACTGGTATTATAATTAGTTCTCAGAATGACCCTTGCTGCTCGGTTCTGGAGTTTCTGTAATTCACAACTAAGTGTTTCACCGAGACCATCCCAGACCGAGCAACAATAGTCGAAATGAGGTTTAATTAATGCTCGATAAATTTGGACCGCTGTGTCGGTTGTTATAAGCGGTCTTATACGTTTTAGAGCGTCAATAGCAGAAGCAATTTTTTTAGATATTTTGTCAATATGAACTGCCCAGGTAAGATGTTGGTCAATATATACCCCTAAGGCCTTAACTGAATCAACCCTATTAATCTCATAATCATTGATTTTTATGACTAGCTCATCATTTATAGTTGTCATTTTTTTCCGAGATCCAATTGTCATAAACTCAGTTTTAGCAATATTTAAGCTCAGCTTATTTGCATTAAGCCAGCTGTTGAGACTTTTTAATTCAGAGTTAATGACATTTTGGAGTTCGTCAACTGACTTTGCCGCATAACTGACATTTGTATCATCTGCGAACATTCTTGGCCTTGAATAATTAAGGCAGTTTGGGAGGTCATTGATATAAACAAGAAACAATAATGGTCCGAAATTGCTGCCTTGAGGAACGCCGCAGGTGACTGGAACGGAACCCAACAATCGATCATTAACCCAACATTTTTGAGTTCTATTGGCGAGATATGATCCAAACCATCTCAAACTGTTGTGGTCAATTCCGTAATTTTTAAGTTTTTTGAAGATAATTTGATGATCAATTGTGTCGAATGCCTTCTTTAAGTCAATAAAGACAACTCCATTAACTAGACCATTATCAATATGTACAGACCAGCTATTTGTAGCTTCAAGTAATGCTGTTAAAGTACTATGAAAAGATCGAAAACCAGATTGACAAGGAGTCAATAAATTGTTAATATTTAAATATTGGTACAACTGATCAAATATAATTTTGTCGAAAATTTTTGCGACCAACGGAATAACGGATATTGGCCGGTAATTACTTGGGTTACTTTTAACACCATTCTTAAATACTGGTGATACCCTACTCTGCTTCCATTCACACGGGAATATTCCTGTTTGAAATGATGTAGCAAATATTACCATCAAGGAAGGCGCAACCACGTCAGCTGCTGTTTTTAAAAGTTTACTTGGTATTTTATCTAATCCTTCAGATTTCTTTTCATGATTTGTACGCAACATTTGACGAACTATATCAATAGTTGGAGTTTGCAGCGAGAAAGTTTTATCTGTACGTGTAAGATAATGTTCAGGGCTATGCTCAGGCGAAGCTATTTGAGCAGCAAGATCTTTCCCAACATTAGAGAAGTAGTTGTTAAATCCTTCGGCTATCTCTCTGGGTGAGGTCAATTCTTGCTCCTCTACAACAATTTTTGAAATTCTTTTCGATTTGTTGGGATTTCTAGAGCTCAATTCATTTACTAGTTTCCAGGTTTTCTTCATATTTCCTTTGTTTAATTCAAGGTTTTTTGTAAAGTAATCTCTCTTGGTTATTTTAATTTCATTATTAATCTTATTTCGTAACTGCCTGTATTGACCCCAAACTTGGGAATCCTCTGATGAAATAGCTTTCCTTTTCAAATAGTCCCTATTAAATATCTGTTGCCTTAATTCATTTGTAATCCACGGGGATTTCTTATTTTTAATTCGCCTCGATTTAAGTGGTGCATGTTGATTAATTGTTTACATTAATAATTTTTTCCATACATTCCACATCTCGTTTGGATCCTCTGAACAGTAGACATTATCCCACTGTTTTTGCTCCAAATCACTCAAGAAATTTGTTCTATTAAAGTTTTTCATTGTCCTAATATGTATTGTTCTAGGGCCTTCTCGTACATAATGAGCTTTACGAATCATGTAGACTAATGAATGATCGCTAATTGATAGATGTATAACGCCTGATTTTTCAATATTAGAAGGCGTATTTGTAAGACATAAATCAATCAGGGTACTGGATCTAGCAGTAACTCGGTCGGTTGTTGTATTAACTGTTCTACGCCATAAATGTCCAATACCTCTGTTACTTTTACCCTGTTTGGAAACCTAGCTGTCGGTGTAAAATCCACATTTATATCCCCCAATTGGTAGTAATCCAAATTTTCAGCGTCCATTAAGCCGATCATTTGTTCAAAGTCTAAGAAATGAGTCACAGGGGAATCAGGAGGCCTGTACCAAGTACTCACCAAGATAGACCTAGATCGCGGCTTTTTGATCTCGACATTCAAACCTTCGAGGTTTTCGGATTGTAAATCATCACGTATGTTATAATTTAAATTCGATCGAATGTACATAGAAATTCCCCCTCCATGTCGACCATTCACTTCTCGGTCTCTTCTAACAATTTCGAAACCTGGTAATTCGACCTCATGATTCCCGATTGTGGAGTCACACTTAGTTTCATTTATACATAATGTCTATTTTGGTACTACTCATAAATATTCGTAATTTGTCAATATGTGGTAAGAGACTATGTTTAAGCTAGCCATAACTAGACCACGCTGAAATGGTATCTTATCAACATTATGTAAGCCATTTAAATCATTAGTTTCCTCTACGTTTACTGGCAAATCACTATTTACACTCATCTGCTCATCGACATTTCTTACAGACTCCCACATGGCATTATCCTAGTCTTTTCTATCATAAATGTATTTGGTGAAGTTACGCACCATCATGCTTGTTCCCAGATTATTCAAGTAGACTTTACTCTGATTGAGATGATCAAATGTAATATTAGTATGGTCAATAAATTTCCATTGCTTCTGTTGGCAAGATTGCTTGAGTACCGCGTTGACTTGATTTACTTTATTTGTTAAAATGTTATCATCAGAACGAGTAATCAAGCCAGATATAGCTAGCTCTGTCACAGTTTTCGAACGCTCAATTGATTCTGCAAACGAGATTATTTCATGAGCACAGACAGTTGAACTCTCACGTCCTTTCAGGCTATTAGTACCCACATGCAAAATTAGTTTGTCAGGATTCTTTCGCAATATTGGGTTAATATAATTATGCATGTCCAGGGTAGTACAACCAGGAAACGTTGATACTTGGACCCTTGTATCGGACTTCGACATTCTAAAACCATTTATATGTTTCACCATTGAATCCCCTGCAATTATTACTCTTCTAGGCTTTATAGTATTACCCTCTCTACTATTTAATTCTTGATGCACTGTACCTTGATCTTTGGGTTTCTCAGGTACTTGAGAGACATCTTTTTCAACATCGGAGTTTGTCGACGTTTGGTTTGAACGGTCTTCCGGGGTTTGCGTTTTCTAATTTTCTTACGCTTTGTTTCAACCCACGAATTTTCGACATAATCATTGTTGTTATAGTTAGAGCAATTGGAATTGTCCTCCTGAAGTATTCTGATCACTGTAGTTAAACTAGATTTCTCACTTTCAAGTTTACTTAGTTTTTTCTGAAGTTCATTTATTGTAGCATTGGCTGTTGCTAAATCATATCTTAATCGATTTTTTTCCATTTGACACGTATCAGCACATGTATCGTTCACTTCTTTGGCTTCAATTCGACTTTTGAGAAGCCTTATGTCGCCCTGAATATCCTTGACTTGTAAGGCCAGCTCACTACAACGACACTGAGAATTTGAAGCAGAGTCATAATCACAGTCTACAATCTCTGCTTCATCTTGGCATTGTGTACCGCATTCTTTATATTTATAACCCATATTTGCAGCCGAATTTTCGACAGCTCCGTTGTTGGCCGCCAAAATGCCTTTGCCTTCGTCTTGGCTGCATTGTTCATCACCTAGCCCTTGGGCAGCAATTTTGGTAGCTAGCTGTTTCACTTTCTCGCTTAGGCTTTGTACTTCATCATCCTGAGTAGTCATAAGCTTCTTGCTTCTTCCATAGCACTTTATCGAGTAGTCTTTGCTTTTGCAAAGCTTCACTTCGCCGCCGGGTGATGGCCATTGGCCTCGAAGGTCCAAATCGTTATGTACAAGCTCTTTTAAAGTTTCTAAACAGTTATTCCAAACAAATTCTTTTCCAAGGTAAATAAGATTACCTT
This sequence comes from Heliopora coerulea, assembly GCA_030142905.1. Lineage (NCBI taxonomy): Eukaryota > Metazoa > Cnidaria > Anthozoa > Scleralcyonacea > Helioporidae > Heliopora > Heliopora coerulea. The sequence continues at coordinate 476,835 of JASJOG010000174.1, forward strand.
TCTTTAATGGTGTTGATGTTGATTGTGTGTTTTCTTTGTGCGAAGTCGGAGGAATAGCACAATAATCCTCGATAATCACAGGGCTGTCCAATATAGGTCCTGTCGCCATTACGTACAGATGACTCTGATGGCGGGGAAAGAGAAGAAAAGGGCAAAGAAACCGCAGACAACTGAAACACAGAGAGCTGTTGCCAGGGCTCTTCTTGCGGAAGGATACAGCCAAACTAAAGTGGCATCAAGAACCAATATGTCTCAAGGTTGTGTATGTAATGCGAAAAGAAGGTTTGAGGACATTGGTAGTGATCGTAACCATTAATGCTCATTGCGGCCGAGAGTATCCACCCCGCGTGATTATCGTTTCCTCAAACGGAGATCTCTTAAAGATCACTTTAAGCCTGCTTCAAAGCTAAAAGAGGACTGGGAAGAAGTAGGCGTTCATGCCAGTGTCAGTACTATTTGCCGTCGCCTTTGTGGTGCGAACCTGATGGGGTGTGTCGCTCGAAAAAAAGCCAATGCTCACACCTGTTCACAGAGGCCGCCGACTAGCATTCGCAAGAAAATACAAGCACTGGACTGAAAAGGAGTGGGAACGGGTTCTTTGGACAGACGAATCCCCATTTAGCATCTTCGGGCAATGTGGAATAACATATGTTCGCAGACGTCCTGGTGAGGAATTCAATGCGGAATGTCTGACACCTACTGTAAAGTATGGTGGAGGAAAGATGCAGGTTTGGGCCTGTTTCACTTCCAACGGTGTCGAGCATATTCACCATATTAAAGGCATCATGGATCAGAATGTATACAAACAAATTTTAGTGCACCACATACGGCCATCACTAATGCAATTTGGAGACAAAGATCAGGTAATACTTCAAGAAGACAATGATCAGAAACATACCGCAAAGTCAGTGGAAAAGTACCTCAAACGTGCTGGGTACTTAGTGGTCGCAGGCAGGCCATCACAGTCCCCTGACCTTAATCCAAGTGAACGTGTGTGGCAGGAGTTGAAAACCACACTTCATCATGCCTGACCCCAGCCCTCATACAAAGACGAGCTGTTTGCGCTTCTGAAACTAGAATGGGAAGCTCTTCCTCCAGAGATGCTGAGAAGCTTGGCCCATTCAATGCCTAGACGTATTGAAGCAGTTATCAAGGCAAAAAGTGGTCACACCAAGTATTTGTTCTTAGTTATGTCGTTTTCATATTCATACACTGCAGTAGCCTTGTAGCAATGGTAATGGCGTGTCATTCAAAAAAAGAATGAACCAAAACGGCCCATTGGATAAAAATTTATGTCAAAAAATGTGTCCTCAAAAAAACTATTAACTACTTTTGACTGCCACTGTATCTGAATCTCACCAATAAACATTTGGAAAAGAGTTACCTTGAATCTCAACTTAGGGACTCGTCGTTATTTATAGATGGGTGGTGTAGCACAATATCTAAGAAATCTGTATGTTGAAATAAATTGCTTGTTATACAACTTCTAGTTGGTCAATGGGCATGTTTAAATTATAGCATATAAGCACAAAATATTCATACCCATTTGATGCGTGCTGATTATTTAATAAAATAAATATAAAATGGTCTCCACGTAAATAAATTGTTTTACAAACAGTTTGTATTTTTGTGAACGTTTCCTAAAGTTAAAAACACTCTCCACCAAATCATAATCTTGTCTAGACATCCCACATGCTTATATCATGGTTTAATATAAAAACTATATCATGCTGTAATGTTAATAATTACCAGAGTTTTTTTTATCAAAAACACATGACTTTGTAAAGAAACATAACATATGGGAATGTTGCTTCATCTGATGTTGTTCTTCTTAATAATTAACTACGATATTTTAAGATAATGTCCCTGTGAGTGATGTATTTACCATAAAGGTACACGAAACCCTTGGCTCTAGCAATAACAGGCATTAGATGGATGAATCCTTCGCAGTCGTTTGTCTAGTCTCAGTGCGTCAGGAATCTGAAAGGTTGTTGACTTGCGTCTCATCCCCTGAAAGGCTAAAGTCAAAGTTCACGAACCTCAGCATCATTGCATTTGGCTTCGTACAGATTGCATTTAACTTTACTATGTTCTCGTGTTTGAGCGATACCATTGATTTTGCTTCTTTCAATAATTCGTTAGTGGACTCCTCATCTCTTGCATGCAATCTTTTAACTACCACTGGCATATTGGAAAACGTTGTGCGGAACACCGTACCGAAACCACTACGGCCAATTTCCTCTTTGTCCACAAGATCTTCCCATTTAAACTGGACGACATCTGAGGGAACAGGGACTGCGGAGCGCTTTTTGTATTAGGGGTGGGGGCTAACGAACCGTAAATGCTCTCTCTATTAGGGGTCTGCTTCCTGGAATTTTGTTTTGTTTCATCATGAAGAATCTGGCAATCACAGATTCTGTAAATACAATCAAATTCCCATAAGGAAATATTTATTTCAATATCTAGCAAAAATTGGCAAAAGGTTGGCAATAAGGAAAGCAATAAATAGTTTATTCTTATAATTAAATAAGATATCAATAAATGAAAATACTTACGAATGTTGCTTTAAAGTTTTCTTCTCGAATATATAAGAAAACGGAACCAAAAACAAAAACTGTAAAGACTATATGACCTAAGAACTTGCTTTCACGTTCACTTTTCAAGTGCAAGCAGCTGATAGGGCTTGCACCGTAAAGGTTCCGAAGTTGCGCTTCCGATTATCGTTCACTTCGATTAATGTATTAGCAGCATCAATGATCTGCAAATTTTCGGTTCTTTCTTTACAACTGTTTAGGATGGCAATGGTATCAAATCCCTTTTGACTCATGTTTGATCTTAACCACGTTTTTACTCTTCTTGCCAATGAAAATGGTCTTTACCCGTTTGCACTGGTTTCAGGATTCACATGGAGGAGCTTACATAATGTGATGATCTCACTGATTGCGCAAATAAAACATAAAACAGAATCAATTTCTTCATTGTAATGAATCCAAGGGAATAAAGTAAACTACGTTGACTGAAAAGGACGAAACTGACAACCAAATTTCTTTCTGAGAATACCAATTTCTTAGGCTGAAATGGTGAACCAAGTTCTACTACATTAGGCTTCGGCCCAGCCGGCAAGGTAAACGAGGAAGAGAACGATTGATTAGACACTTCTGGGCAGGTATTGATGCATGAATCTCCTGTCAATGTGACACTGTGACTATGAAAACTGTCAGACACAGCATTTCTAGTTTGGGCGAGATCATTATATTCATTGTTTTTGTTGTTTCATCTCCTAACTACCGATGGGAACCGACCAAGAAGTTGACTCACCTTTTTGGAGGTCTTAAAATCGAGTTAGCGGGGTTTTGGAAGACCTGGGAAATTTTTGACAACCGGGAAAACCGTAGTCGAGTGCGAATTTTCAGCTACCAATTAAAAAATGCTATTTATGGAGAACCATGAAGCGGAAAGCCTAATGGTGAATAAAAAAAAAAAATAGAAGTGTGAAAAACGGGAGTGGCAGTTGAAATTCGTTTCGTACTACCCCTTTGTTCCTTCTTATGAATACAAAAAACCTATTCTTTCGGCTATTTTTCCTGTTTTTTACTTTTATGGTCGTATACATGATTTGCTGTTGTAATCCCTCCTGATAAAATCCCAAGGAATGGGACAAATGGTGTCATTTTCTCGACTAATGAGTAAACATCTCTTTTTAACAATTCATCTTTTTGCAATTCTTTTTACAATACATCTGGTGACTCGATTGCATCGAAACTTCCAAAACCGTTAGCAATTTTACTTATTAATAGATCAGTTAAGAAATCATTACCCTTTTCCATACATTTTCGTTCATATTCAGTGTATAGTTTATTGATGACCTTCTGACTGGCCTTCTTTATATAAGCAACAGATTTATACAAATCTCCATTTTCAGTCAGTTTTAAAAGTTCATCTCTCTTTTTTTCATAATCAGTGTTATCAGATTTCGGTTCAACCTTTTCTGATTATACGTTTTCAGGTTTTTGATTATCACTGAATAAATTATTGATTTCCTCATCTCCAATATTTTCTGCGGTTGTAACTTCTTCGAATAACTCATCAATGGTTTCTAGTTTTGTACTCTTGCGTCTTGGCATTCTATATATATTGATACATATTTTATTTTTGCGGTGTATTGATTTTATAGTCGTATGACTAGCGTAAATTGATTACTAGTGTAGAGTATTTGGTATTCTTTAGTTTCTCAATTATTGTTTTCCGATCACTTTTGGTACTATGACATAAGTATCTACGAAAGATTGCATTCGTATCATCTTCATCAGGATTATAAAAAATGATTACTCCAGGTACATTGTCTCTATAAGGCTTAGATGTACTTGTTAAGGTGGTTCGATAGGAAAAATTGACTATATTTGATAGCTTGTTTCATCATTACAGAATTTATGGAATGATATTATTTTTGGGGGGCAGAAATAACACACTTTGGGGATTAACCAAAAAAAATGTGGTGTATATTTATTGAATTGCAAGAGTGTAGCACCCTTACTACTAAAGCCTATTTTTCAGGCAATGAAAATTAAGGCGTTGCGAGAAACTCAATATTGGAAAATATATAAAAGGTATGGTTATAAAACTTTTCAGATATTATAACCAGGTCTTGGGCTATGCAAGGAACTAGAATTAACTCGATATGGTCATGCATTCATAAAAATTTAGCATCCTGAATAATGGCAAAGAAAAACATCCTAAGTTCATTGACCAAAATGTCTATAACTTATGTTTGGTTAGCCCAAACTAACAAATCCTAGTTCGTTGCACAATAGGCACATGAATACTCAGTGAAAATTTCAGGTCAATATCTTTTATAGTTTTTCAGAAATCACAAAAACTAATTCGGACAGGGCCTGAAAATGACAAATTGAGAAACTTAGCAACAAAGTTTAGTATAACAAACCATTTCAAATTTAGGGCTCAAAATGCCCCAGCTTCATATTGGGTACCTTCCTTTTCAGTCAGGTTGTCAATATACCAGGCCTCTTTGTAAAGATGCACTCTTTAGTAAACAACAAAAAAACAGTACCTGGAGCTGTTTCATAGGGTTATTTTTTAAAAATAACAATGCGGTTTCCATGGTTACCAGAGCAAAATATGATGGTGCATTTTATAAAAACCTCCAGATGACTGGAAATACCCTCGTATTATTTTAAAAACCAATTGTATGTGAAAGATTAGTGCCTAAACTTTCAAAAAATATTGGTTTTAAAAAATTCAATTTTTCTTGTTTTTTTTCTATCAACACACCTTAATGCTGGGTTATAACAATTATTGACAAACTATAATGCCTAGCTGAAAAAGCTAATTTAACTAGCTCACTTGTTCTATTTTTGACATCCTGACTACTTGCAGAAACATCCAATATAGTCAAACTATTGGTCCCTTTAAAGATTTCCTGTACAATATGTAGTATTTTGTCTACTTTGTCCTGATCACACTCTGTGGCAAACAAATCAGAATCTTTGATATATTTCCATTCTTGATAAGTTTTATTCCATGAGAATGTTGGACATATTAAAATGATCTAATCAAAATGTTTATTAAATTGTTTTTCCAGCATATTTAACAAACAGAAGGTTTTCCCACAGTTTGTCATGCCACAAATGATGATGTTAAAAGGTGTTTCCATCTGTATATATTACATTATAATTAGTATTGGATACTTTGGAGATCATTGTTTGAGAAATTAACCAGTCCATAAGATGCTACAAAGATGTTACAGTAGATGTTTCCTGTGTGGGCAGTCTTTTTCATCTACAGTAGGATACCGTTTTGGGTGTTTACAATCTTTTTACCATGTCCTGTATTATCCAACTCTTCATTTGACCTCAGATCAATAACAAGAGCAAACTTGTCCTTGTAGAACTTCTGTAGTGTCATGAATTCATCTATTTCCATCTTGTTTCTTAATAGTCTTTTAGCCTCTTCATAGAAACGAGATTGTGGAATTCCTTGTGAATATACTTGATTTTGTACTCCTTCAATTGTTACCTTTACACTGGTGATATTCGTACATATGAACGCCTCACTATCCGTTCTAGATGTTGTGGTAAACAAAAGAACGACTGCGTTCATAGACTTTCGAGGAATATTAATATATTCATTAATTAAAGTTGATGCAGAACCTATACTACAGTCTTCATAAGAGTTACATGCTCATATGATAGAGAACGACCAGAGCCATAAAGTGATGAAACACTTCTGGCAATAGATTCGTTTTCAATAGTTTCATATTCCAACTCAAAGTTTTCCAAAGAATAAGTTCCAGTAGTCTGACCTGTTTGTGCCACTAGAATTTCACTAGATTGAGGTAATGTTATGATGTATCTCAAATTGTTATTCATTTGGAATGGAGCATATAAACAATGGTCTGATATAATCCTATCCAAACATATCTTCTGCTTTGTACCATAAATATCAAACATAAGTTTTTCAGATACCTTTGTTGTATCTCCAGTTGTTGCTCCAGAGTCGTCTTCACTTATTAGCTTTCTAAGATTCTCAGATGCAATACCATATTGAATCATATTATCCCTTTGAATTTTCTTTTTGTAAAGGTCCTTATGAACGCTGTATAAACTTTCACCATTATTATCGTAAACTGTTTCACCAGCCAGCCTGATTTGGAGTCGTTTTTGCAGAAGTTTGGAAAGATTGTTTAGGAAACGAGTTTTAGTGTTGCTGATTTTCAAATCGAAAAGTAAGTGTAATGACCCAGGAACCAAACAACTGTCTGGTTTAAGTTTGGGAATTTCAATATATAGCTCTTCACCAGGTGATGTATTATTAGGATTCATTGTGATCACATGTCTGGTTCTATAACCTTTGATAGAGCTCATATGACTTCGTCTAAAGCCAGGTTGTAAATCATTCTCAGTTCTGTTCATTTGTGTATATATTAATGCAGATTTTATTGATTTCTCTTTTGATTGTAAATCATCTACTTTAATTTTCAATTTTTTTAATTCATTATTTATTCTATTTTTTCTTCTCTTTTTATGATGAATTCTTGTTCTATTTTATCGATTTCTATTTCGAATTTAAATTTTATTTTTTCTATTTCATTGAAATCATTGAATTCTGCTCTACATAATGGACACGTATCTTTTTGTTGTAACCATTTATTGATACAATCAGAGTGGAATAAATGATTACAGTTTAATTGCGATAAACTTTTCACTTCATTGGTCAAACAAATATCACATTCATATTTCATTTATCTATTAAATGAATATGAATTTTTTAAACTTTATCTGAATATGTTATGTTCATTTGTGTGTATATAGAGAGGTACATTTTATTTCTTCCTCCGCTCTTTTTATTGGTCATATACAAATCATGCAAAAGCAAGTGCTAGAACCAATAAATTAGAAGCCAACCATGCAAGACCTTTAGCACCCCATGACAATGCTTGAGCGATGACATTTAATGTTGGTGCTAATAATGCTCCAAGTTTCTTTCCCAAGTTATAGACAGTCTTAGGAAATTTACCAGTAGCTTGTGCACCTTTTATTAATGCTTTTCTAGCACCAATGACAACAGTAGTGATTATTCCAGCAACAGAGATTGCCAGACCGGATATTCCTATTAGATTTTCTTTAGCCGAATTTTTGAATTCCTCTAGTCTCGAAAGGTCTTTGATGGGCTCATTATCATTAGCAGTTTCTATGATTATAATCTCAGCTTCTTCATGTTCAGGTTTTTCACCCTTTTCTGTTATGTGTATGTAATCAGATTTTAAAAATGCAGTTTCAGCTATGTTTTTATATAGAGTTTCTTTCTTTTGTTCCGTCTCCCTTAGAGCCTTTAATCTGTATTCATTTCCAGCTTGACCTAGAATTTCATTTTTGATATTGGCATCACCAACAGGATTTAAAAATTAAGAGAATTCTCTTAACTCCTGATCACTAATAACGAGGTTTGCAATGTTGGTTGCTTTTTCTTCTAATCTAGTATGGATTTTTTCTATGGAGTCTGATTCAATTTGATCTATTATATCTTCTAGTATTTTCGGAAAAAAGCCATTATCTATACCATCACCTTGCTCTCCAATATAAAATTCTTTTGGTACGAGATTTAAATCATTCCTTAGATTTTCTAATTTCCTCCCTGAATATACAAATTTTGGGGGATTTTGCTTGACTAACTCACTGATCTGTTCAGAGGTTGGGTTGGGGTTATCTTCATAGGTGATATTACTGATGATATTTCAGACTTGTTCTTCTGGAATGTTATTTTCTTCAGTTATTTTATTGTCTAGTATATTATTTTTTTCAAAAAGCCCATTGAGTATATTTTCGAACTGTTTGCCTTCATTTGTTTCTTCGTTTTTTAATTTTAAATTGTTTGTGGTTTAATTGAACTCGACTATATCAGTTCCTTTATAGCTCATTATAGTCTTAAAACCATCCTTACCAGGTCCTATTCCTCCTCCTCGAGAATATGATTTGTTTTTGAGAATAATATGACCCTCTTCATTATTTAATAAAGGACTGTAACCATTTTTCATTAATGCGAGTGCAGACCGTGTTAATTTGACAAAATCATTCTGAATCCATCTTTTTCTTTTATTGTCTCTGAATTCACCATGTTTTCGAAATATATTGCCAATGAAGCTTCTGATATTATTTTTAGTACCTTTTTTCTACAATTGCACTGTCTTTTATTGTAATCTAGGTCTTCATCTATCCAACTAGTCTCTTCAAATGGATCTTTATTAGTGATAGTTGCTGTACCATCGGGATTATCTGTGAATAATGATTCATCTTTTTTATATTTACTCAACATGAGATCATGTACGTATCGTCGTCTATTGGTTAAGTCTTTATAATCATTTTTATAAAGTAAATGGTTTGAACCTCGGAGAATCGTGACATGTTTGAGGAAGTTTATCGTCCAGGTTAATGTAGTCTTGAGAAAGACTGTTGGTTGAAGTAACTGACGTTTCGACAGCCTTAGCGATGGTCATCTTCAGAGTAAAGTCTGAAGAGTCAAGTCAACTCTGAAGATGACCGCCGCTAAGCCTGTCGAAACGTCAGTCACTTCAACCAACAGTCTTTCTCAAGACTACACTAACCTGGACGATCAACTTCCTCAAACAAATCATTTTTATGAGAAAAATTATCATTGAAAATATGACTATCTATTTCATAAATACGTTGATTGAGTAAATCGTTTTCTTCATGAAGTTGATCCAAATCCATATTATAGTATTCATTGAATTAAGGGTAATTTTGATCCAAGTCATGCATTTCAAAATCATATCCTCCTTCAGCCATGATATGCACATTACTCAATATTTTGTATATCACTTTCAGGGATCCAACTATTATGTTTACTATCATAACCTAACCATTTGACAAGAACCATCTTTTTACCTTATACTTTTTTTCTTTTTAGTATTTTTTCGACTTTATAGACATCGTCCTTTTTATCAACACCTGAACTCCTCTTCATAAAACTTACCAATAATTGGTTCACCATCTGGATCCTCTATTTCATAAACAGTTTGGTCACCACGTATAACCTTGACCACTTTGAACAGTTCAGTGAAATTGGCTTCATAACCTTTAGTAAAAGTGCTTTTATATTTTGATATTCGGACCGTCTCTGCTACCTTAAATTTAGATAACAGTGACTCAGCATCGAGATGACCATATAGAGTGGTCCAAACTTCGTCTTCATTCTTTTTGTTAACATCCTTCGGTTTCATTAATATGATGCTGTGCTTAGTATTATTATAATTATACACCAATTGGTCCAATATGTCAATCCATTTATAAGTTCCTTTGCTATAGAAGTATTTCCACATAGAAGTTTTAAGTGTTCTGTTAAATCTTTCTACAACAGCTGCCTTTTTATCAGAGTTTGTGGAGAAATACTTAATATCATGTTTTTCTCTCAACAATTTTACATCAACATTGTAAAACTCCTTTCCATCATCAAATTAAGCTAATTTAAGGTAATCACCAAATCTGTCTCTAAATTGCCTCAATATTTCTGTGACTGCTTTTGTCATATTATTGGTATCTTTTCTGTAAACAGGAATAGCAAATGCACACCTACTAACAATTTCAATAGATGTTAATATCCAGTAATAACCTTTATTTTTGTTTCTATATAACCCATGTCAACCAGATCCATCTGTATCTGCTCACCAAGATAGTTAACTTTAGTTTGTCTAAATTTGTGTCTTCTAAAAATTTATTTATATCTGGTATATGTGTCTTGTGATCTTAACCGGTCTTTCACCTGCTCTCTACTGACACTTAAACCATCTTCTAATGCTTTTTGATATAATCTTTCTGCCGATTGGTAGCCAGTTTTAGGATTATAATAGATATCTCTCAACCCTTGTTCTGTCTCTATATCTTTACCATATACATTGCACTACATTTCATGTAAGTCTAATAGTACTTTAGCGATTCTTATTGTGTTTCCATCTTGATCCTTAAAATTGAAATTGATCTTATTAATAACACCCTTATCAATTGGTACTCTGGATTCAATGTCGAAATAATGCTAGACACTACCTTTTAATTACTGTGTAGTTATCGGCAATACCGCTATAACGTCATTTCTCTTACCATTTGTATTTATATTATCAATTATTTTGACCAAACTACAAGTGACATTTATGTGGTGCAATCCATTGTTTATATTGACTGAGTTACTGCTTTTTGTTTTTGTATTAGACTTTATTGCTTGGTCCTTTTTAAATCTTAATATGGGTCCTATAGTCTTCATGTTTATTGCATTGTCACTAGTAATAGAGTACGTTCCATCATATTCATTAGATACCAAAATAACGCTACCATAACTCTGAATCTCCTTGATCATATTAAATGTCCAATGACCCTTCTGTATCGTCTTTTTGTTGCCGTTATATGTTAATTCATTGTCCTCATCTGTGATATTATTATAATCCCAGAATAAATAGCCTTCTTGACTAACAGATACGAATTATCATTATTTATTAAAAATGACTCATCCAGATACAATTCCTTTGAGGAACCATCGATCAAAACACTTTGTCTTTTCATATGTATATAATATATGATATATTATATATGGTGACTAAAGAGTTAAGAAAACAAGAAGAAAAGGTATTTAAAAACGAATATCCTTATGCAAAACTGGATAAATTCGAATTTGGATATAACTTAGATAATGATGGTAAATTCAAATCTATTGATATTTATTATAAAGTCACACCAAAATACTCAGACTGGATATTGATAACAGATCCAAGATTTAAAAATTATTCAGAATTTAAAAAAGATCTTTATGGAAGAACAGTCAACAAACCTGAAAAATCTGTAACAGATAATCTAACGACAATAAAAAGAAAACCAATAAATAATGAAGAAAGATTCCCAAAAATATGGCAATCAAATGGTACAATACAAGAAATTCCTGATTCAAATATACAATATGTTGAAGGATATCGTCTCATTGATAAATATCCAGATCACTACATATTGAATTACGATATTGAGAATTTCAGAATATATATCAACAACCAAGAGTATTTCCTGTTAAAGCTTCCAAAGTTGAAAATTACCACAGATTATAATAAAGCTGAATGGGATGATAATAAAAGTTATTATCAAGTATGTTTTGCGGTATATTGTGCATTATATTGTTGTGGAGTTTCCATACAGCATCTAACACCATCATCAGAAGTTCATCCGACTATAACATGACTAATGCAATTCCATTTATATTTCACTGTTAGAAGGTTGATAAGAAGAATGCAAGGACAAGAAAAGATGTCAGCTATATCAAGAGAGTTTTCAGCTGGAAAGCTTTACAGAAATATTGAGCACATAAGAAGGAATATGATATATAGAACAAGAGGTGGAGTTGTCTATCAACTATTTCCCAGTTCATTACAGAGTGATTACGAAAGATATATTCCTGTTACAAGCAATGGGTTAACAAAAATAGGTATTCAGTATATAAATGAGAGTATTGAAGACTTTATTTATTCCATATTAGGAAGTCAAGCAAGGACAAAACAGTCAATATATAGTAATAGAGCACGTGCATTTGAAACACAACAAGAGTTCCGATCTATTGTGGAAGACTCGATAATCAACTATAATACATCAACTTGGATAAACAATATGAATCAAGCAGTGACTGACACCAATGTGGTTTTTAATATCGCTATTAGTCCCTCTCTGTGGTTGTTGTAAAGCAATCTAATCTTCTTAAACAAACCAATTCCAGGGTATCACAATAAACTGAAAGTATCTAATGAGAATATGAAATTTGTTTTAAATAAGGATATAAATAGAGCGCCTATTAAAGAGCCAGAAATAGATATTTTAGGAGATGAAAAACCCAAAAAGGAACACCAAGAGACAGTATTCAAAGAAAACCCAATCAGCACAGAAAAACCAAAAGAAGAAAAAGAAAAAAAGACCAATGATGAAAATGATTTAATACCATTGTTCGCTGTGTCAGAAATAACAACTTATTTAATAACAAAATATATTATATAATATAGAAAATGTCTTTATTTTACGGTTATACTGATAAAACACAAGAAGAAATAGAAAAGCTTGACAATGATAAGCTATCTATAAATAGAGGAACTATGAAAGGTGATATAAATATGAGTTTATGGGCCATTAGAGGAAATCCTGATCCTATTTTTGATGATCAGCTTATTAGAAAGAAATATACAGACGATAAGTTTATAACAATAACTGACTTCAGAAAACAACTATCTGAAACTCTTATATGGGAGTAGCTTAAAAAATATAGTTCTTCTGTATATAGGTTTGATAGAGGGATAAATGATAGTGAGTTGATTTATGACGCCACAACAAGGAAAGTATCTAAGGTAATAGATCAGGCAATTCAAGGTAATGATGCTGTTCAAAACAACACAATTTTACAACCTACATTTTGTACGTAATCTGAAAGAATCAATTACAGATATTTTCTAAAGTTTGACGGATCAAAACGTATGGTTAGTGATATCAATTTAAATACAGCTAGCGGATCAAAGGACATTGTTAATATCTTCGTCGTATATAGATTAAAATCTTTTTTTGTGAATAACTATTGGGTGAGGAACGGTCTCTTTGGACATGATAATGGAGGATATGATAAATTTATATCTTTCAGTCCAAATAGTGAATTAATCGTGTCGGGTGATAAAAATAATTTCAATGTTATTGGTAGCAACCCTGTTTCAGGTAAATATCCTACTGGTGCTTATAAGACGAAGGCAAATGCTGGAGAGATAAACAAATGGATATACTTATCAGTACATTGGGATAACCATATAACACCAGCTGGTAATAACAACTCAGTGTATTGTAATGGTAAGAATCTTTTTGATGTTTAGGAAACATGAGAGCTTGGATATATTGAAGAAGATGAACGATCTTCAAGCTCGATACTCAGAAAATGATATCTGAGCCCCAGACGGGGATCGAACCCGCAACCTTCTGATGACCGGTTAGACGCTCTAACCATTGAGCTACCGAGACTCAGATGGCGAGCTAAGTTGCAAATTCGATATATATATGTGCGACCTAAGCGGAAGCCACTATATATTGATAATGATTGAAGCAGTTTGATGTTTAGGAAACATGAGAGCTTGGATATATTGAAGAAGATGAACGATCTTCAAGCTCGATACTCAGAAAATGATATCTGAGCCCCAGACGGGGATCGAACCCGCAACCTTCTGATGATCCAAGGTCTCATGTTTCCAAAATACTCATTTTCTGAGTATCGAGCTTGAAGATCGTTCATCTTCTTCAATATATCCAAGCTCTCATGTTTCCTAAACATCAAACTGCTTCAATCATTATCAATATATAGTGGCTTCCGCTTAGGTCGCACATATATATATCGAATTTGCAACTTAGCTCGCCATCTGAGTCTCGGTAGCTCAATGGTTAGAGCGTCTAACCGGTCATCAGAAGGTTGCGGGTTCGATCCCCGTCTGGGGCTCAGATATCATTTTCCGAGTATCGAGCTTGAAGATCGTTCATCTTCTTCAATATATCCAAGCTCTCATGTTTCCTAAACATCAAACTGCTTCAATCATTATCAATATATAGTGGCTTCCGCTTAGGTCGCACATATATATATCGAATTTGCAACTTAGCTCGCCATCTGAGTCTCGGTAGCTCAATGGTTAGAGCGTCTAACCGGTCATCAGAAGGTTGCGGGTTCGATCCCCGTCTGGGGCTCAGATATCATTTTCCGAGTATCGAGCTTGAAGATCGTTCATCTTCTTCAATATATCCAAGTTCTCATGTTTCCTAAACATCAAACTGCTTCAATCATTATCAATATATAGTGGCTTCCGCTTAGGTCGCACATATATATATCGAATTTGCAACTTAGCTCGCCATCTGAGTCTCGGTAGCTCAATGGTTAGAGCGTCTAACCGGTCATCAGAAGGTTGCGGGTTCGATCCCCGTCTGGGGCTCAGATATCATTTTCTGAGTATCGAGCTTGAAGATCGTTCATCTTCTTCAATATATCCAAGCTCTCATGTTTCCTAAACATCAAACTGCTTCAATCATTATCAATATATAATGGCTTCCGCTTAGGTCGCACATATATATATCGAATTTGCAACTTAGCTCGCCATCTGAGTCTCGGTAGCTCAATGGTTAGAGCGTCTAACCGGTCATCAGAAGGTTGCGGGTTCGATCCCCGTCTGGGGCTCAGATATCATTTTCTGAGTATCGAGCTTGAAGATCGTTCATCTTCTTCGGTAAGAATCTTGCTAATTTTGAGAGTAAAGGTACGACTGGTTCAACACAGATGACATTAGGTGACTTAAATCCAAATGGTGTCGCCCCTCTGGATGGTGATATAGCATTTTTTGCTTTATAGAAAGATAAATTGATAGCTGAAAAAGACATTGTACTACATCATCACGTACTTTGCAATTGGTTTGATATTGACCATGATGATTTTGACTATTAAATATAGTCTAATATATATGAAGAAAAAAAGTATCAATTTTAATCACATCAGCGAGGATTTATCAGATGAAGAGATTATGAACCTTAAGCAATGGTACGTGTACTACCATAAACTATACACGTGTTATAAATGGAAGTACAAGAAACTGGAGAAAGTAAATCTGTCTCTGAATATGGTAAGTCTAGGGTTAACAGTAACTGGTACTATAGCTGGTGGTATCACTTTGAATCCTATTATTTTAGGATGTAATAGCGGTCCAGGTATTTTAATTCACGGATATTTATCAAAAAGTATTATCAAATCTAAGACAGATATTTGTAGGTTCGCTTACACATCATATCAAAAAATTCTAATTCAGTTGAAATCATATTTGTGTGGTATGCCATACGATGAATCGATATTACTGAGTGATCTAAAGATAATCGATGAAATTGTTACTGATTTATGCCCACCTATCAATGGTATGAGTAAAAAATATGATGAAATATACTCTGAAATATAATGGAAGAATATGAGTTACAAGATCGTGATAATAGCAGGATACAAGAATAAGAACAGGAGCAGGAAGAAGAAGAGATTAATTTCGGTGGTGGTGAAACAGAAGAGACTAGATTATTAGAATTTTGAAGTTTACCATTAAACAAAGCAGAAGATAAAAATGAACCATTAAATAACATTTTTGGAGATAGTTTACATGATGCCAGAAATATAGCTTTATTCATTGAAGACATTCCAATTATGGAGAGAGTATCTACTAGTATGGGATTCATTAAATATTTGATGGGAAAACAAGTTTTCACAATTGAAAAAACATTGAGTGAAGGTGCAACAAATTACGAAATCGAATATTATGGTGAGCCTTTTTATAATCAAAATGATGTAAAGTCCGACCAGTCAGAAGATTTAAGACAACTAATGGTGTTATAGCCGATCAAAACGAATCATATCAAATAGTTCACGATATACGATACCATTATGATAATTGGCAAAAAATACTGAGAGATAAAATATTAAAAAGATCAGGAATAGCAACAGCAATTGGATTAACAATAATTACTCTAGTAACTGGTTTATCTCTTGGTCTAAAGCGCTGTGGGTCAGATGCTGTACGCGATGCTAAACATAAACAAAGGAAAGCAGAAAAATTAACTCCTGCAGTAAAAAGAGATATCATACCGTGGACTGATATAGAAGAAGCCTCCGGTAAAGGTTTAATTTTCATTGGCGATCATTTATATTTAATAATTGGTGGTTCATTGATATTTTTATACAGTTGGAAAAACAAGAAATGATATATAATGTAATATATAATGAATCCTAAATTAAGGCATATTTTCAAAAGAATCAGAGATTTTGTACGTTGTTGTAAAAAGACGTCAATAGAGATAGACAGTATGCTACAGGATCTCAATAGAATACATTTGGAGAATCAACCAAAACCACCCAAACCAAGTGATAAAAGAGATGGTGGTTGACTTGCAGACGATCTCATGGATGTCTCAAAGATGATCTCATAGATGTCTTATAGATAATCTGTAAATAAAATATACATTACTATACAGATGAGTCAAGAAACACCTAAAATATCTGAAGAGAAAAATGAAGAATAAGTGGCACCTAAAATAACAAAAGTAAAAAAGTAAAAAGACCCTAAAAGAGTAGAAGCTGGTAAACGTTTGACTGCTATATCCACGGCTTCAAAAGAGAGAAAAATACGTGATAAGATAGAGTCAGAGAATGATAGTTCTGGATTTAAATCAATTATGGATTTTTATTTGAATTCTTAGGAACGGCAGTCGCAATTGGTTCACTGTACTACACAAGAAAAGATTATGAAAGAGAGACCAAAACACTAGAGACTATTAAAGATGAGCCTAAAATCGTCAAAATCGAACGAATTGATCACAGGCCACCAAAAAATAGTCTCGATACATTTGATTAAAAACATAGAATATGATAGCTTAAAGAGGTCATCATTTAAAGATTTATCATATAACATAATTTAATATGTCACCAAAATTGAATAAGTTCGAGAATAAGGATTCCAACATATCAATCGAAAATCATACAGATGGTAAAGATGTATGGTTCAAAGCATATGATTTGGCTAAAGTACTAGGATATAAAAGACCAGGAAAAGCTATCATTGACGGTATAGATGGTGATAATAAGACAAAGTATGAAAAATTTAAGGATGATGCAGAAGGATTCATTAAAAATTTCTAACTCCATACTAATCTAATAAATGAAAATGGAGAAAAACAATTAGTATTGAAAAGTAGAATACCTAAAGCTGCTGATATTGCTAAAATATTTGATATATGTATTTGTGAAAAAGCACTTTATAAGAAGCAAGAAACCATAGAATGTATTATGAAGGCATTCAGAGGTGAAAATATGATATTTCAGCGTACTATAAGCAAACATAGCATAGATTTGTATTTTCCTGATCATAAATTAGCCATTGGATGTGATGAATTTGGTCATAAAGATAGAAATCTAAAAAAGGAGATATGAAGACAAAAATATTTAGAAAGAAAACTTAAGTGTAAATTCAACTGGTATAATCCAGATGTGAAAGGACTTAATGTATTTGATACAATAAAATAACATTTTTCAACACATTAAAAATAATATTTTCATAGAGTAAAGTAAAATTATATAAATTCGTATTATATAACAGTGTATAATATATCAATCACATTCAAGAAATTCGATAATAAGGAACTAAACGTATCAATCGATACTCATATAGATGCTAAACATAATTCTTGCTTCAAAGAAAAAGATGTTGCAATGACATTGGGTTATAAAGATACAGACAAAGCTATTAGAAATCATGTAGATGATGAATATAAGAGGACTTTCGAATATCCCCGACCGTGGCAGGGTGTTCAGAAGGCAATATTCATATCAGAACCCGGACTTTATGCATTGATATTCTCCTCTGAATTGGAGAGTGCAAAAGAGTTTGAAAAATGGATATTCTCTCAAGTATGACCATCTATAAGGAAGTGTGGACACTATAGGATGTTCAACGACCCTAATACATTGGCATTTAAAATAGAAGATGAGTATGACCTGCATACTAAAGTGGTTCAATTCATTAGGCGCTTTTATCCAGATATATTAATGACAGCTGGACTTGGAGAGAATCAAGACACCAAAGACAAATGCATCAAATCATTTAAAAAGGGTTATATGAAAGGTCAACCAGATTTGATTATTCAAAATTTTCATAAACAATATAATGGTCTGTGTATAGAGTTCAAAACCCCTCAGTGTAATGGTATTATTACAGACCAATAGAAGCAGCTAATAGAGATATGAAGAAAATGGCTATAAATGTATAGTTTCTAATGACTATGACCTAATAATTAAGGAATTAAACGACTATATGTTTGATATTCGCATCAGATGTAAATACTGTAGACGGAAATTCATATCCAAGAATACATTATTCAGACATGTTAAGTATTTCCGTAGAATAAAATATAATCTATAATATACACACATTATGACAACAGTAAACAAGAAAGAATTGATGAACGAAGCTTATGACGCTGCTTTAGTAACAGGAGGTGTTGTGGTTACTATCAATGACAACCAAGAAGCTCCTGGGTGAAAAGTTAACAGACGCATCATCTTTAGAAGGACACAGCAAAGTTGGCAGTTCGAGTTGCAGCTAGCTCAATGCTTGTAAAGTGAGCACAGCATAAAAAGTATCTACCTGTTGATCCATTTAAAATGTAATAAATTATATAGATTATGGCAAGTATAGTAGAATCATTATTACAAATCACAATTGCTGCAGTTAGTTTTGCTGGAGCAGGTTATCTTTTTAAAGCTTTTGATAAAAATGGTTATGAAGCTGAAATAAAGAGACATAATAAAGCACTAGAAGAATTAGCAAAGGCAAAAGAAGTGTTTTATCAGAATGAAGTAAAAGAACACGATAGAATACAGCAATTAAGACAACAGTTAGCAGATGCTAATATTGACATCGAGAATACAGCAGAGCTCTTGTCTAGTTAAGACAGGTACAATCAATAAAATATAATGGACAAACATTTAACAGAGAACCTGAATTAAATGGTTTTTACCATCCAAGTGATAAAATGAAAGAATATAAGTATATCACTATTGGTGTAGTTGGTGTTTGAACGGGATATCTAGTTAGTAGATATATTTAAAATCTAATCCATATTAATATTTAAAACTAATGGATGCATTAGAAGGTTAATGTTATGGGTTCAAATTTGAAGAAATTGTGGAAAATATAGATGATTAACCAGCTCTTTATAATAATGGAGAAAATGGTAAAAAGAAACAATATCCTGAAAACTATTGCAAATGTGGCATAGTTGGTGATAATGTGGTAGTTAATGGATTGAAAACATATGCTTACATAGAAACAAGTCAATATATATTAGAAGTCAAAATATAAGAAACAGTATAGGGAAATACGTTCTTAAAATCCATATTCATTATGTTTTTGAAGACTTCCTTTTGGTTGTTGAAGTTTTGATAAATAATAGATTGATAAATAAAAATATATCCAGATATGACTACTACATAATAAGACTTTCTAGTAGAATCAATGCAATACTAATAAAGAAACCAAAACATCTGGTTCACAGTAGTACTAGAAAACTGTTTGATGACCGACTTTTTGGTAAGGTTTACCCGATTTTAGGATGGGATAAAAACTGTAGGTGTAAGTACTATTTAATATGGAAAATAACATTTAAAAAATAATTTTATGTATATATAGTATATAAAGTATGGTTGTAAACCCAAATCCCGACAAGATAGATTACCCATCAGAGGAAGATGAATATGAGGAAGATTTTATAGATGATCGAGATGTTGACTATGATAGAGAATATAATGATGATAAGGACGAAGAGCATGATTATGATGATGATTATATAGAATCTATGGGATAAAAAAATAAAATTGTGTTTTTTTACTTAAAAATAATTTTCGGTATATAGTATATTGAAAATATGAATTACACAGAAGAAGATAATATTCCACATTTGATCAAACCCTTATGGAATATACGATTACATGACTCTTCAGACCAACATTCAGAAGAACTAGACAAATTATTTAATTCAGTTATTCAAACATCCTAAAAATATAAACAAGCAATTGAATATCATATGGTAAGAAGATATAATGTACAATATTTTTGGAATGAAACACATAGGAAAGTATTTGATGAAATCAATTATTACTTAACTCGTCTGGAACTACCACATAAATGTGTTTATTCTCACATTACTTCAGATATTAATTTACAACCAGATGGACATTATTATAAAACGATTCTATTTTTTTATCTAAGCAAAATAGGTGAAAAATACAGACATAAATTGGGTATAAGTGAAGAAGATCTTCAAAAATTATATCGTCAGGTTGATGAGAACTATAGAGAATACAAAAAAAGTGATCAGGAATAATTATCGTTCACTTCACTTAAAAATAATTTTCTTTATATATAGTATATAGAAAAAATGGTGTACGACAAGTTACATGATTCTTCACATCCTAATGCAGAACTTCTGGACAAACTATATAAAGATGTTGAAGCCTGTAATGAAAATTATACAAACGTAATCGTTTTTATAAAAATAGTATTGATGTAACTGTTTCAGATGTCTTTGCATGTTGTATAATGGTGGTATGTTATTACAAAAGGTATAAAAAAGCATTCAAAGAAACCATAGAAAACTCAGATTCTAATTCCAGTTGTGATTCTGATTCCAGTTTTGATTCTCATTAAACAAAATAAAATTCATTTACACTTAAAATTAATTTCATATAACATTATTATATTATGTGTTATGACTACAAGGAAAAATATTGATAAACCAAAACGTGGAGTTGGAAGACCCAAGAAGTATTTCACTGATGAAGAGAGAAAACAAGCAGACAAACGTGATGTTCAAAAATGTATGGAGAATAACCCATTTCATTGTGACGTTTGTGATCACATTTATCATATGGCAAGTAAAAGCAAACACTTAAAAAGCAAAAAACGTAGAAGAACTCTTGAAAAGAAGATACAATAATGTGTTCAAAATATTTAATTATATCATTTTTTTTCATGCGTTTTGACTTAAAGAATTTTTTTATGTATACTATATTATATAGTAAATAGAACATTTTTATGTATATTGCAAAAAGATCTGGTTTGAAAAGAAAGAACGTACGAAGAGTCATTAAGGAACCTAAACCTTTCGTAAACACTCTAACAGGTAACTATGTACTAAGACCTACATATTTAAAAGCATTACGTGAGAAGCAGAGAAGAGAGAAAATATGGCAGGAAACACAAAATAAATTGGCTGAAATGTCACGCTTCATGGAACAAAAAGTAGAGAAGAAAACTAGTAATATGATCAAATTACCTGAAATGGATTTGACACTCTTTGATGCCAGAAATTATGAGATAGATCTTCAAATAGAAAAGTGTAAGACAAGGTTCATTCGAGGATCTAACTTTGTCATCTTATTTAAAAATTGCATAGGACCAGTGAGTAATAACTGGGAAAGTGTTTCAGTCACAATAGACGCTGTAATCAGAGACGATAGTGCACCTATATCTATACAGGATAGGAAAATAACATTTGGACTATATGAAGATAAAATGCCAATAGGATTATCAGTGCGTGATAAATACCATTTTTTAATGTACATGTTGCTAAAAGACTATAGATTCAGTCCACAATCGGGTGAACATGTCGTAAGTATTGGTGGTGTTATTACAAAACTCCGGAAGGTAAATATGTCTGACATTCGTATGGGAGACACTAGAATTATGAGCGCTCTTGTGGAGAAATGCAACAATTACAAAAGAATAACTCAGAATATGGGCACCTGTGTGCAGGACCATATTTATGAAGCTTGTAAGGGGGAAAATGGATTCAAAAGATACACTAAAACATCCCTTACTGAAGAAATCAATAAATATGTGATTGATAAACATGAAAAAAGACCTTCAACTAGAGAATTACTAGACTGGAGGGATAACTTTCATACTAATGTTTCTATATATGCTTTGGACCCCTTCTATAACAAGTTTGTGTCCTCTCCAGGACCTAGGGATAACGGAAAGACCGTTCGTCCGTGTTTTGTATGCAAAGATGGTCATTGTTTTCTAATATTGAATGAAAAAATAACAACTAAGATTACAAAAGGATCTCCATTATTAAACCACTTGGATCTCATACAGTGGAATTCTAAACAAAATGAGGATAAAATAGAAATCTGTAAAACGAAAGACTACTATAATATTATTAATCACTCCAAAAATTGTGCTATATTTGCAAATTCTGATAAAACAAAGGATTATGAAAATTATCTGTTTGTGCTTCCTGATGGACACAGTGGTAAAGATATGATGGTAGAGACCATGCAAAGGGCACAAACGTACGTAGAGTATTTCTACTATGATGGAAGAAACCAAATCGATGGGTTCATGACTCCTGATTTTAAAAATTTGGTTTCCGTAAATAATGACTACGACCTGAGGAAAAATATTTGTGACCAGCTTCTTGAAAAATATCCTGTAGATGCTTTCAAATTTAACAACCAATGTCTGACTTCAATAGCAGTTAATCTGTTTAAACAACTATATGGGAACCTAAAAAGTTCTAATTATTACAAACACGTTATATCAGTAATAGATGACTACCATCCAAAGACACTGCAGCATACATTCCATAAAGAATTTAATAAGGATGACGAAGAATTGGGACTAACTGCTTTAGATATTGCAAAAGGCTACCCATCAGTGCTGCTAACTAACGATCATGATGTACCATTATATAATATACACAATAAAATAAGAAAATTTGATGGGAAACTAAAGACAGGTGAATACTATATCAATGAAACACTCATAAAGAAGTATAGAACACTAAATAATGACCCCATAATGATAGAAGCAGGGTTTTATGGAAGAAATCTGATTGACTACCTACTGAAAAAGAAATTTATAACACTCCAAGACATAAAACTGCAACTAGTAACTGATAAGTCCATCAAACACGATGTATTCAAAGGGTACATCAAGTATGTTTTTGACAATTTCGATGAAGCTACTGCTAAAAAGTTGGCAAACCAATTTATCGGATACTTAGTAACGAAATATGATAAAAGTAGCAAAGGATTCACTTCCACTAGTTACGGCACTGCTTGTGCTGTGTGGACCGAAGCTCTTGAAAATAACGAAAAAGTGAGTATTCATAAGGAAGATGATTTCTTTTACGAAGCTTTTGGAAGTGATTGAAGGAGCTTATGATTAACATACTATAATACATGGATACAATACTGATGCTGTCTACTGTGCAAATCTATGTATAGAATACCCAATAAAAGATGAACAACAGAAATTTACTTCTGATATAATCGGTAAAGTTTATCAAAAGGTAGGGGAGACCCCTTCTATGATTGACAAATCTTATAGAAAGAATATCAACTTACATGACTATATAATAGAACCTGCAAAAGGAAGCTTAATAACAGGAGGTGCTGGATGTGGCAAAACTACAAAATTGATAAATTATGTCAAAGAAAGTAAAAATCCTATTATATTAAGCTTCACGAACAAGGCTGTGGAAAATATCAGAAGTAGAGTTGACGATAGCCTTAAAAAAGAAGTGCATACATTTGATAGCTACTTTAATGAATTCATTTCGGATGCTGAAAACCTCAAATTATTAGCCAACAAGGATGTATTTATAGACGAATTCTCCGTGGTTGCAAATAAACGGATCACTTTGATTTATCACATTTATGTTGCAAATAATCTGAAAGTAAATCTTCATGGAGATGCAAACCAATGTGACCCTGTTGAAGGCAGTAGTAGATTAAAGTATGACTATACAAAGAGTCTTGCTATATTGGAGATGTCTTAATATTATGGAACTTAAATATATTGAAGAGAGTGCCAGATATGACAAGAAAACTTTTGATATGCTGTCTAACTTCCAAGAGACCGGTCGCTTGAAGCAAAAATTGGCCAACTATACGGACACATTTGTCAATATATGCTACTTCAATAACACTAGAAAGGAGATCAATAAAATGTGTTCTGATGCATTTTGCGAAGGTAAGAACAACTTTAAAATCAACTTCTCCTACAATGAATCCAAAGAAGAATATAAAGTCTGTGCGGGCACTCCTGTGATATGTATTGATAACATGAAGGACTGTGGTATGTTTAACTCTCAACAGTTCACCATTAAAAATATAAACATAAATAGTGTCACTATAAAGGAAAATGACCAAAAGTTCTCTTTGGATGACTTCACAAAGAAGTTCAATCTGGCATTCTGTTTGACAGTATACAAATATCAAGGAGCAGAGGTAGACCAACATTATAACATTTTTGATACAGAGGCCAAGAACAAGAAACAATTACATATTGCGTTAAGTAGAACAACCAAATTCGAATACATACATGGAGAAAACTTGAATGCAAAATATACGTACAATTCTAAGAACAAACATGAAGTAGTTTCAATAGGGCACACAGAATATCAAAAAGGTAAGATTTATAAAATAGAATTTGATGACGGAACCATTTACATTGCATCTACGATAAAGACAATAGAAACCAGACTAAAAGAGCATTTATCTTACACCAAATCCATAGTATACAAAAATAAAGACAAAAATCCTAAAATATCACAAGTCAGATTGCCCGTGCGAAAATAAACACAAATTAGAAAAGTTAGAAAAGAAACACATAAACGATTATGCCAAAAAACATGGTAATAAAGTACTTAATAAACGAGGCAATGAAGAGATCAAAGAAAAACCAGAAATGAAATAGTTTTAAAATAGAGAAAGAGAAAGAGATCTGTTAAACAGAATAGAAAAAATGGGTGCAATCGAAAATGATGAAAAGAACAAACAACTTAAAATCCGCTTTTGCAACAGTGGGAAAAATGTCAAGGTAATCAAACGTTAGGGGAAAATATCACTCGCTGAAGCCATGGATTACATGAAAGTTCAAAAAAAAATCATTGAAACTGCAACTTGAGATATATTTATCATAAGAAGGAACAAAGGGGTAGTACGAAACGAATTTAAACTACCACTCCCGTTTTTCACACTTCTATTTTTTTTTTATTCACCATTAGGCTTTCCGCTTCACGGTTCTCCGTAAATAGCATTTTTTAATTGGTAGCTGAAAATTCGCACTCGACTACGGTTTTCACAGTTGTCAAAAATTTCCCAGGTCCTCCAAAACCCCGCTAACTCGATTTTAAGGCCTCCAAAAAAGTGAGTCAACTTTCGGTCGGTTCCCATCGGTAGTCTCCTAAAGAAAATAGGACTAAGTTAAAACAACAAAAAGACCAGAGGAACCAGACCCGAGCTTTAAGTATTTTGTTTTAATCGATTTTTAAATCCAGTTCCGTTCCGAGCACGTTGTGCAAGGTATACGAGAGTAGTAAATATGGTATATATTTCGTACTCACCTGGAATTGAAGCTTGGTCCGACTTTGGAATGTAGACTGTAATCGCTGAAACTTCTCTTTTATTGGGGTTAAGCTTATCTTGCCCATTCATATTCCTATAAATATTCTCCTAATACGGGCCTCTTGTTTAATAATGAAGAGATTGTACGACCTTGGGTGATTAGAGTCATACGTCAATCTTCTGTTCAAGTACTTTCCTCAATGTCTTACAGCAACAAAGCATGAAAAATCAGCCGGAAAAAGTACCCAGTTGTATTCACCGCGGATAACATTACGAAAATAATAAAACACAATTTTGTCACTAGCAGAACTAGGCTGATTTGAAGAAACAAGAATCCCAAATACATTGTTGAACAATACCTAGTGTCTGCGACATGATTGTTGCTGGTAAACACTGAGTGATTCGCATGAAAAGGACTATAGTGGATTGCTTCTGGTTCTTTCATACTTTTTCTCAGTTTATACTTTCTGAAAGAAGTTTATTTTAGACAAAATTATTGGAGGGGGGCTATAGCCCCCCAGCCCCCCTAGCCCCGCGGTCTCTGGGGCAAGCTTATTTTCTTTTTCACTTTAATTTTCGGAACAGAAAACATGTTTGACGCAGAAACGATCTGTAGGTCGGACTCCGTGTTTTCCATATTCCCTACTGTCACTGACAATTATATACGTCAGACTGCATGTCAAAGCACGGCCGAAGAAAGTCGCCGTAAATCACTTTAAATCTGCTCAACAATTAACACGACAAGAGAAAAGACATCACTTACACAAGATAAGTTGATTTTATTCAAAAAGTATTGATATTTATGATAAATAACCATACATTCATTCGTTTATTTACGCTGGCATGTTAAGCTCTATATATATTCAAATATTGAAAATGGCCATCAACAATATACGTGACACTCCGTGTTTTCCAAGTTACCGATGGAAATTGACATAAGGACTATGACGTTCCTCAATATTGGTGTGAAGCAAACTTCGGCAGTAACATTGCCTTTCTAGCCAGTGCCAGTTCAAGCCTTCCTCTCGCTTTAAGCAATAGTCTGCTAGACAGTCCCCCTCCCTAGGTCGTGGGAACCATCTCACATACACATTAACACTCCAGCAATGAAGCATACTGCTAGTGCGGAAGGTACGTGTCAGGGGGGCCTTGAGTCACGAGTACGGCCAAATTTGCGTTGTGTTCGCTTAGGCACGACCAGCTTTCGTCCAAGCTTTGCGAGTGTCATTAGACTGTACACTATTACCAAAAATTCTAAATATTTCAACTGTCTTCTCTCTTTATAGTATAGAATAATCATTTCCTATCAATTGGAACACGTAAGGAGAGAATTCAATTATTTATGATTTGTAAAATATTTGAGTGAATTGGCGTATTCATCTTTAATTAGCATAGAAAGAAATTGTCACTATAAATGGCCTTTACTCGAGACAAGTCGTCTTATCCGAGGCTAATTTTCCACTACTTATTTATAATGTAGTATAAATTCTATAAAAACAGTATAAATACTTATTTATACTGTAGTATAAATTCTTGTTCTACAGTTGAATGAATCAACTGTAGAACAAGTTGATTCATTCGATTATCTAGGTCTTCGTGTTAGTAACTGTTTGTCGTGGGAATCACATATTACGATAATATGTCGAAGGACACATTCAAGACTTAGTTTATTAAATAGGATCTCTGCATTTCTTCCCAAGCCTGTTTTATGTAGGATCTACAAGCAAACCATTTTACCAATCTTAGATTATTGTTCAATCGTGTGGCATGACTGTGGCTCGACCTTAACAAGACAAGTTGAACTGGTTCAAAATCGAGCGATGAGAATTATTTTGAAAGAAGGAAAGAAAAAGTGTACTCAGGAAATGCGCAATGTTTTAAATCTTTTAACTTTGTTTAATAGGAGAAGATTTTTTAGATAAGTACTAATTTTTAAAATTTTAAATAATTTAAATTGTCCTGATCAATTATTAGATGTTTTTAAATTCCGTAGTAGTGTGAGAAACAGAGAACTCAGAGATGAAACGTTATTAGATTTACCAAAAGTTAAAACTAAGATGGGGCAAACAATGTTTGCGTACTCCGGTGCAAAGGACTGGAATTCTCTGCCTAGATATATCAGAAAAATGACTTCTATTACTACTTTTAAACTTTCTATTTATACGTATCTTTTAGACAGTGATAAAGATTCCCATATTTGTAGTTTATAGATTAATTTAGATTATTTTTATCAATATTTTTCAATATTGTTACATAGTTAATTTATGTTTTATTACCACTGTTCTCCCGTTAATACCAGCTTTTATGCTGATGGGATTTTTTTTTTTAACAGTATAAATAAAGAATTTATTATTATTATTATTATTATTATTATTATTATTATTATTATTATACTAACTCCAGCATTTAACAATTCGAAAAATGCACAATATTTTAGCCCAGTAGGGCGACACAACAACATACTGTGTCTAGCCTAGTTTTCAGGAAAGTTATGGTTTTCCATGGCCTCACCGAAGTTGTGGTCTTTTTTACGGCAATGGTTGTCTCCAATCATGAGAGGCTAGCAATACGTTAATAGAATAGTTCCCTTGCACACTGGTCCTCGTTTTTTAGCTTGGTTCCGGTATCTTAAGTGCGTACCTAAAATATGAAAACATAAACTTTATTACAAATTAATTGCAAGTCAAAGTTCATTTTGGCAACTTTTGCTGTTATATTTCTTAAGAAAATAAAAACAAAAGTAATGAAAACTTTACAATGTAAAATGAGGATGAAAAGAAAAAAAAGAATAACATGGCGAAAGAAACTGCATCATTCGTAGGGAACAGAGACTGCATCTTTCCTCTGAAGATGCAAGGAAATGACCACACGACTACGGTGAATGCGTTACAATTCCGTGACAATGTTTTCTTTTAATTATTGGAAGACCTTGCTTAGATAATCTTATCTTATCTTGTTCTCCTGCCGATGAACTTCACAGTAATTTTAGTTTTCAAAGCAGCAGTTTAGTAATAGTCTGCTCTTTATCATTTACTTTTTAACAAAAGACTAAAACGTCTACCTTGAAATCCAAGCCATGGCATTATCTCGAGCTAACTTTGTAAGTTTTGCATATTATAATGATGAAACAACGATCGCAAGATTATTCAATCTCAAACTATAAAAGTTATTCCCAACTTAATGGCCACAAGAAAAGCATGAAATTCACCCCAGTTTGTTGGCTTAAAAATTACGTCAGCATTGCACAAAGTTTAAAAAACTAAACAAGTTTAAATTTGTTCAACAAAGCATTGAACCATATGGAAATTTCAATAACGTAGTCTGGGAATCTTTTAATATCAAAAGCAATGCATTTTCCACCGGTTATCTGTAACTTATTCTAAGCGTTTAGGCGTTTGAACAATTGCAGATAACGAAACCACTGTAGTGAGGAATATGAGCATTGCAAAAAAATTAAACTCGAGATTACAATTTTGATATATTTTGTTTCAGTGAAACCATCAAGTTATTGTCTGAGACAAACGCAGGTTAAGTTTGAACAAACCAAACACTAGTCGAAGAGAACATGACAAATATCTAAACACAATTGACAAATTTGATGAAAACATAGTCTATTGCTGCAACTTTTCAGCAAAGCATTGCTCAAATTAGCCAAGCCGGATATGAAAGGCATAATTCAACTTTACAATTAAGAAAGAAAAAATCAAGAACGAAAAATGTGCTGCATGTATTGTACGAGTTAAAACTGGGACGAAATAGCCAAGATGAGAGAAAATAATCGGACATTTCGTGTCAAGACTCTTTATCACTGACAATATACGGCCAGAAATTTAACTTACTTTTCCTCAAAAGACAAATTTAAAGCGAAACTGCCATTGATGGCTGATTTTAAAACAATAAAACAAATTCTTTAAATTGGAAAGTTTACTCCTGCCAATGGTCCCCGGAAGGCTTACAAAAGGTTTTTTTGAAGTATATAGAAGCTAATGTGAAACCGGTAGGAAATATCTTCAGCGATTTACTCCAAAATAACTTAATATCTTTTTCTAAAACACTTTTTTATCCCCCTCAACCATCTTTCAGCTACTACCTGTCCTTTGTCTACGGTTGTCAATAACTACCTTTTACTGAAGTTGAATGTTGCATGCAAACTGCACGTGGGAGAGCTTAATGATAGATCTTATATCTCAGGAAAATTATTTCGGAGCCCAGATGGAAATCGATCGTGCAAACTTTTGGTGACGAGATAGAAGCTCTAACTATTGAGCTACTGAGACTCAGATGGCGAGCTCAGGTGGTAACTGTGCTTCCTCATCAAAAGGTCGTGGTTCGTTGTCCGTCACTGTATCAACAGTCGGTTTTATAAGATATGAGCTCGACGACAGTCCTAGTATGGTATATGATATCACCTAGCTCCTCCATATGGCAGTTTCCATGCAAGCGTTTATTTACACGATAGAAATGTCACATACGCAGGGGGTGGACAAAAAAAGTTGTCATCCTCAGAAATTCTGGATAACGAAATATAATCGTCACAGGTAGGACAAACGAGTTTAGAAATGATCGTTTTAGGAAGTGTGCGTAGAAATATCAAATATTATCTTAAATCTTAATGTTAAAAACTGGTTGTTAAAATACCCAAATCCTAAGCAGTTTTAATAACAATAGTTTACAAATTCCTGGTACATCTCTGATGTTCTTCATTTTGACTCTTGTGAATTCGTTCACAAAATCATCAATCAAGTTTAATTACAAACTACAACAGCAACAGTAATTTCGATAAACCTCTACTGCATGCACCTTTAGGGAGTTCCAACTCCCTTCGATTTGATCACAGTTTTGCATCGACGAGGCATGTTTTCAATGAGCTGCTGCAAGAACTCTTCGGCGATTGCTTGCCATCTATTTTTCAGTACTTCAAAGAGTCTGTTTTCATTTTTCATTTCAACTCAGCCCATAAATTTTTAACGAGATCGAAGACAACCCATTTCCATTCATCAATACCCCCTCTAATTAGCTCGCAAGGAAATGATGATTGCGATAAACGATTCTTCCAGCTAGCTGTTGTTTGATTGGGGTGCTGGATTTGTTTGATTAGCTTGGTACAAAGTTTTTTTGCTCCAGAATAGCTCATGTTGATGTTTTTCGAAATTGCATGTGTGTTAACTCCAGCTTTAAGCATGCCGAGAATCTCGTGATTCTAATTTTTATCTCAGCCCTCTAGGTGCCTACTTTTTTAAGTCTCTTACTAGCCATATCACTTTCACATAGAAACCCCAATGAAGACGTTGAAAGTTTCGCATGAAACTGCCTTCTCGGCTAATAATGATTTGTAATTAAGTTATCAACTAAATATCGTGGGATGCACGATATTTTGATGATTTACAAGTTCTTATCATCCAAGTTGCAACAAAAAGGAAAAATGCACCACGTTTTGTATAAGACATTATCATAAAAAGTATTAAGAATACGTTCGAAGCCAGCGCTTATAAAATTAGTACTTCCGAAACTTTTTAATCAGATCTAGAAGAAAGTATTGTAAAATATATATTGTTTTCCTCAATTTCTGTTCTTCCTGTGTTAGTTATAAGAAATTGACTATATCTTTGTTGATGGTCACTTTTTTTGTCCACCCCCTGTACGATTGTTCGTTCTGACGTATGTAATGTCGTCTTAAGGTCACAATTTCTGCTTTCGATTCTCCCACTAAAGTATCAATACGTCAGAGAAAACTTCAGTGAGACATGGCATCTGAATCTTCGTTTCTCAATGGTTAGGCCGTTTTACCAGTCTTCAGAAGATTGCGGTTCGATCCGCTCCTGGGGCTCGAAAATAGTTTTGCTAAGAATTAAGCTTGATGAGCGTCCATATATTGTAAATAAACATTTCTTCGAGCGTACTCCATGGTTGATGAATATACACAAACAATTGAATGTACGAACGCATGCGGAAAATCGTGCCCCTTTACACGAAAATGAATATGTATTTGGACACGACTTCTTTTACTACGCTTGGTTTACTACCCTTGCATTGCGAGGGCTTCACCCTCACACGTAGCTCGACTACCAGCACCAAGGGACTAACAACTTTGATAGTGTTGAATGCACGCTTAAGTCGATATTTGAAAAAGTTAATAAACAGTACCACCAACACTGTGACACAAAACTTAAAAAATTTACGCTGTCGTTTTTTAAAATAGCCGTTCATAATACAGTTCAATATTAGGAATTGCAACTCCGTTTAAAGTTTCAAGCAATTTATTGACTTCTTGATTATCTTTGAGTAGACAATAACAAAGAAATTTGCATATTCCCATTAATTTGTTGAGGTGTCAAAGGTTATTTAACAGAATTTAGAACAGTAATATGAAAGATGAATAAGATTTCCGAAGCAATAAAATATGTCGATGTCCTCTATCTGTTGTGGAGCTTTTCACCTTGTCCGTGATTTTAAACATCGGTAAAAAAACGAGAGAAGATGCTTGCTATCACCGGGACATTAGATATAAGCATCTAACTTCTCCTGTGGTCGACGTGGCTGGTAAGGTTTTTTTTTGTAACTTACTTGAAGAAGAGTTCAGCAGTCGGAACATTCTTTCTGCGCCAGCCCTATTTAGACAGGGGGAACTTTTAAGACTCACCCAGCTTTGAAAATACGTGATTCCAAATCATCCATCTTCATTTAGCTATCTTGGTTTCTTACGAAGGGCTCTATAATTTCAAATAAATAAATAAACAAACAAATAAATAACTAACTAACTAAATAAATAAATAAATGGGCAGTAAAACATAAAACAGGACGAGCTTATGACCCAAGTACGGACCGTCAGTCATACCTTCTTATATGCATCATTTTATCCTCAGGACAAGTTGTTAATTTGCAGGAAATTATCCTTTCAAGGTCAGAAGAGTAAACTTTTGCAGTCGCATTGTCTGAATAGGTTCTTAAGTTCAAGAGCGGGTAAGCCGGTAGTCAATTGCCAAATTTTCATAGGAATTGTAAACTTTAAAAGATGAAAATAATAGTACAAACACTGCACAAGCAATTCACCGATCGACTCGAGGTACCACCTAGTAAAACACTGACTTTCTTCCTGGTTTTTATATGATGATAGATGTTTCCTATATAAATTAAGATATCATCATAGACTGGGGCTCAGAAATCGTTTTTCTGAGGATCGGGATTGCCGATCGTTCATCTATCATCTCAAGATATTTCCAAGCTCCCATACATCTAACATATAAATTTCAATATGCAGTATGTTGGACATACAGTGAAGATCACACGTGCAATGCATACACCAAAGAGATACATATCTGTAGCCTTGGATCACAACTGGATTTCATGTATCTCAATACATACAGCATATCGCTAACGATCGGTCAGTTACAGGTTCTACAGCCATGAAGGTTCTTAAGACTTTCCAGTCTAAGTTCAAAGATGCAATCTTAATTTAATTTTTAAACTTTAAAACTAATGATTATTCGATTCGTTTTTCTCACCTTTTTGATTTTCTAAAAGACGTTTTTAAGAACGTTAAAATACAGCTTCGATAGAAATGGCTTGTTCAGATAAATGGTTGGGTCAGGAGGTAAAAACGAATCAGTATACAGAAAAATCAAAAATTAAACAAAGTTTAATAAAAGACAACGCCAATATCGAAACAATTATTGAACACGGTTATGTCTACATACTGTGGTTTTTAAATGGCTTGATGACCTGCTCACCACTGACAAATCAGGCATTTTGTTCAACCTCGTACAGGATTTCGTAAATGACCTCTAGAATAGTGGACCTGCTGATTGGGCAACATTAGTGTTTCTAGCTTGTTGTTACACTGGTAATTGCTTCACCTACTATATCTTCGTTTATCTGATATTTCTTTAGGGGATTAGGAAACAACATATCTGTGATTCCTCTCACGCTGTTTGACAAGATACCAAACCTGCAAAATTTGTAAGTACACTTGAAACAGACGTGTTTAGCTAAAACAAAACCCTGACACTTAAGTCGTGATCGAAAGAAACGCCTTACGACTATAGAAAAGGGATTTCCATGTACTTGTGAAAGAAAATCACGTCGGACTGCAAGAGAGTGGAGCGAATACATAGCAGGACATTGCTTAAGTAATATAGTAAATAACAAACCTAACGAACAGGATCATAATTTTACTTATCAGTTAATAAATTAAGATTATTAATTTAAAGTTTTAATGAAATAAATAACTAAGAAAGGAAGGAAGAAAAAGGAACAAAGGATGTAAGAAAGAAGGAAAGAAAGAACGAAAGAAAGTAAGAAAATAAGAAAGAAACAAAGAAAGATTTAAAGATAGATAGAATGAAATAATGTAAGAAAAGAAGGAGAAAAGAAGAATGCAATTAGTTCAATGTAATAAGTTTTTCATTTTTCTTTTCTTTCTTATTCTAATTCCAAATTTATTAATTTAATTTGTCCTATATCCTTAACAAAAACTGTAAATTTGATTCTGGCGTTTTTCTAACGTTAATTCTTGACATCATAAATCCGTAGATAACTAAAAAACTTGGAATGACGTTAAACATGACTGTAAAAACTGCTGCCATTGAGGCGCTACACACACTAGTTGCAAAATTTTACCGAAACAAAAAAGGCATTTTCCAAGAAATTTTAATTTAAAGGCAAGATATTTACTGCTTACTTCTTAAAGGCAAAGAAAGTTCTGGTTGTCATTCTCGTTGCCAGATCCTGTCCTTTTTCTATACGCGGGCGCAAGAATAAATCTAGTGCTCATGAAGCTATTGAGACAATGTTACCATAGGTGTAACTAGGTACCTCCTTCGTTTTAAGAGAGCAAGTTTTTCCGAACCAAAACGTATGAAACGCTTTATAGGCTTGATAATTACACCTGAAATAAAGTCGAAATATTACCACAATTCTTCTTTTTTAAGGCTCATTTCCGGTTAGGGGTCAGCCACCCAAATCATTCTCTTCCAGCCATGTCTATCCAGTGCACCAGCTAAATCCATATTCGTCTCTCGTTCACCTCTTCTAATCGCATCTACTATCTCATTTTTGGCCGCCCTCTGCTTCTTCTTCCTTCTACCTCCATCATTATTACTATTTTGACTGGGTCATCCTCTTTCATTCATGTATAGTGCCCATACCACCTTAACTTTCCTTCACGTATCTCATTAAGAATTTTTTCAACCATTAACTCCTTTCTCGTATCTTAATTCTTCTCAACATTTTCACCTCTGCCCTCTCCAATATCAGCTCCCCAGCCTTTTTCATCGGCTACGGCTTGGATCCATACGTCAACACTACTCTTATGACAGTTTTATTCAACCTGCTCATTACCAAAATTGGAATTCCCTTATCACAGGAGGGTGCCATTTCTCTCCACTTATACCACGCTGCTCTACGCCTTCATCGAATTGCTGATTCACATCCTCCTTCCTTCTGAATCATCGACTCCAAGAAATTAAACTTTTCTACCCGCTTGATTTCCTGACCTCTTTTATAAAATATCTTAAGGTTGTCCTCTTCTATACCACACATCATTACCTCGGTCTTTTTAGCGTTAAATTTTAATCCTCCTTTTTCCAGGTCCGTTTGCCCCTTCACAAGTCTGTCCAACCCTTTCCTCTCGTTCGTCGCTGTTATTACCAAATCATCTGCACATGTGTAGACAAAGTGACGGTTATACGTCTTGTAGTTTGTATTATATGTACTTTTCAATGAAAAGAAATTGATCATTTTGACCCATAGCCTGGCTTCCGTAATTTTCGACGATACGTGAACGTTCGCTAAATTTGTATCACTTAAAAACGATTTTTGAGCCCTTGAGGCGGGGGTCGTACCTGCTACTCGGCTACAAATACTCACACGCGAAGCAAATGTGCAGATTATAGATCATCCTGATCATGTCATGAGTTACTTGTGACCGGTTCAGGGTCTACCGTTTCAATAATTTACATAGTGCACAAAAATATTATAGATTCAATTATACCTACTATGCTAACGTTCAATGGTATTATGGTCTTGTTATACGATCCCGGTTAGCCGGGTCATCCTGGGCACCTGGGATATCTTCCCACCAGGCAAAACTCCGTCCGGTCCAGTCTATAGCAAGTAGGATCCTTGCACGGCGGGATGAATTTTGTCAATAAAAACGTCAAAAAGCGGAATATCCCGGTAAACTGGGATAAAATGAATTGAAATGCGCACGCAACAAACAATTAAATATGGCATCAGAAATATTGGAAGGGCATTTGAAGCCTCCAAAAATGGTCAAAAAATGTCAGTTTGTGTTTTAAGATATCATACACAAGAAAACGAAAATTCTATGAAGCTGAAATAACATGCTGAATCAAATATATACCATTACCATGAAAATTGTTTTTCGTTTGATCGTTTCTTCGTGTCTATTTTCTGAAATTTCACGTGTTTTAGCTGTTTATACATGGTATGTTTACAATTCATATAAACCCGGGATTAAATTCATCCAGTTTGACCGGAATGTCTCGGTATGCCGACGCATTATACACAGCACCTAACTCTGATTCTTCGTTCGATTGCTGCCAGCTCGTATGTAGGTTTGCAATGGAATTGACCCCAAATATTTGTTCCGTTCCCCAATATGTTTGTTTTCATGGCTATTTTTACATTTACAATAGAACGGGGTCCCCACAAGAAATTTTTTCTATTGTGATATCACTCTTATATTGTGTGCAGTTGACAAGGAGGTCTACTTGTGCGGAACTGCAAAGCGACAGACCCATCACGATAAAAAAAAAAAAAAAAAAAAAATTGGGAATCACTACATTGAAAAAAAAATTAATAAATTGTAAGTCACAAGTCCAGTATACTGTAGAGTGTACATGTACTGCCAGTAAAGCATTAAGTACCATACCGATACTGTATTTTTACAATCACACCATTATTTGTTATGGGAACAAATGATATTTCTATAAATCTGTTGGTAAGGTTCTATCACTGTTTTTTTAGTTTGACGTTATAACTTGATTTCTAACAGTGTACTGCACGTAGAGTAATAAATAAGAAAAGTAAGCGAAGAATCCTTCCAAAAATCCTTTCCACTTCTTGGAACATTTCTCCCCTTTTTTCCCTACAGACGCTTTGTCACTCGTTCGTGTTTAAAACTAGAAACCATTTAAAATTCCATAATAGGAATATTTTCAGAATGAGGTACCTGATTTACTGTATCACTACTATCTATTTCTCAAACTATCCTACCCTAGAGAACATGAATTATTTCCCAAAGTTAAACATGCAATTTATTGACCCTTCACTTCCACTGCAGGACAACATTAACTCACATGAACTACAGTACAGACCTGCTGACAAGCGATGAACAAACTTCACGTGTAGATGTGGCTGAATGCTCATTTAAATATGGAAAAGAAAACTTATAAATGCACAAAACAAACTTGCAGTTATATATTTCTTGGTATTTTGTTTTCCAGTACCACATGTCTGAACATTTCATACATTGACTACCGAGGAGTCGACCTCTGTAAAGCCATCACTAAAGAAAATTGAAACAAAATATATATCACGTATTAAATTTACAAGTATATCACCGCCTGAGTTCATGCTTTGCATATCCACTGGTGAAGAAATCTCAGATTATCATCTTCCATCTCGTTACAACAAAGTTTTCTTAAGAAAACATCTTTTCCATTTTCAAAGTGATCAGAAGCTTTGAAAGAAACGTTTGGCTGCAATGCACAATCTATGCAAAGAATTAATTAACTACTTTGGATAAACCAAAAAAATCCTTCCAAAAAAATATGAAAGAACACCGCTGCTTAAAAGATTTTAGTCAGTTTTCCAGCGTCCTACATTTTATAGGAATGCTTTTAGAAGAAAATGTATTTCCAAAATTCGAACGGACCCATAGCTTTAAAAAAGGCTTGCCTTCTAAATGCTTAGTGATTGCTTTAAGAAGATCTACAGTAATCATTTTGTCTGTGAAGCGCTACCTTCTGCCTAAACAACCTAAAAAGATTGAAAACCACAACACTGTACAACTTTCAAAATTACATGCAGTATTCAATTGGCCTCATATGTTTATACAGTATTAACAACAACTATTACTTCTTATGCTAAAATGCAAAGTACTTTGACCGTTGAGATTATATACTGTATTTCTTGAGTGATTACTTACATGTGGTATGACCTGCTCATGCCAAGCAGATTACCTGCACTAGAACCCTGGCAGCTAAACCTAATCGCTGTAGTATTACACTGTAATTGCTAGTGCCTTGAAATTGCCTCCCAAGAAACAAATATTAATCTGAAATTTGCAGCAACAAAATTATTGCATGACATTCGCTTCTGTATGCAACTTGGTGTTTTTTAACTGCTGCTTTTAAATATAACTAACGAGAAAAGATTTTGAGAAAAATTCTTCCAAATCTCTGCCATCTTTGTCACTTTGCAGCAAGTTTAGCCATTCATAGCTGCAATGCTAAGTTTCCTCCAATCTGTCATCGTCTTAACCACGAGACAAAAGTTAATCCATCAGTGACACTCAAAATGTAACAGCATTAATTTCCATGTTCTGTACAAGATAAGAATATCAAATAGAGTACTACGTGCAATAAACAAAGTCTTTGGACTAGAACCAAAATGTGTCTACATGTATTTGACTTCTGAGTTGAGATGAAACCTTTTTATCTCTTCTTTACAAGCCATTCAATGAAAATAGATAGCTGTATAATTAAAGTGAACGTATGAGATATGGTAAATAAGGTGACGAGCGCTTTACCGCCTTTGCCCTCCAGAGAGTCCGGGATCATGGCCCAAGCGGAAAATTTTTACAAATTGGAGTCTCGGGAATGTAGTTTCGTGCATTTTCAAGGGTAAATAATTGAAAATATTGGGCTTTTCTCCACCTGGTGTCGTCAAGCTTTCGCTTTCGCTTTAACGCCATTTTGTCCAACGGGAAGATTTCTCAACCAAAGGGATCGCATCTGAGTCAGTAAGATTTACGCTGGAAATCCTAGATGGCGTTGATAAATACAACGAAGTCCGTGGAGCAGATTTACAACGGCAAAAACAGTAAGGAGTCAACTATTGCAGCTGAAAAACCTAATACATTATGTGTTCGTCTTTGAAGTAAAAGGCTCACTGATTTGAGGAGCTTGATGCGTACGTGTAAGAGTTGCTCAGAAAGTAATTAACCGCCGGTAAGGAGAAAAGTAGTCGGCGGTTTATTCCCGGTAGCCGCTTCTTATTGATACCCTTTATAACTTGAGAATGGCATGTTGAAATGCAAAATATTAATTCAACAGAACGCAATGAAACAAAAGGATGTGGACAAGAAGTTTACAAGTAATTACTGGACTCAATTCATGTCTAGTGTAACCAGACCACAAAAATTTCGAAGTAA
The DNA here is from genome assembly GCA_030142905.1 of Heliopora coerulea. Taxonomy (NCBI): domain Eukaryota; kingdom Metazoa; phylum Cnidaria; class Anthozoa; order Scleralcyonacea; family Helioporidae; genus Heliopora; species Heliopora coerulea. Next base: position 515,740 of record JASJOG010000174.1, read on the forward strand.
ATTGTTGTGGTCGCTTTAGTACAGTTCTGATGAAAACTTGCCAAAGAATTTCTGTCTTACCCACGTTATCTCATTATATTTGGATGTACCCACACGGTCTTTCAAAAACGCAAAAACAACTGATGAACTTCAGATAATTGCCCAGAAAATTTCGGACTAAATATTACTTCTAAAATACATATAAACGAACTTTGATTTTCACTCTAAATATTAGCCGCATTGCCAAGAATTAAATTATGTATATCTTCCTTTAAACAGGTAAAAACTCCTAAAGATATTTCACTCAAAATACAAAGAAAGAACGGCTGTCAGTCTGACAGTATGAGTACTAATTACGGTGATGACGTCAAATCGTACACGCAAGTACATCAGATGACTATTAATTTATTTCATTCTTGTTACTTCAACTTTGAACTGCGAAGACGAAACGCCTTCACGCTGCATGATTTTCGGGTGTTGACACACACCAGATACATCAAACGATATATCACTTCATTTGACCTTATTCAAAAATGGCCGCCGCGCGGAAAGGTCTGGTAGGGTTTGCACCGAAACGAGGTCATAAGGGCCACTCCAATCGACTTCGAAGAACAAAACATAAACATAGCTGCATGTGAGTTTAGAAATGGTTCAAATTTGTCGTGTTCCACTGTGTACCAAGAAAACGTATCGAGAGGATGGAATGAAGATATCTTTCCACAAGTTTCCGAGCGATAAAAGTTCAAGGGACGAGTGGATTCGAGCTATTCGAAGAGATGTTGGTAAATACTTTAGCATCACGAAGAACACCCGAGTATGCTCGCGAGACTTCAAGGAAAGTGACTTTGAACGAAGCCTTACCGGAAAACGAATATTGAAAGCGACGGCTGCAACTTCAATATTTCCCTGGAGAGAAAGTTCCCCTAAGAAACGAAAGCCGCCAACTGCAAGAGTTCGCAAGAATGTAGATGCTAGTGGCATAAACGAAGTCTCTAAACGTCCTCAAGAAGATATAGCGGATACATCTGAAGACGCTCCTTCGACTTCTGCCCACTGTGATCCTCTGGATATTGCATTCGAAAAAGATGTGCTGCCTGAAGATATCATTTCTAATCCACGGCATCACATTGGGTAGAAGTCGAAGGGGCGTCTTCAGATATATCTGCCATATCTTCTTGAGGCCGTTTAGAGACTTCGTTTCTGCCACTAGCATCTACATTCTTGCGAACTCTTGCAGTTGGCGGCTTTCGTTTCTTAGGGGAACTTCCTTTCCAGGGAAATATTGAAGGGACAGCCGTCGCTTTCAATATTCGTTTTCCGGTAAGGCTTCGTTCAAAGTCACTATCCTTGAAGGGTCGCGAGCATACTCGGGTGTTCTTCGTGATGCTAAAGTATTTACCAACATCTCTTCGAATAGCTCGAATCCACTCGTCCCTTGAACTTTTATCGCTCGGAAACTTGTGGAAAGATATCTTCATTCCATCCTCTCGATACGTTTTCTTGGTACACAGTGGAACACGACAAATTTGAACCATTTCTAAACTCACATGTAGCTATGTTTATGTTTTGTTCTTCGAAGTCGATTGGAGTGGCCCTTATGACCTCGTTTCGGTGCAAACCCTACAAGGCCTTTCCGCGCGGCGGCAATTTTTGAATAAGGTCTATAACATTTGGGAACGATTGAAGGCAGAAGCCAAAGCAATAGGCCAACAATGAGTGGACTTTGCGAAACACAAAAGTGCTAAATGGGAGCCGAGAACCACACCATGCGTGTAATACAAGTATTTTAAACCTCGTGATTTTCTGCAGAGAGTTTGCTTGCCGTGATAAAAACACCCATACATGCCTTGGCTCCAAAGTGATGATAACGGATTTACCGATTACCCATCTATCTATCTATCAAATAACTACAGAAGTTAAACATTCAGGAAGAGCAATCGGACGCAATTGATTAAGTGTTTGCTTACTTTGGGTTAAAGAATTGCTATACTAGACATGACCCGACACCCTCTTAGGACTAGCTACAAGTTCAAGAAATGGAAAAAAAAAAACCAAGCAAACGAACCCGTTCTCTGTTGGTAATGGGTTCATTGTCGTAAAACTAGCAGCACCGTCCGAGCAGCAAGGTCCTTCTGTCAGTAAGTATCTGTTGCGCACTTTCTTGGCTTCCCATTCCTCGGTTAAGTAAAACTTTTAATGAAACTACAATAAACATATGTCTGAGTCAGAAAAGAAGTAGGCAACGTCAGGAACACCGAAAAACAAACGTTTCAACACAGCTTTCGAACCTCGCGACAACAAGAATACAATAAGGAATTTAGCCCAGAAGTAAAATACGTTAACGATTTCACGTCATCATTGTTGCTAGCACTTAAATTTTATTTTCACAGTCATGTTTAAAAGTATTCATGTTAACGTGCAGAATCTCTGGAACTATTGATGCGCTATAAGAAAGTTATATCTCATATGAATATTAATCTTCTCTGCCAGGCCTATTTTAGAAACGAAAAATGATTTTTTTCCGCATATGCACTTCATCATCTTGTTCCTTTTGTTTGTTCTCTTTAAAATCATGTCCTACATGTCATTTTTGTCTTCGATATTCTAATTTCAAGACAATAAGGTGTACACAGGGTTTTCATTTGCAGAACGTGCATTAATTTCATTGTACTCAAGACATATCCAGAAAGATTTTTGACGTGTTCTGAATCAGTCAACATTCATTGAAAGGATGAAGATCTTGAAAACTGCATTTCTGCAATTTGCCATTAAAATGTTGCAATGCATATCACATGATACAGCAGCGTTGGGGACATACCACTTAATCTTGATCTTGGAACTATTTTCTGGCATGAAAAAACCCAGAATCATTCTAAATTGCTCTCCTGTGATGCAATGTGTACCGCATTATAGCAACCTCCTTGAGCCAACAGTAAAAGCAACAATTAAAAGTAAAAAAGATATCATATACCCTTTGAAGACTGTATTTCCTTTCAAATATCCAAACTTTAAAAAGACCGTCAAAAAGCAATTGCAAAGTTAGGTAGCACTTGGTAAGTTTACATCCAGGACAAGAAAGTTTCCATTACTAGCAGGTTTGTACCTTTAAGAAATAACATGAGTACATGGATATTGTCAGCACTATTCGTTTTTTATCTGGAACATTTACCATAGCAAATTCAACATTAACACCCCAAAATACTTAATAAATCAACAATACACAATAAGCAAAATCACATTTAAAATTAAATCACTACAGTACAATAGAGCCGATAAGCAATCTTCAGGGAAAATTTTTAATAACAAAACTCATCGATAAAAAGTGACGTTTGAATTTCACCTTGACATTATTATCAAGGAAACGGACAAACTAAAATTCTTGTAGTCTTATATATTAAGATAATAGATGAATTTTTGTAAATTTTTCTCGTACATGTTCGGGACGCCACATGAATTAGCAGCTTCTGAGCCGTGGGAACATAGTTGAGCTGAAATTTCCCTTTCCAAATTCTCGTACTTCAAGACGTTATTCTTTTTTCTTTTTCAAAGAGCTGATCATAACACTTCAGGAGGCGCGCTATCAATTTAGTTTTCTCAAGGATAACACGGATGGACTTATTTGCCTTATCAACGGACGCATTCTTCACGAGTTCCATATACTTCGCTTTGTCCATTACTGCTACACTACAATAAAACCTGCATTAAATGACCACTCCCAAAAAATAGCGAAATGACCGCTTAACACAGATTTCATGGAATTTCACACACTGTAATTCATGCTAAAATAATTTGTACTTTACGCCGTAATTTATCCGTACGTGTAGATTTGTTCAGTTCTTCAGGAAATTCCTCTGCCTTAAAAACCGATTTGATGAGGGGCTGTAAACGAAAAAAAGTCGCTGCAAGTGTTTGACTGACTCTTTCATTTAGCAATATAATGAGATTAATATTTGCTGAAGTGCGTGCGTGATATCAGTGATTCCAATGCAGCTGGGCTGTTGAAAGAGAAACTTGACCAAATGCACAGTCATCAGATGCTGAACGCGCTAGTTGACTGACAAATACGATATTATATGATACGTCTACGAACTACTGGCAGCAAGGTTTAGTATGTATCTAAAGAGGCTGTTCAACAAGATTTGTATTAATGTTCTTATATTAATGTTTACTGCGAGTCTGTGATGAACTGTGAAAAATAATGCAAATTTAGTTCTCATAATTACGTAGTGGTTTGTGAGGTGACTTTTAAATCAATATTGAGTGCAATAAAAACTGCTCTTAGGGACTTCTGAAAGGTGCCTGTTGAATACAGGGACGTTTAATAAACGTTTGAGTGTATTGCTTTTGTCAGGATTTATAATAACAATTTCACCGAGTTTCCTCGATCTCTTAACAGCACTAAAGCGAGACTTTGGTGGACTAACGGTCGGACTACATTAAATCAGAATTGTTTGTCTAATTTTATTCTGAAAAAACTTCAGGTCTATTTGGGTAGTTTACTTTCATAGTCATTATTTCACTAATTAATTAAATATTTAGCAATCATTATGTTTCATAATTTACGTATTAACCATTATATACAAGACTACTTGAATTTATTTTGTCCCTTTGCGTGATGATGATGTCAACATAAGGTCGAAACGTCGCTTTTTATCGCTAAGTTTTCTTATTAAAAGGTTTTAATATAATCCAGATTATCAAAATCTCAAAAATTTTCCACATTACTCACCTCACCTAACTATTCGTTTCTTCCAATTCATAGACATGACAATAGAAATCTTAACGTGAAGTTAAATATTAGCTGAATCAATGTAAAGTATATGATCCATCCTTAGTTGATTGCAAAGAATGCAACATACAGGTACTTACTGTATGCCTTTCAATGCAAGTGCGAAACAAAGTCACAACCCTTTGAACGTAACCCACCATTTTATTTAATAACACAGACATACCATTGCCAAGATGACCAATTCAATTATGCATACTATAATTTTAAACTGGACATCAAACACCTACAACATCTGCACTTATTCAAGATCGTTCTCAAAGTCATGGCAAATTAATAAGGGTGACTACAGAGCAAAAGTCTCTCTTGTAAGACCTTACAGAAAACTATTTTGAAAAATCCAATCACCTATAAATTCAATGCATCACCCTAGGAATCATCTCTCATGCTCTATTCAATCACCTATGAAAGCAGTTCTTAGGAATGCTCGTAAACGTTTCCCATATACAGTATTAGCATGACCATGTCTATCATGTGAATAAAATCTATCAAACGTGAAGCATCTGAACTCTTTTTACCTCTTTGTTCACTCTTAAAACAAGCACTTTCCTGATGAGAGTTCTTCTTCACAAGTAATGTCAAAATGGAGTGTCCTATACGCAGTTCTGGACAACATAGAAAAATTTTAAGGGTTACTATTCCAAAAATACAAGAAAGCAACATAATACAAGAGAACAAGTTTATCTTGTTTCTTGGAAGAGTACTATCTTTAAACATTTTTAACATTTTTTCTATAATTCCTGTCATTTACTGATAACAAATACACATGCCAAATGTTTTGTTTACCAATTCTTTCCCTATACATTACTTCCTTACCAATCAAAAAAAATGACAATTTACTTACAGTATGCCATCTCGTCAAAGAAATTACAACAAATACACGGTAAGTCAATGTTGCACTTTGTTGCACTTTACCGACTAAAATCTTCACAAGCAACAACAAAGCCAAATCCCTAGTTCTATGGTCTAACCTTAGCTTGTACATGTAGCAGAAGACCTACTGTACATATACATAGGCCTTTCCATACAGCAGTGACACCATTAACCCACAACCCCATAAATAATACATAAACATAAAGCATACCAGTGCCACGACTTTCAGGCAAATAATGTACCATCTAACACATTAAATTAAATATCATGCATTGGCACTCCTTCAGTACTGGTACAACTTTCAATGTCATGGAAAGTTTAAGTCTGATTGTATGGCGGAATCACTCAAAGAACCAGACAGAGTTCAACCACCAGGAAACTGAATGTGTCACTCCTGTAAGTCATGTTTTTTTCTTATACAAAGGGATTGTTACTGTGTATTTGCAATCAGATTTTTTCTTCATTACTCCTACCTTTTACTCATAATGAATGCTGTACACAAGCTGAATATTAAATATACAGTATTTCCTGTCACCTTATTTCCTAACCTATAAAACAGTCATAATACAGTACACTTATCCCATCATATCCAAGAAATTAATAGACACAAAAGCAAGCCTGTCATTCAATGTTGTCTTTTGAATTGCAAGTTTTATCTTCACCTCCAAGCCTTTCATTGACAATTGTGCTATTGTACTACAGATATTATTATGAAACGATAACCTTATGAAATGCAAAACCTGCCACCGCCAAATAATTTAGACAAACCTCATAGTTCTATTTTTGCAGATAGCACCACATGATATCCAACAAACAAACATTTTAACAATTCATTTGTAGGATAAAAACTTGACAACATATCATTTCCTCTACAGTCAGTTTAGTTGAAAATGCTGGTCATTTATATATTGCAGGGATGTAGGAAAGTGGAAACAACAGAATAATCTGTTGATAAATTACTAAAGTATAGATACAGTACTGCTCAGAAATAACCTAACAGTGCGTCTGCGTCCGTCCTGCGTGCGGTTTGCGTCTCCCTTGCGTCCATTTTGCGTCCGTCCTGCGTGCGGTTTGCGTCTCTCCTGCGTCTGCGGGCGAGTGGAACGCACGGCCAACGCTGAATGTCGTAATTATTCGCTATACGACGTTTAGCGATTCATAAACTATTCTACAGCTTGACAATGATTTCCTTGGCGGAATCTCAAAATAGTTTAAAGGTATGACTGACTCGTTTGAAGTACAGAAACACTCTAAGTAACGTTTAAAAGAATGAATTTTAGTGCAGATAACCGGACAGAAACACTTCCGATTACATATGAGAAATTTCAACCGGGCTTAAGCTGATACTGGTAGTGAACCTACAAAGATATTTCATTTTGTGGTATCATTTAGCATTTTAATGTTTCGGACACTCTAGTGTGTCAACTTTTCAGCCAGCTTTGAAATTCTTTTCGCGTGATTCCATGGGGTCCCACGGGTTGAAATAATTATTTGATGAAATTTTCGGGAGCCAGTTAACATTTTAACGACGTTAACCAGGCGTAAAATCTCAATGTAGTCAGATATTGACGGTGAAACTCAATTCGTCATACGTATTACCAAGACAAGATTCCAAACCATCGTCAACAGCACGTAGCAAACTACTTCAAAGTACGCTTAAAGACAGAATCAGCTATATCTTTCGACGTGTAAATAAGAAAAAGATTAAAAAATGACCAGAAGTGAGCTTTTGGACCTCAACCGCTTCTCAGCGAGCAACATTTGCATGTATGTTAATTAACTCCAGTGGGATTTCAAAATAGTCGATATGACATGACTCATTCGTTTGTTAGCCAAGCAAGCGATAAATCAGTCTTTGTTCTATACCGCATGGATGGTCAACCATCTTAAAATATGACTCAAAGTAAGGAAATTAAGCAAAAGGACAGCCGTTTTATCTTGTTGGGTTCCCGAATGAGCTGGCAATATCGTCCCTTCTCGCGCCTCCACCCCAAGTTTTGTCTAACACGTCGAACGGTGGAACTTGAGACATTTACACCCATCTTCTCGCTCAGGTGTTTTAATTCGGACGATGTCAACTAGTCGTTATTTTTCATTTTATCATCGATAAAATCTCTTTCACGGCCACTTAAGATCGGCTTTCTTCCGCTACGTTTGGCATCAGCTAAACTGCCACTTCGTTCATACCGTGAAAGGAACAGGCTTATAGCTTGTCGTGATGTTTTTATTCCTTCTTCTTCAAGAATATTCCTAATCTTAGTGATCGATGTACCAGAGGACTTCAGAGAAACAATTCGGTTCCTAGCAAATTCCGAAAGTTTTCCCATTTGCAACACAGAACACAATTGCCGTAGTCACCACGTTTAATGTTACCGTAGATGACTCATAACTTCGGAAAATAGCGTATGTGACCGATCGAGTCCCGACTTCTGCGTCTCATGAGACGCAGTTTTGATTGACCGCAAAGGCAACCGCAGCCGAACCGCAAGATGACCGCAGCCGAGCCGCAAAGTGACCGCAGCCAAGCCGCAAAATGACCGCGTCTTGCACGCGGTTTTTGTTAGGTTATTTCTGAGCAGTACTGTATAAGCCTTTCCTTCCCAGGACCTTTTTTATCTCCAAAATAGATCTTAATTAAAGTCAGCATTTTAAAAATACTATAGAAAAAATGATCATAGGTCAAAATGCAGGTTTGGTTTTTGAGGAGTTTTTATTTTAGTAAGTTAAACATTTCTTTCAAATTGCATTTGAACCAGTGTGTAGTTAATTTTTGCACAACACAACATCAAATTTTTCACTATTATAGCAGTTTTTCAACAATGGTTAGGTAACTGCACACTAGTTATAGGTCAAAATGTAGATCAAATGAGGGTATCCTGCCTTATTAGGAAAATGTTAATATCAATGTTAATATACTTGAGAGGTAAGAAAGCATGTCATTCATATATTAAAACTGATTTTTTAAAAAATTACTCTTCACTGACCCAGTTTTCAAACATTCTCAGAAGGACGGAAAGTTTCTTTCCTCATTACCCACGTGAATTCATTAGCAATGAATTCATTCTCATGCTGTACAAATGTTGTGAAACTAGTTTACATGTATTTAACATCCCAATTTATAATTAATATGTTTTTAATGTTGTGTTTCACATTTTTTATAATGTGAGTTGGTTTGAAATACATGCTTAAGTTATACATATATTTAATTAAGTGTTCATTAAATTTGCTGTGCTGTTTCAAGTGTAGTAGTTTGGCATTTTTTATTCTTTTTTTATTCTAAACACAACATTTTGTTCCGGAAACAAAATATGGCTCTGTTTGCGATCATAATAATAATTGTAATAAAGTTAATAAATATTATTATAATCTCAAAATACAACTTAAAGAAATTCCAAATGGTCACCAGTAAGACCATTGTCACTATCCAACTAAATAAATAAATTCAGTAGGAAATAATGTATTAAGACCTCTATATTATTATGAAAGATACAATAATTACCTCTTTATTTAAGCTTGTTAGGAAAGAAAAAAATAATTTATATAATTAAGGAGAAAAATGCGAACAAACATATTTCATGTGACCATCATTCTGACCTATACCATCATTCTGAACTACACCATCATTGTGACTTATACCATCATTCTGACCTATACCATCATTCTGACCTATACCATCATTCTGACCTATACCATCATTCTGACCAATACCATCACTGACCTATACCATCATTCTGACTTATACCATCATTCTGACCTATGACATCACTGACCTATACCATCATTCTGACCTATACCATCATTCTGACCTATACCATCATTCTGACCTATACCATCATTCTGACCTATACCATCTTTCTGATCTATACCATCATTCTGACCTAAACTTATTGTATAATGTTATCTCAAATTTTCATCATTCCCAACAACCAAATCCAACTGAAGGTTTTGTCTTTCAATGCTAAAAATAAGATTGTTGTGTACAAGATTACGAATCACAGTAACTGCTTGCACTAAAAGGCAACCCTTTACTTCCACTACATTTCAAAATCATTTCATTTCATTCAACCCTAACATCTCTCAATACTTCTAATGTTAAAGCCGAAACGCCTCATAAAAGCTATCTTCCCTTTGACGCTCTATCTCCGTACGTTAACTTTCATTGGTAAAGTAACGGCAACAATACTCTGATTTACATGTTAATAAGAAAAATTCAACAAACTGTAAGCGTCTTACTTATTCATCACGGTGCACAAATCTCTGTTACCAATCTTTGGCTGCATAAATGCTTCACGAAAATGCTTCAAAAATCCCTTCAACCATTTCATTTTTCCATGAACGGACGCTCTTAAGAGGCATACGTTACTTTACTACGCATGACTCTGAGGAAAATGAATCACTGAATAAATAAGCTATTCATTCTGTGACTGAATAGACGGTTTTTCTTCAAGATATCTTTTGTCAACCTACAGTCGGCGGCGGCCGCTCAATGCGACTGCATTCCGAGGACCTGGACTCGGAGATATCCGGTCAGACAAAGATTGTCGTATTACCCGCCAAACCTAAAAAGCGGGAAATTTGAATCACAACTTTGAAGAGGTCAATAACAGGTTTAGAGTAAACGGTTTACCCTCTAAAATTCTCAAGTAGTAAGAGACGAACTTTTGGGAAAGCATGAGGAACATATTCCCACCTATGTATAGCACGGATAACTTTTCTCTTTTTCATTATTCATTTATTTATTTTCTTTTAAATCGTGGTATTAATTTAGGAGGAAAAAATCCAGTGGACGGAATTAATCTCGTGAGTTGGCTAGTTTGGGAAATCAAATGGATAATCTGTTTTAGTCTCGGTGTCAGGCTAAGATGGCATTTCAAATCCAGCTTTTGCAATTTTCTATAAGTCTTATAGACTGGATCTCTTGGCCATACCTACCGTAAGCTTTCATATAAAGTTGAAAAATACCTAAACAAAAGGGGCGACTGCAGCTGAAGTGAAAAACATTGTGCAGTAGCCTTTACAACAATGGGGCGAGATGAACATGTCCGCCATCCCCATGCAATTTTCTTTTTATCGAAAGTAGCCAGGCAACCATACAGTTGAAAGAGACTTCTATGGAGATAATGTTTCTTTATAAACATGTCTGAATCACTGTGGAAGAAAACGAAGAAAGTTCAGTAATAATGTATTTCAACATTTTCCAGTGTTACAGAAACTCAAGAGGATAATTTTTCTTAAAACTTTAAAGTTTGTAAGGTGAATTTCGTGAGCGTTTAATTAACACTTCAATATTCGTTTGAGCTTAAGAAAACATGACTCAACGACAATGAAACTTATGAAGTAGTTTTTCAACCTTGTGAACCAAAAAAAGTTAACATCGAGTACATCGCAGGTTTATCCAACTAGTTCGAGTACGTCACAGTTTTGTGCAATTTTCTTCTTCGGAGTATATTCAGGAGCTTTACTAAAGATGTAGAATAGTCAATTGAGGGTTGACCACCTGAAAAACGCTAACTGTCTAACCTCATCAAATCTTTATAAACCGTATTCACCAGAGGCGTGTCCAGCGCTTTACTTTTATTCCGGGAGGGTGCAGAAAGGGGTCAAAGCTTTGTATCAGGGCAGCGTAATTATTCAGGTGAAGTATATAATTATATCAACTGAGTTCTTCTATTCTTGCACTGGCTTACGAAAATTCTCACAAACATTTCCTTATCGAGGGACTTTGTACGCTCAAACTCAATGCTTAGAATGCTGACATTGCTTAACATGTTGTCTGTCATTGTGTAACGTAAATGAGTCTTTACAATCTTTAACGTCGAGAAACTGCGTTCAAAAGCAGCATTAATTACAGATATTGTAACTGCAATCTTGCACAGCCGAAAAAGTTCACTGAAAACTAGTTCGAAATGTTTCAGAAATCTTGTAAACTCAAGCAATCTTAAGGACGTTTCCGTGCCACGCTTGACCTGGTGTAGCTCGTGTCTGAGGTTCTCTACATCTGTTCCATACCCCTCTGCTAGTAGTTGCACAGCAACTTTGTCCAGAAAATGGACACTATTGGGACTCGGTGTATGGACTCCATTCATGATGTGGCAGTTGGATGTCGATAACTGAATAGAAAATGCGCGTTTTGAATTCATCCTTGTTAGCTAAATCCACACTAATCCCAAATGTGGACATTACCACCGATTCTTCAAGTCGTGTTCTCAGACGGGGTATTCTTTTCTCTATGCTTTGCGTAGAAGAAATATTGCAACTATCGGCAGTAGCGATAACGTGTGACGAAATTCCATCGAAGCAACAGTCGTCTCGATAGAGCTCAACAGATTCTCGCACGGCATTGACTACATCAATAGCTTGGGCAAAATCAATTGTTGGTGATTGAAGCCTGTCTTAGAGTGCCTTTGTGTCACCAAGAATCTTTCAGAAAACTGCAAGAAGCCCGATTAATTTGATGTCAATTTGAGCAAGTAAGCCTCATATATCTACTGCTCTTTCAGTGTTTCTTGGTTAGAAATTTCATGAAGCACACGAATTATGGCTGCCAGTTGATCCACGATAGTCTCGCAAGCAAAGCACCTACAGGCCTGTCGCGTGTCACTTAACCTTTGACGTTCTCTAGGCATACCCCTAAACATTTCGATTTGTATTTTAAGCTAGTTTTGGTGTACAAAAGAGCCAGAAATAAACACGTACAATCTCCGGAGAAAACAATAGAAATCTGCAGCCTCTGGGACTGATTTCACGACATCTACAAGAACTTGGTTCATACAATGTCTATGGCAGTGAACATAGAAAACGTATTTTGCGACAGCTTTAATTCGAGTTAACACTCCTGAATGACTTCCAATCATTACTGCAGCGCCATCATATCATTTAACAACTAGGTATTGTTTATATTTCACGCCACATCTTATACAAGATGCACACTTTAACAGTAAGAACTGATATTTTTAGTGTGTGTCCTGTAAACATACAATAAATAAAAAGATAAAAAAGAGGATATATTACAATTAAAATAGAGTATAGAAATAAAACTGACAATAGTAAATATTAAAATGATCAAAATTCAACGATCTCTAAAATGCTCACTTAACTGTTCCTGGAAATCCTTACAGCTCTCAGCTTTACGAATTTCTAGAAGAAGTTTGTTATACACCTTTGGTCCCATAAAAAAAGGATCTACGTGCGTATTCAGTCTTAATACATGGAAGTCTTAAAAGATATTCATTGTTCCTTGTTTGCTTTTCATGATATTACAAAGTAAGATAATCCTTAAAATGATCACAAATATCATTGCTTAGACATTTACGGATTATTTTACAGGCCCTAATTTAATTTACATTAATGGCTGACAGTAATTGTTGGTCTTGATCTAAATTTCCGTTTGTGAATACAACTTTCAGTGCTCGGGTACAACTTTCATTGAAAGTACTACTTTCAATGACGTAGCATGACTTAAAGTGTCGAAATCTTTAGTGAGGTTCACGAATACAGCTCCACCAAATTAGCTTTATGAACATTTTTTCTAATATCATCCAATAGGATAGCTGCTGCGTACTGTGAGGAAGGATTAGGCCTGAGCTATATTGGGACTGCGAAAGTAAGTGGTTTTCGTTGAGGAATGGCATGACTTGGCGATGTATAATCTTTTCAATAATTTTGGACAATACTGGTAAAATTGATGTGGGTAGATAGTTATCAAAATTTGAAAATGGTCCAGATCCTTGTATCGGCATGACTTTTGCTGCCTTCCATTCCGTTGGAAAGACGCCTGTCGTAAGTGAGAAGTTTATTAAATATGTTAGTGGGGTAGATATTTGCTCAGCTGAATCGTTTAGAAGGCCTGGTGGTATGTTGTGCAGTCCAGTTGATTGCTTTCTTTTGATTGACTTTAGTTGACGCATGACATCCAACCTTGTTACCGTGAGGAACTGAAATTGTTGAATAGCCCTTGGGGAATTACTTTTAGGTCATCTCCAGGTAAAGTTACATAGCAGGATGACTTTCTCTTTTATAGTCAAAACAACACTGGTAAAAAGTGAGCAAAAGGCATTTGCAACTTCCATTAGTTCATTTAATTTTACACCACCAACGACAAAAGTTTGCAGAGTTTGTTTGACATTTGCCGTTGTAGGGTAAATTGACTTCAATGTTCTCCAGAATTTATTTGGATCTCTGGAATTTTCCTCTAATAGCTTTTTATGATAGACGGACTTCGCTTCTCTAACTGCGACATTTACTTCATTACGTTTACTTTTATATGTTGAAATATTTGATCCTTCTTTAGTTCGTCTCGATTTCTTGAAAAGTTTGTCCTTTTCATTCATTAAATTTTTCACATCACTGGTTAACCACGGTGTTGGTTTACTTCTTACTTTCTTTACAATTAGTGGAGCATGACGTTCAAAAAATATGATTTAGACGTTTTTCATGAAGGCCCAGGACCTGTTCACATTTGTGTGTTCATAAAACGGAGACCACTGAACAGTTTTCAGATCAGCTTTCATATTTTCCGCAGTATATCTCTTATAGTCACGACAAGTAATCAATCTCGATTTGAAACAGGCATTATTTATTTTTCGTATTTTCGCATTTATTTTTCATCCAGGCATGTCACGATGCCCTATGCAAGTTGGGACGCATCTATCTTAGAGATATTTGCAGGGTTATTGGTTAGAATGACATCAATTAACGTTTGTGTTGTGGTTGTTATTCTTGTCGGTTTTTCAACCATTTGTTGAAATCCGAATATATCAAAAGTAGACTCAAAGTCTTTGCTGTCGCCAGGAGCTAGAAAATTTGTATTCATGTCCCCCAAGATTATTATTTCTTTTTTCTTTTCAGAGGCCTTTGATAGCATTAAATTTAGAAATTCATTAAAATCTTCATTTAAATGCTTGGAAGTGGCTGGAGGCCTATAAACAACTCCAATCAATAAACCCCTGGAGAATTTAGGCCATATTTCGATCCTCATAACTTCTATCTTCTCATCCTCCAAATCCTCTCTTCCGTCCCAGTTTATTTTTTCAGAAATATAAGCACCAAGACCACCACCTTTTCCTAATAACCGTGGCCGGCTAGCAAATGAATAGCCAGGGACATCATACAATACTTCATCTCCATTAGCTTGCTGAATATGCGTTTCGCTTAGTGTCAGTAATTCAATGCCACCAAAATTATATGGTAACTCCGAGATAAGATTGATGTTTGAAAACAATCCCTTAATATTCTGATGAAAAAATCGCTATCTTTCTCTTATCTAGTAGTGATGTTAACTTAGGGATATCTCTGCTATAGCTATTCCCACCAATAGGACCAGGACAAGATTGTACGTCGCTACCAAGAAGAATAAGGATGTTAATAAAACTTTCCTTCAAACCCCGAACACAGCCATTGCAGTTTCCTCCCCTTGAATGCCATAAACTTGATATGGTGAAGGTTTCTCTATTAGTAAAAAGGCCATTTCCCTCAATAGATAATCCAATCGAGTCTGAGCTACTAAAAGCGACCTTGTTCACTTGCTAGGTTTAAAATAAAGATAAGTACAACGACAGCAAACTTAAGCACGTCCGCCATTAGCGAACTTAAGCAAGTCCGCCATTAGCGAACTTAAGCACGTCCGACATCATCCAAACGATCAGCTTCCAGTAAAGAGCTTTAGTGGATTGGCTCATTGTAGTAGTACCTTAGAACAAGAGACGGTTGTTCTGTCTTCTTTATGTTATTGGTCTCATCTAACACGATGGAAAACTGTTCACACTCTTTAAATTCACGATTGATCTGTGTTGGTAACATATCTGCTAAGTATTGAAGAACTTCGTTTTAAATGGTGTTGCTAGTATACTTGGGATTCTGACGTTCTGTCATCTTCTTCTTTATCAATGGATTATGTTTTACAAGTAGCTGTAAGAGTTCCAGAAAGTTTTCCTTATTCTTTGACAGGTTTGGTTTCCAGTGTCCTCTTTGAGCAATATTTTGTGCTGTAGTTAACAGAAGAACTTTGAGAATGGTTCTGTTGTATCTTCTTCTTGTGACCTTCGCTCATCATCTGTAATAAAGAGGTGCTGCAACTGCCATCCTCTAATGCTCTTTCCAGGCCACCATTGCATGCCTAATGACATTCAGATTTTGCGTGAGAAGCAAACCCACGAGCTTTGGATAAGACCTTTTTTCAGTTGGAGAAACCTATGAATGTGAATGTTGATCCAGTTGTATTTGGTTAGGCAAAGTGGCTGCAGACAAAGAGTAAGCTAAGTCCCTGCTTTGAGAGTAATGTAACCATGAATGAAAACCATACCATGATTTTTGAAAACTCTTTTTTACCCGTCCTTGTATTGTTTGAGGGAATTTTTTTAGGAATGGTCTCATAAGATAACATGAAAATTAAAATTGAATAGTGCCTTACCTTGTGTGCACTGAAAAAAAAAATCCCCAGATATTACACAATTTCATGCATTCTTTGTTTCACATTATCAATTTGCCCTTGTGCAACACTACATGGCCAAAAGGGCTTCTGAAGCACTTCAGATTGGGGCCCAACTCTGATCAGGTTATATGGTAACAATATATCCGCATGGTAAAATTAGGGGCCTCTACACACGTTGAGGGACCCGTTGCATTCATTTGTGGAAACGCAAAAAAATATTTCAGATTTCTGGTTCACATGGGACAGTAGAGCGGCCGCTTTCTCACCTTCTCGCCAATCATCAATGAATATACTGCATTAGCAGGACTTTGACGGTGAAACTACTAATGTAAGAATCTTAATTAATTAATAATTAATCGCAAGCAGTGATAAATTTGGTCTGTAAAAACCGCTTCTTTTTTTCTGTGAACATCCCACTTGTTTTGACGTTGTTCTCTTTTGTTTCCTCGTTTTGTTTGTGCATATATTTGTATGATAAAATCGTTACCGCGTGTATTAAAGACTCTTAACATGTTGTAGGCCCAGGTGGGATTCAAATTCAATCAGCTGTAAAGTCCTACTCCAGAGGAGTGTGATACCTTCTAGTTCGGATCCGAGAACGATGAGCATAATTCCATTGAATGGCACAAAAATTATCCCACTTGGAAAGTACAGTGTCGAATGCTACTGATGTGAGATGGCCTTTGGGGCATTCTGAAAAAGAGTGAAGTGGCTCCGAGTGAAGAAGACGTTGAAAAGTAAGTAAAATTCCTGGTGAGAAAAGATCGTGTTCTGGCAACCATTGTCTTGTCTGTTGAACCTCCGTCACTATACTTCCTTGAAGATCCACAAGACCCTTCTGCGGCCTGAAAGGTGCTAGCAGGTGAATTCCGAAAGAAAACGTGGGCAAACAAGTTGGCATTGCGTTGTAAACTCGACTCATTGCGGTTGAAAGACGGAGACTTGATTGAAAAACACGCCAAGATGACAGAAACGTTTGATGGGCAGTCGGTTATCAATGACCCTGTTCAGGAGGAAGATAGATTGGTTCACCTGTTATCAAGCTTTCCTGATTCGTATGATATATTGGTAACGGCCCTCGAGGCAAATATGGAAGTGTCCAAGGTGGAAATCGTCACAGAGCATTTGCTGCACTATGAGCAAAAGTTAAAGGAGCGAAGTGGTTCGGAAACAAATGATGAAATGAAAGGCATGGTTGTCGAGCAACAATCGAGAGGTAAAGGTCCAAATTATCATTATTGTGGAATCTTTCGCCATATTAAACCTTACAATAGAAAGCTGAACACACAAAACCTCAATTTTGACAAGAAATTCAAGGAGAATCTTGATAACAAGTACCTGGCTTATAATGTGGCTCAAATGTAATGTACAGACAACAGCTCAGACAGTGACGAAGTGGAGTTGATGGGGCGAGTCATGCACTCAGTTCCAATGAAAGAATGAACACATGGATCATGGACTCTGGAGCAACCCGTCACATGTGCAATGATGCTAGTCTGTTTAAAGAGGAAATCTGTATTACCTGAACTGTTCGAGAGCCAATCAAGCAAATGCCATTTCAGAAAATCCAAGCCAAGAAAGCATGGAAGTCATTTGCCCCAAACGATATGGTCAACTTCGTGTACAAAATCTCCAGAAGCTGGAAAATGATAACCAGCTGGTCGAAGGCTATGACAAATCCAAAGATATCGACTTCTGTGAATCGTGCACGGATGGAAAACATCATCGAAGCAAGTTCCCTGTCAACGGAAGTGAACGAGCCAAAAGGCACTTGATTTTTTGCACAGTGATCTGAGTGGCAAGATGAAAGCATAATCACTTAGCAGAGCTGAATATACTCCCTCACTACGTATGGTTCTCTGTCTTAAAGCGCAAAGATGAAGTCTAAGAAATTTCTATAGTGGAACGCCCTGGCTGTCAAATCAACTGGTAAAAAGCTCGGAGTCTTGCGAACAGGTAACGGAAGCGAATACACCTCAGCAGAGTTCGAGAATTACCCAAAGAAACATGGAGTGAAACACCAGCTTACTTTGCCGAATACACCGGAACAAAATGGCGTGGCTGAAAGCGTGAACCGAACCATAGTTGAATCTATGAGGGCTATGTTGACTGATATAAAGCTCCCGTGCAAGTTCTCGCCAGAAACACTATCAACAGCTGTATATGTTAGAAACAGGAGTCACACCACGACACTGAAAGGAAAAACTTCATTTGAAGACTGGATGGGTAAGAAACCTGACATAAAGAATCTACGCGTGTTTGGATGTGAAGCATTTGCCTATGTGCCAAAGAACGAACGGCAGAAACTGGATGCCAAATCCAGAAAATGCATTCTTTTGGGTCATGGCACTGAAACGAAAGGATATCGTCTCTGTAATCCAGAATATGGAAGGGTCTTGCACAATCGAGATGCCAGGTTCAACGAATCATCCAATGAAACTGAAGTATCCAAAGAACAATAGCCGGAGAAAAACGGGAACGTGGAACTTGATTTCCCAACAAACGAAGGGTCTATCGTGGATGAGATATCTGAGCCTGTAGCCCTGAGAAGACCGGAGAAAGAGAGATGACCACCTGATTTCTATGGCGAGTGGGCAACTGTTCAACATGGTCAATATAACGAGCCAAGAACTGTCAGAGGAGCTCTGGCAAGTCCACGAATAACCAAATGGCTGAAAGGGATGGAAAAAGAACTGGGGTCGCTTCAAATTAACGAAGTTTGAGATTTGGTGAAACTCCCCAAAGATCGGAAAGCAGTTGTAGCAAGTGGTTATTTCGAGTGAAGAAAAATGCAGAAGGAACAGTTGAAAGACACATGGCACGTCTAGTAGCTCAAGGATTCAGTCAAATGTTTGGTGATGACTATGATGAAACATTCTGTCCCGTGGCTAGGTTTGAATCAGTTCGAACTGTAATTGCACTAGCTGCAAAGCACGTAGTGAAGCTGCATCGAATGGATGTTACAACAGCGTTCTTGAACCGTGAACTCAAGGAAGAAGTCTATGTTAAAAACAACCTGAGGGTTTTATTACTAATGGAAAGGAACACTTAGTCTGCAAGCTAAAATCGAAGCATTTATGGTCTCAAGCAGTCACCACGTTGTTGAAACTCTCTACTTGACAACCGATTGGAGAAAATTGGCTTTAAACAAAAGACTGGTGATCCATGCATTTACGTGATGGAAGAAAGAGATGTTCGTCATAGCTGTGTACTTTGATGATATTCTCCTGGCTGGAAAAAGCAATCAACGAATAAATGAACTGAAGAAAGCCCTGACTGAGCAATTCAAATGAAGGATGTTGAAGAACTACATCATTCCGTTGGTGTCAAAGTTGTCCAGAAACCAGATTCGAAGAAATATGGATCGCCCAAGAAGCGTACACAGAGTGTCTTACAAAGATTTGACATGGATGACTGGAAACCAGTGAGCATAGCTTTTGACCTTGGAACAACTCTAGTAAAACCAACGGAAGACAGCAAAGGAATCAACCAAATCCACCATCAATCTGCTGTCGTACACTTAGTTTACTTGTACACAAAAACAAGACCTGACGTCGCATATGCAGTAAGCAATGTCGCTAGATTCAATGCTGAGCAAACTAAGCAGCACTAGACAGCGGTTAAACGCATCATGCTTTATCTGAGTGGAACTCAGGACATGGGTTTACTCTACAACGGCAAGAACGAAACGAACAGATGCGTGATATATTCAGATGCTGATTGGGCAGAAGACCTTTATGACTGAAGATCGATGTAAGGATTTATCTTTCAGATCAGCCGAGCCGCAATCAGCTGAAGAAGTCGTTTTGCTCCAACAGCTTCTAACCGATCTGAGGAGCAAGCTAACTGGCGCAACGTTAGTACCAGAGGATATCCAAGCAGCAGTCTGCATGGCCAAAAGTCCACTGTTCCATAGACGGGAAAAACGCATCGACATAAAGTATCATTTGTTACGAGAACAAGTCGCTAAAGAAACCGAAAAAATGGGATACTGTAGATCTGACTAAATGATCGCTGACATTTTTACTAAGGCACTAAGCCGAATTCAATTTACTGAACTTAGAAAAATGATTGGAATCAGTTCAATAAGTAATTGAACAGTAGTTAGACGAGCAAGGAGGGTAGTGTTAAAATAGATATACAATTGAAGTACACGCTAAACTTCGTGCTAAAATAATATTATGTATTGTAGTCACATGACAAGTCATATTTGAAATTTGAAAATCTCTTCTTTTCTGTCTGTGAACATCGGACATGTTCTAACGTTGTTCTTTTTTGTTTCCTAGTTTTGTTTGTGCATACATTTGTAAAATAAAATCTTACCTGCTTGTATTAAAGACCCTTAACAAGTAGGTCAATACACTACCGCATAAACTGTAGCGTAAAGTAACGCCATAACGTTTTGGCGTGTCAAACGTGAACTGAACATCTAAATACACCGTGTGGCCCTACTGTAATAAGAACTTCAGCATTAACTTGAACCATTGATGATTCACTCTGACAAGTTTCTTCACTGTCACTTTTGTCAGTTTCGCGAAGGGCATCGGTTGAAGCAGGAAAATTGTCGGTCCTGTTATCCATGTCATTTTCGGCAAACGAAACTGTTTTACTCCCTCTTTCTTTAAGAGGTAATTCATCTTCGCAAAACTCACCGTCTAAGCCCTCTTTCGATTTTTTCTAATTTCTCCTAGATCGGCTTGGTGAGGAGGAGCAGACGAAATTCTGGATTGCACTTGCTTTTTAAATTAAAAACCTCTTCATAACAAAACGTCTTATGTTCTCTGTTTATAGCCATGAGTGTTCTAAATTTGTTGGCTTAAGTTTTACTCGAAGAGTCTGTAGGTTTGAAACGCACCTTTAATTAGTTTTGAACATTTGCCGCCAATTTGGTGACATAATGCATGTACGTTGATATCACTGATTAGTCTAGGGTATTGGATATCACACTTATCTTTAACTCAGCTAGAGCGAGAACGCTGCCACCTTGTTATCTACGGAATATTCGGATACTTAATCTTCGTTCAATTTACTCCATTCAAGTTTGGTTTGCGCCAACCAAAGTAAGTTAAAGATATCTCGTATAATTGATCGCCTATCCGTGTTTAGTCGTGTAACGTGTTTGATGCTATTCATGTATATGCTTATGTGAGTTGCGCGTGCATGGCGTAATTCTGTGTAATTTTCTAAACGATTGTGTAGTTCGAACCCGCAATTCTCAACCCGCAATTTTCAACCTGAGGTTCTTAATCCGTAAACTTCAACCACAGCTCTCAACCAAGAATTCAATATACAGACCGGAGCTGGTCTACGTCTTGTATTCAATTAAAGTTTGTTTGTGCTTGTGGAGTTCGTTTTATTCCTGCACATCATTCTTGAATAGACTCTTGGACTCTACGTACGTTCATATCTGTTCAGAGAGTCTACAGAGTCTTCATTACTACTTTCATGGACATTGGCATTGGTTCTTTAGAAGACAACGAATCTATCCACAAATGAATCAAGCCAAGGGATAGTCTATTTAGATTAATTTGAATTATAATTGCCTTCAGCAATTGTCAAGCATAAAGAAGCAATGTAAAGGACATGTTCTGAAAATATTACCTAGGACGATAGTCTTCAATGAACCCGACGCTTCAATTTTGAATGGAAAATTGACCGAAAAAGTTTTCCCAACGATGACACTTCTGACACGTCAAGTGGGCGAAGAATTCACAGCATTGATTTAGGGGGTTACAGCCCACCTTTGCCTCCTGTGGACACGCCATCGGCACTCACGTTAAAAATTTGTGAAAATGCTTAACAAATTTTTGCCTACGAACGTTGCATTACATTCTTAAGCGTACTCGCCTTCGCCGAATCCACCAACTCACCACGACTTGAACCTCAAATTTCCGGGCTATGTTGGAATGGCGTGGTACACGAGGCACCTCCACCAAGAATATATTTCTCTTTTGTTCGTATGTTAATTGAACTTCTTGCTTATCGTTTTTCCGTTAGCTCTCTTTTTAATACCAGTCATAAAAATTTCAAGACTCACCAAGGGGCAGCACTGTAAACAATTAATAAATTTATTAATAAAGTTAAATAATAGATACTTTTTTAATAAACAAATAATTTTTAGAAGCTCGTTTAAACGAATAGAATAGATGTTGCAACTTAAAAATTGGAGATTTCGGGGTTAAGGAGTGTTTAATCTTTCAACTACGTCTGTCGCGTTTCTCATCCTGATTCGTAGAATAAACACAGAATAACCTACACAATAATATGTATGTATATCTATCTATCTATCTATCTATCTATCTATCTATATATATATATATATATAAATATAAATATACGTAGACCAAGTAAACGAAATAGAGCGCTCGATACCGGAGTAGGACTAATATATTATATTATTATATTATTATATTATTATATTATTATAAGTTCAACTTAGAAAGTTACCCCTCAGAGGTTCACGCTCTTTCACGATCTTCAGATAACTGAGTATACATATCTCGAACATCACGTCAGGTTAATACATATATGAGGATAACAATCAAGGAGTACAAAACCGCACTCTACTTAAACGGACCTAAACCGTTTTCCCGGCAGGATGTCTACCCTGGAAGACTAAGATCGTCTGGCGTTAGGCAGATTAAACTGATTGTGCCAAAAGAGTTGAGTTACTGTAGTTGTAACCTATTACCGAGAAAATGTAAACTTATCACTAGTAAAATCTCCTGTCGTTAGCCAGAGTAATATATAATTGAAGACTGACCCTGTTGGGAAAGACTTGATACATTTGTGTTCGGGAATGAAATTTAGCGGTTTTCACATTAACCAACATGAGAATAGATGTGCTTGCAAGACATTTTACTGATTACGCACCCATATGAGTATTTTTCAAAGGGCTTCATTGTATTGATCAGTTTACTTCCAGTAAACTTTGGCGAATCGTTCGAAAAAAAGTTTTTCGATGACAATAAATGATTATTTAGATCAACTCAGTTTTTCTACCTGTTGCGAAAATAAACTAATTTTTTTTTAGTTTTACCATATTTTCAAGCCTTGGTAAAGTGTTGATTATACATATGTCTCAATTTAGGGAGAAAAGGCTCGCCCATATAAGCAAAATTACTTTTTCAATATTTATCTTAGATTATATTTAATTCTATGCACTGAGACTTTTTGACTAGTACATTGTACTAGTGACACTAGTCTTTTACTTCCTGAGAACATTGAAACTTAAGCCCGTTTTTCACTGGACGAATTTTGTCCCGCTCATTGACTTTTCATCGTTTTAATTGAATAGATCCATCATTAAGTCCAGCAGAAAGCTCATAAAACAGAGGAAAAAGTCGCTTTGCACGAAGAAATTCGTCTTAAGGAAAATGGCCTTTGAGCTTTCAGTATTTCAGTGAAAATTGCTGCCGTTGAATTACGGGCGTGAATCAAATGCAATGCTGGCCTCATAACGAGACCTTGGAAGATTGCTGACGGACGCCTGGTCATGATATCTGGATACTGAATAAATGGTGGGGAATGGTGTTCAGGAATGAATTGCTTATATTGAGATTAACAACATTTCCAGTCGACAACATTATAACAAAATTTGAAGTGATAAACTCCGATTCCAAACAAATTGAATGAGAGAGCATTCGACCCTTAATGCAAATATTACTTTGTATATTGAATTTATCTGCAAGTATAACTTTTCACGCCGAATGCAGAACTTAGGCCAAATTCTCGGTAAGATGTTTCATATTTCAGCAAAAAGAGAGCATTGGCCTAGGTTTTCAGAGTCGTGGATTCAAGCGACACACAAAATGTCTGAAAGACGTATTACTTGCATGGGCTCCTAGATACATAGTAAAGAAGGCCTTGGGTCATTCTTTAACTTTTTAATCCTTTAGCTACTGAATATCTTTGAACTGTTTCGAATCAATTTATTTAACATGAGATTCTGCGTTATATTTTCATTAAAGACAGGGAGATGTCTCCCACATGAAAGGCGGCTGGACTGTTTTGCAAGCATACAGCAAAAAATAAAACATCTACACTCTAAGAGCTTGCGTTTGACTATACTGGTTTTGATGGGACGTTGCAGAGACTCTACGCCGGCGAACTCACTGTTTTCGGAAGGGTGTTCAGGCGAGGAGGAGGCACAGGGGTTAATATGGTTTGCTTGTTTTGGTAATTTTATAATAATATTATAACTTACAAATTTGATTTGTCGACTTGTTTCGAATAAAATCCTAGAGAACAATCTTTGTGGATCGACCGGCATGCAAAGAGTTAATATACAGTATCTCAGGGTTTTCTTGTGGCAATTTTTTATACGGCTCATTCCGAACCAATCCTTGTTGCAGTAGTAATTGTTTACAACATAGCTGAACTTGTTTCGGAATCGGTAAGCAAGATGACGCCAGATGTTTAGTTGCATAGCAGGTCATAATATACTAGTGATTGACTGAGCGTGAGCTCCGACATTTTAATTTAACTGATCTCACAAATGAGATGCAGAAGTAGTTTCTTATATTGCATTCCTGAAGTCTAATGAACGCTGCAAAAAGCCTTTTACGACCGACATTTCATTTGAGTTTCGAATTTCTTCAGTTGATCTATTCTACATAGGTACTTTTCTTCACCTGACCAATGTTAAGGGTATTTTTCAGTCTTATTTTTTTAAAAATATGTTATTTTACGACATTGATAGGTCTTGCTAACTTTCCCCGTCTGAGCGGGGAATACAAAAGATATCCGCCCACTCATGAACCAAATAGGTTGCAGTGTCTCGGATGCTCAGATCATTAATCACCACAGCCATACATAATCGCCCTAATTATCTCCACAAATAACTGTCCTACTTTGGTAATACGCTTTATATTCTAGACCAGTAGGTTATGAGTTGATTTTAATGAGAATTATACAGAAATAGATTTTTGCTCTAAAAATATCTGATAAAGAGCAATGAGTATAAAAGAACGAGAAATGAATATTTAACTGATTAAATATTGAGGAAGACGAACAAGATACGAGACAATATAAACAACATGTGAAAATAAAAAACAATGCTACTGGATGAGTAAAAAAATTAGCTCAGGGCATTAAAATAGGTTCTTCTTAACGTCGTTTACTCTCTCCGTACAGGAAAGTATGTTTTCCTGAACAGTTTTTCCATGGATAATCTTCCTTCGTTGCTCTGGTCACCAAGAAAACGTTACACCATTACTGGACATCATTATAATAGGAAAATAGCAGCATGCTTATTGCTGAAGTGAAAAGTCTTCTCTCTTTAAAAGATATTATACTAAGGCAATCTAAGCAGTTACCTTTTTGTATATCTCGTTTTGAGGAACTCTAACGACATTCCCGTTATTCCAGCAGCTGAATGGAACTTTACGATTTACGAAGTCAACTTCAACGACGATGTCCTTTAAACAAAAAAATTCTTCATGGTAAACAACGAGAACGAATACCTTTTATTTTCCAGAGCATTCTTTACACCGTCATCGTTGTACATTCCACGTCACTTAGACCATTTTGACGTCGAAAGGACGACGTCGGCTCGCAGAATGAAAAAAGCTGTTAAGATTGAAGTCAACCCAAGCCTGCATTCGTTCTGGGAGGATCGGAGCGCTTTAGCAGTCATAAGACAAGCGACAAGAATCAAGCGTGGTGGTGAAGAAGCCGTGGTTTGTTTAAATGTCGAGATTTTAAAAGACGTCGTCGTTCAAGTTGACGTCGTAGGTCGTCTTAGATCTACGACGTCAAAGAATAGAAAGAATACCCCAAACCTCAAGCAGATTTAAAAAGAGGAATTTATTGTCCTAACATGCAATATTAACATTTGGTGATCAATAAGCACTCTAAATCAAATTGCGATTGGTGCTTTTGTTTTGGTTTTCCTGGAGCCTTAGATACTTTACGTTTCTTGAAGAAGATACATAAATATATACATATCTCTTATCCTCACATGAAAGTTAGTATTTAACTTAAGAATTACGGAAGAAAAAAAGGGTTGCATGTATTTTACCGCAGTATATAAATTCTGAAAAGTTAGTGGATTCTGTAATGAAATAGCAATGATCAGAATCAAACGGACGTTTCGGGTCAGGCCTCTTCATTACTGACAATGAGCTGCGCAAAAATTTGACTAATTTACTCATGGCCAGAAATGCAGGCCTGTAAGCGGTGCGGTGTGTGGGCTCATGTGGTTCAGTGATTCAGCGCATTACAGATAATTTCCATTGCAAATATGTATGCATAGGGCAAAAAGGTGGAACATCCGACATCGCAAATACAGCCCGATATATAACCGAGCACAATTATAAATATAGTAGACCTCACAGTGGCAGAATCTGGATCGATGTTCAATTTCGAATACTTATACAATATTTTCAAATGTTAAATATATTGGAATTCAAGTTGCGAAGTTAAATTTCACGCGAAATTGCACAATTTAAAAGCCCAAAGTTCATAATATCAGCGGTCAACACAATGGTAACATAACAACAGTTAAAGGAAAGTAATGGCGAACAAGAAAACAAACTTTTGGTACGAAATTTTGATGTTTTTCTGCGAAGTACGATGTCCTTCTCCCTTCAAAATGGACAAAGACCACTCTGCGAAATTGGTGAACTTCATCACGTTGGGGAACACATTAGTATATGTTTTTAAGCTTCTCAAACGTGATGTAAATAAAGATAGAGTCTGTACGAGTCAGCTATGATATGGACATCTGTCGATGCCTGCCAACAACGAGCAGAAAAAGGAACTGTAAAGTACCTAATATGTCAGGATCACACACTTTCTCATACGATGACCATGGTAAAAATATTGTTTCTCGGGAACATAGTTAGGCAGCTCGAATTGTCCCCAAATTTTCAGTGGTAAAAGTTCGATAAAATTAGTTATGTTTTGGATATTGACATTCACGATTTCTCAATTGTGGGTTTTGTAGAATGCAAATTTCTATGATTTCCCACTCTTATCTTAGAGTAAGACTCCATATTGGATTCCTAAATTAAATCTAAATCGCGCATGCTTGGCAGCCATGTTGGCCTGCATTTCTGGCCATGTTTCCTGGAAAAAAGAAGTTATCGTTATCTATTACTTGAGTTGAATGTTGCATGAGAACTCCACTTGGGAAAGCGTGATCATATCACAGACGCAGGGGCGGAATGACCACATTTTGGCCTGCGGGTCATAGGAAAATTTAGGCCAGTAAGAAAAAGTTAATACTAAGGGTCTAAATGTAGTGTATAGCTCGACTTGATAAAAAAGAAAGAAAGATTGATTGCTGTTCTATACGTAGCAGGTTTGAATTGCGAGATGTTCCGTCATTTCACTCTCAAATGGAAAATATCGTAAGGATTTCTCGAGTTTTACCAGACATGCAAATAGTCTAGAGAACAGCCGTCGAAATGGTAACGACGTGCATCTCAAATTTCATTCCCCATGGGTAAGAACAATAATAGGGACCTTACGCAAGCATGACTTCATGGGACGACGCCGTTCTCAGTATGTCATAACATACGACGCCGTCCTATTTTTCCGCCAGTTGAAAGTGATTGTTACGCAAGTGTACATTGTAAGTCACTCCTCTTCGAGATTTATTAGGCCTAGCCATCATTATGCAGAAATTAAGAGCGATTAGAAATTGTTTACTTCTGTGTCACGATCAGCGAATTATTGACGACGAGGAGTTTGTTCTTCTGTATGATTTAAACCAGTCAAAAAAATTCAGACTTTATATATTGGAGGTACAGCAGTTTTGATTTGGACGAGAGTAGCAAGGCCGAATGCAAAGCAGAATTTCGCTTTCGAAAGACTGACATATGCACCCTACAAGAGTTGCTGGGCATTCCAGATGAGGTAAAATGCTGTAACAGACTGAGTGTGAATGGAACAGAGGCCCTGTGTATTCTTTTGAAGCGTTTTTAATACCCTATCCAATACAGTGACATGATCCCAAGGTTCGACAGAGCAGTAGATCGGCTCAGTATAATTGCAAATCACATAATGGATCTTATTTATCAAGGACATAGCCATCGTCTCACAATCCTCGTGTAACTGCTGCTTTCTCCTGCCAATCTATCAACGTATACTCAAGCATTCCCGGAAGCTGGTGTTCCTTTAGCAAACTGTTGGGGCTTTGTGGATGGGACAGTCAGATCAATATGTAGACCTAGTCAGCAACAGAGAATTTTGTACAATGGCCGTAAAAGGATTCACGTTATAAAGTTCCAATCTGTTGTAATTCCAAATGGTTTAATTGCTAACTTCTCAGGCCCTTATGAAGGGGAAAAGCATGACAGTGGCATGCTAACAGAATCTGGTTTCCTAACTAACCTGGAACATTATACACAAATACACAAATCACGTATGTGTAGCATCATAAAACTCAGTCAAGTGAACACACAAAAATAAAATTAATGCGATTCAACTATTAAAGTAGCGAATTTCACATCATATTTCCAAATCCACAGTATTTCGCGTTCAGACCGCTATACACATACACAAATGTCAAACGAGAGAATGCTCTAAGTCACTATGCACTTGAATTGCACAAAATTCTAACGGGATTTTTCTACGACGAAAGTACAAAAACAGAAAATACTGCAAAAGCAAAAAAGTTTATAATCAGTTTGTCAAACGTTGTGGTTACAATAGAACGTGGCTGAATTTCAAC
This sequence comes from Heliopora coerulea, assembly GCA_030142905.1. Classification (NCBI taxonomy): domain Eukaryota; kingdom Metazoa; phylum Cnidaria; class Anthozoa; order Scleralcyonacea; family Helioporidae; genus Heliopora; species Heliopora coerulea. The sequence goes on from JASJOG010000174.1 coordinate 544,486, forward strand.
TTACTTTCTTTTTAAAGTTCCTGTACCAAGACTTGAAGCTGTAGTCGAAGAGTTTTCCATTTCCAAAAGACACAAAAGCTGCTACGGATGGAGCAAGCAAAATAGTTCTTAACTTAATATGCAATAATTTACCAAAAGTTAAATGTAAACGTTTTGTAAAGAGTGTTATCGGCTATTGAATTAAAAAATTCCATCCAGTCTAGACGAGGACTTCTGCGACGATATCTTGAAGTAATCGGTGGTCGAAGACGCCGTCACATTCTTGACGACGCATGCTCAATTGTTGTTTTCTAAACCATTTCCTCTGCAAGAGGCGGCGTCTTCTGGCCAAGTCGTGCGTGTGTAAGCTCTTTAATTACGATATTCAACACATTTCATTTAGTTAGTTATTACTTATTACAGATATTTTAGAAAATCCCAAACTATGCAACAGGAAGAAACAACCATAAAAATCCACATTGCTACACTGTACATCTCTGAGTGTTATCATAACACCAAAATCGGTCTAAATAATTGCAGTTGTGAGGACGTTAAAGAAGCGTGAACTTATACACTTAACAGTGTTAACATAACACAAATATGTGTAAAGTCAACACTATGAATGGTCTAAATTAACTTCTCAACAGTGTTACTTTCCAGCAAAATTGTTTCTTTTCACTAATTTACTGTGAAAGAGCTTGATGGACACCTTAATGGCGTAAAGTTAGATTGCTAGAGTAGATTTACACGCAAAAGCTTTTATTTACACCTAATTGGTGTGAAATGGCTTGCAGCTGTGGAGACACCAAGTTTGTGTAAAGTTACACTCTGAGTGTACAATTTATACTCAAAAGGTTATATTTACACCGAGTTGGTGTGAAATAGTTTGCAGTTGTGGATGCAGGAAGCTGGTGTTGAGTCCCAATGCCTGTTGAAATGTATACTAAAAGAAACACCAAATTACACAAATATAGAACCACATGTTGAACAGATGTTTCAAATAAGAGAAAGCGATTAAATAATTTAGCAATTTACATAACAAGGTAGACTAATCTACAATCTGAGATCATATAATGTAAAAAGCATCAACTTATTGGCTGTTTAATGCGGTAGAAATTGAACTTTAGTAGGAGCTTTTTGCATAACATGAACTTACAAAACCTGTCTCTAGTATATTGAAGCACTTTTGGGTACTGCATATTGTATGCAAAGTACAAAATCAGCAGCTCCAGTACCTTGGTTATGCCTTCAGTTGCTGCCAGCACACCAGTCTTTCCCCAGCCAAAAAAAATTCAAATTTAATATTTCTTATAAAAAGAAAACTTTAAGTTGTTTTAATTTTTTTTTCTCAAACTCTGGAATTTTTTTCCAGGGAAAATAACAAGAGAATCTTTTATGCCTGAAATAAGAATTGCATTGAGAAAAAATTTCTTAAATAAATGAATGTTTATTGAATCCTTCCCTCAAGATCATGTTTTCTGCTCATCAAATGCAGGTAAATACTTTTGGAAAAAACTCAAGTAACTGGCAACAAAATTTTATTGTGTTTGAATGAACACCAAATCTCTGAATATAGAAATTATACACAAGTCCAACTAAATTCTCAATCAGCTTAAGTCAGTTGCCCAGATTTTACTGAATATACTGGCAATTTCTTAAACACACTCTCAAATCTTGTTAGTTCATAATAATAGGATAAGATGGCCTTCATTGACTTAAAGTAAAAGTGTACTATTTTTGCTGTAAGAGGATACACCTATAAATAACTTTTCTGTTGTATTTTAGGACTTTGCATAACTTTGGTTTTGATTCTAACTCCAAAACATTTTATACCATCAGCACTTTTCATAAGAAGTACAGTAGAACCTGAGTTTTACGACCCCCCATTTTACGATCACCTGTCATATACGACCAGTTTTTCTGGCACGGACGATTTGTAGTTAAAATATACCTGCCGTGAGCGACCACCTGTCTAACGCGACCAGCGACCACTTTTTAGCGGTCAAAAAAAGAAATTTTACCTGTCACGAGCGACCACTGCAAATTAAAATTGCTGACCGCTCTACGCATATGCCGAACCTCATTGATGAATTAAGCTCGGCAGAAGTTCAGCGTCCTCTTCTGCCGAATCTAATAGGTAGGGCAGATTTAATTTGATAGATCATAATTACGTTTCGTGAGTTAAGTTCGCCGTTTGAATCAATGCCGCTCCACAACCGCTTGAGCTGCCTTGGCAGAGAATACAGGAAGCAAGAACTCAGAGATCCCAAGGAAAGTGCAAAGTTTCTCGGAGATAATTAGACTCTAATGTAAATGAAAATGATGTATGGTACAACTTGCTTGGAGGTGATCATGATATGTTTAATTTCTGATCAGTTGCTAGCATGTAACCGGCCGTACAAATACGTAACCGCGTATTTTTACCAAGAAAAATGAATAATTTTCAAATATTTGAATACCGGAAAAATAGGAACGAAAACGATTTATTCGGACACCGTTCATTGCAAACGTATTTATAAGTAAACTTGATTTCAGATGTCGAAGTTGGAGTCATGACTTCGAAAGCGAAGTTCGTGAATTGTTTACAAAGTACAAAACTTCGTTACAAAATATGCAATTATTATAAACTCTGATTTAGAAAGAACATTAAGCCCGTTTCAGACGCCGCGCCACTCATTACTGGTGATATAAAGGTATAAATGTCGAGAAGTCCAATAAACTGAAAATGAACTGATTTCGACGAACACTGAGAAAATACTTTATGAGAATGTAGTTTACTCGTATGCGGCATACCATGTTTAATTATGCTATCCATTGGCCACAAATTCTTGGTCATTTTGAACATAGGCAGGTATATATCAGTCGCCTTCTGTACCAAGACGATTTTACCCATTTCCATGTTTACATCAATTGCAAATCTCGCACAAGAGCCGCAGATAATCCATTGCCAACGCGGTTCTCGTGATAAGGCACATGCGAGCAAATTCAGGGGAGGGACACTGAAAAGAATGTCAGGAATGTGTAAAAAAGAAGAAAGACAAGGCGATGCTAAGACTTTGATATGATAGATATTTGATGGTTTATGGTGTAAATCGCTTATTCAACACGGATGTAATGTTTATTGCGTCTTCAAGAAGCAAAATACGCCAAAATATTGAAAAATATGACTTATTTTCGAAATACATTCTACAAATTGCACCCCCCGGGAATGTTAACATTTGTTTATCTTCCCTAGCTGATGTAAATTTTCAGCCTCATGACAATAGTGTAAATTTTCTAAAGAAACTTTGCACTAAAAACTACGCACTTACGGGCCGTTCACATTGAGATCGATCTAACTTGAATCGATCTGAGACCGATCTGAGATCGATCTCAGTTCGCTTCGTGAAGGCGTTCACACTTGAAATGGACTCGTTTGGATCGATCTCAGTTCGCATTCAAGCGTTCACACTCAGATCGCTTTTCAGCTAGATCGACCTGAGATCGACCTAACCAGCTAGTGTGAACGGGCCCATACCGCTTCGATCTAGTTTTGATCACTTCCGTGCAGTTATACTTATACTGTTGTGAATTTCATTCTGAACGAGTTAGGAAATCGAAGCAGTTCACGCTGACCAATTTATTTTCACCTAATAAGTAGATGAACTTAAACAAATTCTTATGCAATTCTTAGTTGAATAAAGTACTCGTCAATGAAATTTGGGTTTGCTTGTTCTGTCAAAACAATGCGCATTTTGCTTAATTTTACGCATTTTCCGGAAGTTGCACAGGCAAATATGGCGGCCACTACGTCAAATCCCTACCTGTCTTAAGCGACCACCTGGCATTTACGACCACTTTTGCCTAGCAAAAGGGGTGGTCGTAAAACTCAGGTTCTACTGTAATTTCATTCCAGTTTTTATGAAAAATCTCAGTTATGTAAGACAATACAATATTTTATTAAGAAATTAAAGCTGGAATAATTACTTTCATACTTAAGCTTTGATAATTTTAAAAATACAGTACCAATGCTATAGAAGGCCAAAAAAATAGACAAAAGAATACCAATATTGCTTGTTTCCTACTAATAACTGCGATTTTAGGACTAATGACGTCAATCTAGTTGCCAAGAAATGGATTTAAAGAAAAGACAGAATCATCCTCAGGGTATTATGAAATGATAACTTCACAATTAACCTACACAGCTGAAGTCAACTGAAAAATGTTGACTCGAGCGGGATTTGAACTCGCATCTTCGGGATACCGGTCCGCCGCACTACCTGTTGAGCTATCGAGTCCACAGGGATTGGAGGCGAGTTTTTATTAAATTTAAGTGCACGAAATATTCCCGCGACAACTTAACGCTATCCATGAGATTGGATGTGCAGTGTTTCAATTCTATTTCAGAATCATCCTCAAGGTATTATGAAATGATAACTTCACAATTAACCTACACCTGTTATCATTAATTGTTAATTGTGAAGTTATCATTTCATAATACCCTGAGGATGATTCTGAAATAGAATTGAAACACTGTACATCCAATCTCATGGATAGCGTTAGGTTGTCGCGAGAATATTTCGTGCACTTAAATTGGATAGAAACTCGCCTCCAATCCCTGTGGACTCGATAGCTCAACAGGTAGAGCGGCGGACCGGTATCCCGAAGGTGCGAGTTCAAATCCCGCTCGAGTCAACATTTTTCAGTTGACTTCAACAGTGTAGGTTAATTGTGAAGTTATCATTTCATAAGAAAAGACAGTGCATTCAAGTTTCACATATCTTATACATCTGGGTTGTTTTTCCATTTTTTTATAACATATGTAGAAAATATCCATTAAAAACAGCAATGGAAGTCTACTGGAGACAAGACTAGAAGTTGTAGTAAACAAAACTAAAAGTTCAGACAATGGTACAAAATGAACAGAACATTAGGATTTTGCACTGAAAATGTAAAAAACCCTAGTATGTACTGCTAGCGCTTATATCTACAAGTCACTGACAGTGTCACGTTAAGGCATCAATGACGAAAATCCAAAATCAATCCTTTTATTTCAACAATGAAATCTTGCTGGAATTAAAGGAGCAAGAACTATTTCTCTTCCTTTGGGGTGTCGCCATGGCACATAGAAGACTTCAATATTCAACCTTTTAAAGCGTTACAATTATTATATTACATGCATCTGATATTTGTGACCAGCGTTATCATTTGTCCCAATACTTTATGCAAGATCACATTTTTTACAAAGGGAATCAGTTGTGAACTCGACAAAGTGGATAATTCCATGGGTGGCATTATAAAATAATTGTGTCGCTGACAAAAGTTTCAGAATATTTCCTTATATCAGAGTGCAATTGACACATATTAATTTAGAAATTTGTGGGGCGCCAAAGCGGCACTTTCGTTGTCCCGAGCTGATGTCGGTCGGGACACGGGACAAATTGCGTGAAATCGGGACTGTCCCGACCAAATTGGGACAGTTGGACAGTCTGGGATTTATTAGCGTTCAATGCAATAAATAGAGGGGAATCAGTCATGATCATTACCAAACTGGCGCTTATGAAACATATGCCATGATGAGTTCATTTATATTTTTTTTTCTCTTGCTGTGTAATTACGCAAAGTCCAGTATAAACCTGCAAAGAAGTAGTTTCAATAGCTGACTTGGCTGTTTACAGCAAATAAATGTTTTAACACAGTTTCTCTGTTGTAAACTTTAATCGAAGTTTAGCGCGCAACTAGAAATACGTGCACGTAACAACCCCTCGCCCACCCTTCCAATATATCTCTCGAGAGTCCAAGTAACATTGATAATTTTTCAAAATTGTCAAAAAGACAAATCTCCCTTACTATAACTGGAAGAGGGTATGCAATATAAGAAAAACACAACATTTGCACACGAATATTAACAATCGAAACTGGAAATTGTTTTATATTTAAACTGTTCCTCGTCATATTTACGTTTAAAAGTTTGACTCTGTTTTATTATAACAAAACGTTTGGAGAGAATAACCTTTAACGGTTTTGTAAATAATGAGATCCAACCTAACAATTCTACTGCTAAACAATGGATGTTCGTATCAAGACCCGGTATTAGTTGCGATCTTGAAGTATTTCGTGTCGTTTTTTCCACTTTGAAGAAAGACATTTTAGTTGATGGCAACCCTTTTCTTCTTAAAAGCGGAGCATTCTCATAGGTTACCGGTCGGATACCAGCATTACGGATAGCTTATGATTGAAAAAAATTTTTTTGATATTTCTTTATATTAAAAAAATTGATAAATCCTACATTGTCTTAAAGTTAATTAAAATTTCCTAGTAGAAGTGTCATGATGAAGATTTATGCTAAATATTCATCCGGAGGTAAAAGACTACTAACAAGGATGAAATGAATTACGAAAGGGATGAATTAAACAAAGAAAACATCAGAGTTTTGCATTTTTATTGCTGACCAAAAATCGGAAAATACAAAACATACAACAAAATACGACAAGCAAACCTTCTGCAAGTTTTGTCGAAAGAAGAGGGAATAGAGGAAAGTAAGACGTACTTTTTCGCACTGTAAAACTTTCGTGAAACAGAAAAATGGTGTAGCATACGAACATTGAACTTTTACGTATTTTCAACCAAGCGTTCATTGTCACGGCAACACAAAGAGTTCAACGGTGAATTTACAGAAAGAAGACTGCTTTAAACATTCTTAAATTTCTTGCGAGGTTTTAAAATCCTGATGAAAGCATTACTGGTCGAACAAGGTAAAGGTAATCATCCACAAGCTACCCGAGAAGTGAGAAAGACTGAAGCGGGCAACACTTTCGCCGAAGGCTAGTATGATCTCCAAATAGAAGTAGCTTTTCAGCGTGTTTCAGCTATTCGATTCAGACATACCTGTGATTGTGCAGCTCAGCTAAGTGATTACCAGAACGTGAAAAGTCTCGATTCAACTACATTGAACTAGGATTCAACTACAGCAAAGAATATCGTTTACACTCAGTTGCTTAGCAAATGTCCCGCCAACGAGCGAGTTGCCGTAACGTCTTTGTTCATATTCATGAGAAAGAACCAAGTCAAACGTTGCTCCAGAATGTGAACTGTTGACCAATGCATATTCCAAACAGCTGAGTTTTAGAACTGTTCTTTCAAGTCATAAATTGTCCAGTAATCAAGATATCCTGCAAAAATGAAACCAGCCGCAAGTACCATGAAAGCCATTTCGTTTGCCGGTCTTAAATCATTTACTGGTTTCAGTGTTCAAATAATGTAAACAACTTGCGAGAGATCCATAGAAGGGAAAAAAAAAACGAGACCAAATCTTTTTCCTTCGATACGGTACCTAAGTATGGTTTGGTTAACAACATACCAGTTCCCGAGCTTGCACATGGCATTTTTGAGTGACCGGAATCCATGGATATATAAATATATATGCATATGTACATATATATATATATATATATATATATATATATACATACATACACAAAGCGAAAATTTTCCTCCCTAGTCACCACGCCTGTAACAGGGCTCCATGCACGTCGAGATTAGTACCCTCGCACTGCGCTTCGCGCGATGGGCGAGGGGATAATGTTAACACTACACTGAAGCAGCATTAATATTTAAACTTGGTGACCGCACCAAACCAATGTATTAACACACATTCTCTGGTGTGGAATTACAGTGAATTGGTGTCGATATACGCCATTTCGGGCACACCTACATTACAATCGGGTGAAAAGATTAGTTTTCTATTTTACACCCATTATATGTACAGATGCAATCTTGGCGTATACATATATTTGAGGTTGGTTAAATTACACTGATAAAGTGTAAATTGTTATTTTACACAAAATTGGCGTACTGTACGCCTTTTTAAATGTCCATATAACACCTCGAGATTTACAGTGTACCACGCTCAAAAACGTTGACGAACTTCGGCATTGAGTTAGAAGCTTTTAAAAATAAACCTGATAAAATGGTGATGAATAGCCGCTGAATCATTCTCAGAGCTTAGTCATACTAAAACATTGGCAAGTAGTTTGTTCTTTAATAATAGTGGTAAACATTTTCCTGAGTAGTGTATATTTTTGTGAACATTTGCTTTTAGAACCGTGACAAATTGTCGATGTTCACTTAAGGTTGGTGGACATGATAAAGATGCTCATTACTTTCTCCATGATTTCTGTAATAGGAAATTTGGTATAGATATGGAAAGTTTTAGATGCAGATTCTGATAGACATTTTCAAAAGCCAATTCTCGATTCTACGTTTTCCATATCGGTGAATCGGCGGCTGCCTGGGATTGTGAGAGACTTCTCTACCATTCGAGAGACTCTTTGCTGAAAAAAAAATCAATTCTTTTTCCCTTCGGGTGTTTTTGAGCCCACAGAGGATCTGGGCTCTCAATTCACGCCGATTGCCTGGCCGCTCAGTCCGCCCATGCGCAGACGATATGTCAGCCCTGGTCAAGGTCATATCTCAGAAAAATTATTTCTGAGCCCAAATGGGGATCGATCTCGCAAAACTTCTGATGAGCAGTTAGAAGCTTTAACGGTTGAGCTACCGAGACAGATGGCGAGCTCAGGCGATAACTGCTCGGTGATTCTTGGTGGTGGTTCGTTCTTCGTCCAGGTATCAGAAGACGCTGTTCTGAGATATGAGCTCAATTAAAGCCCATGTATCGTCTACGATATCACGTTGCCTTTGTTGAAAGTTCCAAGCAACATATTAACTTCCTGATTACCTTTGGAATAAAAGTGAGTAGACGATGACAAATTTTCTAAGTTCACTTTACTTTGTCAAGGTGTCGAAGGTTTGTACCAGAATTTAGAACAGCAGTAATATGAAACATTAATGAATTTTGCAAACCAATAAAAGATCTTTATGTCCTCTGTCTATGGTGGAGTTCTTATCTTGTTTGCGATCGCAAACTTCGGTGAAAAACGAGAGTGATAATGCTTGCTGTCACTGGAATAGCAGATATAAGCACCAAACTTCTACTAGGTCACTTTTTCATTCGTCATGATTGTTAAGGTGTTTTAAAAATTACTTGAAGGAGAGTTCACCACTTGGAACAGCCTTTCTCCACCAGGTCTATTCAAAACGGCAAGGCTTTAAGGCCCCCAAGCTTTGAGATGTGTAATTTAAAAACTGTCCATACTGATTTTGGTCCCTTGGTTTCTTACGAAGTGCTGTATAAAACAAGGACAGATAATCTTATAAGCCAATCAGCACGTTTGTTTACATCGATGGGTGGACCAATCAAACTGCTCCATTTTACCAACATGTCTGAATTTACTGGGACATCACTGCGGAAAACTATACCTCAGAAAAAGCATTCCATGAACGAGAATTTTGCATTTTCAAAGAAAAAACGAACTGATTCGGATAGTATATGAGTTTTTCTTCAAATCGGTCCTGCGGATATGTAATGCGTTCCTTAACAAGAAAAATATCGACTTTCGAATCCGGAGTTACGAAATGCTCACGACCGAGTTCATGTTTAACGTTGTCTGTGTGAAAAACCCAACATAAATTTATTATTCCGTACGGAATTTAATACCCTAGAGCTTTCAAGGCTCTTCTTATCTTATAAATTCGAAAGTACGTAAAGTGGTACTCTTCTTAGCTCCAAAACTGGTTCGAACACCTAGAGTTTGTATCTGGCTGATATCGGAGGATAAATGTGGCATCTCTGTATCCTCGTGGCCTGCGGAACGAAGCTTGGCAAAGGAAAGGAGTGTTGGTCAAATTAAACTCAAACCTAGTTTAGGAAAACATTTGCTCAAAGTATGCCACTAGAATAGAAATGAAGGATTACTAATTTATTGTGTTCGTGCATCTACCCGATGACCATTGTTTACCCTTGAACGCAAACAAGAAACTCTTTATTCGTCTGCAAATTCATCGAAGTCGTCCACCAGCTCGAGGCCTTCCCTCATCCATCGTCGTTGTCATCATTGTCACTCTTCAGTTTATTGTAGTTTTCATAAATGGTATTACTTCAAGATGGGGTCGTTCACTGGTCTCCCTGGGCGTTTAACCTTAAATTCTGGGATAAGATAGCAAATTCGATAATACTGACATACATGCGTTGCATGCCAGGATGAAAGAATGTCCGCATCCTCGAAAGATCCGCCGCGATGGACTTTTAGTTCTACTCAAGGTAATTGCGACAGTTTTTGAAATTTAGTACTGATCTTGCCCACATCCACTTGTGAGCTTCCAGGGTCTTTTCTTTAACAGCAAAAGTCAGAGACTTCATGAAACCAGTACCAACCAGAAAATGCGTTGTCAGAGTTAAAGAAATCCATGAGAGTAATAACCAAATAACTGGAAACTCCAGGCAAACTCAACTCCAGTTCTCTTTAGTGTCAGATGTCCGGTTGATTGACACCATGATATTTGATACACTTTTGAATTTCAATATTTATGGGTTTGAAGGGATTTTTACTGATATATATCCATGTGACGGAACTTTGTTTGTAACAATCTCTTCACTAGAAAGATTGGGAGGTTTACACCTTGATGAGTCGATCCTGGAGGTGTTGAGCAATTCTGAGCAATTCAACAGTCCCTTTTTAAAATTATTGTCAGATAATCTTAATTTTAGCTTAGCAGCCTTAAATTTCAAATTTTTAATTCTTTTCCTGCTATGAATCCAAACTTTTCAGTGGCACAAATGTGCATTAAAATTAGTGCGGTTCATGGCAGCAGGCATTCACCTGCTTGGCTTTCTCAGTTATCCAACCAGCTCTTTCAGTATTTTTTGCACTTCCTAGTGAAAAGGGTTAGAAGTTTTCCGCAAGATATTCATCAAAGACTAACCTAGAATGTAGCATAGGTTAGGATGTTAGATTACTATTTTTGTGCTGATAAATTGAAGGAAAAGTACAACCAGAATGGCCATGTGATAATGATGCTTGTGGTGCACCATAACATTACCCAGCAGCAATGCAAAAAATACTTGCAAAACAGATCGTAATTATTGCATTTGGACAGTGACTGAAAACAGACAAAGTGTGATCCCCTAAGTTTCAAAGGTGCAATCTCCATAAATAACCTCCAGCAAGATGGGGACATGACTTTATGGCTGCTACTGATACTGATGCAGCTTTAATAATGTGGGGATCTGCAGCATTTCCCAAATTTCTTAAGATGCCAGGATTACAGTGTCCTGGATAATGCTACATGAAACCAGTTTGGTCTTTGTGTATATGAGTATGTCATGATGTCTTAAAAACAGTGACCTAGTTTTTCTTGATTATCTTTGCACCAGCTTTAAAACAATTTTTTACAAATTCATGTGGGTCCATCTCTGAGCTTAGCAAACATTTAGAGCAAGAAAAGAATTGATTAAATATGGTTAAGGTCAACTTTAACCCATTAACAGGCAAGGGCACACTCTCTGTCATTTTACTCTGGCTAACACCAGAGGATTTCACTCATGAAGGGGATGAGCCCTGCACCTTACCGAGTTAACAGCCATCTCCTTAACCCATTAAGTGACAAGGGCACACTCTTTATTTTACTCTGCCTAATGCTAGACAAGTTGACTTGTCAAGAGAATGAGCCTACTAATAAGTTAATATCAATACATCAAGATTCTGAATTAAATAAGGGTTATTGTCTTTTTCGAAAACAAATATACAATCATTTGTATGACATTCCTTTTCTTCATATGTTTCTAAATGGCTGACTACAGTCTCTTGTGAATCAATGGTTATCAACGTATAGTTTCTGGAGAATTTAATGTATTATAGCAGAATCATTGCTGGATTATAATTTTGAAAAACAAAAAAATTGACTTTATTCTGAGTCATCAGTTCCTTTTGACTACTGTGTGATTGCAATTGATGTGCTCAAATGAGGCTAGGGATGGTCTCTTCTGAATATGTGAACACAATTCGTTTCTAAATAACAGGACATGTACAAAGCTATCTGATTTTTTTGTGAGAATATTAGTGAAAAGTAATACTTTATGTTAATTCCAAATTTAAGAAAAGGACAAAATATGAATGTTAGTTGAATTTTTAGCTTTTGTAACAATACCCAAATTACATAATGAAAAGTAGAGTCTTTTCTTTTACAGTAAACTTCAATACACTGTAATAAGGATTTATGTCTTGTCTCTATCTGCTCTTGCTTGGCTTCCTTAACTGAAACATGCTGTCAAATATTCAATAAAAGTGCACTGTCTTATACATTGCATGAAACAGGTACTGCAACGATGCCTGTGAATCACTCTGTGATTTTGCTGCTAATTATCTTTTATGAAACTCGCAAATGCTTTGGATATCTCAGTCAAACTATGAACCTTTTATGGTTCGCCAGTTGCGTTTGACCACAAACCTTTGACCACTTTTCATAAAGGGGATGGTTATGACAACTTTTGTTATGAATTTAAGCGTTGCACCAAACTTCAAAGATTTTCTTTTGGAAAAACTGAACTATTTTAACATTTCCCTGCCGTTCGTCGCTGGGGATGAATGGAACGAAAACTAGACGTCAATAATGACGAAAAGTGCCACCTTAGCTACTTTATAAGGCGCTTTGTGATATATTTATCAGATAAAGAGAGCCTTGAAAGCTCTAGGATATCAAAACCCGTACAGAATAATAAATTTATGTTGGCTTTTCCACACAGACAACGTTAAACATGAACTCGGTTGTGAGCATTTCGTAAATCCCGATTCGAAAGTCGATATTTTTCTTGTTAAGGAACGCATTACATATCCGCAGGACAGATTTGAAGAAAAGCTCATATACTATCCGAATCAGTTCGTTTTTTCTTTGAAAATGCAAAATTCGCGTTCATGGAAGGCTTTTTCTGAGGTATAGTTTTTCGCAGTGATATCCCAGTAAATTCAGACATGTTGGTAAAATGGAGCAGTTTGATTGGTCCACCCATCGATGTAAACAAACGCGCTGATTGGCTTATAAGATTATCTGCCTTTCTTGCTGTATAATCTAAAATAAATAAATAAATAAATAAATAAACAATTAAGTCAATAAATGAGTAAATATTTTGGCTTTTTTAACTCGACCAATTTCTATTCATTAAGACAATATCTTATTTTCTGAGAGCTGTTTATGTTACGATTTATATCTTCCCTGTCAATTGATCATTTCTTTAACTTATTAACGGCAATTCATCCTCATGCATATTGGATTTGGTAACCCCTTAACGGACATTGCGCCTTCGTGCGTTCTGAATGGGCGCATGGTACTATACGTACATAGACAGCAGAAAAGGAGATTCAAAATGCTACTTCGGGGAGCTTCGTACAACATGGTTCGTACAACCTAAGAGGATTTCCGTAGATTATTTTTTTTGACGAATGATCAGGCGTAGACAATCGTAAAACTGAGGTGAAAAGTGACAGTGAGTGTAAAAGTGAAGATTCTTAAAGTCTTATAGAACAGGAAAAGAACTTCGCTTCTGTGAAAGATGAAGGCATGAATGCCGAAACATCTGTTGGTCATAGGTTAGGAATGGGTATGTGATCATCAGATTTCCTTGATCTGTTTTGGGGTGATCAATTTTTGGATTTCATCGTTAGTGCCACAAAGACGTAACCTGATATAAAATTTGGAGATCTACTCTTTTCTACCGGTTGAGCAGTACTTTCAACTTTTGTTGGCTTAAATATTTTGATGAGAACCAATGAAGTGCGAAATAGGTGGTCCTGGGACTCTTATCTCTTTAACTGAAATTCAGAGTTAAAAAAAATTCCTTTAAAATGTTTCGACCCAAGAAGTATGTATTTCCATATCTGGATCTCGTAAACACGAAGGAACAACGGGCAAATTGAACAAATTTAGGCTTCTTGTTTCGTGACGTGAAAATCTTTTAGAGAGTTTGTATATATTTCTGACAAGAGCATTTCGATTGACGAAAGACTTGTTAAATTTAATAGCCGTTTATGTTTTAAGAAGTACATACCAGAAAACCCTGGTAAATTTAGCGTTATACATTGGATACTTTCGGAATCTGAAACTCGCTTCGTCTGGCGCTTTGCGACTTCCCTTCTCAAAGAAGTTCGTCGCAATAACGACGTTTACGTTGATTTGCAAGTAGCGGACTCTTTGAGAAGACCATGCTGTAATTCTTATCATCATGTTTTTGTCGAGTATTATCTTCCATTCATTCACTTATTATTTCTTCGTTTCATTTCATAATCCAACCAGGGAGAACAAAAGCTGTACCTTAACAGATTCATTTCAAACCACCTCTTATAATAAATACTATAAAATAATGGTGTTGATGGAATCAAACGATATCTTAGCAATGATTCGGTATGAACTTCACCAAAAAAGTGGTGGAAATACTTAGATTGGGTCTTCGTAAATTTTGCGACTATCAACAGGTTTTTCTCTACAAAACTTACACAAGGGGTGGTAAATAGCCTTAAGTTACCTAAATTTTTCCCGTCTGCTTGCTAAACCATTAATTTTATACTACAACGGCTGGAAAAAAGCTCTACAGTGCACCGTTTAGTTTAGACAGGGTTTCCCAACATAAACAAAGGCAGTTTACTTCACTTTAATTTACTTTGTCGCATTGCAATCGACTTAGGTATAAGTGTGAAGGGCCACAAACGGTGGCCTTACGTGGTAAAATTATGTGCATAAATGTTGAAGAAACGTTCGAAAGTATTACCCAGCAAGAACAATGTGATGTATACCTTTGTAGACAAAGTGACTGTTATATGTCTTCTATTTTGTATTATATGTACTTTTTAATGAAACGACATTGATCATTTTTGCCCATAACTTGGTTTCCGTGATTTGCGAAGATATGTGAGCGTAAGTAAATAAATAAGCGAGCAAATGAACATAAAGATAAATAAACCATCAGGTAAATAAATGAATAAATAAAAAACGCATAAAATAAAAATGGAGTCAAGTATGGACCGTCGTCAAGACGGACTAAGTAAAGTATGGACCAATCTCAGAACAGTAAGCAAGTTCAGTCGCACGGTATAAATAGGCCTTTAAGTTTCCCAATGGCTCAGCCAGTAGTGAATTGCCAAATTTTCATTGCAATTGAAAACTTTGAAAGATGACAATAATAGTATAAACATTGTACAAGGAAGTAACCAGCCAATGCACTTGCAGCACGTTCGTCGAACTCGCATCTGAGCTGGGCATCTGAGCCACCGTATCACAATGGTTAGACCGTTTCAACGGTCATCACAAGCTTGCAGAATCCATCAGCTTCTGGAGCTCAGTAATAGTTTTTATTAGATTTGAATTAAGTTTGTCGGAGGTCCATATAATGTACATACAAATTTCTTCGATCGTGCACCATGGTTGATTAATTTACACATGCTATTAAGTATACGAACGCGCGTGGAAAAACCATGCCGCTTCAAACGAGAATGGATACGTATTTCGACTGGACCTGTTCTTCCCTAGGCCTGGTTTACTACCCTTACGTTGGGAGGACTTCACCCACACACGATGTATGGTTCGGGGACACTAAAGGATCAACAAATTTGGTGGCGTTGAATGCATTGTTAAGTTAGTATTTCAAATACTATTGTTTCAATAAACAGTAGCAAACAGTAGCTGGGGAACATAAGTAAAAAAACTGTGTAGTCGTTTCTTAAAAATAAGAGCTGTCTATATTGTGGAAGAATATTAGGTATTGGAACTTTAAAGTTTCAAGCTATATATTAACTTCTGGAGTGCCTTTCTAATAAGCGTAATTAGACATTGACAAATTCTGTAAACTCCCTTTACTTCGTTACGGTGAGGAAGGTTTGTACCAGAATTTAAAACAGCAGTAATATGAAACATGAATGAGTTCCAAACGAATAAAACCTCTTTATTTCCTCTATCAGTGGTGGAGCTTCTTCTCCTGTTTGTGATTGTAATCTTCGGTGAGGAACGAAAAGTCATGCTTTCTGTTATCGGGACAGTAGATATAAGCACCAAACCTCTACTGGTGCCGAGATGGCTTTTGTGGTGGTTAGTAAAGTTTTTTTGGAACTTACTTGAAGTCTTTTTCAACACTTGGAACAGTCTTTCTCTACCAGCCCAATACAAACAGGGGAAGCTTTAAAGGCCCTCCCAACATTCAAGATGTGTTATTCTAAAACAATCCATACTGATTTAGCTATCTTGCTTTCTTACCAAGTGTTCTATAATCTAAAAGAAGTAAATAAATAAATAAGTAAATAAATAAATTAGCAGGTGAGTAAAAGAATAAATGAATAAGTAAATGACTAAATAAACCAACAAATAAATAAATAAATACATAAATAAACCAACAAATAAATAAATGAATAAATAATAAAAAACACAAAAAATAAAACTGGAGTCAAGTAAGGAGCATCGTGAAGAAGGACCAAGTCAAGTATGGACCAAGCTCAGAAAAGGAAACTTTTTCAGTCGCATTGTATAAATAGGCCCTTAAGTTTCCGACCGGCTGTACCGGTAGTCAATTTCCAAAATTTTCATTGCAAATGGAAACTTTAAATAATGACAATAATGGTATAAATATTTCACAAGGAAGTAACCAACCGACCTTACATATCATCCGTTAAAACAACAACTGCCGTGTTTGCAGGCCTTCATGTTATGGTAGATATTTTGTACAAAAATTGAGATATGATCATATGCAAGGAACTATGTAGTACGTTCGATATACAGTGCACACACCGAAGAGAACCGTGTATGTGGCCTTGGATCACAATTGATATTCACTTAGCCCAAATGGATAGAGCTATGACTAGCGATCGATCAGTTACAGGTTCAATACCCCTAAAGCCTCTTAAAACTTTCCAGTCTAATATCAAACGTGCAATTTTAATTTTTAATCTTAAACTGAGACATTTTAACCATATTTGTTTCACAATTTATTTAGCTTTATACGCATGTGCCCAATATTGCATAAATACTCATTGAGGAATAAAAATAATGATTATTCGATTCGTTTCTCCATCCTTTTTGATTTTCAAACAGACGTTCTCCTAAACGTTAAAATACAGCGTCGAGAGAAATGATCTGTTCAGCTAAATGGTTGGGCCAGGTGGTCAAAACGATATCTACATAGAAAACCCAGAAATTAAACAAAATTAAATAAAACATAACTGGAATAACAAAACAATTATTCAACTCCATATTTTAAAATATGGCGATTTATAAATTGCTCGATGATCTGTTCACCACTGACATATCAGGTATTTTGCTCAACCTCATACATGATTTGAAAATGATCTCTTAGTCTAGAATAGCCCAGTTGCTGATTGCGCAATATTAGTGCTGTTAGCTAGTCGTTACACTGGTGATTGCTTCACCTACTATATCTTCTTTTATTGGATATTTCTTTAGGTATTTAATGAACAATAAAATATCTGCGATTCCTCCCTCGCTGTTTGACAACACACCAGGCCTGGATTATTTGTAAGTAGACAAAAAATAAGTGTTTGATTAGAGCAAAGCGCTGGAATCTACGTCGTGATTGAAAGGATCAGTAACGACAATAGAAAAGAGATTGCCACGTATTTGTGAAAAAAAATCACGTCTGACTGCAAGAGACAAGAGCGTGTATTGAGCAGGACATTGCTAAAGGAATATAGTAAAAAGGTAGCCTATAAAAACGAATCTTAGTTTAAGTTATTGGTAAAGAAGATTATTCATTTTAAGGTTTTAACGGGAAGGAAGATATGAGAAAGGAAGGAAGAAAAAAAAAATAAAGAACGAAGGAATGAAAGAACAAAACAAAGTAACTAAGTAATAAAGAAAGTAAAAAAGAAAAGAAGAAAGAAAGGAAGAAAGAAAATGAGCGAGAAAGAAAAAAAGAGAGAAAGAAAAAAAGAAAGAAAGAAAAAAAGAAAGAAAATGGTGGAAATACTTAGTTTGGATTTTCGTAAATATTTCGACTGTCAACAGGTTTTTCTCTGTAAAACTTACACAAGGGGTGGTAAAGCCGCTAAAGTTACTTGGATTTTCGCCTTCTGCTTGCTAAACGACTAATTTTAGACTACAACGGCTGGAAAAAAGCTCTACAGTGCACCGTTTAGTTTAGACAGGGTTTCCCAACATAAACAAAGGCAGTTTACTTCACTTTAATTTACTTTGTCGCATTGCAATCGACTTAGGTATAAGTGTGAAGGGCCACAAACGGTGGCCTTACGTGGTAAAATTATGTGCATAAATGTTGAAGAAACGTTCGAAAGTATTACCCAGCAAGAACAATGTGATGTATACCTTTGTAGACAAAGTGACTGTTATATGTCTTCTATTTTGTATTATATGTACTTTTTAATGAAACGACATTGATCATTTTTGCCCATAACTTGGTTTCCGTGATTTGCGAAGATATGTGAGCGTAAGTAAATAAATAAGCGAGCAAATGAACATAAAGATAAATAAACCATCAGGTAAATAAATGAATAAATAAAAAACGCATAAAATAAAAATGGAGTCAAGTATGGACCGTCGTCAAGACGGACTAAGTAAAGTATGGACCAATCTCAGAACAGTAAGCAAGTTCAGTCGCACGGTATAAATAGGCCTTTAAGTTTCCCAATGGCTCAGCCAGTAGTGAATTGCCAAATTTTCATTGCAATTGAAAACTTTGAAAGATGACAATAATAGTATAAACATTGTACAAGGAAGTAACCAGCCAATGCACTTGCAGCACGTTCGTCGAACTCGCATCTGAGCTGGGCATCTGAGCCTCCATATCACAATGGTTAGACCGTTTCAACGGTCATCACAAGCTTGCAGAATCCATCAGCTTCTGGAGCTCAGCAATAGTTTTTATTAGATTTGAATTAAGTTTGTCGGAGGTCCATATAATGTACATACAAATTTCTTCGATCGTGCACCATGGTTGATTAATTTACACATGCTATTAAGTATACGAACGCGCGTGGAAAAACCATGCCGCTTCTAACGAGAATGGATACGTATTTCGACTGGACCTGTTCTTCCCTAGGCCTGGTTTACTACCCTTACGTTGGGAGGGCTTCACCCTCACACGAAGTATGGTTCGGGGACACTAAAGGATTAACAAATTTGGTGGCGTTGAATGCATGGTTAAGTTAGTGTTTCAAATACTATTGTTTCAATAAACAGTAGCAAACAGTAGCTGGGGAACATAAGTAAAAAAACTGTGTAGTCGTTTCTTAAAAATAAGAGCTGTCTATATTGTGGAAGAATATTAGGTATTGGAACTTTAAAGTTTCAAGCTATATATTAACTTCTGGAGTGCCTTTCTAATAAGCGTAATTAGACAATGACAAATTCTGTAAACTCCCTTCGTTACGGTGAGGAAGGTTTGTACCAGAATTTAGAACAGCAGTAATATGAAACATGAATGAGTTCCAAACGAATAAAACCTCTTTATTTCCTCTATCAGTGGTGGAGCTTCTTCTCCTGTTTGTGATTGTAATCTTCGGTGAGGAACGAAAAGTCATGCTTTCTGTTATCGGGACAGTAGATATAAGCACCAAACCTCTACTGGTGCCGAGATGGCTTTTGTGGTGGTTAGTAAAGTTTTTTTGGAACTTACTTGAAGTCTTTTTCAACACTTGGAACAGTCTTTCTCTACCAGCCCAATACAAACAGGGGAAGCTTTAAAGGCCCTCCCAACATTCAAGATGTGTTATTCTAAAACAATCCATACTGATTTAGCTATCTTGCTTTCTTACCAAGTGTTCTATAATCTAGAAGAAGTAAATAAATAAATAAGTAAATAAATAAATTAGCAGGTGAGTGAAAGAATAAATGAATAAGTAAATGACTAAATAAACCAACAAATAAATAAATAAATACATAAATAAACCAACAAATAAATAAATGAATAAATAATAAAAAACACAAAAAATAAAACTGGAGTCAAGTAAGGAGCATCGTGAAGAAGGACCAAGTCAAGTATGGACCAGGCTCAGAAAAGGAAACTTTTTCAGTCGCATTGTATAAATAGGACTTTAAGTTTCCGACCGGCTGTACCGGTAGTCAATTTCCAAAATTTTCATTGCAAATGGAAACTTTAAAAGATGACAATAATGGTATAAATATTTCACATGGAAGTAACCAACCGACCTTACATATCATCTGTTAAAACAACCACTGCCGTGTTTGCAAGCTTTCATGTTATGGTAGATATTTTGTACAAAAATTGAGATATGATCATATGCAAGGAACGATGTAGTACGTTCGATATACAGTGCACACACCGAAGAGAACCGTGTATGTGGCCTTGGATCACAATTGATATTCACTTAGCCCAAATGGATAGAGCTATGACTAGCGATCGATCAGTTACAGGTTCTATACCCCTAAAGCCTCTTAAAACTTTCCAGTCTAATATCAAACGTGCAATTTTAATTTTTAGTCTTAAACTGAGACATTTTAACCATATTTGTTTCACAATTTATTTAGCTTTATACGCATGTGCCCAATATTGCGTAAATACTCACTGAGGAATAAAAATAATGATTATTCGATTCGTTTCTCCAACCTTTTTGATTTTCTAACAGACGTTCTCCTAAACGTTAAAATACAGCGTCGAGAGAAATGACCTGTTCAGCTAAATGTTTGGGCCAGGTGGTCAAAACGATATCTACATAGAAAACCCAGAAATTAAACAAAATTAAATAAAACATAACTGGAATAACAAAACAATTATTCAACTCCATATTTTAAAATATAGCGATTTATAAATTGCTCGATGATCTGTTCACCACTGACATATCAGGTATTTTGCTCAACCTCATACATGATTTGAAAATGATCTCTTAGTCTAGAATAGCCCAGTTGCTGATTGCGCAATATTAGTGCTGTTAGCTAGTCGTTACACTGGTGATTGCTTCACCTACTATATCTTCTTTTATTGGATATTTCTTTAGGTATTTAATGAACAATAAAATATCTGCGATTCCTCCCTCGCTGTTTGACGAGACACCAAACCTGGGGTATTTGTAAGTAGAGAAAAAATAAGTGTTTGATTAGAGCAAAGTGCTGGCATCTACGTCGTGATTGAAAGGAGAAGTAACGACCATAGAAAAGAGATTGCCACGTATTTGTGAAAAAAAATCACGTCTGACTGCAAGAGACAAGAGCGTGTATTGAACAGGACATTGCTAAAGGAATATAGTAAAAAGGTAGCCTATAAAAACGAATCTTAGTTTAAGTTATTGGTAAAGAAGATTATTCATTTTAAGGTTTTAACGGGAAGGAAGATATGAGAAAGGAAGGAAGAAAAAAAAAATAAAGAACGAAGGAATGAAAGAACGAAACAAAGTAACTAAGTAATAAAGAAAGTAGAAAAAAATAGAAGAAAGAAAGGAATAAAGAAAAGGAGAAAAAAGGAAGAAAAAAAATAAAAGAGAGAAAAAAGACAGAGCGAAAAAAGACAGAGAGAAAAAAGACAGAAAGAAAAAAGAAAGGAACAAAGGAAGAAGAATGAAAGAGATAAAGTAAAAATGGAAAGAACGAAAGAGAGAAAGGAAATACTAGAGAAAGAAAGAAAAATGGAAAGAATGTTTAGAAAGAACTTAAGAAAGGAAGAATTAAAGAAGGATAGATTATCTCAAACGTAATCATGTTAAAGTCTTTAATTTTTATTTTCTTCGTTATCCTAATTCAAATTTTTTAATTCCATGTGTGTTAAGTCCTTAACAAAAGTTGTAAATTTGATTCTGGCGTTTTTCTAAGGTCATATGTCGACATCACAAATCCATGAATAACTGATAAAATACAAATTAGCTTAAACTTGACTACAAAAATAATGTTGCCATTGAGACGCTAGACACCCCCGAAGGAAAATTTTACCGAAACAAAAACGTATTTTCCAACAAATTTTTGGCTTAAGGCATCGTATTTACGGGTTCTGAAATGTAAGGAAAGTTTGGATTGTCATTCTCGTCGCTACATTCCTCTTTTTTCTGTACGCGCCTCCCTTTCCTCTCAAAAAAAAAAATAAAATAAAAAATAAAAAATTATGTAGATTTAATGAAAGTATTGGGGTAATGTCACGGTAGGGAAAACTAGGCACCTCTTGAGATCTAAAAGACCCGGCTTTTCCGAATCAAACCGTATGAGACGCTTCAGAAGCTTGATAATGGCTGCAAAATAGAGTCGAAATGTTACCACGATTACTGTCTTTTCTTGCATTTACTTAAATATTAAGTTCCAAGATGGCAATTGTCGGTTTAGGGAGTGCTAACATATTACGTAATCAGGGCGGGGGAGGTAGGTGTTTGGAATTGCTTATTCTTGATTATGGGGGAGGGTAAGGGTTAGACATCATGACATAAGGAAATAGAAAAATTCAAACATGTTTAATTTCTAAGAAAAACAGCCAAAGTATAAACCATTTTGTTCTTCTCCATTTGAACTATCTAAATATTACGGGTTTTTGTGGCTTCGAAAACCTGTTTTGAGAAATCTACGATATTAATATTGTAGTCAGGTTTGTACTGTTTTTACATTTTAAGAAATAGAAAATGAGTCGGGTGCTTTTATCGAGTTATAATGCACGAAAGATGTTGAAAGAACACGAAAGAAGCGTGTAAAACACGTGGCGATAGCCGAGTGATTTACTGCTTCTTGAGTGTTCTTTCAATATCTTTCGTGCATTATAACTCGATAAAAGCACCCGACTCATTTTCTATTTCTTTTATAAAATAAGCAGACAAACAAGCGCAGTAAACATTTTATTTACAAGATCAAAATGGAAATTCTCCATAACATGTCCGATAAACACGTCACCAACATGCTTGGCTTTCTTGATTCTCGATTCTGGCGGCGAACAGGGAAGTCAACAACATTGGTGTCTGGCAAGATTCTTAAAGTGTGGATAAAAAGAGAATAGAAATGTAAAAAAAATTCAACAATGATTAACAGACACACAGTCTAACATTTACAAGTTTAATCGCTAGTCGCTGCTCGATTTAAAAACAATCTGGACATTTTCGATTGAGCAAGAACTGCACAGGCTGCCAGCCATGGAGGGATTCTGGAACTGTGTACTCGTCGACATTACTACCACTTTTGCCACAGAAGTATGCGTGTTGATCGATAGCTGAGCGTGAGGTGCAGTACTGAGAGAAGCAGAAGGTGGATGGCTAGAAAAAAGAGAACGGGACAAGACATCGCTGCAGTTGCGAAGCTGTTATGAGGACGAACGTTCGTTGTAATGAACAAGACTTTGTTCATTTTGATGACCAGAGATTGCCATGATATGGCGATTTGGAATACCTGCATTCGACCAAAGTTTGATGGCTGTAGCTCTTACACTGTGGTTGGTGTCAATCCTCGAAAGACCAGCCGCTTCGCTGGTACTTTTTTATAGTATGACTAAAATACACTTATTTTTACTTGACAAAACATTTAAGAATGTCATGTTTATATAATTTTGTTGCTTTGGCCTAGGTTACTGTCGAAATGGCCATTTTTACACGTAAACAGTTAGATAAATTCGCTTTGTTGCTGCAGTATACAGTATACAGGAAGCTTTTAAAAGATTCAAAAAAATTTACATACCTTTTAAAGTTTTAACTACCCAGTTAATCGCGTTTTTGGTAGCCTTTGAGTGTCTATTTTCTAACGAAAGGTTCAGCTCTGAGTTGAAAAAAGCAGCGAATCTTCCTCCTCCGTAGTCGACCCTTTATCTCTTATTGGCAGGCTCTGTTGTGGAGCCTGTTGTCAAATTTTATATTCAGAATTTATTCAAAATGTTTGGGAACACGTACAGGCGACGCGGGAAAACCAGCAAACCAAAACATTGCATTGTTGAGTTATAATGCACGAACATTAGCCAATCAAATTGCATGTTGTAGTCTCCTTATTTTATAATATTAAATAAATGCCGAATATCTACAAAACCACAAAACTAGAGCTTTTGAATTAAATCTACAACATGATTAGCACCAAAAACTGTATCTACGCCAGTGGAGTATCTTGGAACAAAAGGGGGGGTTTCAACCGATGATGATGTAGTCTAATGAGGGGGTTGACCATGAATGATTACGCATGATTACAAGGGGGGAGTGGGGTCAAAAATGAGCGAAAATGTGATTACGTAATATGTGAACGCTCCCTTAGATTTTTACTTTATTTTCTTAAATCCTCCGCTAGCTATGGTATTTTTACAGTTCCACGGATTTGCCAAATGGCAGTTACGTTTTCAATCAGGTGAAATATCCTTTGCGGAAAACAAAAATCTTGTAAATTGAAGCCTTGTTCGTCATAGAGTTTAGATATATGCACTACAACTACCAATACAAGAACAATCTTAATACAACGTAACTAAATATTCACAATTTTAAAGAAATGTGCGAAGTAACAATGCATTAAAACAATTTATTGTAGAGGAATTCCGAAGCAGAATGTCTTTCTCCACAATGACATGCGCCTAAACTACAAAATTAATTCAAATTAAAAGCGGGAAATTTACTTCCAGACCCACCACGAAGTGCTCCACAATATTAACGATAAGATTAGAATTTTAAAATCTAGCGTCGGCCCCGAAACTATTTATGAAATATTGTTAATCTATTTCGATGAGTGGTAGAAAATGTACTTCAAAAACTTGTTAAAAATATCGCTAAATCTGCCTCGAAAAGTCAATAAAATATGGGAGGGCCGAAGGCACGAAAAAGCAAAGATACTAATCTCGACGTGCTTGGGATTTATTTACATATGTGAAGAAAATGGAAACGTAACTTTGCTTTACGTTTTTATGTTTATACTCATCGCCGTTGAGCCGGTCTGAGCTTATGTCGTGCTGATATTGATCTACACATGCGCACTGATAGCTTGCGCCTGCAGTAATATCTACGTTCAATTACCGTGCTGAGATTGCTCATTGCACACCAAAACGTTCTACGCTCTTCGGAAGCACGGATTACATCTCGCTTTTAGATAAAGTTTTTTGGTCCAATCTTTTTAATACCTTTCCCGTGTCACTTAAGTAGTTGGAATTGATATTCAGTAAAGGTAAGGGTCTATTGACGATTTCTTTCTTAAGTTTAAAATTGATTCGGTTGAATGTTTTTTTGCTCTTAGTTCTGCACGGACTGTCTGTCAATATAAATTATGCTTAAAAATATTTACTAATTTTAAGTTTAATAATAGAACTTGACGATCGTTTATCTATCATCTCAAGATATCTCCAAGTTCTCACACTTCTGAAATGTAAATTTCATCAATATCATTATTAACACGTAGTGGCTTCCGCTTAGGGCTCACATATCTTGAACTTGCACCTTAGCTCTCCATCTGAGTCTTGGTAGATCAATGGTTTGAGCGTCTCACCGGGCATCAATAGGTTGTGGATTCGATCCAAATCTGGGGATCACTAATCGTTTTTCTGAAAATTGAACTTGAAGATCGTTCATCTATCATCTCAAAATATCTCCAAGCTCATCCGACGTTTAAAATATAAATTTCATCAATATCATTATGAACATATAGTGGCTTCCGCTTAGGTTACATATCTGTCGAACTTGCACCTTAGCTCTCCATCTAAGTCTTAATAGCTCAATAGTTAGAGCGTCTCATCGGTCATCAGAAGGTTACGGATTCGATCCCCATCTAGGGTTCAGAAATCGTTTTTCTGAGGACAGAGCTTGACGATTGTTCATCTATCACCTGCATGATATTTTCTATTCGCATCAATACTAGTGACACGTTATGAAAAGTGGTTACTAAATATAAGGTTTCAGCTATTGCAATAACTGATGGTTAAAATGAAAATGCTTCAAGACAGCCTCGGGTTGCAGCTACTGCAGCAGGTGATGGTGGAAATGAGGAAATTTCCAGAGAGCATCAGCATCGTCCCACTAGATAAGAGACACTCGACAAGCACAGACTGCAATGCCACAATCTTGTAATATACCTGACAACTAATTTTTGCCTGGGGGGTTTAACAAAGAGAGAAGCCAGGAATATTAAAATACCTTAGTATCACAAGTCAAATGTTCGTTGAAAAAGTGTTCAGCGTTTAAAAACATGACATACAGCAAGATGGCAAACTCAGACTGCAACAAACTTAGACCGCTTCGGGCGAATTTTTGTTTACGCCCACTTCAAGATGGCGGATACTTACCGTGAGAAGTACTCGCGCTCCCGGTATATTATAATTCAACATGTTCTCTATCCTAAGATTCCGGTGAGAATTACAGTTAGAGGTTGGATAAGGATTGGGATTAAGATTAGAGCTAATCGTAACCCCAATCCTAACCTTAACACTGATCCTAACCCAAATCCTCATCTGAATCTTGAGTGAAAGGACATGTTGAATTATAATACAACGCGACAGCAAATATTTCTCAGGCTCTCACGGTAAGTATCCGCCACCGTTAAGTGGTCGTAAAAACCCCCAAAACCCATTTTGGAGCGTGCAGGGATTGCAACCGCTGATTTGGACATGCGCATAAGTTCAGTTTACAATATCATCCTTACGGCATCTCACATCATCACACCGGAAAACAGAAACAATTCAATCAAGTCGGAACTTGGAGTCCTGGCAACAACACTTGAAATCGGAAAGTCGGTGGTTGTTCTTTCACTTGAAAGCTTTTTTAAAGTAAACCGTTTTTATGAAGAAATCACGAAAGTGATGTTAATCTGATCTAGAAAAAGCTGAAAGGCTGCCAGATAGGGAGATAGCGACAGGGGCAAAAGTTCGTAAACAAAACAGTTAAAGAACGCGAAGTTTTATTGGCAATACGAATGAATCCTTACAAGGAACATTGGCACGAGATTAAATATAAAAAGAATCACTATCTGAAAGATCATAACATGGCGAAGTTGTTTACAAAAGTCTAATGAAAAACGACAAGTTACATTTCTTGTTATGAGACGTCGGGCAAACGGTATCAGCATCTGAAATGCCACTTGAAGCAGCTAATATAACAGCTGAAATACAACTATAATGAAGTCTTGTAAAGGCCACTATAAATTCATATTTGATGTAGAATTTGGTTTTTGGAAGAAAAACTGGATGAACTGTCATGCTTGGAATCTTAATATTACTGACAAAGATAACGTCCGAAATGGTTTAATAAAGCACTGAAAGCTACAAATATGCAAGTGGAAAACTTTAAATAAAATCCTTTTTTCTTGTCGTAAAATGCTATATTGTTTGGTTTTGTTTTACTGTTGATTTGTTTGAACATAATCTAACATGATAAGCCACGAGCGAGTGGCGTTATTGTGAAACAACTAAACATACGAAACAGCTTAAGAAATACAGGGTTTGGTTACAGCACACATTCTAATTATGAGGAGACATTTGCGCGTAAACATGAAAATTAAGAGATACAAAATTATAACGTAATCATGGTAACAAACAAAGAAAAACCTAAAAATAATTTTATTTTGGAGATGAGTGTTCCAGTGGCAGAGTGGTCTACGGCCGTTAAGAGTTTATTAACAAATTAAATGTTCGAGGTTCAAACTCTGCATGTGGCTCTGGAGAATTTTTCTGGTAATTAGTATTTTTGTAGTTTTCGTGGAAATCTTATTCCATAATTAACTTCTCTTTTTGGATGTCGTTACAACTTCCAAAAACTAAAAAGTTTAAATTCGCATCGGTAGAGTAATATTTTGATTTTTTTGGAAGGAAAGGTGTCACCGTACGCTATTACACAGTTGTCTCTAGTAAGAGGATACAAGACTCTCGGCAACTTTTCTGTTGTAATTGTTAATTTTCAATGATTTGCAACAACTTCACGGCAACAAGTAATAATTCTTTCAGTTTTCACTAATAGTATTGGTAATTTCTCATTCAAACTTAAATTTCAGGCCCTTTAACAGTCTTCAGAACCCAAAAACTTTGCCCTTACTCTGAAGGCATATGATGCTATGGTCGGCGAGGGATGGTTGCTTATTCGTATTTCTAGTAGAACTCACATCATGGCGGGAAATTGAAAACTCTCTGTGGAATATTTCTAAATTTTAAGATTCACGTAAGGGATAGAAAATCTACCACCGATACGCGTTATACAAAATGTTGGTGAATATGAGGATTCACACATGACTTGGAAAGTTTATTTTCTAAAGGTAAAGGTAAAGGTAAAGTCCTTTTATTTATACTGGATAACCCTATCAGCTATCTGAGCTGGTCTCCCTAGAGGTCCAGTAAGGACCTACCCTCATGGGTCCAGTGTTATGACAGGAGGAAACCGGATGACCCGGAGAAAACCTGCGATGCTTGGTAGAGTCAAACTGGGCAACACTCTTCTCACATGTGACCGAGGCAACTTTTAATCAGATTACTGCACGCAGCCGGAATCGAACCCTAGTCACAGCGGTGAGAGACACGTGCACTACCACTGTGCCACCAGCACCCCATATACTCTATACTCGTCAAGAAATTTTACTACACATTACGATTAAAAAATGATGCAGAATATTTAGATTTAAAAATATCAGAAGCAACGCTAAATAATAAGAAGCAGCTGCCGAAGTTCGTCATACCAACTACTGATAAATATTACGATCCAGATAGGAGGAAGAAAATCTTCCATCGAAACTCGTTACGAAGTACTGCATAACATAAGAATTCAGATCGGATGTGGAAAATCAATCTCCAAAACTTGTTACGAAATCTTAGTACATATTACGATTGAAAAGATAAATGGGAGATCTACCACCAACCCTTGTTAAAAAATATTTCAAAATCTTAGGATTCAGATATTGCAACATATCTAAGAATTGTAAGATTAGTGGCAGAAAATCTACTTTCTTAAGTTGTAACGAAATATTTGTGAATACAACCAATGAGAACTGAGGTTGATAATCCTACTACGAAACTTCGTAATGAAATAGTCAACAATTTTGGCTGAAAATAGAGGTATAAAATGTACTTCTGAGACCCCTCATTAAATAAAATTAATCATTAACAATAAGTTGGAAGATATAGAATCAAATTTGTAAATTGTTAGGAAATATTAAAAAATATCAGGCAAATTTGGAAAAATTCAACTCCAGTTCTCTTTAGTGTCAGATGTCCGGTTGATTGACACCATGATATTTGATACACTTTTGAATTTCAATATTTATGGGTTTGAAGGGATTTTTACTGATATATATCCATGTGACGGAACTTTGTTTGTAACAATCTCTTCACTAGAAAGATTGGGAGGTTTACACCTTGATGAGTCGATCCTGGAGGTGTTGAGCAATTCTGAGTAATTCAACAGTCCCTTTTTAAAATTATTGTCAGATAATCTGAAGAAACTTAGCAGCCTTAAATTTCAAATTTTTAATTCTTTTCCTGCTATGAATCCAAACTTTTCAGTGGCACAAATGTGCATTAAAATTAGTGCGGTCCATGGTAGCAGGTATTCACCTGCTTGGCTTTCTCAGTTATCCAACCAGCTCTTTCAGTATTTTTTGCATTTCCTAGTGAAAAGGGTTAGAAGTTTTCCGCAAGATATTCATCAAAGACTAACCTAGAATGTAGCATAGGTTAGGATGTTAGATTACTATTTTTGTGCTAATAAATTGAAGGAAAAGTACAACCAGAATGGCCATGTGATAATGATGCTTGTGGTGCACCATAACATTACCCAGCAGCAATGCAAAAAATACTTGCAAAACAGATTGTAATTATTGCATTTGGACAGTGACTGAAAACAGACAAAGTGTGATCCCCTAAGTTTCAAAGGTGCAATCTCCATAAATAACCTCCAGGAAGATGAGGACATGACTTTATGGCTGCTACTGATACTGATGCAGCTTTAATAATGTGGGGATCGGCAGCATTTCCCAAATTTCTTAAGATGCCAGGATTACAGTGTCCTGGATAATGCTACATGAAACCAGTTTGGTCTTTGTGTATATGAGTATGTCATGATGTCTTAAAAACAGTGACCCTAGTTTTTGTTGATTATCTTTGCACCAGCTTTAAAACAATTTTTTACAAATTCATGTGGGTCCATCTCTGAGCTTAGCAAACATTTAGAGCAAGAAAAGAATTGATTAAATATGGTTAAGGTCAACTTTAACCCATTAACAGGCAAGGGCACACTCTCTGTCATTTTACTCTGGCTAACACCAGAGGATTTCACTCATGAAGGGGATGAGCCCTGCACCTTACCGAGTTAACAGCCATCTCCTTAACCCATTAAGTGACAAGGGCACACTCTTTATTTTACTCTGCCTAATGCTAGACAAGTTGACTTGTCAAGAGAATGAGCCTACTAATAAGTTAATATCAATACATCAAGATTCTGAATTAAATAAGGGTTATTGTCTTTTTTGAAAACAAATATACAATCATTTGTATGACATTCCTTTTCTTCATATGTTTCTAAATGGCTGACTACAGTCTCTTGTGAATCAATGGTTATCAACGTATAGTTTCTGGAGAATTTAATGTATTATAGCAGAATCATTGCTGGATTATAATTTTGAAAAACAAAAAAATTGACTTTATTCTGAGTCATCAGTTCCTTTTGACTACTGTGTGATTGCAATTGACGTGCTCAAATGAGGCTAGGGATGGTCTCTTCTGAATATGTGAACACAATTCGTTTCTAAATAACAGGACATGTACAAAGCTATCTGATTTTTTTGTGAGAATATTAGTGAAAAGTAATACTTTATGTTAATTCCAAATTTAAGAAAAGGACAAAATATGAATGTTAGTTGAATTTTTAGCTTTTGTAACAATACCCAAATTACATAATGAAAAGTAGAGTCTTTTCTTTTACAGTAAACTTCAATACACTGTAATAAGGATTTATGTCTTGTCTCTTTCTGCTTTTGCTTGGCTTCCTTAACTGAAACATGCTGTCAAATATTCAATAAAAGTGCATTGTCTTATACATTGTATGAAACAGGTACTGCAACGATGTATGTGAATTACTCTGTGATTTTGCTACTAATTATCTTTTATGAAACTCGCAAATGCTTTGGATATCTCAGTCAAACTATGAACCTTTTATGGTTCGCCAGTTGCGTTTGACCACAAACCTTTGACCACTTGTCATAAAGGGGATGGTTATGACAACTTTTGTTATGAATTTAAGCGTTGCACCAAACTTCAAAGATTTTCTTTTGGAAAAACTGAACTATTTTAACATTTCCCTGCCGTTCGTCGCTGGGGATGAATGGAACGAAAACTAGACGTCAATAATGACGAAAAGTGCCACCTTAGCTACTTTATAAGGCGCTTTGTGATATATTTATCAGATATAGAGAGCCTTGAAAGCTCTAGGATATCAAAACCCGTACAGAATAATAAATTTATGTTGGCTTTTCCAAACAGACAACGTTAAACATGAACTCGGTTGTGAGCATTTCGTAAATCCCGATTCGAAAGTCGATATTTTTCTTGTTAAGGAACGCATTACATATCCCCACGACAGATTTGAAGAAAAGCTCATATACTATCCGAATCAGTTCGTTTTTTCTTTGAAAATGCAAAATTCGCGTTCATGGAAGGCTTTTTCTGAGGTATAGTTTTTCGCAGTGATATCCCAGTAAATTCAGACATGTTGGTAAAATGGAGCAGTTTGATTGATCCACCCATCGATGTAAACAAACGCGCTGATTGGCTTATAAGATTATCTGCCTTTCTTGCTGTATAATCTAAAATAAATAAATAAATAAATAAATAAATAAACAATTAAGTCAATAAATGAGTAAATATTTTGGCTTTTTTAACTCGACCAATTTCTATTCATTAAGACAATATCTTATTTTCTGAGAGCTGTTTATGTTACGCTTTATATCTTCCCTGTCAATTGATCATTTCTTTAACCTATTAACGGGAATTCATCCTCATGCATATTGGATTTGGTAACCCCTTAACGGACATTGCGCCTTCGTGCGCCCTGAATGGGCGCATGGTACTATACGTACATAGACAGCAGAAAAGGAGATTCAAAATGCTACTTCGGGGAGCTTCGTACAACATGGTTCGTACAACCTAAGAGGATTTCCGTAGATTATTTTTTTTGACGAATGATCAGGCGTAGACAATCGTAAAACTGAGATGAAAAGTGACAGTGAGTGTAAAAGTGAAGATTCTTAAAGTCTTATAGAACAGGAAAAGAACTTCGCTTCTGTGAAAGATGAAGGCATGAATGCCGAAACATCTGTTGGTCATAGGTTAGGAATGGGTATGTGATCATCAGATTTCCTTGATCTGTTTTGGGGTGATCAATTTTTGGATTTCATCGTTAGTGCCACAAAGACGTAACCTGATATAAAATTTGGAGATCTACTCTTTTCTACCGGTTGAGCAGTACTTTCAACTTTTGTTGGCTTAAATATTTTGATGAGAACCAATGAAGTGCGAAATAGGTGGTCCTGGGACTCTTATCTCTTTAACTGAAATTCAGAGTTAAAAAAAATTCCTTTAAAATGTTTCGACCCAAGAAGTATGTATTTCCATATCTGGATCTCGTAAACACGAAGGAACAACGGGCAAATTGAACAAATTTAGGCTTCTTGTTTCGTGACGTGAAAATCTTTTAGAGAGTTTGTATATATTTCTGACAAGAGCATTTCGATTGACGAAAGACTTGTTAAATTTAATAGCCGTTTATGTTTCAAGAAGTACATACCAGAAAACCCTGGTAAATTTAGCGTTATACATTGGATACTTTCGGAATCTGAAACTCGCTTCGTCTGGCGCTTTGCGACTACCCTTCTCAAAGAAGTTCGTCGCAATAACGACGTTTACGTTGATTTTCAAGTAGCGGACTCTTTGAGAAGACCATGCTGTAATTCTTATCATCATGTTTTAGTCGAGTATTATCTTCCATTCATTCACTTATTATTTCTTCGTTTCATTTCATAATCCAACCAGGGAGAACAAAAGCAGTACCTTAACAGATTCATTTCAAACCACCTCTTATAATAAATACTATAAAATAATGGTGTTGATGGAATCGAACGATATCTTAGCAATGATTCGGTATGAACTTCACCAAAAAAGTGGTGGAAATACTTAGATTGGGTCTTCGTAAATTTTGCGACTATCAACAGGTTTTTCTCTACAAAACTTACACAAGGGGTGGTAAATAGCCTTAAGTTACCTAAATTTTTCCCGTCTGCTTGCTAAACCATTAATTTTATATTACAACGGCTGGAAAAAAGCTCTACAGTGCACCGTTTAGTTTAGACAGGGTTTCCCAACATAAACAAAGGCAGTTTACTTCACTTTAATTTACTTTGTCGCATTGCAATCGACTTAGGTATAAGTGTGAAGGGCCACAAACGGTGGCCTTACGTGGTAAAATTATGTGCATAAATGTTGAAGAAACGTTCGAAAGTATTACCCAGCAAGAACAATGTGATGTATACCTTTGTAGACAAAGTGACTGTTATATGTCTTCTATTTTGTATTATATGTACTTTTTAATGAAACGACATTGATCATTTTTGCCCATAACTTGGTTTCCGTGATTTGCGAAGATATGTGAGCGTAAGTAAATAAATAAGCGAGCAAATGAACATAAAGATAAATAAACCATCAGGTAAATAAATGAATAAATAAAAAACGCATAAAATAAAAATGGAGTCAAGTATGGACCGTCGTCAAGACGGACTAAGTAAAGTATGGACCAATCTCAGAACAGTAAGCAAGTTCAGTCGCACGGTATAAATAGGCCTTTAAGTTTCCCAATGGCTCAGCCAGTAGTGAATTGCCAACTTTTCATTGCAATTGAAAACTTTGAAAGATGACAATAATAGTATAAACATTGTACAAGGAAGTAACCAGCCAATGCACTTGCAGCACGTTCGTCGAACTCGCATCTGAGCTGGGCATCTGAGCCACCGTATCACAATGGTTAGACCGTTTCAACGGTCATCACAAGCTTGCAGAATCCATCAGCTTCTGGAGTTCAGTAATAGTTTTTATTAGATTTGAATTAAGTTTGTCGGAGGTCCATATAATGTACATACAAATTTCTTCGATCGTGCACCATGGTTGATTAATTTACACATGCTATTAAGTATACGAACGCGCGTGGAAAAACCATGCCGCTTCAAACGAGAATGGATACGTATTTCGACTGGACCTGTTCTTCCCTAGGCCTGGTTTACTACCCTTACGTTGGGAGGACTTCACCCACACACGATGTATGGTTCGGGGACACTAAAGGATCAACAAATTTGGTGGCGTTGAATGCATTGTTAAGTTAGTATTTCAAATACTATTGTTTCAATAAACAGTAGCAAACAGTAGCTGGGGAACATAAGTAAAAAAACTGTGTAGTCGTTTCTTAAAAATAAGAGCTGTCTATATTGTGGAAGAATATTAGGTATTGGAACTTTAAAGTTTCAAGCTATATATTAACTTCTGGAGTGCCTTTCTAATAAGCATAATTAGACATTGACAAATTCTGTAAACTCCCTTTACTTCGTTACGGTGAGGAAGGTTTGTACCAGAATTTAAAACAGCAGTAATATGAAACATGAATGAGTTCCAAACGAATAAAACCTCTTTATTTCCTCTATCAGTGGTGGAGCTTCTTCTCCTGTTTGTGATTGTAATCTTCGGTGAGGAACGAAAAGTCATGCTTTCTGTTATCGGGACAGTAGATATAAGCACCAAACCTCTACTGGTGCCGAGATGGCTTTTGTGGTGGTTAGTAAAGTTTTTTTGGAACTTACTTGAAGTCTTTTTCAACACTTGGAACAGTCTTTCTCTACCAGCCCAATACAAACAGGGGAAGCTTTAAAGGCCCTCCCAACATTCAAGATGTGTTATTCTAAAACAATCCATACTGATTTAGCTATCTTGCTTTCTTACCAAGTGTTCCATAATCTAAAAGAGGTAAATAAATAAATAAGTAAATAAATAAATTAGCAGGTGAGTAAAAGAATAAATGAATAAGTAAATGACTAAATAAACCAACAAATAAATAAATAAATACATAAATAAACCAACAAATAAATAAATGAATAAATAATAAAAAACACAAAAAATAAAACTGGAGTCAAGTAAGGAGCATCGTGAAGACGGAACAAGTCAAGTATGGACCAGGCTCAGAAAAGGAAACTTTTTCAGTCGCATTGTATAAATAGGCCCTTAAGTTTCCGACCGGCTGTACCGGTAGTCAATTTCCAAAATTTTCGTTGCAAATGGAAACTTTAAATAATGACAATAATGGTATAAATATTTCACAAAGAAGTAACAAACCGACCTTACATATCATCTGTTAAAACAACCACTGCCGTGTTTGCAGGCTTTCATGTTATGGTAGATATTTTGTACAAAAATTGAGATATGATCATATGCAAGGAACGATGTAGTACGTTCGATATACAGTGCACACACCAAACAGAACCGTGTATGTGGCCTTGGATCACAATTGATATTCACTTAGCCCAAATGGATAGAGCTATGACTAGCGATCGATCAGTTACAGGTTCAATACCCCTATAGCCTCTTAAAACTTTCCAGTCTAATATCAAACGTGCAATTTTAATTTTTAATCTTAAACTGAGACATTTTAACCATATTTGTTTCACAATTTATTTAGCTTTATACGCATGTGCCCAATATTGCGTAAATACTCATTGAGGAATAAAAATAATGATTATTCGATTCGTTTCTCCATCCTTTTTGATTTTCAAACAGACGTTCTCCTAAACGTTAAAATACAGCGTCGAGAGAAATGATCTGTTCAGCTAAATGGTTGGGCCAGGTGGTCAAAACGATATCTACATAGAAAACCCAGAAATTAAACAAAATTAAATAAAACATAACTGGAATAACAAAACAATTATTCAACTCCATATTTTAAAATATGGCGATTTATAAATTGCTCGATGATCTGTTCACCACTGATATATCAGGTATTTTGCTCAACCTCATACATGATTTGAAAATGATCTCTCAGTGTAGAATAGCCCAGTTGCTGATTGCGCAATATTAGTGCTGTTAGCTAGTCGTTACACTGGTGATTGCTTCACCTACTATATCTTCTTTTATTGGATATTTCTTTAGGGATTTAAGCAACAATAAAATATCTGCGATTCCTCCCTCGCTGTTTGACAAGACACCAAACCTGCGGTATTTGTAAGTAGAGAAAAAATAAGTGTTTGATTAGAGCAAAGCGCTGGAATCTACGTCGTGATTGAAAGGATCAGTAACGACAATAGAAAAGAGATTGCCACGTATTTGTGAAAAAAAATCACGTCTGACTGCAAGAGACAAGAGCGTGTATTGAGCAGGACATTGCTAAAGGAATATAGTAAAAAGGTAGCCTATAAAAACGAATCTTAGTTTAAGTTATTGGTAAAGAAGATTATTCATTTTAAGGTTTTAACGGGAAGGAAGATATGAGAAAGGAAGGAAGAAAAAAAAAATAAAGAACGAAGGAATGAAAGAACGAAACAAAGTAACTAAGTAATAAAGAAAGTAAAAAAGAAAAGAAGAAAGAAAGGAAGAAAGAAAATGAGCGAGAAAGATAAAAAGAGAGAAAGAAAAAAAGAAAGAAAGAAAAAAAGAAAGAAAATGGTGGAAATACTTAGTTTGGATTTTCGTAAATATTTCGACTGTCAACAGGTTTTTCTCTGTAAAACTTACACAAGGGGTGGTAAAGCCGCTAAAGTTACTTGGATTTTCGCCTTCTGCTTGCAAAACGACTAATTTTAGACTACAACGGCTGGAAAAAAGCTCTACAGTGCACCGTTTAGTTTAGACAGGGTTTCCCAACATAAACAAAGGCAGTTTACTTCACTTTAATTTACTTTGTCGCATTGCAATCGACTTAGGTATAAATGTGAAGGGCCACAAACGGTGGCCTTACGTGGTAAAATTATGTGCATAAATGTTGAAGAAACGTTCGAAAGTATTACCCAGCAAGAACAATGTGATGTATACCTTTGTAGACAAAGTGACTGTTATATGTCTTCTATTTTGTATTATATGTACTTTTTAATGAAACGACATTGATCATTTTTGCCCATAACTTGGTTTCCGTGATTTGCGAAGATATGTGAGCGTAAGTAAATAAATAAGCGAGCAAATGAACATAAAGATAAATAAACCATCAGGTAAATAAATGAATAAATAAAAAACGCATAAAATAAAAATGGAGTCAAGTATGGACCGTCGTCAAGACGGACTAAGTAAAGTATGGACCAATCTCAGAACAGTAAGCAAGTTCAGTCGCACGGTATAAATAGGCCTTTAAGTTTCCCAATGGCTCAGCCAGTAGTGAATTGCCAACTTTTCATTGCAATTGAAAACTTTGAAAGATGACAATAATAGTATAAACATTGTACAAGGAAGTAACCAGCCAATGCACTTGCAGCACGTTCGTCGAACTCGCATCTGAGCTGGGCATCTGAGCCTCCATATCACAATGGTTAGACCGTTTCAACGGTCATCACAAGCTTGCAGAATCCATCAGCTTCTGGAGCTCAGTAATAGTTTTTATTAGATTTGAATTAAGTTTGTCGGAGGTCCATATAATGTACATACAAATTTCTTCGATCGTGCACCATGGTTGATTAATTTACACATGCTATTAAGTATACGAACGCGCGTGGAAAAACCATGCCGCTTCAAACGAGAATGGATACGTATTTCGACTGGACCTGTTCTTCCCTAGGCCTGGTTTACTACCCTTACGTTGGGAGGGCTTCACCCTCACACGAAGTATGGTTCGGGGACACTAAAGGATTAACAAATTTGGTGGCGTTGAATACATGGTTAAGTTAGTGTTTCAAATACTATTGTTTCAATAAACAGTAGTAAACAGTAGCTGGGGAACATAAGTAAAAAAACTGTGTAGTCGTTTCTTAAAAATAAGAGCTGTCTATATTGTGGAAGAATATTAGGTATTGGAACTTTAAAGTTTCAAGCTATATATTAACTTCGGGAGTGCCTTTCTAATAAGCGTAATTAGACAATGACAAAT
Organism: Heliopora coerulea; assembly: GCA_030142905.1. Classification (NCBI taxonomy): domain Eukaryota; kingdom Metazoa; phylum Cnidaria; class Anthozoa; order Scleralcyonacea; family Helioporidae; genus Heliopora; species Heliopora coerulea. The sequence goes on from JASJOG010000174.1 coordinate 582,300, forward strand.
TCTGTAAACTCCCTTTACTTCGTTACGGTGAGGAAGGTTTGTACCAGAATTTAGAACAGCAGTAATATGAAACATGAATGAGTTCCAAACGAATAAAACCTCTTTATTTCCTCTATCAGTGGTGGAGCTTCTTCTCCTGTTTGTGATTGTAATCTTCGGTGAGGAACGAAACGTCATGCTTTCTGTTATCGGGACAGTAGATATAAGCACCAAACCTCTACTGGTGCCGAGATGGCTTTTGTGGTGGTTAGTAAAGTTTTTTTGGAACTTACTTGAAGTCTTTTTCAACACTTGGAACAGTCTTTCTCTACCAGCCCAATACAAACAGGGGAAGCTTTAAAGGCCCTCCCAACATTCAAGATGTGTTATTCTAAAACAATCCATACTGATTTAGCTATCTTGCTTTCTTACCAAGTGTTCTATAATCTAAAAGAAGTAAATAAATAAATAAGTAAATAAATAAATTAGCAGGTGAGTAAAAGAATAAATGAATAAGTAAATGACTAAATAAACCAACAAATAAATAAATAAATACATAAATAAACCAACAAATAAATAAATGAATAAATAATAAAAAACACAAAAAATAAAACTGGAGTCAAGTAAGGAGCATCGTGAAGACGGAACAAGTCAAGTATGGACCAGGCTCAGAAAAGGAAACTTTTTCAGTCGCATTGTATAAATAGGCCCTTAAGTTTCCGACCGGCTGTACCGGTAGTCAATTTCCAAAATTTTCATTGCGAATGGAAACTTTAAAAGATGACAATAATGGTATAAATATTTCGCAAGGAAGTAACCAACCGACCTTACATATCATCTGTTAAAACAACAACTGCTGTGTTTGCAGGCTTTCATGTTATGGTAGATATTTTGTACAAAAATTGAGATATGATCATATGCAAGGAACGATGTAGTACGTTCGATATACAGTGCACACACCGAAGAGAACCGTGTATGTGGCCTTGGATCACAATTGATATTCACTTAGCCCAAATGGATAGAGCTATGACTAGCGATCGATCAGTTACAGGTTCAATACCCCTATAGCCTCTTAAAACTTTCCAGTCTAATATCAAACGTGCAATTTTAATTTTTAATCTTAAACTGAGACATTTTAACCATATTTGTTTCACAATTTATTTAGCTTTATACGCATGTGCCCAATATTGCGTAAATACTCATTGAGGAATAAAAATAATGATTATTCGATTCGTTTCTCCATCCTTTTTGATTTTCAAACAGACGTTCTCCTAAACGTTAAAATACAGCGTCGAGAGAAATGATCTGTTCAGCTAAATGGTTGGGCCAGGTGGTCAAAACGATATCTCTACATAGAAAACCCAGAAATTAAACAAAATTAAATAAAACATAACTGGAATAACAAAACAATTATTCAACTCCATATTTTAAAATATGGCGATTTATAAATTGCTCGATGATCTGTTCACCACTGACATATCAGGTATTTTGCTCAACCTCATACATGATTTGAAAATGATCTCTCAGTCTAGAATAGCCCAGTTGCTGATTGCGCAATATTAGTGCTGTTAGCTAGTCGTTACACTGGTGATTGCTTCACCTACTATATCTTCTTTTATTGGATATTTCTTTAGGGATTTAAGCAACAATAAAATATCTGCGATTCCTCCCTCGCTGTTTGACAAGACACCAAACCTGCGGTATTTGTAAGTAGAGAAAAAATAAGTGTTTGATTAGAGCAAAGTGCTGGAATCTACGTCGTGATTGAAAGGATCAGTAACGACAATAGAAAAGAGATTGCCACGTATTTGTGAAAAAAAATCACGTCTGACTGCAAGAGACAAGAGCGTGTATTGAGCAGGACATTGCTAAAGGAATATAGTAAAAAGGTAGCCTATAAAAACGAATCTTAGTTTAAGTTATTGGTAAAGAAGATTATTCATTTTAAGGTTTTAACGGGAAGGAAGATATGAGAAAGGAAGGAAGAAAAAAAAAATAAAGAACGAAGGAATGAAAGAACAAAACAAAGTAACTAAGTAATAAAGAAAGTAAAAAAGAAAAGAAGAAAGAAAGGAAGAAAGAAAATGAGCGAGAAAGATAAAAACGAAGGAAGAGAAATAAATAACGAAGGAATGAAAGAACGAAAGAACGTAAGTAATAAAGAAAATAGAAAAGAAAAGAAGAAAGAAAGGAATAAAGAAAAGGAGAAAAAAGGAAGAAAGAAAAAATAAAAGAGAGAAATAGACAGAGAGAAAAAAGACAGAGAGAAAAAAGACAGAAAGAAAAAAGAAAGGAATAAAGAAAGAAGAATGAAAGAGATAAAGTAAAAGTGGAAAGAACGAAAGAGAGAAAGGAAATACGAGAGAAAGAAAGAAAAATGGAAAGAATGTTTAGAAAGAACTTAAGAAAGGAAGAATTAAAGAAGGATAGAATATCTCAAACGTAATCATGTTAAAGTCTTTAATTTTTATTTTCTTCGTTATCCTAATTCAAATTTATTAATTCCATGTGTGTTAAGTCCTTAACAAAAGTTGTAAATTTGATTCTGGCGTTTTTCTAAGGTCATATGTCGACATCACAAATCCATGAATAACTGGTAAAATACAAATTAGCTTAAACTTGACTACAAAAATAATGTTGCCATTGAGACCCTAGACACCCACGAAGGAAAATTTTACCGAAACAAAAACGTATTTTCCAACAAATTTTTGGCTTAAGGCATGGTATTTACGGGTTCTGAAATGTAAAGAAAGTTTGGATTGTCATTCTCGTCGCTACATTCCTCTTTTTTCTGAACGCGCCTCCCTTTCCTCTCAAAAAAAAAAAAAAAGTTATGTAGATTTAATGAAGGTATTGGGGTAATGTCACGGTAGGGAAAACTAGGCACCTCTTGAGATATAGAAGACCCGGCTTTTCCGAATCAAACCGTATGAGACGCTTCAGAAGCTTGATAATGACTGCAAAATAGAGTTGAAATGTTACCACGATTACTGTCTTTTCTTGCATTTACTTAAATATGAAGTTCCAAGATGGCAATTGTCGGTTTAGGGAGTGCTAACATATATTACGTAATCAGGGCGGGGGAGGTAGGTGTTTGGAATTGCTTATTCTTGATTATGGGGGAGGGTAAGGGTTAGACATCATGACATAAGGAAATAGAAAATTCAAACATGTTTAATTTCTAAGAAAAACAGCCAAAGTATAAACCATTTTGTTCTTCTCCATTTGAACTATCTAAATATTACGGGTTTTTGTGGCTTCGAAAACCTGTTTTGAGAAATCTACGATATTAATATTGTAGTCAGGTTTGCACTGTTTTTACATTTTAAGAAATAGAAAATGAGTCGGGTGCTTTTATCGAGTTATAATGCACGAAAGATGTTGAAAGAACACGAAAGAAGCGTGTAAAACACGTGGCGATAGCCGAGTGATTTACTGCTTCTCGAGTGTTCTTTCAACACCTTTCGTGCATTATAACTCGATAAAAGCACCAGACTCATTTTCTATTTCTTTTATAAAATAAGCAGACAAACAAGCGCAGTAAACATTTTATTTACAAGATCAAAATGGAAATTCTCCATAACATGTCCGATAAACACGTCACCCACGTGCTTGGCTTTCTTGATTCTCGATTCTGGCGGCGAACAGGGAAGTCAAGGCAAGATTCTTAAGAATCTTGCCTTGACTTTCCTGCTCGCCGCCAAAGAGTATAGAAATGTAAAAAAATTCAACAATGATTAACAGACACACAGTCTAACATTTACAAGTTTAATCGCTAGTCGCTGCTCGATTTAAAAACAATCTGGACATTTTCGATTGAGCAAGAACTGCACAGGCTGCCAGCCTTGGAGGGATTCTGGAACTGTGTACTTGTCGACGTTACTGCCATTTGTGCCACAGAAGTATGCGTGTTGATCGATAGCTGAGCGTGAGGTGCAATACTGAGAGAAGCAGAAGGTGGATGGCTAGAAAAGAGAAAACGGGACAAGACATCGCTGCAGTTGCGAAGCTGTTATGAGGACGAACGTTCGTTGTAATGAACAAGATTTTGTTCATTTCGATGACCAGAGATTGCCATGACATGGCAATTTGGAATACCTGCATTCGACCAAAGTTTGATGGCTGTAGCTCTTACACTGTGGTTGGTGTCAATCTTCGAAAGACCAGCCGCTTCGCTGGTACTTTTTTATAGTATGACTAAAATACACTTATTTTTACTTGACAAAACATTTAAGAATGTCATGTTTATATAATTTTGTTGCTTTAGCCTAGGTTACTGTCGAAATGGCCATTTTTACACGTAAACAGTTAGATAAATTCGCTTTGTTGCTGCAGTATACAGTATACAGGAAGCTTTTAAAAGTTTCAAAAAAATTTACATACCTTTAAAGTTTTAACTACCAGTTAATCGCGTTTTTGGTAGCCTTTGAGTGTTTATTTTCTAACAAAAGGTTCAGCTCTGAGTTGAAAAAAGCAGCGAATCTTCCTCCTCCGTAGTCGACCCGTTGTCTTTTATTGGCAGGCTCTGTTGTGGACATCGTGAATTTAGTAAATGCTATTTTTGTTGTCAAATTTTATATTCAGAATTTATTGAAAATGTTTGGGAACACGTACAGGCGACGCGGGAAAACCAGCAAACCAAAACATTGGATTGTTGAGTTATAATGCACGAACATTAGCCAATCAAATTGCATGTTGTAGTCTCCTTATTTTATGATATTAAATAAATGCCGAATATCTACAAAACCACAAAACTAGAGCTTTTGAATTAAATCTACAACATGATTAGCACCAAAAACTGTATCTACGCCAGTGGAGTATCTTGGAACAAAAGGGGGAGTTTCAACCGATGATGATGTAGTCTAATGAGGTGGTTGACCATGAATGATTACGCATGATTACAAGGGGGGAGTGGGGTCAAAAATGAGTGAAAATGTGATTACGTAATATGTGAACGCTCCCTAAGATTTTTACTTTATTTTCTTAAATCCTCCGCTAGCTATGGTATTTTTACAGTTCCACGGATTTGCCAAATGGCAGTTACGTTTTCAATCAGGTGAAATATCCTTTGCGGAAAACAAAAATCTTGCAAATTGAAGCCTTGTTCGTCATAGAGTTTAGATATATGCACTACAACTACCAATACAAGAACAATCTTAATACAACGTAACTAAATATTCACAATTTTAAAGAAATGTGCGAAGTAACAATGCATCAAAACAATTTATTGTAGAGGAATTCCGAAGCAGAATGTCTTTCTCCACAATGACATGCGCCTAAACTACAAAATTAATTCAAATTAAAAGCGGGAAATTTACTTCCAGACCCACCACGAAGTGCTCCACAAAATTAACGATAAGATTAAAATTTTAAAATCTAGCGTCGGCCCCGAAACTATTTATGAAATATTGTTAATCTATTTCGATGAGTGGTAGCAAATCTACCTCAAAAACTTGTTAAAAATATCGCTAAATCTGCCTCGAAAAGTCTATAAAATATGGGAGGGCCGAAAGCATGAAAAAGCAAAGATACTAATCTCGACGTGCTTGGGATTTATTTACATGGGTGAAGAAAATGGAAACGTAACTTTGCTTTACGTTTTTATGTTTATACTCATCGCTGTTGTGCCGGTCTGAGCTTATGTCGTGCTGATATTGATCTACACATGCGCACTGATAGCTTGCGCCTGCAGTAATATCTGCGCTCAATTACCGTGCTGAGATTGCTCATTGCACACCAAAACGTTCTACGCTCTTCGGAAGCACGGATTACATCTCGCTTTTAGATAAAGTTTTTTGGTCCAATCTTTTTAATACCTTTCCCGTGTCACTTAAGTAGTTGGAATTGATATTCAGTAAAGGTAAGGGTCTATTGACGATTTCTTTCTTAAGTTTAAAATTGATTCGGTTGAATGTTTTTCTGCTCTTAGTTCTGCACGGACTGTCTATGTCTATATAAATTATGCTTAAAAATATTTACTAATTTTAAGTTTAATAATAGAACTTGACGATCGTTTATCTATCATCTCAAGATATCTCCAAGTTCTCACACTTCTGAAATGTAAATTTCATCAATATCATTATTAACACGTAGTGGCTTCCGCTTAGGGCTCACATATCTTGAACTTGCACTTTAGCTCTCCATCTGAGTCTTGGTAGATCAATGGTTTGAGCGTCTCACCGGGCATCAATAGGTTGTGGGTTCGATCCAAATCTGGGGATCACTAATCGTTTTTCTGAAAATTGAACTTGAAGATCGTTCATCTATCATCTCAAAATATCTCCAAGCTCATCCGACGTTTAAAAAATAAATTTCATCAATATCATTATGAACATATAGTGGCTTCCGCTTAGGTTACATATATGTCGAACTTGCACCTTAGCTCTCCATCTAAGTCTTAATAGCTCAATAGGTAGAGAGTCTCATCGGTCATCAGAAGGTTACGGATTCGATCCCCATCTGGGGTTCAGAAATCGTTTTTCTGAGGACAGAGCTTGACGATTGTTCATCTATCATCTGCATGATATTTTCTATTCGGATCAATACTAGTGACACGGTATGAAAAGTGGTTACTAAATATAAGGTTTCAGCTATTGCAATAACTGATGGTTAAAATGAAAATGCTTCAAGACAGCCTCGGGTTGCAGCTACTGCAGCAGGTGATGGTGGAAATGAGGAAATTTCCAGAGAGCATCAGCATCGTCCCACTAGATAAGAGACACTCGACAAGCACAGACTGCAATGCCACAATCTTGTAATATACCTGACAACTAATGTTTGCCTAGGGGGTTTAACAAAGAGAGAAGCCAGGAATATTAAATACCTTAGTATCACAAGTCAAATGTTCGTTGAAAAAGTGTTCAGCGTTTAAAAACATGACATACAGCAAGATGGCAAACTCAGACTGCAACAAACTTAGACCGCTTCGGGCGAATTTTTGTTTACGCCCACTTCAAGATGGCGGATACTTACCGTGAGAAGTACTCGCGCTTCCGGTATATTATAATTCAACATGTTCTCTATCCTAAGATTCCGGTGAGAATTACAGTTAGAGGTTGGATAAGGATTGGGATTAAGATTAGAGCTAATCGTAACCCCAATCCTAACCTTAACACTGATCCTAACCCAAATCCTCATCTGAATCTTGAGTGAAATGACATGTTGAATTATAATACAACGCGACCGCGAATATTTCTCAGGCTCTCACGGTAAGTATCCGCCACCGTTAAGTGGTCGTAAAAACCCCCAAAACCCATTTTGGAACGTGCAGGGATTGCAACCGCTGATTTGGACATGCGCATAAGTTCAGTTTACAATATCATCCTTACGGCATCTCACATCATCACACCGGAAAACAGAAACAATTCAATCAAGTCGGAACTTGGAGTCCTGGCAACAACACTTGAAATCGGAAAGTCGGTGGTTGTTCTTTCACTTGAAAGCTTTTTTAAAGTAAACCGTTTTTATGAAGAAATCACGAAAGCGATGTTAATCTGATCTAGAAAAAGCTGAAAGGCTGCCAGATAGAGAGACAGCGACAGGGGCAAAAGTTCGTAAACAAAACAGTTAAAGAACGAGAAGTTTTATTGGCAATACGAATGAATCCTTACAAGGAACATTGGCACGAGATTAAAAGTAAAAAGAATCACTATCTGAAAGATCATAACATGGCGAAGTTGTTTACAAAAGTCTAATGAAAAACGACAAGTTACATTTCTTGATATGAGACGTCGGGCAAACGGTATCAGCATCTGAAATGCCACTTGAAGCAGCTAATATAACAGCTGAAATACAACTATAATGAAGTCTTGTAAAGGCCACTATAAATTCATATTTGATGTAGAATTTGGTTTTTGGAAGAAAAACTGGATGAACTGTCATGCTTGGAATCTTAATATTACTGACAAAGATAACGTCCGAAATGGTTTAATAAAGCACTGAAAGCTACAAATATGCAAGTGGAAAACTTTAAACAAAATCCTTTTTTCTTGTCGTAAAATGCTATATTGTTTGGTTTTGTTTTACTGTTGATTTGTTTGAACATAATCTAACATGATAAGCCACGAGCGAGTGGCGTTATTGTGAAACAACAGCACATACGAAACAGCTTAAGAAATACAGGGTTTGGTTACGGCACACATTTTAATTATGAGGAGACATTTGCGCGTAAACATGAAAATTAAGAGATACAAAATTATAACGTAATCATGGTAACAAACAAAGAAAAACCTAAAAATAATTTTATTTTGGAGACGAGTGTTCCAGTGGCAGAGTGGTCTACGGCCGTTAAGAGTTTATTAACAAATTAAATGTTCGAGGTTCAAACTCTGCATGTGGCTCTGGAGAATTTTTCTGGTAATTAGTATTTTTGTAGTTTTCGTGGAAATCTTATTCCATAATTAACTTCTCTTTTTGGATGTCGTTACAACTTCCAAAAACTAAAAAGTTTAAATTCGCATCGGTAGAGTAATATTTTGATTTTTTTGGAAGGAAAGGTGTCACCGTACGCTATTACACAGTTGTCTCTAGTAAGAGGATACAAGACTCTCGGCAACTTTTCTGTTGTAATTGTTAATTTTCAATGATTTGCAACAACTTCACGGCAACAAGTAATAATTCTTTCAGTTTTCACTAATAGTATTGGTAATTTCTCATTCAAACTTAAATTTCAGGCCCTTTAACAGTCTTCAGAACCCAAAAACTTTGCCCTTACTCTGAAGGCATATGATGCTATGGTCGGCGAGGGATGGTTGCTTATTCGTATTTCTAGTAGAACTCACATCATGGCGGGAAATTGAAAACTCTCTGTGGAATATTTCTAAATTTTAAGATTCACGTAAGGGATAGAAAATCTACCACCGATACGCGTTATACAAAATGTTGGTGAATATGAGGATTCACACATGACTTGGAAAGTTTATTTTCTAAAGGTAAAGGTAAAGGTAAAGTCCTTTTATTTATACTGGATAACCCTATCAGCTATCTGAGCTGGTCTCCCTAGAGGTCCAGTAAGGACCTACCCTCATGGGTCCAGTGTTATGACAGGAGGAAACCGGATGACCCGGAGAAAACCTGCGATGCTTGGTAGAGTCAAACTGGGCAACACTCTTCTCACATGTGACCGAGGCAACTTTTAATCAGATTACTGCACGCAGCCGGAATCGAACCCTAGTCACAGCGGTGAGAGACACGTGCACTACCACTGTGCCACCAGCACCCCATATACTCTATACTCGTCAAGAAATTTTACTACACATTACGATTAAAAAATGATGCAGAATATTTAGATTTAAAAATATCAGAAGCAACGCTAAATAATAAGAAGCAGCTGCCGAAGTTCGTCATACCAACTACTGATAAATATTACGATCCAGATAGGAGGAAGAAAATCTTCCATCGAAACTCGTTACGAAGTACTGCATAACATAAGAATTCAGATCGGATGTGGAAAATCAATCTCCAAAACTTGTTACGAAATCTTAGTACATATTACGATTGAAAAGGGAAATGGGAGATCTACCACCAACCCTTGTTAAAAAATATTTCAAAATCTTAGGATTCAGATATTGCAACATATCTAAGAATTGTAAGATTAGTGGCAGAAAATCTACTTTCTTAAATTGTAACGAAATATTTGTGAATACAACCAATGAGAACTGAGGTTGATAATCCTACTACGAAACTTCGTAATGAAATAGTCAACAATTTTGGCTGAAAATAGAGGTATAAAATGTACTTCTGAGACCCCTCATTAAATAAAATTAATCATTAACAATAAGTTGGAAGATATAGAATCAAATTTGTAAATTGTTAGGAAATATTAAAAAATATCAGGCAAATTTGGAAAAATTCTGCAACGGAAATTCACGACTTATGTCCGAGTGATCAATGTGAGAGTATTTCGGTGGGACAGAAAAAATCTGCGTCTCAAGTACGTCCCAATTGTATTTGCTGCAAAATCTTAGTTTCCACAAAATCGCTGACGATCGCCGTGTTGCTATAATCGGTCAACTGAATGATCGCTGTAGGTCGCTGTCGATCGCTGAGATTTGTTTCCATATGATCGCCCGCACCACAACATATCATTCAGCGGAGACTACAACGAATCTGGAGTCATCAATAAAAATGGTCCCTGAACCTATGCTTATTGAACTCAATGCTCATGTCTGAGCCACTCAAAACTATAGTGAAGCAAGCGCACCTCGACTAATGTAGATAAAAAAGACAGAGTATGAAACATTTGGGCTGGGAGTAAATTATTTGCTGCTTTTGGCACTTAAAAGGCAAATTCTACTGACATTTAAACGGTTTATCTGTCACAATAGGACGCAAGATTCTATTTCTTCTTTAGCTAACTTCCCCATACCGTCCCACGTTTTCAAATTTCGCTTTTACCATTGATGTTCGATCTTTGGGTTGCTGGTTTTTGTTTCCATATGATCGCCCACGATCGCAGACCCTCCCTGTGGATCGCTGGAAATGTTTCCATAAGATCGCCGTAAATCGTTCAAGATCGCTGACGATTAGCAGCGTTGGAATACGATGATATGGAAACCAGCCTTGACGACAGAAATGTATAGTTATCGTAAAATATATATTCATTGAAAACTCGGCTCGATTGCATATATGGATACAATTCGGTTGCAGAAAATCCTCTTTATCAAATACGTTTTAAATTAGTGCTTCATGTAAGGGACGACATCGGGGTAGAAAATGTTCCTGAGAATCTCGTTACGACATATTGTTAAATATACGATTTATCAGATATAGCAAATATATATCAAAATCTCTACATAGGATATTGCCAATTGTTGTGTTTCGAATCTTTGGCAGAAAATCTTTTTACGAGATTCGTTACGTGACATTCCTCGGGAGACGATTCAATCCACAGGTAAAAAGTCTACCACCGAAACCTAACGTCTTAAACAGTAGGTATAAAATCAACCAGTAAAACGTAGTACGAAATATTGCTGATCATTATGATATATATCGTAGGTTCACTATTTAATTTCATCTGCTAAATAAAGTATGCGCAAAGTAATCTGTTATTGAATAAAATCTACAAACGAAAATCTTCTCGACATCTGCCTGAATAAACGGGATTTCATTCGGACACTCAAACCTCGGTGTTAGAGATTACAAAGTGCTAGAAATAACATTGCAAGCACTCCTCGCGCACCATTCAATCCCATCCCCTGAAAACACGAAAGAAGTAGATAGGTTGTAAACTTTGTGAAAGAGTCAATAATTTAAATTGAAAGGAAAAGTTTCCCTTATAGTAACTTGAGACTGAAAAAGTGCAGTGTTTGCATGCCATTTTCCATTTTTAAGAAATATAAATCAATAATTACAACCGATGAATTTACCGAAACCCTTGAATCTCAAATTCCAAGCACATACGTGTACCTCGTCAGTCTATTTGGGAGAGTCGGGAAGGAGGGTTAGATATACAGTTTTTGACGAATAAAAATATCAATAAATAGCTCTACTGATGTGAACTTGAACTTTTTTTCTCACTGGAAATGTAAAGAAATCCTAAAGGAAAAAAGGAAAGAAAACGTAGAACAGGCTTAGCATAAAAATGAAAACAAAGGAAAAAACCACGAAATTATGAGAACAAGCCAGTGCCGCCGCTCGGGACTTTAGAACGTTAATATCATTGTGCCGACTCGTCTAGTAACACATTAAACCTATAACTACAATTCTTTTTGTACTTAAACTGTTGGCTATCCTGTTTGCTGTTCAAGTTTGTCTTCACAAATTTCCTACCTTTAAAACCGAGACTTTTATCAATAACTTTTTGATATGGTCTAAAAATTAGAAACAAATTTGCTCTCACCATCAAAATAACGTATGCCGTGATCAAGCCTTGTACTAGAATTCCGTGCACGCAACAACCCCTCGCCCACCCTTCCAATATATCTCTCGAGAATCCAAGAAACATTGAAAATTTTTCAAAATTGTCAAAAAGACAAATCCTGCATACTTTAACTGGAAGATGGTACGCAGTATAAGAAAAACACAACATTTGGACACTGTAACAAATTCTGTAGAGCATGTAAATATTGAAACACTTTTGTGCGACACACCCAAGCATACGTGGGTGTGGTTGCGTGGGCATTTTGTTTTTAGAGTTTTCGTTAGATTGACAGAGGCGAGAAACGTCCGACAGCGGGAACGATGCGGAGAATAAAAATGTAACAAAATATCGCTCGAGAATCCAAGTAACAGATAATTTTCGAATTTGTCAGAAAAATCGTCCTTACTATAACTAGAAGACGGAATGAAATAATAATAATAAAGATAATATAAAACAAGTACAATTCGGCCTCAAATTAACAACCTTCATAGCTTATATTTAAACTGCTTGTCGTCATAATTATGCTCAAAACAATTCCGTTCGCAGAACTTGTATTTCAAAGCTTCTCGATTCAGACTTACCTGTGATTGTGTAGCTCTGGTAAGTGGTTACCAGAACGGGAAAAATCTCGAGATTTATACAAATCAGCATCTATTCAACTTCAGCGAAGAATGTCGTTTACACTTAGTCGCTCAGCGAATGTCCTGACAGGAAGCGAGTTCCCATACGTCTTTTGTTCATATTTATCACGAAGAACCAAGACAAAGAGTTGCTGCAACAAATGAACAGTTCGCCAGCGCATATTCCAAGGAGCTAACTTTGGGAATTGCTGTTTCAACTCATAAATTGTCCAGATACTAAAATGGCCTCCAAAAGTGAGACCAGCGCAAGCCCCAAGAGAGCCATTTCGTTTGGCGGTCTTAAATCATTTAGTCGCTTCAGTGTTCAAATGATGTAAACAACGTTTGAGAGATCCATAAAACGGAAAAAACCCGAGACCAAACCGATTTGCTTCAATACGAACCTAAGTAACCTAAGGTTTGATCAACAACATACCAGTCCCCGATCTTCCACACGGCCTTCTTGAGTGACTGGAATCCATGGATATATACCTATATATATATATATATATATATATATATATATATATATGTATATGCATACTAGAAATGTGCACGCAATAACCCCTCGCCCACCCTTCCAATATATCTCTCGAGAATCAAAGTAACAATGATAACTTTTTTCAAAATTCTCAAAAAGATAAATCCTCCTGACTATAACTGGAAGAGGACTTGCAATAAAAAAAAAATCCACACAGAATTTTGCCGCAAATAAACAACAATCCAAACTGGAAATTATTTTATATTTAAACTGCTTATAGTCATATTTACGTCTAAAATTTCAATTCTGCTCTATTAAAACAAAAAGTTCGGCGAGAATAACGTTCAACGGCTTAACAAATGGTAAGATATCCATCCTTACAATTAAATTATTAAACATTGAATGATAGGATCAATCCCCTGAATTATTTACGGGTTTATGGTAATTCGTGTCGTTTTCCATATAGACTTCTCACTCATTTTGCCTTAAAGAAAGATTGTTTTATTAGATGACCATACTTTCCGTCTTAAAACTGGAGCATTCTCATAGGTTATCAAACGGATACCGGCGTTATGGACAGCTCGTGATTGAATATTTTTCTGACATTTTTTTGACTTAAAAAAATTGACAAATTATACGTTACCTCAAAGTTGGCTACAAATGTCTTTAAGATCTGCTATGGTAAAGGTTTATGCTAAGTATTCATCCGGAAGTACAAGACTTTGGTGACGAAGATGAAACGAATTACGAAATCGACGAAGTAAAGAAAGAAAACATGAACGAATTCTGCAGTTTTATCGCTGACCAAAAATCGGAAAATACAAAACATAAAACAAAATACGACAAGCAAACCTTGTGTACGTTTTGTCGAAAGAACAACGAGAAGAGGGAAGTAAAAGACGTACTTTTTCAGGGACGGCGGAGCGAAATTACGAGTGGGGGTGGGGGCTTGAGATAAAAATACAGCATTTTGTGTGCTTCTCTGGGAAATTGCACAACAAGTGTTTTAAAGCGTAGTTGTTTCAAGATTTCATTTGGAAAAAAGTGGGGGGGCTACAGCCTCCGCAGCCCCCCCGGCTCCGCCGTCCCTGTTTTTCTAAGGCAAAACATCAATAAAAAGGAAAAATGGCGTATAAACCTGCAATTCTTGCGTATTTTCAACTGAGCATTCAGTGGCACCTCGGGAAAAAGGGTTCAACGGTATAATTTACTCAGACTACTTTAAACTTTCCTGAGAGGTTTTAAAATCGTGAAGAAAGCATTACCGGTCGAATACGGCAAAGGTCATCATGCACAAATCACTCTTGAAGTGAGAAAGACTGAAACGGACAACTGTTTTGCCGAAGGATAATTTGGTGACCAAAAACAAGAAGCTTTCTAGCGAGTTACCCGGTGGCTGTTTACCTTGTATTTTTGTTTCGAGCCCAAAATACATCCTAACGTCTTCAATGGGGTGACATTTCATAGTGAAAAAATTGCTTATTGAGGCAATGAAATCTTTGTGTGGAAAGCGGAGAAAGCATCCAAAGACTGTCATGCCCTGGACAACTCTTCTGGATGACGAGTGTTCTATCCCACTTCTCAAACAATTGACCATGAACGCTGTCCGCTTAAATACTGCAAAATGTTCAAAAATAATCGTCGTACAGAGATAAATGAACCAGAATCTTCATTCTACTTTGTCAATAAACACCAGCAAAATCCAGGCGGTAATATTTGGTACAAGAAGTCTCCCTTAAGGAAGAATGAAGTCGGGAAGCTACTTTTGAAATCTGCTCAAAACAATTCCCTTCGCAGAACTTGTACTTCAAAGCTACTCGACTCAGACGTACCTGTGACTGTGCAGCTCAGGTAAGTGGTTACCAGAACGTGAAAAGTGCCAAGATTTCTACTAATCGACATTTATTCAACTTCAGCAAAGAATGTCGTTTTAATACAGTTAGTCGCTTAGGAAATGTCCTGACAGCAAGCGAGTTCCCTTACGTCTTTTGTTCATATAAATCAGAAAGAACCAAGACAAAGCGTTGCTGCAAAAAGTGAACAGTTGGCAAATGCATATTCCAAGAAGCTAACTTTGAGAACTGCTCTGTCAAGTCATAAATTGTCCAATAATTGAGGTGGCGAAACCAGTCTTAGGCACCAAGAAAGCCATTTCCTTTGGCGGTCTTAAATCATTTCCTGGCTTCAGTGTTCAAATAATGTAAACAACTTGCGAGAGATTCATACAAGAGAAAAAAGAACGAGACCAAATCCATTTGCTTCAATACGTTACCTAAGTACGGTTTGTTCAACAACATACCAGTCCCCGAGCTTGCACACGGCATTTTTGAGTAACTGGAATCCATGGATATATATATATAAATATAAAGATAAATACACAAAGCGAAAATTTTTCTTCCTAGTCACCACGCGTGTAAAAGGACTCCACGCACGTCAAGATTAGTACCTTCGCATGGCGCTTCGCGCGGTGGGCGAGGAGAATATATATATATATATAAAGATAGATACACAATGCGAAAATTTTTCTCCCTATTCAGCACGCGTGTAAAAGGACTCCACGCACATCGAGATTAGCACCCTCGCCCGCTCGGGCCTTCGGCCCGAGCACCGCGCTTCGCGGGGTGGGCGAGGGGATAAGCTGTTTTATAAGCGGTATCGTTTTCCATTAACATTACTAGCACAGTAATGTAACAGCAAAAGTTCTAATTTAAAAAACAAACTTTACAATTTTTTGTCTGAGCGAAAGTTTTGCCTTTCTAACCCTACCAATTTCTATTCATTAAGACAAAATCTTACTTTCTCGGAACTGTTTAAGTTACGCTATGTATCTTCCTTGTCAATTGATCATAACTTTAACCCATTAACAGCAATTAATCCTGTAGCCATTTTGAAGCACTTGTGACGGAAAATGAATAACAACGAACTAAGGAGATCTGGTAGACGACAATTAAATGCTTCCCGGGCATTTGGAAGACGAAAAAGAGTGATTTCTGTAGATTTTTTTACGAATGATCAGGCTTAGATATTCATGAAACTGAGATGGAAAGTGACAGCAAGTGTGAAAGTGATGATTCTGACAGTCTTATAGAACAGAAAAGCAACTTCACTTATATGAAAGATAAAGCCTTGAATGCCAAAACACCTCTTGGTCATAGGTCATGTATTGGTACCTGATCAACGGATTTCCTCGAACTGTTTTTGGGTGATTAATTTTTCGATCGCATCGTTAGTGCCACGATGACGTACGCTCATACAAAGTTTGGGGATCTACGATTTTCTACGAGTTTGAGCAGTATAGTCGGCTTTTTTGGCTTAAAAAATTTGATGAGAATTAACGAACTGAGAAAAGAGAACGTGTTTCAAGGACTGTATTGACTTTAATGGAAATTCTGGGTTAAAAAACAATTCCTATAAAAGGTTTCGAGCTTTAAAGTGGGTATTTTAATATCTGGATATCGGACGCATGGGGGGGAAACTGGCAACTTGAGCAAATTTAGGCTTCTTGTTTCGTGATTTGGAAACCTTTCATTGAGTTTGTATATATTTCTGGCAAAAATATTTCGATTGAAGAAAGACGTGTTAAGTTCAATTGCCTTTTATCTTTCAAGCAGTACATACCGGAAAACCGTAGTAAATTTAGCATAAAACTTTGGATACTTTCGGAATCGGAAATTCAATTCGTCTGGCACTTTCAGGCTTACCTCCGCCAAGCGCTCAGCAATGACGACGTTTTCCTTGACTTCAAAATTGCGGACAATTTGAGAAGACGACGCTGTAATTCTTATCATCATTTCTAAGTCGATAATTATCTTCCATTCATTCACTTATTTTTTCCTTTCTTTTCATAATTCGACACGGAAGAACAAAGACTGTACCTGAAGACATTCCTATCAAACCACGTCTCATTACTCGATACAATGAAATAATGAACGGTGTTGATGGAAACGAATGATACCGTAGCAATGATTCTGTCGGAACTTCGCCCAGAAAGGGGCGGAAATACTTAGTTTGGGTCTTCGTGAATATTTCGACTGCGAATCGGTTTTCCTGGGCACAACATACACAAGGGTAGTAAAGCCGCGTAAGTTATTTGGATTTTGACGTTGTGCTTGCTAAACGACTAACTTTAGACTACAATGCTAGAGAAAAGCTCCATTGTACGTCGTTTAGTCGTCGTATTGCAATCGACTTTGGTAGAAGTGTAAAGTGCCACAAATTGTGGCATTATGTGTATAAATGTTCAAGAAATGTTTGACAGTATTACCCAGTAAGGGCAATGTGGTGTACGTTTGTAGACAAAATGACTGTTACGCGCCTTGTAGTTCGTAGTGTATGTACTTTTCAATGAAACGAGATTGATCATTTTGGCCCATTGCCTGGCTTCCGCGGTTTTCGACGATACGTGAACGTTCGTTAAGTTTGTATCACTGAAAAACGATTTCTCATCCCTTGACGGGGATCGTACCTGCTGCTACTCAGCTAAAAACTACTCACACGATAAGCTAAGGTGCAGATTATTCATCATCCTGATCATGTCTTGAGTTACGTGTGACCAGTTCAGGGTCTCCAGTTTCGATAACTCGTATAGTGTGCCAAAAATATTATAGTTACAATTATACCTACTATGCTAACTTTCAATGGTATTAGGGCCTTTTTATACGATCCCGGTTAGCCGGGTCATCCCGGACAACTGCGATATCTTCCTACTAGGGAGACCTCCGCACAGTCCGGCTATAGCAAGTAGGATCCCTGCACGCCAAGATGAATTTTTCTCCATAAAAACGTCAACAAGCGGGATATACCGGTAAACCGGGATGAAATGAATTGAAATGCGTATGCAACAAACAATTCCATATGGCAGAAATAGTGGAAGAGCATTTGAAGCCTCCAAATTTAGTTGAAAAATTTCAGTTTGGGTTTTAAGATATCATGCACAAGAAAACAAAAATTCTACGAAGCTGAAATAACATGCTGAACAAAATAAACCATTAGCTTGAAAACTGTTTTCCGTTTGATCGTTTTTTCGTCTCAATTTCTGGAAATTTTTCGCGTTTTTAGCTGTTTATACACAGCATATTTATAATGCATATAAACCCGGGATAAAATTCATCCCGTTTGACTGGGAAGGTCTCGGTATGCCGATGCTTTAGACACAGCCCTTAACTCTGCCTCTTGGTCCGATTGCTGCCAGCTTGTATGTAGGTTTGCAATGGAATTTATCCCAAATATTTGTTCCAGTAGCCAAGATGTTTGTTCTCATGGTCATTTTTCCATTTACAATAGAGCGGGGTCCTGACAAGGAATTTCTTCTGTTATGATATCACTCTTATATTGTGTGCAGTTAATAATGAAGTCGACTTGTGCGGAAGTGCAAAGAAATAGGCCCACTACTATAAAAAATTTGGGAACCATTACTATGAAAAATAAAAAAAAAAATTGGGAGCCACAAATGCAGTCTCCGGTAGAGTGTACATGTACTGCCACTAAAGCATTAAGTACTATGCTGATGCTGTACTTTTACAATCACACCATTATTTCTTATGGGAAGAATTGGTATTTCTATAAATCTGTTTTTACGCATCTATCACTAATTTTTTGGTTTCACGTTATCAATCGACTTCCGACACTGTAATGCATGTCCAGTAATGAATAAAATAAAAGAAGGCGAAGAATCCTCCCGAAAATGCTTTCCACGTCCTGGAACATTTCATCCCTTTTTTTCCTAAAGACGCTTTGTCGCTCATTCGTATTTAAAATTAGAATCAATTTAAAATTCCATAATATGAATATTTTCAGAATGAGGTACCTGATTTACTGTATCACTACCATGTATTTCTCAAACTATCCTACCCAGGAAAACATGAATTATTTCCCAAAGTTAAACGTGCATTTTATTAACTCTTCACTTGCATTACAGGACAACATTAACTCACCAGAACTATAGTACAGACCTGCTGACACGCGATGAACAAACGTCATGTGTAAATGTGGCTGAATGCCCATTAAAATAAGCAAAAGAAAACTTACAAATGCACAAAACAAACCTGCAGTTTTATATTTCCTCACCTTTTGTTTTCCAGTACCACATGTTTGAACAATTTACACATTGACTACCGAGGAGTCATGTTCCATTCAGAGACCTCTGCAAAGTCATCACTTAAAAAAAATGAAACAAAATATATATCACACATCAAACTTACAAGTACAGTATATCACTACCTTAGTTCATGGTTTGCACGTCCACTTGCAAAGAGATGTCAGATTATCGTCTTCCATCTCGTTACCACAAAGCTATCTTAACAAAACATCTTTCCCATTTTGAACGTGATCAGAAGATTTGAAAGAAACGTTTGCCCACAACGCACCATCTATGCAAAGAATTAACTGACAACTATGAATAAAGCAAAAAAATCCTTCCAAACAAATATGACGGAACAACACCTCTTAAAATATTTTAGTCAGTTTTCTAGCTTCCTTCTTACTATAAGAATGCTTTCTCAAGAAAACATATTTCCAAAATTCGAAGGAACCCATAGTTTCATAAAAAGGCTTGCTTTCTAAGTGCTTAGTGATTGCTTTAAGAAGATCTATAATAATCATTTTATCCATGACGTCCAACCTAGTGACCAAACAACCTAAGAAGATTGAAAGGCACAACACTACACAACTTTCAAAATTACATACAGTATTCAACTGGCCTCATATGTTTACACAGTACTAACAACAACTATTCTTATACTAAAATGCATAGTATTTTGAGCGTTGACATTATATACTGCATTTTTTGTGCGATTACTTACATGTTGTATGACCTGCTCTAGCCAAGAACATTACCTGCATTGTAATACTGGTAGCTAATCCTTATCGATAAAGTCTTACACTGTAATTGCTAGTGCCCTGAAATTGCCATCGAAGAAACATGTATTAATTTGAAATTTGCAGCAACAAAATTATTGCATGACATTCGCTTCTGTTTGCAATTTGGTGTCTTTTAACTGCTGTTTTTAATGATAATTAACGAGAAAAGATTTTGAGAGAAATTGTTCAAAATCTCTTCCCTCTTTGTCACTTTGCAGCAAGTTTAGCCATTAATTGCTGCAATGCTAAATTTCCTCCACTCTGTCATCGTCTTAACCACGAGACAAAAATTATTCCAGCAGTGACATTCAAGATGTAATATCATTAATTTCCATGTACTATACAAGAGTAGAAAACCAAATACAGTAGCACGTGCCATAAACAAAGTCTTTGGACCAAAACCAAAATGTGTCTACATGTATCTGCCTTTCGAGTTGAGATAAAATCTTTTTATCTCTTATTTACAAGTTATTCAATAAAAACAGACAGCTTTATACTTAAAGTCGACATAGGAGATATGTTAAATAACGTGACGACAGCTTTACGGCCTTTGCCCTCAAGGGGGTCGGGCAAGCCCGTAGCCAGCCTGCATCCCTCGGGGGGGGCATTGATAGCTCTAGGGGGGCAACGAACTAGACCCATCTGACCTGATCCATCAACAACATATCATGACCAACCAATTCAAAAATCAAAATACTCCTTCCTGCACGAGTGGAAACGAAGGAAAAAAAAGAGACAGTACCAAATATTTATATAACAATTATTAATAGTCGATCTCGACATGATCGTTTAGTTTATCCAGTCCAACTTAAGTTCAACTACTAAACTTCTTGATTTATAAATTTATTAGATTAACAGTATGTTGGTCTTCTTTAACGCATCATTAAGTGTTCGATTGAACCTAAATCAACTGCAAACGAGGGTGAAGTACTGCTTGTCTCTTGACGAATGTATCTAGATCCAGTTTAGCAGTTATTTTGGGCTCGAATGCAAGCAAGACCAAACTGGCTTGCCTAGGCTGCAGCATAGCACGTCGTGTTGGTTTGTCAATACGAGTTAACACGGAAAAGCCACTTTCACAAACGGCACTACTTAAGCCAATCGCTGCTACCTCATTTAGGCATAGGCATACCTCATTTATCATATTCATTTATTTCAATGAACACATTTTTTCCAGGGGAGGTGAAAAAAATTCTTGGGGGCATTGGCCCCCTAGCCTCCACTCCCCCTTGGCTACAGGCCTAGGGTCCGGAATCATGGCCCAAGCGGAAAAATTTTACAAATTGGAGTCTTGGAAATGCGTTTTCCAGCATTTTCAGGGGTTAACAATTGAAAATTTTGGGCTTTTCTACTCTTCGTGTCGTCAAGCTTTCGCTTTCACGTTGATGCCATTTTGTTCAATGGGAAGATCCCTGAACCAAACAGATCGCATGTAAATCAGTAAGATTTGCGCTTCAAATCCAAGATGGCCTTGGTAAACATCACGAAGTCCGTCAAGCAGACTTACTATGGCAAAAACAGTACGGAGTCAAATATTGCAGCTGAAAAACCTAATACATTATGTGTTCATCTTTGAAGTAATAAACATAAGTAAAAGGCTTACTGATTTGGGGAACTTTATGCGTACGAATGAGAGTTGCTCAGAAAGTAATTAACTGCTGGTAAGGAGCAAAGTAGTCAGCGGTTCATACCCGGTAGCCGAATCTCATTGAAACCCCAGATAACTTGAGAATGGCATGTTGAAATGCGATATTTTAATTCAACAAAACACAGCGAAACAAAAGACTGTGGACAAGAAGTTTACAGATAAATACTGGACGCATTTCCATGTCTAGTGTCACCAAACCACAAAAATTTCGAAAATTCTTGTGTAAACTCTTGTAAAAAAAAAGTAAAGAAAAGGAAATTCTTGCGGTTGCCTTAGTACAGTCCTGATCAAAACTTGCAAAAAAATTTCTATTTTACCCACATTATCTCATTATACTTGTATGTACCTAAAGCGTCTTTCAAGAACGCAAAAACAATCGACGTAAACAACGCATGATTGAGATAGGAAGGGTTGTTTCATTTCAAGCACTTTGACTTTCTCTTCCAATGTTCGACTTACAAAAATGGGTCTCAATTTTTTTTCCAATTTTACTACAGAAATCAAATAACTGCATTCTTAACATGTCTGCGAATTTCTGTTCCTTGAGGGACAAAAACGATGTCAATGTTTTAATCACCTCAATCTTCTCTTTCTCAATGAAGGTTGTCTTGGCATTAATGGAAACCACTAATGAACGGCTTCTGATGAACGGGAATACCCGAAACATCTGCACTTATTTAATATCTTTCTCAAAGTCATGGAAAATCTAAGTGTGATTACATAGCAAAATCCTCTCTTGTAAGACCTTACAGAAAACTATTTTAATAAAATCCAATTACCTCAAAATTCAACACATCACCCTAACAATCATCTCTCACGCACTAGTCAATCACCTATGAAAGCTGTTCTTAGGAATGCTCCTAAAAGTTTCCCATATACAGTATTAGCAGGACCATATTTATCATGTGAATAAAATCTATCAAAGGTGAAGCAATTGAACTCTTTTTACCTCTTTGTTCACTCTTAAAGCAAGTACTTTCCTGATCAGAGTTCTTCTTCACAAGTAATATGAAAATGAAGTGCCCTATAGGCAGTTCTGGACAACATAGAAAAATTTTAAGGGTTACTATTCCAAAAATACAAGAAAGCAACATAATACAACTAGAGAACAAGTTTCTCTTGTTTCTTGGAAGAGTACTATCTTTAAACATTTTCTCCATAATTCTTTTCATTTACTGATAATGAATACATATGGCAAATATTTTGCTTACCGTATTTTCCTATATATTACTTCCTAACCAATCAAACAAAGGATAATTTACTTACAGTATGCAATCTATTCCAAGAAATTACAACAAACACACAGTAAGTCAATGTTGTACTTTGTTGTACTCTACTGACCAAAATTTTCACAAGCAACAACAAAGCCAATTCCCTAGTTATATGGTCTAACGTTAGCTCATACATGTAGCAAAAAACCTATTGTAAATACACATATGCCTTGCTGTACAGGAGTGACACCATTAACCCACAGCCCCATAAATAATGCATAAATGTTCAGCATACCAGTGCCACAAATGTCAGGCAAATAATGTACCATCTGACATATTAAATTAAATATCATGCATTGGTACTCTTTCAGTACTGGTAGAACTTTCAATGTCATGGAAAGTTTAAGTCTGATTTCATGGCAGAAACTATTCAGAGTACCAGTACAACTACCAGCAAATTGAATGTGTCACTTCTGTAAGTCATGTTTTATTCTTATACAAAGGGATTGTCACTGTGTATTTGCAATCAGATTTTTTCTTCATTACTCCTACCATTTACTCATAATGAATGCTGCACACAAGCTGAATATTTAATTAACAGTATTTCCTGTCACCTAATTTCCTAACCAAAAAAATAATCATAATACAGTACACTTATCCCATCAAATCTAAGAAATTAATAGACGCAAAAGCAAGCCTGTCATTCAATGTTGTCTTTTCAATTGCAAGTTTTATCTTCACCTCCAAGCCTTCTATTGACAATTCTACTAATGTACTACAGATATTATTATGAAATGATAACCTTATCAAATGCAAAACCTACTACTACCAAATAATTTAGACAAACCACATGGTTCAATTTTTCCAGAGAGTACCACATGATATCCAATAAAAAAAAAAAAATTTAACAACTCAATAGTATGATAAAAACTTAACACTTCATTTCCTTTCTAAAGTTATCTCAAATTTTCATCATTCCCAACAACCAAATCCCGCTGAAGGTTTTGTCTTTCAGTGCCAAAAATAAGATTGTTGTGTAGAAGATTACGAATCACAGTAACCGCTTGTACACAAACGTAACCCTTCACGTCCACTACTTTTCAAAACCATTTCATTTCATTTAACAGCAACATCTCTCAATACCTCTAATGTAAAAGCCAAAACGCCTGACAAAAGCTATCTTCCCTACGACGCTCTATCTCTGTACGTTCACTTTCATCGGTAAAGTAACGGCAACAATACTCTGATTTACATGTTAATGAGGAAAACTCAACAAACTGTAAGAGTCTTACTTATTCATTACGGTGCACAACTCTCTTTCACCAATCTTTGGCTACATAAACGCTTCACAAAAATGCATAACAAATACCTTCAACCATTTCATTTTTCCATCAAGGGACGCTCTTAAGAAGCATACGATGTTTTAACGACGCCTGACTTTGGGCAAAATGAATCACTGAATAAATAATCTATTCCTTGTGCGACTGAATAGACGGTTTTTCTTCGAGACCTCTTTTGTCAATCTACAGTCGGCAACAAGGGCAGATAATCTTATAAGCCAATAAGCGCGTTTGTTTACATTGATGAGTGGACCAATCAAACTGCTCCATTTTACCAACATGTCTGAATTTACTGGGATATCACTGCGAAAAACTATACCTCAGAAAAAGCCTTCCGTGAACGCGAATTTTGCATTTTCAAAGACAAAACGAACTGATTCGGATAGTATATGAGTTTTTCTTTAAATCTGTCGTACGAACATGTAATGCGTTCCTTAACAAGAAAAATATCGACTTTCGAATCGGGAGTTACGAAATGCTCACGACCGAGTTCATGTTTAACATTGTCTGTTTGGAAAAGCCAACATAAATTTATTATTCTGTACGGGTTTTGATATCCTAGAGCTTTCAAGGCTCTCTTTATCTGATAAATATATCACAAAGAGCCTTATAAAGTAGCTAAGGTGGCACTTTTCGTCATTATTGACGTTTAGTTTTCGTTCCATTCATCCCCAGCGACGAACGGCAGGGAAATGTTAAAATAGTTCAGTTTTTCCAAAAGAAAATCTTTGAAGTTTGGTGCAACGCTTAAATTCATAACAAAAGTTGTCATAACCATCCCCTTTATGACAAGTGGTCAAAGGTTTGTGGTCAAACGCAACTGGCGAACCATAAAAGGTTCATAGTTTGACTGAGATATCCAAAGCATTTGCGAGTTTCATAAAAGATAATTAGTAGCAAAATCACAGAGTGATTCACAGGCATCGTTGCAGTACCTGTTTCATACAATGTATAAGACAATGCACTTTTATTGAATATTTGACAGCATGTTTCAGTTAAGGAAGCCAAGCAAAAGCAGAAAGAGGCAAGACATAAATCCTTATTACAGTGTATTGAAGTTTACTATAAAAGAAAAGACTCTACTTTTCATTATGTAATTTGGGTATTGTTACAAAAGCTAAAAATTCAACTAACATTCATATTTTGTCCTTTTTTTTTAAATTTTGAATTAACATAAAGTATTACTTTTCCCTAATATTCTCACAAAAAGATCAGATAGCTTGGTACATGTCCTGTTATTTAGAAACGAATTGTGTTCACATATTCAGAAGAGACCATCCCTAGCCTCATTTGAGCACGTCAATTGCAATCACACAGTAGTCAAAAGGAACTGATGACTCAGAATAAAGTCAATTTAGTTGTTTTTCAAAATTATAATCCAGCAATGATTCTGCTATAATACATTAAATTCTCCAGAAACTCTATGTTAATAAGTATTGATTTACAAGAGACTGTAGTCAGCCATTTAGAAACATATGAAGAAAAGGAATGTCATACAAATGACTGTATATTTGTTTTCAAAAAAGACAATAACCCTTATTTAATTCAGAATCTTGATGTATTGATATTAACTTATTAGTAGGCTCATTCTCTTGACAAGTCAACTTGTCTAGCATTAGGCAGAGTAAAATAAAGAGTGTGCCCTTGTCACTTAATGGGTTAAGGAGATGGCTGTTAACTCGGTAAGGTGCAGGGCTCATCCCCTTCATGAGTGAAATCCTCTGGTGTTAGCCAGAGTAAAATGACAGAGAGTGTGCCCTTGCCTGTTAATGGGTTAAAGTTGACCCTAACAATATTTAATCAATTCTTTTCTTGCTCTAAATGTTTGCTAAGCTCAGAGATGGACCCACATGAATTTGTAAAAAATTGTTTTAAAGCTGGTGCAAAGATAATCAACAAAAACTAGGGTCACAGTTGTGAAAGACATCATGACATACTCATATACACAAAGACCAAACTGGTTTCATGTATAATTATCCAGGACACTGCAATCCTGGCATCTTAAGAAATTTGGGAATTGCAGCAGATCCCCACATTATTAAAGCTGCATCAGTATCAGTAGCAGCCATAAAGTCATGTCCCCATCTTGCTGGAGGTTATTTATGGAGATTGCACCTTTGAAACTTAGGGGATCACACTTTGTCTGTTTTCAGTCACTGTCCAAATGCAATAGTTACAATCTGTTTTGCAAGTATTTTTTGCATTGCTGCTGGGTAATGTTATGGTGCACCACAAGCATCATTATCACATGGCCATTCTGGTTGTACTTTTCCTTCAATTTATCAGCACAAAAATAGTAACCTAACATCCCAACCTTTGCTACATTCTAGGGTAGTCTTTGATGAATATCTTGTGGAAAATTTCTACCCCTTTTCACTAGGAAGTGGAAAAAAAACTGAAAGAGCTGGTTGGATAACTGAGAAGACCATGGAGGTGAATGCCTGCTACCATGAACCGCACTAATTTTTATGGACATTTGTGCTACTGAAAAGATTGAATTCATAGCAGGAAAAGAATTAAAAATTTGAAATTTAAGGCTGCTAAGTTTCTTCAGATTATCTGACAATAATTTTAAAAAGGGACTGTTGAATTGCTCAGAATTGCTCAACACCTCCAGGATCGACTCATCAAGGTGTAAACCTCCCAATCTTTCTGGTAAAGAAATTGTTACAAACAAAGTTCTGCCACATGGATATATATCAGACAAAAACCCTTCAAACCCATAAATATCAAAATTCAAAAGTGTATCTAATATCATGATGTCAATCAACCGGACAATATATATCCAAGTTCTGTCACTTGGATATATATCAGTCAAAAACCCTTCAAACCCATAAATATCAAAATTCAAAAGTGTATCTAATATCATGATGTCAATCAACCGGACCTCTCACACTAAAGAGAACTGGAGTTGAGTTTGCCTGGAGTTTACAGTTATTTGCTTATTACTCTAATTGATTTGTTTCACTCTTTGACAACGCATTTTCTGCTTGGTACTGGTTTCACGAAGTCTCTGACTTTTGCTGTTAATGCGTCTAAATGATAGTCTCATTAAAAAAGGCCCTGGAAGCTCACCAGTGGATGTGGGCAAGATCAGCACTAAATTTCAAAAACTGTCGCAATTACCTTGAGTAGAACTAAAAGTCCATCGCGGCGGATCTTTCGAGGATGCGGACATTCTTTCATCCTGGCATGCAACGCATGTATGTCAGTATTATCGAATTTGCCATGTTATCCCAGAATTTTAGGTTGAACGCCCAGGGAGACCAGTGAACGACCCCATCTTGAAGTAATACCATTTATGAAAACTACAATTAAGCGAAGAGTGACAATGATGACAACGACGATGGACGAGGGAAGGTCTCGAGCTGGTGGACGACTTCGATGAATTTGCAGGCGAATAAAGAGTTTCTTGTTTGCGTTCAAGGGTAAGCAATTGTCGTCGGGTAGATGCACGAAAACAATAAATTCGTCATTCTTCATTTCTATTTGAGTGGCATACTTTGAGCAAATGTTTTCCTAAACAAGGTTTGAGTTTAATTTGACCAACACTACTTTCCTTCGCTAAGCTTCGTTCCGCAGGCCACGAGGATACAGAGAGGCCAAAATTATCCTCCGATATCAGCCAGATACAAACTCTAGGTGTTCGAACCAGTTTTATAGCTAAGAAAAGCACCACTTTACGTGCTTTCCAATTTGAGATAAGGAGAGCCTTGAAAGCTCTAGGATATCAAAACCCCTACGGAATAATAAATTTATGTTGGCTTTTTCACACAGACAACGTTAAACATGAACTCTGTCGTGAGCATTTGGTAACTCCCGATTCGAAAGTCGATATTTTTCTTGTTAAGGAACGCATTACAAATCCGCAGGACA
Source organism: Heliopora coerulea (assembly GCA_030142905.1). Taxonomy (NCBI): domain Eukaryota; kingdom Metazoa; phylum Cnidaria; class Anthozoa; order Scleralcyonacea; family Helioporidae; genus Heliopora; species Heliopora coerulea. The sequence continues at coordinate 610,173 of JASJOG010000174.1, forward strand.
GATTTGAAGAAAAACTCATATACTATCCGAATCAGTTCGTTTTCTCTTTGAAAATGCAAAATTCGCGTTCATGGAAGGCTTTTTCTGAGGTATAGTTTTTCGCAGTGATGTCCCAGTAAATTCAGACATGTTGGTAAAATGGAGCAGTTTGATTGGTCCACCCATCGATGTAAAGAAACGTGCTGATTGGCTTATAAGATCTTCTGCCCTTGTTACAGTCGGCCACTCAACGCGACTGCATTCCGAAGACCTTAACTCGGAGATATCCGGCAAGACGAAGATTGTCGTATTACCCGCCAAACCTAAAAAGCGGGAAATTTGAATCACAGCCTTGAAGAAGTCAATTTTAGGTTTAGAGTAAACGGTTTACCCTCAAAAATTCCTGAGTAGTTAGAGGCGAACTTATGGGAAAGCATAAGGAACGTATTTTCGCCTATATTTAGCATGGATAACTTTTCTCTTTTTCATCATTCGTTTATTTATTTTTTTAAATTGTGGTATTAATTTAGGGGGAAAAAATACAGGAGGCAGAGTTAATCTCATGAGTTTGCTAGAATGGGAAATCAAATGGATAATCTGTTTTAGTCTCCTTATATGTCAGGCGAAGGGTGGTTTTTCAAATCCAGCTTTTGCAATTTTCTATCAGTTTTATAGAATGGATCTCTTGGCCATACTTACCGTAAGCTTTCTCATAAAGTTGAAAAATATGTAAACAGAAGGGGGGACTGTAGTTGATGTGAAAAGATGATGCAGTAGCTTTTTACAACAATCGGGTGAGACGAACATGTCCGCCATCCCCATGCAATTTCCTTTTTATCGAAAGTAGGCAGGCAACCTTACAGTTGAAAGAGACTTCGATGGAGCTAATGTTTCTTTCTAAACATGTCTAAATTGCTGAGGAAGAAAACGAAGACAGTTCAATAATCATGTATTTCACCGTTTTCCTGTGTAACAGAAGCTCAAGAGGATAATTATTCTTAAAACTTTAAAGTTTGTAAGATGGATTTTGTGAGCGTTTAACACTTCAATATTGGTTTGAGGTTAAGAAAACATGACTCAACGACAGTGAACCTTATAGAGTAGTTTTTCAATCCTGTGAACCAAAAAAAGTTGACATCGAGTACATAACTGGTTTATCCAACTAGCTCGAGTACGTCACAGGTTTGTGCAATTTTCTTCTCTGGAATACATTCAGGAGCTTTACTAAAGATGTAGAATAGTCAGCTGAAGGTTGACCACCTGAAAAACGGTAAGTCTAACCTCACCAAAAGTCTATAAACGGTATTCACCAGAAGCGTCTCCAGCGTTTTACTTTTATTTTAGGAATGTGCTGAAAGGGGAAAAACCTTTACATCAGGGGAGCGTAATTATTCAGTTGAAGCATATAATTATACCAACTGAATTCTTCCATTCTTGTTTTGGCTTACAAAAATTCTCACAAATATTTCCATATGCAGGGACTTTGTACGTTCAGACTCAATGCTTAGAATGCTGAGATTACTGTTGCCTGCCACTGTGGAAGGCAAAGAAGTCTTTACAATCTTTAACGTGGAGAAACTGCGTTCACAAGCAACATTGATTACAGATATTGTAATTGCAATCTCGTGCAGCCGAAAAAGTTCACTGAAAACTTGTTCGAAAATCTTGTTTCAAAAATCTTGTAAACTAAAGTAAACTAGAGGACTTTTCCATGCTACGCTTGACCTTTAGTTCCAAGATTCTCTTTGCCTGGTTTAGCTCGTGACTGAAGTCCTGTACATCTGTTTCATATCCCCCTGCTTGTAGCTGCACGGCTATTTTGTCCAGAAAATGGACACTACTGGGACTCAGTGCATGGATTCAATTCATGATGTGGCAGTTGGATGTCGATAACTGCCGCTCAATTTCTCCGGTCATGGAGTCAAAGATAGAATAGAAAATGTGGGTTTTGAATTCATCCTTGTTAGCTAAATCTATACAAGTCACAAATGTAGAATTACCACCGATTGTTCAAGTGGCGTGTTCTGAGGGGGAATTCTTGTCGCGATCCTTTGCGTAGAAGAAATATTGCAACTATGGACAGTAGAAATTACGTCTGAAAAAATGCCATCGAAGCAACAGTCATCATGATAGAGCTCAAAAGATTCTCACACGGCATTCACAACGTCAATAGCTCTGGTAAGATCAATTGTCGGCGATTGAAGCATGTGTGAGAGTGCCTTTGTGTCACCAAGAATCTTTCAGAAGATTGCAAGAAGGCCAAAGAATTTGATGCCAAACTGAGCAAGTAAACCTTAGGTATCATCGGCTCTTTCAGGATTCTTTTGGTTAGAAATCTGATGAAGCACACGAATTACGGTTGCCAGTCGATCCACGATAGTCTTGTAAGCAAAGCACCTACGGACCCACCGTGTGTCACTTAACCTTTGAAGTTCTCATTGCACGCCCCCATACATTTCGATTTGTATTTTAAGCCAGTTTTGGTGTACATAAGAGCCAGAAATAATCACATACAATCTCCGGGGCAAATGAAAAAAATCTTCATCCTCTGGGATTGATTTTACTACATCTATAAGGACTAGGTTTATACAATGTCCATGACCGTGAACATAGAAAACGTATTTTGCGACAGTCTTAATATGATTTGATACTACTGAATGACTTCCATTCATTACTACAGTGCCATCATATCCTTGACCAACTAGGTATTGTTTGTATTTCATTCCACATCTTTACAAGCACTGAGTTATTTTCTCAGCTAAGCCTTCATCATCCAATCGATCAGCTTCAAAAAATTTTAAAAACTTAAAGTGGATTGTCCTATTGTAGTAGTACCTTAGGAGGACAGACAGTTGTTCTGTCTTCTTTATGTCTTTGGTCTCATCTGCCATGATGGAAAACTGTTCACCCTCTTTTACTTCACGAATAATCTGTCTTCGTACCTTATCAACTAAGCACTACAGAACTTCGTTTTAAATGGTGTTGCTAGTACACTTGGCGCTCTGACGTTCTGTCATCTTCCTCTCGATTAATGGATTATGTTTTACAAGTAGCTGTAATATTTCCAGAAAGTTTCCATTACTCTTTGACAGGTTTGGTTTCCAGTGTCCTCTTTGAGCAATATTTTGTGCTGCAGTTAACAGAACCTTTGCAATGGTCTTCATCTGCTGTTGGTTCGGTTGTTTCTTCTTCCTGTGACCTTCACTCGTCATCTCTAATAAAGAGGTGTTGCTATCTACCATCCTCTCATGCTCATTTCCAGACCACCTTTGCATGCCCATGACATTCTGATTTTGCCTGCGAAGCAAACCCATCAGCTTTGTATAAGACTTTTTCCCAGTTGGGGTAACCTGTGAAGGTAAATGTTGACCCAGGTGCACTTGGTAGGGCAAAGTGGCGGCTGGCAAACAGTAAGCTACATCTCTGCTTTGAGAGTACTGTAACCATGAATGAAAACCATACCCTGATTCTTGAAAATTCCTCTCTACCCCTCCTTGTATTGTTTGAGGGAATCGTTTTAGAAGTGCTTTCATAAGATGATATGAAAATTAAAGTTGCCTTACCTTGTGTACACTAATAAAAAATCCACCAAATACTACACGATTTTCATACACTCTTTGTTTCACCTTATCAATTTGGTCTGCTGCAACACTGCATGGCCAAAAGGGCTTCCGAAGCACTTCGGATTGGGGTCCAACTCTCAATAGGCAATCTGGTAATAAAGTATCAGTTAGGGGTACTCTACACACGTTGAGAGACCCATTGCATTCATTTGCGGAAAAGCAAAAAATGTTTCGGATTTCTGGTTTATGTGGGACAGTAGAGCGGCCACCCTCTCACCTTCTCAACAATCATCGATGAGTATACTGCATTAGCAGGTCTTTGACTGTGAAACTCATACTCATCTAAAAATCATAATTAATTACTAATTAATCTCAAGTATCGTAAAAATAAATAAATGCTTGGGGTACACTCTAAGTTTTATGTTAAATTAGTATTATGTATTGTAGTCAAACGACACGCCATATTTGGACTGTAAAAATCGCTTCATTTTTTCAGTGACCATCGGACATGTTTTAACGTTGTTCTATTTTGTTTCCTTGTTTTGTTTGTACATATATTTGTATTATAAAATCTTTGCTGCGTGTATCAGACTCTTAACAGGTTATAGGCCCTGGCGGCATTCAAATTCAAGAAGCAGTTGTAATGTCAAATTCGAGAGAAGTGTGATGGCTTCTAACTCGGAGGCGATAACGGTGAGCATAATTCCATTGAATGGCATTAATTAACCTACTTGGAAAGTACAGTGTCGAATGCTACTGATGAGACATGGCCTTTGTGGCATTGTGACCAAGACTGAAGGGGCTCCGAGTGAAGAAGAAGCTGAATAGTACGTCAAATTCGTGGTAAGGAAAAGTCGTGCTCTGGCAACCATAGTCTTATCTCTGGAACCTTCGTTCCTGTACCTCCTTGGAGATCCACAAGACCCTTTTGTGGCCTGAAAGAAGCTAACAGATGAATTTAAAAAAAACGTGGGCAAACAAGTTGGAATTGCATGGTAAACTCTACTCATTCAAAAATTCAAACAAACAAATTCAAAAACACGCCAAGACAGTGGTGTAGCTAGGACTTTTTATTGGGTGGGCTGACATTCAAATTTTCTGACAATGGCCACAAATCAGTGATAATTCCAGTGATGCTCGTAGCTTCATATTTCATCGAGAAACAGCCGACAGGCGACGGGGATTATGCGCAAGTAGCTGGCGAATGTCATCTGTCAAAATAGCGAGAATTTGCAAATGGCAAATGATGTAAATAGTGCGAGTAACGCAGATATTGAGTCATCAGAGTCATTATTACAATTTTACTAAGTGTTTGACTTGAATTGCAATTAAATTACAATTTTTAGACAGTTAATTTCTTTTGAACCATCAGCTTTCCCGACAAACCCAATTTTCCGACTGAGGACAGAAATTTTCCGACAAACAGCTCAGCGAGGCGACTTGTGGGGAAACCGCCCCCCAGCCCCTCCTCTGGCTAAGCCACTGCGCCAAGATGACAGAAATCTTTGTTGGATTGTCAGTTATCGATGACCCTGTTCAGGATGAGGAACGATTGGTTCACCTGTTTGAAGTTTTCCTGATTCGTATGATATACTGGTAATGGCCCTCAAGGAAAATATGGACGTGTCGAAGGTGGAAATCATCACAGAGCATTTGTTGCACTAGGAGCAAACGCTGAAGGAACTAAGTAGTTCTCAAACAAATAATGAAGTGAAAGCCATGATTGTCAAGCAACAATGAAGAGGTAAAGGTCCAAAGTGTCATTCTGGAAAGATTGGCAATATTAAAAGTAACTATAGAGAGCTGAACACACTAAAGGTTGATTTTGACCAAAAATTTAATCAAAATCTTGATAACAAGCAACGGGCTTATAATGTGGCTGAAATGCAATGCACAGACAACAGCTCAGACAGTGACGAAGTGGGGTTGATGGCTAAACATGCACTGAGTTACAATGAAGGAATGAACACATGGATCATGGACTCTCGAGCAACTGTCGCATGTGCAATGATGCTAGCCTGTTTGTCATATTACATAACTTAGAAAAGCCTCAAGAAGTCACACTGGGAGACGGATATGTGGTCCAAGCAACTGTTCGTGAAGCTGTGGTAACAGAAATAGAGCCTCCAAAGAGCCAGAAGGTAAAAAGGTGTACATTACAAGATGTACTGTATTTTCCAAGCTTGTCTTATAACTTAATCGGTGTGTCTACTGTAACAAAGTCTGAAATATCTGTCAAGTTTAATGAATATGAATGTCACACTCAGGATGAAAATCGAACGTCAATTGCTTCTTAAACTAGAATACGAAAAATGTATTGTTGAACAGTTCGAGATCCCATCAAGCAAATGCTACATCAGAAAATCCAAGCAAAGAAAGCGAGGAAGTCATTTAACACGAACGATATGGTCACTTTGCTGTACAAAACTTTCAGAAGCTGGAAGATGATACCCAGCTGGTCGAAGGCTATGACTATTACATATCCAAAGATATCGACTTCTGTGAATCCTGCACTGAAGGAAAACATCATCGAAAGAAGTTCCCTGTCAACGGAAGTGAACGTACCAAAAGGCCACTCGATTTGTTCCACAGTGATGTGAGTGGCAAGATGAAAGCATAATCACTTAGTAGAGCTGAATATACTCCCTAACATTCATCGATTACCACCCTGACTACGTATGGTTCTCTGTCTTAAAACGCAAAGATGAAGTATAAGAAATTTCTGTAGTGGAATGCCCTGGCTGAAAAATCCACTGGTAGGAAGCTCACAGTCTGGCGTACAGATAACGGAAGCGAATACATCTCAGCAGAGTTCGAGTATTACCCAAAGAAACAAGGGATGAAACACGAGCTTACTTTGCCGAAGACTCCGGAACAAAATGACGTGGCTGAAAACATGAACCGAACCATGGTTGAATCTATAAGGTCCATGTTGGCTGATACAAAGCTCCCGCGTAAGCTCTGGCCAGAAACACTATCAACTGCTGTATATGTGAGAAACAGGAGTCACACCATGGCAGTGAAAGGAAAAACTTCATTTGAGGCCTGGATGGGTCAGAAACCTAACGTAAAGGATCTACGTGTGTTTGGATGTGAAGTACGTGCCTATGTGCCAAAGAACGAACGGCAGAAACTCGATGAAATAGCAAGAAAATGTATTGTGTTGGGTCATGGTAGTTAAACGAAAGGATATCGTCTCTATAATCCAGAATATGGAAGGGTCTTCCACAGTCAAGATGTCAGGTTCAACGAATCATCCCGTGAAGCTGAAGTATCAAAAGAACAAGAGCCGGAGAAAAACAGTAACGTGGAATTTGATTTCTCAACAAACGAAGAGCCTATCGTAGATGAGACATCTGAGCCTGCAGCCTTGAATAGACCAGAGGGAGATAAAAGACCGCCTGACTGCTATGGCGAGTGGGCCACTGCTGAAAAGAACGGTCATGATAACAAGCCAAGAACTGTGAGAGGAGCTCTGGCAAGTCCACAAAAAGACAAATGGACAAAAGGGATGGAAAAAAAACTGGCGTCGCTTCAAAATGAAACGAAGTTTAGGATTTGGAGGAACTGCCTAAAGATCGGAAAGCAGTTGTTAGGAAGTCGTTATTTCAAGTCAAAGAAAAATGCAGATGTAACAGTTGAGACACACATGGTACGTCTGGTAGCTCAAGGATTCAGTCAAAAGTTTGGTGATGAACAAGGGCTGATAATGTAATAACCCAATCAGTGCGTTCGCTCACATCAATGGGGTGGACCAATCAGACTTCTCGATTTTACCAACGTGTCTGAATTTACTGGGATATCACTGCGAAAAACTATACCTCAGAAAAAGCCTTCCGTGAACGCGAATTTTGAATTTTCAAAGAGAAAACGAATTGATTCGGATAGTACATGAGTTTTTCTTCAAATCTGTCGTGGGGATATGTAATGCGTTCCTTAACAAGAAAAATATCGGCTTTCGAATCGGGATTTACGAAATGCTCACGACCGAGTTCATGTTTAACGTTGTCTGTGTGAAAAAGCCAACATAAATTTATTATACCGTAGGGGTTTTGATGTCCTAGAGCTTTCAAGGTTGTCCTTATCTCATAAATACGAAAGTACGTAAAGTGGTACTTTTCTTAACTCTAAAACTGTTTCGAACGTGTATGGCTGATATCGGCGGATAATTTTGGCCTCTCTTTATCCTCGTGACCAGCGAGAACGAAGCTGAGCAGAGGAAAAGAGTGTTGGTCAAATTAAACTCAAACCTTGTTTAGGAAGACATTTGCTCAAAGTATGCCACTCGAATAGAAATGAAGAATGACGAATTTATTGTTTTCGTGCATCTACCAGACGACAATTGCTTACCCTTGAAAGCAAACAAGAAACTATTCTCCTGCAAATTTATCGAAGTCGTCGACAAGCTCGAGACCTTTCCTCGTCCATCGTCGTTGTCATATTGTCACTCTTCTCTTCATTGTAGTTTTTATAAATGGTATTACTTCAAGATGGGGTCGTTCACTGGTCTCCCTGGGCGTTTTACCTTAAATTCTGGGATGACATGACAAATTCGATAATACGGGCATCCACATGTTGTATGCCAGGATGAAAGAATGTCCGCATCCTCGAAAGATCCGCCGCGATGGACTTTTAGTTCTACTCAAGGTAATTGCGACAGTTTTTGAAATTTAGTACTGATCTTGCCCACATCCACTGGTGAGCTTCCAGGGCCTTTTTTAATGAAGCTATCATTTAGACGCATTAACAGCAAAAGTCAGAGACTTCGTGAAACCAGTACCAAGTAGAAAATACGTTGTCAAAGAGTGAGACAAATCCATAAGCGTAATAAGCAAATAATTGCCAACTGCAGGAAAAGTCAAATTTAGCTCTCTCTAGTGTGAGAGGTCCTGTTGATTGACATCATGATATTAGATACACTTTTGAATTTTGATGCACTTAATATTTATGGGTTTGAAGGGTTTTTTACTAATATAAATCCAAGTGACAGAACTTTGTTTGTAACAATCTCTTCACCAGAAAGATTGGGAAGTTTACACCTTGATAAGTCGATCCTAGAGGTATTGAGCAATCCCGAGCAATCCAACAGGCCTTTTTTAAAATTATTGTAAGGTAATCTGATGAAACTTAGCAGCCTTAAATTTCAAATTTTATAATTCTTTTCCTGTCACGAATTCAAATTTTTCAGTGGCACAAATGTGCATTAAAATTAGTGCAGTTCATGCTAGCAGGCATCTACCTTCTTGGCTTTCTCAGTTATCCAACCAGCTGTATCAGTTTCTTTTGTACTTCCTAGTGAAAAGGGGTGGAAATTTTCCACAAGATATTCATCAAAGACTACCCCTAGAACGTAGCATAGGTTGGGATGTTAGATTACTATTTATCTGCTGAGAAATTGAAGTAAAAGAACATTCAGAACGGCCACGTGATAATGATTCCCGTGGTGCACCATAACATTGCCCAGCAATGTAACAAATACTTGCAATACAGATTGAAAGTATTGCATTTGGAAAGTGACTGAAAACAGATAAAGTGTGATCCTCTAAGTTTGAAAGGTGCAATCTCGATAAATAACCGACAGCATGCAGCTTTAACAATGTGGGGATCTACTGCAATTCCCAAATTTCTTAACGATGCCAGGATTGCAGTGTCCTGGATAATACTACATGAAATCAGTTTGGTCTTTGTGTATATGCATGAGTATATAATGATGTCTTTCAATAATGATAGTAAGGCGGTTTACTAACCCGTCAATAGCGTGTTGTTATTGTAGTCGATTGTTTTCCAGAATCTGTTTTCGTTACTAGAGTACCGTTTTGTTTCTTTAGAATTTCTTTCTCCATATTGCGACATTCTACAAGTGGTACCTCAATCTCTGCGTTGGCTTATATGAATGGTTCATTTGTTTGAAGTAGATCTCTTCTATTTCGTCTCAACACTCTGCCTACTTCTGTTTGGATTTTATAGGATCTCGGGTGTTGGTCTTGTTCAATCACTCTTGCTTTGTGTGGCCGTGAGCCGTCTTTATTTACTGGAACCGTTGATCCTTCTTTAAGTGATGGATGTTTCTTTGTTGTTCTGTCGTGATATTCTTTTTGCTTCTCCATCAAGGTTGTTTCCTTTTCGAGGTACTTGTTCTCATTAGGTGTCTGGTGCACTGTTGAAATGATGGAAGTCTTGTTCGAATCTTTCTTCCAAACAGTCGTTCAGCAGGCGACGGTCTTCCGTTGGGAACTGGGCATGCTCGATGTGCTTGAACTGCTATGTATGGGTCTTCTTCCTTCTTACTAGCTTTCTTGAGAAGCTGTTTGATAGTTTGAACTGCTTGTTCTGCCATTCCGTTTGACTTTGGGTGTTCTGGACTCGATTTGGTGTGGATAAAGTCCCATTTTCTGGTACATTCTTTAAACTCTTTACTGCTGTATTGTGGTCCGTTATCAGAGACTACTTTGCGTGGTGTGCCATGTCTTGAGAATATTGACTTCAGTTTCTGGATGAATTGTTTGCTGCAGGTGTTGTCCAACTTCGCTGTTTCTGGATAATTGGAGTAGTAATCGACGACAATCACAAAGTCGTTGTTTTGAAACTTGAATTGATCTGTTGCTACTTTCTCCCAAGGCTTCTTAGGAAGATTGTGCGGCATCAGAGGCTCTTTCTGCTGGTATTTTCTATAATCCTGGCATACACTGCATCCTTTAATCATCTCCATTATTTCCGTGTTCATCCCAGGCTAGAACAATGTTTCTCAAACTCTAGATTTACATTTCTCGATTCCCATGTGTCCGTCATGTATTTTCTCTTTCATGTCCATTCTCATGGTCGTGGGAACTATCAGTCATTCTTCTTTCATGATTACTCCGTTAGCTTCAGTGATTTCCTGTCTAAATGGAAAATATGGTGTAAGTTCAACTGGAAGCTGGGCTTTGTGGTTTGGCCATCCATCTTTTAAGACATTGCTTAGTTTCTGCAGGACTTGGTCTCTCTCGGTTTCACGTTGAAATTTGTTAAGCATTGTTTGGCATATCGGTAGATTGGATATTATCACGTGAATTTGGCCCTCTAAATTAAGTTCATCTTCTGGTAGTCGAGGTAGGTATGCTCTTGATAGTGTGTCTGCAACGGGTAAGTTCTTTCCGGGGGTATACTGCATTGTCATGTCGTATCTCTGGAGTTTTAATCTGGATCTCTGGATTTATGTAGGGGCGCTTGCAATTGGCTTTGAGAAGATGGGTTGAAGAGGCTTATGATCGGATTCTACAACGAAAGGTTTGCCGTATACGTAATCGTGGAATCGCTGAGTGCCAAACACGATTGCTAAAGTCTCTTTTTCGATCTGTGCGTAGTTTTGTTCTGTTTTAGTCAGCGATCTGTTGGCATATGGTACTGGGGCCCATGATTCATGCTTTTTCAGTAGAAGTGCTCCTAGGCCATACTTTGATGCATCAACTGATATCATGGTTTGTAAATTAGGATTGTAGTACTTAAGAGTGGGGCTTGATGATCTTTCTTTCTTGAGCTGTTTAAGGGCTTTATCTTAATGCTCGGTCCATTGCCATTCAGCGCTTGACTCTAATAGTTGTCGTAGACATGTTGTCTTGGATGAATGATCTGAATTATTTTTCTAAGATATGTCACCATAACTAAAAATCTTTGTAGGTCCGACTTGTCGGTTATAATAATAATAATAATAAATTCTTTATTTATACTGTTTAAAAAAAAGTCCCATCAGCATAAAAGCTGGTATTAACGGGAGAACAGTGGTAATAAAACATAAATTAACTATGTAACAATATTGAAAAATATTGATAAAAATAATCTAAATTAATCTATAAACTACAAATATGGGAATCTTTATCACTGACTAAAAGATATGTGTAAATATAACGTTTAAAAGTAGTAATACAAGTCATTTTTCTGATATATCTAGGCAGAGAATTCCAGTCCTTTGCACCGGAGTACGCAAACATCGTTTGCCCCATCTTAGTTTTAACTTTTGGTAAATCTAATAACGTTTCATCTCTGAGTTCTCTGTTTCTCACACCACTACGGAATTTAAAAACATCTAATAATTGTTCAGGGCAATTTAAATTATTTAAAATTTTAAAAATTAGTACATATCTAAAAAATCTTCTCCTATTAAACAAAGTTAAGAGGTTTAAAACATTGCGCATTTCCTGAGTACACTTTTTCTTTCCTACTTTCAAAATAATTCTCATCGTTCGATTTTGAACCAGTTCAACTTGTCTTGTTAACGTCGAGCCACAGACATGCCACACGATTGAACAATAATCTAAGATTGGTAAAATGGTTTGCTTGTAGATCCTACATAAAACAGGCTTGGGAAGAAATGCAGAGATCCTATTTAATAAACTAAGTCTTGAATGTGTCCTTCGACATATTATCGTAATATGTGATTCCCACGACAAACAGTTACTAACACGAAGGGATGTTCGTGATCAGTCTGATCTTTTTTTGGGTCTGGTTTTACGCCTTGATCTGAGAATATGTGACCGAGGAAGGTAATTTCTGTGGTTCCAAAAAACACATTTTTCATGGTTTAACTTCAAATCTGATATCTCAATTCTTTCGAGGACTTGCGAAAGGCGGACACTGTGTTCTTCTCTGGTCTTTCCCCTAATGATGATGTCATCCTGAACATTTGCGCAGCCTTCAATGCCTTCGAGTATTTCGGTTATCTTTTTCTGGAACACTTCACTTGCACTTAAGATTCCAAAGGGAAGTCTCTTAAATTTATACCTGCCAAACGGGGTGTTAAACGTTAGAATCTTTGAGCTCTCTTCATCAACTTTTATTTGCCAATATCCAATTGACGCGTCTAACCTCGAAAAGAAATTTGCATCTGCCATTTCTGCCATGATTGACTTAGCGTTACGTATTAGGTAGTGTTCTCTCTTTATTGCCTTGTTTAGATCATATGGATCAAGGCATATTCGCAGTTTTCCATTTGGCTTCTCGATTATAACTCGAGAATTCACCCAATCGATCGGTTCGTCTACTTTGTCATTGATTTCGTTTTTTTTCCTTGCGTTCAAGTTCGGTTTATAGGTTGTTTTTCAATAGATACTGTACTTTACGAGAAGGGTGTACCACCGGGTTTGCATTTGTTTTCAGATTGATGATGTTCTCCAGATAAGCAACCAATATCTCCAAAAACGTGTGCATAATGTTGTGTAATATCAGAATTTCGCTTTATTTGCATTACACGTTTGATAAGGTTGAGGTGTTGACTTGTTTGCCAGTCGTAGGATCGGAGACGACTTGATTGGGATGACGAAGAACTGTATCGTATAATCAATCTTTCCTTTTGTTTTTAGTCGTGATATTCATTTATCTGAAATTAGTATTTCTGTTCCATCATATGCAAGTAGTTTCTCTTTCGTTTGGTGTAATTTGTGCTTTTTTGGAAGTCATTTAAATAGGCTATGTGGAATTACGTTGGCTTGGGTTTCCTATATCGATTTTATATTCGACGAGTAATCCAGTTGTATATACTTCGTTTTGTCCATGATCACAACACTACAGCAGAACTTCCATTAAATGGTCACCCCTGGAAAATAGCGAAATAGTAGCTTAATTCAAATTTAATGGAATTTCACATACTGTAACTCATGCAAAAATTGCACAATACGCCGTAATATATAGACGTAAATGAAGATTTGTTCAGTTGCTCAACAAACTTCTCTACCTTAATGATCGCTTTGATGAGGGGCTGTTATTGAAAAAATGTCGTTGCAAGTGATAGGCTGACTCTTTCATTTGGCAACATAATCAGATTAATATTTGATGAAGTGCGTACCTAACATCAAGGATTCCAATGCAGCTGGAGTAGTGAACAAGAAACCGGACCAACGTACAGTTATCAGATTATGAGCGGCCTAGTTGACTGACAGATACAGAAATTAAATGTACGTCACCAATCTCGTGGCAACAGGGTTTAGTATGTATTCAAAGAGGCCGTTTAAGAAGATTTGTAGATTTATGTTTTGACACAAAATGGAAAATAATGCAAATTTACTTATAATAACGTAGTGGTTTGTGAGGTGACCTTTTAATCCAGGTTGAGAACAATAAAAACTGCTCATAGGGACTTCTGCAAGGTGACCGCTGAATACAGGGACGATGAATACACGTTTGAGTGTATAACCTTTGTTCGGTTTCATAATAGCAATGTCATCGCGTTCCCTCGATATCTTCGCGGTACGAAAGAGAGACTTTGGTGGACTAATGATCGGACTTCATTAAATCAGAATTGTATGTCTAACTTTATTATGAAACATTTTCAGGTCTATTTGTGTAGTTTACTTTCACAGAAATTATTTTACTAATTAATTGAATATTTAGCATTCCTTAAGTTTTGTAAAATAAAATACAAATCCTGAAAAACAATGACATCTTGAAAAGCCAAGATGAGTTAATAACAAGACGAGGAATAATTGCAATATTTCGACTTTATTTAAAGTCGTTGTCAAATCGAAATGAATTACAAGCAAGCAATTTGGTTTTTACTTCTATTCATAGAATTGTCTGCAGGAACCGGATTAAGTTTTGTCATTTACATATTAACCATCATACATAGGATTACTTTAATTTCAATTTGTTTCTTTGCTTGATGGTGATGTCTAGATAACGTCGAAATTTCCTTCGTCGCTTTTATCGCTATGTTTTCTTACTAAAAGTTTTAATTCAATCCCGATTATTAAAGTCTCAAAAACTCTACACATTACCGACCTCACCTAACTATTCTTTTCTTCAAATTCATAGACATGACAGCAGAAGCCTTCAGCTGAAGTTATATATTAGCTAAATCAATGTAAAGTACACTATCCATCCTTAGTCGATTGCAAAGTATGCAATCTATAGGTACTTATGTCTTTCCATCAAATTGGGAAACAAAGTCATAATTCTTTGAACCTAACCCAGCATTTGATTCGCTAACACTGACATAACACTGCGAAGATGGTCAATTCAATACAGTAATGCTTAAATTAATATAATCATTAAACTAGACATCGAACATCTGCAACATCTCAACTTCTTCAATATCGTTTTCAAAGTCAAGGAAAATTTAAGTGTGATTACATAGCAAATGTCTTTCTTGTAAGACCCTACAGAAAACTATTTTAAAAAATGCAATTCCCTCAAAATTCAATGCAGCACCCTAGGAATCATTACCTACACATTACCGACCATAGTTCATCTCTCATAGTTCATCTCTCATGGTTCATCTCAATAGTTCATCTCTCATGAACTATTGAGTGACCTATGAAAGCTGCTCCAAGGAATGCTTCCAAAATATTGCTATATAGACTATTAGCATGACCATGTCTGTTATGTAAACAAAATCTATCAAACTTGAAGCATCTGCACTCTTTTTAGCTCATTGTTCACTCCTAAAATATGGAATTTCCTACTCAGGGTGTTTCTTCACAAGTAATATCAAAATAGAGGGCCCTATATGCAGTTCTGGACAATGTAGAAAAATTTTAAAGGTTACTATTCCAAAAATCAAGAGAGCAACATAATACTGTACAATAGGAGAATGAGTTTCTCTTGTTTCTTGGAAGAATACTACCTTCAAACCTTTTTACATTTTTTCTATAATTCCTCTCATTTGCTGGTAATGAATACACAAGCCAAATATTTTGTTTACCATATTTTCCTATACATTACTTCCTAAGAAATCAAAAGAAATGACAATTTACATACAGTATGCCATCTCATCCAAGAAATTAAATCAAACACAAAATAAGTCAGTGTTACCCTTTGTTGTACTTTACTGACCAAAATGTTTACATGCATTTACAAAGCTTAATTCCTAGTCATAAGGTCTAATCTTAGCTTGTACATGTAGCAAAAAAAGCCACTGCAGTGACACCATTTACACGGAGTCCCATAAATAATACATAAACATAAAGTATACCAGTGCCAACAAATGTCAGACAAATAACCCTTTCGAAAATATCCTATAGGATCCTATAGGAATTCTTATAGGATATTTTTTTTGTCCTATAAGAATTCGTATTAGACACGTCTTTTCCTACTGGAATTCTTATAGGACACATCTTATCTCATCGATATTTTTGTAAGATCTGACTGATCCTATAGGAATTCTTATATAGTATTTTGGTCCTATAGGAATTCCTGTAAGGCATGTCTTGTCCCATAGGAATTCTTATAGGACACATCTTGTCCCATTGATATTTTTGTAAAATGTGCCTTCCTATAGAAATTCTTATTCTTGTCTTACAGGAATTCTCTGTTATACTATATGATTCGAACTTTCACAAACCACAAAATCATTGCAAATATAAGTGATGTAAAAGTCACAATTTAGTTTTAATGAGACCCTCAGTTGTCATTAATTTGATAAGGAAGCAGACAAAAGTAATATTTCCTTCCTGAAACTAATTTTATACATTTTCTCCTAACCTGATCTGGATATATGGCTATTTGCATTCCAGACAGTTCTACTTGAACTAGAAAGAAACTATTTACAATGCCACTGACATTCCTTTCACTGTACAGTGGTCTTGCGCACTCAACCATTGGTTGTACTAACACCAGAATATAAGAAGTACAAGAACAATATTGCAAATTATTTACATTACATGAGCATGTTGGTTTAATTAATAATAAACCAATAATGCTACCATATTTGAAATGTTCATGTTCAAATGTTATACTGTGGTTTCTGTGTTTTTTGGAGCGCACATATTGGATGCTTGAAAAATATCTATGACTTATAATATACCTTGAGTACAGAACTCCACTTCGATTGGTTACTGTTACACCTAGGAGCTGCTGAACTGCAAGTGTTTGTGATGCAGAAAGCTGTATTGGGTTTTCTTGACCAATACCTTTAACAGTATCTGAAAAAACAGTTTCATTACCCACAGGCTTATTGTTTGTCAGACTCTGATACAGACTAAGCACGGTGGGAAATGTTTCATCATCAATGCACTGTTTTCCAAAGACAGTAATCTTTCGTGACAAAATAAAGGACTCTGCAATTAGTTTTGGAACAAATTGTGTACCATGGAACATCTTCTGCAGATAATGATTGCTTGACTCAAACAAAAAAGCAGCTGATGACCATAAAGGGCCACAGTGTTGGACTGACTGAGCCAAATGTACTAACTGGTGGACATTAATTGAGCAGCTTTTCAAACCATAAAGATCTTCTGTTTGAATTACAAATCTTGTCAAACAGACTTCTGCTACATTAATGGTGCTCTGCTTGATTGAGTCACCAAGAAGGCAGTAGACTCCATGGACAAATAAAAAGAAATGTTGAAGAAACATTCTTGGTAGTATTCCATGCAAAACAACAAGACAATAAAATATAAAAGTTCTCCACTCTGATGCTTTCCAATATTTACGGTCAGTTATGGAGCGAGGTGCACGACTAATTTCACTGGGGACTTCAATGGCTTCTAGCCTAAGGTTTATTTCATGCTCCTTATTACCAATATAGTATGGCATGTCTTTGTTGCTGCTATCTAACCATGAATCAGCAAATTGACGGGCAACTCCAAGGCAGACACAATGCATAAAGTCAACAGACACATATCGTACTTGATCGAAGGTTGGAAAAACACCAATCACTGATGGTCCTTTCACCTCTTTTACTGCTTCTTTCTTCGTCATGGCTTCAAGACTATATCACAGTTGCCTTTCAGTAGTACGCAATTGTGGAGGACCCCTAAAAGAAACTCAATGTATTTTACTCCAAACCAAACAGGGCAAACTTTCACAATGTTGCTTGTAATTCTACCAGTTAGAGCTTGTAAGCATAAAACTGTAAAAAATTTAGCTTAATAATGCTATTTCATCTAAGCCAAACTTAATGTATATATGATTTTTCAATCAATAGTTCAACAGCACAATACTAAAATAAAAATAATGATTGGTACCAGTAAGGGTAATATCGAGTTGGAGGACCACCACTGGCAACAGTTTCACCAGGAAATTCACACCAATCACAGCCATGTTGTCCATTGAATTGTTTACAATTTCTAACAATAGCTCGAGCTGGTGAATCAGCAGAAAGGACAACAGCAAAAACCTTCCTGGTCTGGGCCTTACTGTGTATTGTGAACCCTTCTTGTTCCAGCTTCTTGCACTCCTCAACAAAAGGCTTTAAAAATGTGTTCATTACAGGCTTACTTTTGCCAAACCAGATTGCATTAAGTAAAATATGCTTTCCTCTTAAGTGGGGAGGTAGTTCATTAATCATACTTTGAATAGGCCAAATTGAATAGTGTGATGATTCAAAGATAGGAATTCCATCAGTGCTCCAAGTCAACGATAAGTCATTCCATGAAAACTTGTGTTTTTCTACCAACTCCTGACAGAGTCTAGCTGATGTTGTGTCTGAAACAACAGAGTTTCTACTTGCAGACAGGTTATGGTTGATAAGATGAGGTGACAATTTCTCATTTGAAAGCAAGTCCTTAAGTTGCTCTTCCATTGGAAGGTATAAAAAATAATTTTGATTTTTTATGTTATCTTCAGCATTAAACCTTTTGCAACAAGACTCGCAATTTCTTTCGGAAATGTCTTCACCAAGGTAAAAGGAACATGATGCACAATAATAGTGAGACTAAAAGTATAAAAAAAAGAGCTCATTTTTAGAAACGTTTGACAGTTCAATAAATTACAGTATTAAATTTAAATTTAAAAGAACTAATTATTACACCAATTTAGTATTTTATTCTTACCCGAACTGTTCCCACATGTAAATTAAATTCTTTAAAGAATTTGTATTTGGTATTAGGTACAGAATTGGGAAGTATGACGTTTAAAAGACTCAACAAATCATCTAGGGCCTCATTGGTAAGATGATGTCGAATGTAAAAAGATAAAACTAAGAGATTTAAAAGATTTAAGAAAAACTTTAGAATGAATAATAACACGAAACTGAGCTCATTCAGTCCAATTTAGGGTGACGTTTGCTTACCTGACTCAATTGATCATCTACCTCAATGGGAACTTCATGATCACTAACATTCTCTTCAAGCTGAATAGAAAACATTTTTAATGTCAATTTAGTTGATCATCTATTATGTAGGATGATTCTTTATCAATACCAGTTTATTTATATCAATATATATAACTATGAGTTCATATTCCTCTTAAATATTACCCTCAAAAAATTCCCCTCTGACATACCCCTCTGATATTTCCCCCAAATATTCCTCTGTAATAACCCTCACGCTACTCCTTACGAGGTGTGGTCAAAAAGTTCCGAGACCTCGTCTATGAAAAGCAGAAAACGTACCGGATTTAAATTTAGCCACCATCCCTTTCGAAGTAGTCACCTTATGCAGCGATACACCGCTCCCAGCGCTTCTGCCAGTGTTGGAACGCTCCCTGGAAGTCCCGCTCTGTAAGGGTGTCAAGCACCATCTGCGATTCGCTCTGGATCTCCTCAACGGTGTCAAAACGGCGACCCTTAAACTTGAACGTCATCTTGGGGAAGAGGAAGAAGCTGCAGGGGGCCAAATCCGGCTAGTAGGCTGGGTGGGGAGCAACGATTGTGTTGGTGGGGCTCAAAAACTCTCGTTTTTCTACACAATGTGAGCAGGCGCCTTGTAATGTTGGAGTACCCAGTTACCATTGCGCCTCAGTTCAGGTCGTTTCCGACGAATGTTTTCCCTCAGATGGCTCAGAACGGCACAGTAGAATTCGGCATTGAAAGTCTGACCCTGGGGGACGAATTCACGGTGCACGATACCGCGAATGTCAAAAAACACCCGACAAGGATGCTCTTGGTCGCGTTCCTGACCTGCTGCGCTTTCTTCGGTCGAGGAGATTGCGGGCTTTTAAACTCTGAAGACTGCTGTTTGGTCTCTGGGTCGTAGCCGTAGACCCAACTGTCGTCACCAGTGATCATCCTCGACATGAAGATTGGGTGAACCCGAGCATGCTGAACGAGATCCTCGCAGACTTCGACGCGGTGCTGCTTCCACTCAAGGGTCAGAAGCCTTGGCACAAACTTGGCAGCGACACGGTGCATGTTCAAATCGGACATGAGGATTGCTTGAACTGACCCAAATGACACGTTGACGACGTCAGCTATTTCACTGATAGTGACCCGACGATTCTGACGCACAATTCGTTCAATTTTTTCGCTCTTTTCGCGGATTGTGCTTGTTGAGGGTCGCCCTGACCTCTCGTCATCCTCCAGTAACGTCATACCCCTCTTGACGCGCAAGTGCCACTCAAAACACCCCGCTTGACTCATTGCTTCATTATCGTCGGTCTGCTGCAACATTTCAAGTGTTTGTGTTGCCGTTTTCCCGAGTTTGACAAAGAATTTGATGTTTCCTCCCTGCTTAAGTTTGAGGTCAATACTGAAATCGCAATTGACCAGGTTAACATAGTCACAAAAACACATGTAGCACAAGTCCAAATGATTACATCATGACGACACGCGACATACTGACATATGACAGTCACTGCTCGGTCATTCTGCGTGCACGTGACTGTCGCACGCTTAGTTTTTTGTATCAGGAATAGTCTCAGAACTTTTTGATCGCACCTCTTATCTTCCTTCTAATTTAAAAGGGAAAAAAAGAACACCCAGTACACTACAACAATTCACATTTTAACAAGTCTTATCAACACGTGTAAAACATCTCACATTTTAAATACAGTTGAGCAGTTGCTTATATTGAAAGCATATGACTTAGCTTGGGAAACCCTATCGTCTACCTTAAATTCCTTTGTTGCTGGCCATTCATGAAGCAGTCGTCTCTTTGTAAAACGTCTTAAACATACTCTTTATCTTTTCAACTAACCCTTTGGTAGGTATGTATGTATGTATGTATGAAGAGAACTTATATACTTGTGACCTGTTCACTCGGATTCGATTTGAAGCTAATTTTGTGCTCAAAAATTCTCGTTCAACTCACCACCCATGTTAAGCAAGTTCTAGCTTATTAAACCATCAAAAACCTATCTTTTTGCAATCTAAATATACCCCTTCAAAATCTCACTACGAATGTTCCTACCTCTGTTGCTTTATTTTAGCGCTTTAGATACGCATTCTAAAAAATCCACAACACAAAAGCATCTCTTAGCTATTGTCCCTCAAGTCATTCTCCTGCATGTGTAATATAAGTAAGATATTTTGAGGCCCCTCGGGAATATGTGATATATATATATATATATATATATATATATATATATATATCTGTGTACAAGATCCCTGTACTTACTCGATCACAAGCTAGGTCAAGGCCAGCCACTAGACCTGGTAGCTTCCCCTGGGGCTAACACCCCTAGCAGACCACAATATCCTCGACAGGGTAATGCCGTAGTTGATACAACACATGGGGATGGAAGTGACCTTGTTGTGCCAGCCAATGAGGATTTGGTCCAAAATTTTACCATCTCTAAATGTAAAAATTTTCGATGTAAAATTTGCCCAGCTCTTGATACTAAAACAGAGCTGATAATTAATGTTACTGGACGCAAGTGTCAGATTATCAATCATTCCAGTGAAAATCTTTCATGTAAATCAAGCAATGTAGTTTACCTTCTCAGCTGTGATACTTGTAATACCCAATATGTAGGTGAAACAGCATTGCCTTTGAACAAACGAATAAATATCCATCGCACTAGTAAGCAGGGTGGTGAGAATTTTATCCAACACTTTTCTTCCTCTTGCGAAAAATACTTTTCCATACAAATTATTGAACAGTTTCCAGGAAAAGGATATAATCAAAGCGGTAAAATTGATCCTGCCATGCGCAATAAACGATTGGCAGTTGAGGATGTTTGGATGAAAAAACTGAGAACTATATTACCATATGGATTAAATGAAAGAGCTAAGGAAATAAACAGTCAATTTTCAGACAGTGAACCAATTGGCAAAATATTTCCACCACTACCACGCTCTGGCAGAAGAACAGCTAGATCAAGAAACAACAGAAATTGCCGATACAGTAAAGCCACCACAGAGCAGTTTTTCTCAGAACTTGATTGCCTCATCGGAAAAGACATAAAAAATTCTTTTTACAAAATTCAGTTATTTTTAGATAAAACTAAAAAGAAAGTGCTGAAAAATATTGCTGACAAAAAAATAAATTACAAAGAAAATTTGATAAATTATGAAGCTAAGGAACAGTGGTATTTATATGTTCTTGACATTATTGACACCAAAATTTATAAGATTCCACCAAAACAGCTGCCTAAAGTCATTCCAAAAAATATCTGTGTTGTTTTCTTCACTAACAAAGGTATGGACGACATAAATTTATCCAAAATATTTCAAAACCCAGAAGTCACCTCTTGTTTACCAGAAACTCTGCAAAACTCAGAAAACCTTGCATGTATCACATACAAGTTAGGTGCACCTATTCGAAGTAAGAGTTTTAACTACAAAAAAACCGTAGAAGCCATGTGTATAGAGGAAAATTTTAGACTTGACATCAATTCATGTGAATGTAAAAATTCCCAATTTTGTGATCCTCACCATGGCCACATTTTAACAGGTGACCTTCGAATTATAGAAAACCGTAATTTAAGAAAACGTCTCACCAAAGGGCCAAATTTCCGACCTAGTACAACTATTTGTTATGATAAATGCAAAAAAGGGGTTAAACATGCGATTGAATCTTTTATTGAAAAGTTGTCTTCCAAAAAGAAATTAGATAAATCTATTTTCAATGAATGGAAAACTAAAGTACTTAAAAAAGTTTCTGACAAGATAAGAGTTCTTAAAATTCGTAGGAAACCAAAACCAACAAAACCAATTTTGAAAAATCCTGAGGTGCAGTCACATCTTTCAAGTTTACACGAAAATTATGTCATTGTGCCAATTGATAAAGCTGGTAATAATGTAGCTTTGTTTGTAAATCCTATTACGTGTATCGAATTCTTTTGGAAATAGGAATTTGTGGTAACATATCGGATACTTATTGTTTGGCAAACAAAGACATTAAAGAGATACTTGAAAACAACATTAAAATTGTAGGAATTTTGAGTTGGAATTAATTGAAAATGAAAAATGTCTGCCTTTAATGTATTGGATTCCAAAGTTGCACAAAACGCCTATCGGAGCTAGGTTTATGCGAGTTTAATCCAAATTAAGTGCACTAGATATTCTCGCTACAACTTAACTTTATCGAAGAGGATGGATGTGCAGTGTTTCAATTTTTTTTCAGAATCATCCTCAGGGTATAATGAAACGATTCATTATACCATAATACAATAAAAACGTCAAAAAGTGGGATATCTCGGTAAACTGGGATGAAATGAATTGAAATGCGCATGTAACAAGCAACTCCATGTGGCATCAGAAATAGTGGAAGGGCATTTGAAGCCTCCAAAAATGGTCGAAAAATGTCAGTTTGTGTTTTAAGATATCATGCACAAGAATACAAAAATTCTATACAACTGAAATAACATGCTGAACAAAATAGATCATTAGCATCGAAATTGTTTTTCGTTTGATCGTTCCTTTCTCTCAATTTTCTGAAATTTCGTGCGTTTTTAGCTCTTTGTACACAGCATATTTATAATGCATATAAACCCTGGATAAAATTCATCCCGAACGACCGGAATGTCTCGGTATGCCGATGCATTATACACAGCGTCTAACTCTGCTCTTGGTCCGATATTTGCTAGCTTGTATGTAGGTTTGCAATGGAATTCATCCCAAACATTTGTTCCTGTAGCCAAAACCTTTGTTCTTATGGTTGTTTTTACATTTACAATAGAACGGGGTCCTGACAAAGAATTTTTTCCAGTATGATATCACTCTTATATTGTGTGCAGTAAATAAGGAGGTCGACTTGGACAGAAGTGCAAAGAGACAGGCCCAGTACTGTGAAAACATTTGGGACCCACTACATTGAAGAACAATAATAAATTGGGAGCCAAAAATGCGGTATACTGTAGAGTGAACATGTAAAGCTAGTAAAGCATTAAGTACCATACAGATATCGTATTTTTACAATTACACCATTTTGTAAAAGAGGCTACTCGAAAAGTTTTAAAACATGTTTACTGGCGTTTCGTTGGGGCGTGCAATATCTTCAGAATATAGATTTACAAAGGTGAGAAAAGAACTATATATATGGATCTATAATTAGATATTGGAATAATTAAATGACTAACTGATAGAATTCTGGGTGACCTAACAGGAAGTGACAGGCATACGGAAGAGGAAAGTATTAGAATAGAGATAAAGGTGAAGAAGAGATATTTTCGTTGAGAGACGGGAAAGGAGATGGCATGTTGTCTACAAATGTACGTGTCAATGAAGTGGAGCATTGTATTTGGCCAAACAAGGCGCCACTTACATACGCGTATCTCAGAACACAGGGGGATTTCACCTTTGACGGGTAAGAAACGAGCAGCTAATTCGTTTCCTAAATCTAGTATTCAGGCTCATACTCGCCAGACTAATAACGCCACATCTCCCAACGATTTTTCCATAATTTCATCCTGCAGGTCTTCCTCTAACTTTGAACTCCTCATTCGTGAGAGTTTACTTATTTTCAAATACAAACCTTCTCCCAACGAAAATATCTCTTCTACACCTCTATCTCATCTAATACTTTCTTCTTCCGTATGCCTGTCACTTCCTGTTAGATCACCAGTTTTCTACTGATTAGCCTTCTGATTATTCCAATATGTAATTATAGATCCATTTATATAGTTTTTTTTTCTCACCTTTGTAAATCTACACTATGAAGATGTTGCACGCCCATCGAAACGTCAGTAAACAAGTTTTAAAACTTTTCGAGTTGTCTCTTTTACTATGGCGATATATTTAAGAATTCTGAGCTGGGCTCTGATCTTTATATTGCGATTGGGCTTTCCACCCGGAAAATTAATAGCCAAAATCAAACCATTATTTCTTAAGGTATTTTTATAAATCTGTTACAGCAGATCCATCACTAATTTTTTGGCTTGATGTTTTCAATCGACTTCCGACAGAGTACAGCACGTCCAATAATGAATAAAAAGAGTAAGCGAAGAATCCTCCCTAAAATGTTTTCCTCTTCCAGGAACATTTCATCCTTTTTTTCCCTACAGACACTTTGTCGCTCATTCGTATCTAAAAATTAGGAAACATTTAAAATTCCTCAAATGAATATTTTGAGAACGAGGTACCTCATTTACCGTATCACCACCACATATTTCTCAAACTATCCTACCATTGAGAACATGAATTATTTCCCAAAGTTAAACATGAAATTTGTTGACCCTTCACTTCCATTACAGGACAACATTAACCCTCATGAACTACAGTGCAGACCTGCTTACACCCAATGAACAAACTTCATGTGTATTTGTCTCTGAATGCCCATTAAAATAAGGGAAAGAAAACTTACAAATGCACAAAACAAACTTGCCATTTTATAAATCTTCGCCTTTTGTTTTCCAATAACACACGTTCGAACATTTCACACTTTGACTACTAAGGAGTCATGTTCCATTCAGAGATCTCTGCAAAGCCGTGACTTAAAAAAATTGAAACAATATATATATAACACATCAAATTTAAAAGTATATCAGCACCATGGTTTGCATGTTCACTGGCAAAGAGATCTCAGATTATCATTTTCCATCTCGTTACCACAAAGCTTTCTTAACTAAACATCTTTCTCATTTTTGAAGTGATCGGAAGCTTTGAAAGAAACGTTTGCCTGCAATGCACCACCAATGCTAAGAATTAACTGACCGTTATAAAAAAACAAAAAAAGAAAAACCTTCCAAAGAAATAGGAAAGAACAACACCACTTAAAATATTTTAGTTAGTTTTCTAGCTTCCTTCTCATAATAAGAATGCTTTCTCAAGAAAATATATTTCCAAAATTCGAAGGAACCTATAGCTTCAAAAAAAGGCTTGCCTTATAAATACTTAATAATTGCTTTAAGAAAACCTAAAGTAATCATTTTATCCATGAATTGCAAACTTCTGACCAAACAACCTAAAAAGATGGAAGGCTACAACACTGCGCAACTTTCAAAATTACATGCAGTATTCAACTGGCCTGATATATTTATAACGTACTAACAATAACTATTACTTATACAAAAAGTCATAGTACTTTGAACGTTAACATTATATACTGCATTTTTTGTGCGATTACTTACATGTTGTATGACCTGCTCTAGCCAAGCAGATTACCAGCACTGGAATACTGGTAGCTAAACCTAATCGCTAAAGCCTTAAACTGTAATTGTTAGTGCCCTGAAACTGCCTGCCAAGAAACATATATTAATTTGAAATTTGCAGCAACAAAATTATTGCATGACATTTGCTTCTGCTTGCAATTTGGTGTTTTTGAACAGCTGTTTTTAAAGATAACAAACGAGAAAAGATTTTGAGAGAAATCCTTCAAAATCTCTGCCTTCTTTGTCACTTTTCAGGAAGTTTAGCCATTCATTGCTCCAGTGCTAAGTTTCCCCCAATTTTTTCATCTTCTTAACCACAACAAAATTATACCGTCAGTGACATTCAAAATGTAATTGCATTAATTTCCATGTACTATACCAGAGAAGAAAATCAAATAGAGTACCACGTGCCATAAACAAAGTCTTTAGACTAGAATCAAAATTTGTCTACATGTATTTGCCTTCTGAGCTGAGATGAAACCTTTTTCTTTCTTATTTACAAACCATTCAGTCAAAGTAGATAGCGGTATAATTAAAGTAGACGTATGAGATATGTTAAATAACCTGACGAGGGCTTTACCGCCTTTGCCCTCTAAGGGGTCCGCGATAATGGTCTATGCGGAAAATTTTTACAAATTGGAGTCTCTGAAATGCGTTTTCCTGCATTTTCAGAGGATAATAATTGAAAATATTGTGCTTTTCTACTCGTCGTGTCGTCAAGCTCTCACTTTCGCGTTGATGACATTTTGTTCAATGGGAAGATTCCTGAACCAAAGAGATCGCATGTAAATCTGGTAGGTTTGCGCTTCAAATCCAAGATGGCCTTGATAAACACAACGAAGTCCGTCGACCACACTCACAACTGCAAAAACAGTACGGAGTCAAATGTTGCAGCTGAAAAACCTAATACATTATATGCTGATCTTTGAAGTAATTAACGTAAGTAAAAGGCTTACTTATTTGAGGATATTTATACTTACGAGTGAGAGTTTGTTCAGAAAGTAATTAACTACCGGCGAGGAGCAAAGTAGTCTGCGGTTCATTCCCGGTAGCCGCCTCTTAATGATACCCTTGATAATTTGAGAATGGCATGTTGAAATGCGAAATATTAATTCAACAGGATGCAATGAAACAAAAGGATGTGGACAAGAAGTTTACAAATAGTTACTGGACTCAATTCCATGTCTAGTGTCACCAGACCACAAAAATTTACTTCGACACTTTTGTGGTTGCTTTAGTACAGTACTGATGAAAACTTGCCAAAGAATTTCTATCTTACCCACATTATCTTATTATAATTGTAGGTATCTACAGCGTCTTTCAAAAAAGAAAAAAATAACTGATGAACTGCCTGTAGTTGCCCAGAAAATATAGGATTAAATATTACATCTAAAATTAATATGAAGGAATTTGGATTTTCATTCTACAAATTAGCCGCATTGCCAAGAATTAAATGATATATATCTTACTTTAAGCGAATAAAAACTCCTGAAGATATTTTCCTCAAAATACAAAGAAAACATGGCAGTCAGTCTGAGAGCATGAATACTAATTACGTTGATGACGTCAAATCGCACGCGCAAGTACATGGAATGACCATTAATTTATTTTATTCTTGTTACGGCAACTGTGAACTGTGAAGACTGCATGATTTTCGGGTGTTCACAAACACCAGGCACATCAAACGGCACATTACTTCATAACATTTGGGAACGACTCACGGTCAGAAGCCAAAGCAAGAGGCCAACAATAAGTAGACTTTGTGAAACATAAAAGTGCTAAATGGGAGCCGGCAACCACACCATGCGTGTAATACAAGTATCTTAAACCTGATAATTTTGTGCAAAGAGTTTGTTTGCCGTGATAAAAAAACACCGGTATATGCCTTGACTCGAAAATTATGATAACGGATTTACCGTTTACCCATCTACGTATCAAGTAACTACAGAAGTTGAACTGTCAGTGGAACATTTAGCCCAGAAGTAAATTGCGTTCCCGATTACACTTCATCATTGTTGCTAGTATTTAAATTTTATTTTCAGACACGCTCAAAAATATTCATGTTAATGTGAAGATTTTCTGGAACTATTAATGCGCTATAAGAAAGTTATTTCTCACTTGAATTATAATCTTCTCTGCCAGGCCTATTTTTGGAAACGAAAAATGACTTTTTTCCGCATATGCACTTCATCATCTTGTTCCTTTTTGTTTGTTCTCTTTAAAATCAAGTCCTGCTTGTAATTTTTTTCTTCCATATTCTAATTTCTGGACAATAAGGTTCAGACAGGGATTTCATTTGCAAACCTTGCATTAATTTTATTGTGCTCAAGACAAATCCTGACACATTTTTGTCGTGTTCTTGATCAATCTACATTCATTGAAATAATGAAGGCCTTGACAAAATCCATTTTAACAATTTGCCATTCAGATGTTGCATAGCATATCATATGATACATCAGCGTTTGGAACTTACCACTTAATCTTCATCTTGGAAATATCTAATTGCTCTCCTGTGATGCAATGTCTACCGCATTACAGCAAGCTTCTTCAGCCAACTGTAAAAGCAACCATTAAAAGTAGAAAAGGCATGACGTACCCTCTCTGAAGACTGTATTTCCTTTCAAATACACAAATTTTAAAAAGACAGTCGAAAAGAAATTGCAAAGTTAGAAAGAACGTGGTAACTTTACATCCAGGATATAAAAGTTTCCATAACAAGCAGTTTTTGACTTTTAACAAATAAGTTTTTTATCTGGAACACTTACAATAGGAAATTCAACGTCAACACCCCAAAATACTTAATAAATCAACAATACACAATAAGCCAAAACACAAGTAAGAGTTAAAGCCCGAGAACTGAGGCTTTACGTGAGATACATCCCGAGGGTTGTATCACGCGTAAAGCCGACGTCCGAGGGCTTTAACTAACTTATTTCATGATTAGATGCATTTTCTAACAAAAGGATTTCATTTGAGAAACATGTTTTTGACATGTGAATGTATAAACATTGGACTGAAATAAAATGGTTGATTGGCATTTAACAAAAAGTTAATGTATTAACTAAAAGGATTTTACAAGTAGTGATTTTTAATATCAATGCAGTTTTTTTACTGGAGGGCGTCTTACAAATGATCAGAGTTATTTGCGGTTTGTCGAGTCGCAAGTAAGGAGGCTATGAATTAAAAAGTTTATCACGTCATGTTTTTGGACCAAATATTCGCTCTGAATTTCACTGAAATGAACGAACTTTTTGCTGATATCGCAAACGACGAATCAATTAAAGAAGGGAAAAGATGATAGTTTATCAATAAATAATTTCAAAGATGAGAGAAACATTTCATTTATGACGAAGAGCTGGAGAAATGGAAGGCGTTGAGGATTACTGCAAATACTAAGATCATGTCTACTTCGGGAGTTCGTTGTTGGGCTAAATTGGCAGGCGTATGTGATGTGAAATCTAAATCTGTTGAAAAATAGTTTACCGATCGATATGGGAAGAAATGCTTTCAGTGACATTAAGTAATCTTATCAAACTTATAATATTAAGAGGAAATTCCCGTTATTTTTGAGAAGTGTACATATTTCGTTTCGAAGGATTTTCACGTATTTTTAGAAGGAAAATGTTGAAGTTGTTAGAGTTGGTTTATGCAACGTTAAAATCTTAACTTGTCTGCAGAGGAATAATACATTTAGTCAAAGTGAGTTCAGTGAATTAAATAAGGTTTCGAATTATAAATTCAAGGGATGTATATGATTTCCTAGGGATGTCTACATATACATCCCTGGGAAGCTCAGCATACATTCCTTAAATATATAATACAACATTATACTTAATTCATCAGCCCCTCTCTTCCCTGCTGTCCCTGCTGAATATCAGATTCCCTCCCCGGGCTATCAGTTGCTTGATTGTTTAACGAGTATGTAAGCTAAATAAAGGATCATGAATAACAAAGAAAATGCTACCAATCATGAAATAATTAAAATTAAATCACTAGAATACAATAGAGCCGATCAGCAATCTTCAAGGAAAACTTTTAATAACAAAACTCAGCGATAAAAAGCGACGTTTGAATTTCACCTTAACATTATTATCAAGGAAACGGACAAACTAAAATTCTTGCAATCTTATATATTAAGATAATAGATGAACGTTCGTCAAGTTCTATCCTCAGAAAAAGGGTTTCTGAGGCCCAGATGGGGATCGAACCTGCAACCTTCCGATGACCAGTGAGATACTCTAACCATTGAGCTACCAAGACTTAGATAAGAGCTAAGGTGCAAGTTCAACATGTGAGTGACTTAAGCAATAGCCACTATATGCTAATAATGATACCCATCAGATATATTTTAGAAGTGTGCGACCTTGGATATATCTTAAGATGACAGATTCCGCTTAGGTCTCACATATGTCGAACTTGTACCTCACCTTACCATCTTAGTCTTCGTAGCTCAATGGTTAGAGTTTCTCTCCGGTCATCAGAAGGTTACGAGTTTGATCCCCGTCTGGAGCTTAGAAATCCTTTTTCTGAGGATAAAGCTTAGTAAACGTTCATCTACCATCTCAAGATATCTCTAAGCTCCCACACTTCTAAAATATATCTCAATCTTATATATGTTAGTGATAGAAATTACAAACGTTCATGGTTGCTGAGCATTCAGCTATAACTGGTTAAATAATAACTGTGAAAGTAAACTGTGCAAATAGACCTGAAAATGTTTTTGAATAAAATTAGACAAACAGTTTATACTTAATGGAACCTGACTGCGAGTTTAAAGTTGGTTGTAGATCCTGAACATAAAATATTTCGCATATTAAACAATTGAATTTACATTTAAATTTTCAAAAAATCGAAAATTTATTTGGCAGAGTATCTATGGCTGCTGTAAAGAGCCTCACTGTGTCGTAAACGTACCACTTGTAATTGTTTGGTATATTTTCTTCCTTCTTAAAATTCTCTTCAATTAAGCACGTTACAGCATTAGCTATAGGAGGACCCAATTGTGAACCCATCGCGACACCGTCTTTCTGTTCAGACAGCTGCCAATCATATTGGAAAAATTTAATTTTTGGGTCGCATTATCAAGGAGGTCATCTCAGCTCTTCAGTGCTTGTGTTCGTTGCATTATAGGTCTTATTGAACCAATCACCACTAAAATTTTTCTCAACAAGAATATTTTAAGGATTTCATCCCCTGAATCGTTACTTAAACAGATACAAGGATGTCTGAAGCACCAAATTGCTTGTGTTGTATATACAATATTCTTGGGAAAGTTCATAATGTCATCTATAATATATTCATTAATCACTAACAGCTGCAGCTAATCACCTAACCACTTTCCCAGCATATAATCATACGTGTTTGTAGCGGAAAGTATTAGATTCATTTCTAAGTTTTTCACGTACATCTTCGGAAGGCCATATAAATGAGCAGCAGTTGAGCCGTGTGGGCCGTTGAACTGGAATTTCCTTTTCCAAAGTCTTTTTAATTCAAGACGTTTTCTTCTTTTCTTTTTCAAGGAGTTGATAATAACACTTCGGAAGGCTGACTATCGATTTAGTTTTCTCAAGTGAAACATGGATAAACTTATTTGTTTTATCAACGGACCCATTCTTCACAAGTTCCATATACTTTGCTTTGCCCATGACAACTACATTAGAATAAAACCTGCATTAAATGGCAACCCCCCCAAAAATAACGAAATGACCGCTTAATACAAATTTCATTGAATTACATACACTGTAATTCATGCTAAAATAATTTTGTACTTTACGCCGTAATTTATCCGTACGTGTAGATTTGTTCAGTTGCTCGGCAAACTCCTCTGCCTTAAAAACCGATTCGATGAGGGGCTGTTAATGAAAACATGTCGCTGCAAGTGATGGGCTGACTCTTTCATTTGGCAACATAATAATATTAATATTTGCTGAAGTGCGTCCCCGACATCAAGGATTCCAATGCAGCTGAAGTGGTGAACGAGAAACCTCATCAAGGTACACAGTCATCAGATGCTGAACGCGCTAGTTGACTGACAAATACGATATTATAAGATACGTCTCCAAACTCGTGGCAACAGGGTTTAATATGTATTTAAAGAGGCCGTTCAAGAAGATTTGCAGATTTATGTCCTGATATTAATGTTTACTGAGAATCTGTGATGAACTGTGAAATATAATGCAAATTTGCTTATCAAAATTACCTAGTGGTTTGTGAGGTGACCTATCCATCCAGGTTGAGAACAATGTAAATTGCTCATACGGACTTCCGGAAGGTACCCGCTGAATACAAGGACGTTTAATACACGTTTGAGCGTATTTCTTTTGTCCGGTTTTATGATAACAATGTCATCGACTTTCCTTGATCTCTTAAAAGCACGAAAGCAAGACTTTGGTGGACTAACAATCAGACGCTATTAAATCAGATTTGTTTGTGTAATTTTATTCTGAAACAATTTCAGGTCTATTTCGGTAGCTTACTTTCACGGTCATTAGTTTACTAATTTATTGAATATTTAGCATTCATCAAGTTTCATAATTTACATATTAACCATCATATATAAGACTATTTGAATTTTTGTTTGTTGATTTGCTTGATGATGATGTCAAGATAAAGTCGAAACGTCGCTTTTTATTGCCAAGTTTTGTCATTAAAAGGTTTTAATATAATCCAGATTAAAATCTCAAAAACTCTCCACATTATTGACCCCACCGAACTATTCGTTTCTTCAAATTCATAGATATGACTGCAGAAACATTCACCTGAAGTTATATATTAGCTAAAGCAATGTACAGTACACGATTCATCTTTAGTCAATTGCAAAGAATGCAATGTACAGGTACTTATGCCTTTCTATCCAAGTGTAAAACAGAATCACAATCCTTTTAATTTAACCCACCATTTGATTTACTAACACAGACATACCACTGCGAAGATGGTCAATTCATTTATGCACACTATAATTATTATCAAACGCCTGCAACATCTACACTTATTCAATATCTTTTTCCAAGTTATGGAGAATTTCAGTGTGATTACATAGCAAAAGCCTCTCTTGTAAGATCGTACAGAAAACTATTTTAAGAAATGCAATTACCTCAAAGTTCAATGCATCACTTTAAGAATCATCTCTCATGCACACTGAATCACCTATGAAAGATGTTTCAAGGAATGTTTCCTAAACTTTGATATATGCAGTATTAGCATGACCATGTCTATAATGTGAATAAAATCTATCAAACATGAAGCATCTGAACTCTTTTTACTCTTGAAACAAGTACATTCCTAATCAAAGTTCTTCTTGACAAGTACTATCAAAATGGAGTGCCCTGTAGGCAGTTCTGGACAATGTAGAAAAATTTTGAAGTTTAATATTCCAAAAAACAAGAGAGCAACACAACAGATTAAGAGAACAAATTTCTCTTGTTTTTTGGAAGAGTAATATCTTTAAACTTTTTTAACATTTTTTCCATAATTTCTCATTTTCTGATAAAAAATACACATGCCAAATATTTTGTTTACCATATTTTTTATAAATTACCTCTTAACTAATAAAAAAAAAAATGACAATATACTTTCAGTATCCCATCTCATCCACAAAATTACGAGAAACACACACTAAGTTACGCCAATCTTTCAATGTTGTACCTTGTTGTACTTTACTGACCAAAATCTGTGCATGTAATAACAAAGCCAAATACCTATTTATAAGGTCTGACATTAGCTTGTAGCAAAAAAATCCACTGTATATACACATATACTTTGCCATGTAGGAGTGACATTAACTAACCCACAGCCCCATAAATAATACAAGTACATAAAGCACACCACTGCCATGATTGTCAGGCAAATAATATACCATCTGACACATTAAACTAAATATCATGCATCGGTACTCATTCAGTACTGATAGAACTTTCAATGTCATGGAAAGTTTAAGTCTGATTGCATATCAGGAGTCATTTAGAGTACCAGTTCAACCACCAGCAAATTTTTGTCACTCCTGTAAGTCATGTTTCATTCCTATACTAAGGGATTATTAGCATGTATTTGCCATCAGACTTTTTCTTCATTACTCCTACCATTTACTCATAATGAATGCTGTTCACAAGCTGAATATTTAATTAACAGTGTTTCCTATCCAGTGGCGGATTTAGGGTAGGTCAAATAGGTAAGCCGACTAAGGTGACAATCCTTAGATTTCAAATCGCTTTTTAGCCGCATTTTTGTCGCTATAAACTTGTCCGATGTCGTTGGCAGTTGTTTAATTCGTGTAAGCTTGATTGCGCTGTCGTATTTTCACTTAGTGAGTTTGTAGTTTCCGCTAACATTGCCGAGGATAAGAATCTCGGGTTCAGTCAGCCGGTTTCTCAAGGTCAACAATTTTGCAGAATCTTTAGGTTATATTACTCTTTGCTATTGGCTCATTTAGTGAAACTGCTTGAATCGCGAGCTCTGATTGGCTTGACCAATTTCACTGCTTGCTTTGCCGAATCTTCATTTTGTTTAGCTTCCTCTGATTGGCTTAAATTTTCAAGACACTCTTTAACAGGATCAGCTATTGGCTTAGCGGCATCTACTATGAAGTTTTTTGCCGAATTTGTGATGTCACTTGCCGTGTTTGCCGATATTCGGGATTACCATCGTGCAATTTACATAAACAGCGTCTCACTTCTGTTGGGAAGCTTGAATTATGGTGCGTACCGTAGTTATAGACTAGTCACCCAAAATGTCATTTAAGAGCCTTTTGGAACGCTCACAAACTGCGTTCAAGAGCAATGACGAGAAGACTTTCCTCATGATCTATGACAGTTTATCGTCAACTTTAAGAGGTCGCATTCGTTCTGCTGATCGTGGCACTGGCAAACGTTGGAACATCAGCCGAAATTCTGGCGCTGAGAACTATGTGCCTTCTTTCGCAAAGGACAAGAAGACATGCATTGCTCTCAGGTACGGTAATCTTCAGTGCTTAAATTTACTTATCACTGACGAACAGGAACAAATATACTCACCATTTTCAGTGGCGGATTTAGTACTGGTTAATGCTAATGAGTAACTGTTAATTTATTCGGGCAAGCCGAAGGATTGCTGTTTTCCCACTAATACTTCAACCATGACGTATTGAGGGGCTCATTGTGTTGATGGTAAAGTTAGTCAAGATAGTTCATTTGTCATGTGATTATGAAGTCAGAAAACTGCTGAAAGTAGATAGATATTGTTAGTTTTTATCGGTTCCTCGGCTGGTTCTCTGTAGCAACGCCAACCTGGTCCTGCCCCAATTTAATGCATGTTCGTATATTATTATTAATCGATGTTTTGATATACTAGTAATTTAACTGTTTTTACGTAGATTAAAAAATTACAATCGGAGCACCATGGTTGAAGATCGCTTGAATGGCTTAGCACTAATGCAAATTCATCAAGAAATTGAGCCTGATGTTTATCAGATCCTTGATATATTTGCTTCAGGAATTTCGGAGATTGGATCTGATTTAATTCTTTTTTGTCTTGAAACAGCTTTTGATTTAGTTTTACCTCACTTATGCAGTGGTTAAACATTTTTTTTATTCAGATCAACATTGTTAATATGTAGGTGTTATTGTATCTGCTTTTTGTATGAAAGACCTAAAGTCTTTATATTGTATCAATGATAGTTTGAGCTATTATGATTCTGGTTGAGCAAGGAAAAGTATTACTCCTTAGTTGATGATTTATGCTGTAATGTGCTAAATATGATACTCAAATAATTCTCTGCAAGGACAGTTTCTGAACAAAAAGCTTTTTCGATTACTTCAGTTTATTGCTAATTGATTATTTGTAAATTAGTTAACAATTATAACGACTTAATAATTCCTTTTTAAGTTATGTGATTCAAGGGTCAATGGGAGGGGAGTAATGTGTTAGGATGACCGGGATGGTGTAGAAAACTGAGCGATTTCTACATCCAGGAAATGTTCCAGATGGTCAGCGTCTCATATAGCCTCTCCTAACAAAACTCTTTCTGCCTCACTCTTTAACCTGGAGGTTTATGAGTAAACAGGGGTGTGAAAGGTGAGTTTCTGGCGCTTTAAAAACAGATGGCTCTGGGTAGGTGGGACTCATTAGCTTTGGTTAGCAGCCCACCTAGAAGAAAGAAAACTCTGATTTCAAACCAATGCATGGTAGAAAAGAAGCTTTGAGAGAGATCAAGAAGAACATTCAAGGACCTGAGAGCCATGCTGTCCATGTCAGAATCACTGAGTAATTGTCTCTGAATGGAATGCTTTCACTGTAAGGCAAAATTCTTAGGCATGCTGATGAGCTCTGACATTGACCGAAACAGTCAAGGCTATGGTCAGGCACTTAAAATTTATATCAGCACCGTATATGAAGTTTGCATTCTTTGTGCTAACCCAACACACACCCTCGAAAAAAAAAATTGAAAGGTTTGACTAAGGTGATAAAAATCGTAGATCCGCCACTGCTGTCACCTTATTTCCTAACCAATAAAACAATCATAATACAGTACACTTATCCTATCATATCTAAGAAATTAATAGACAAAAAAGCAAGCCTGTCTTTCAATGTGGTCTTTTCAATTGCAAGTTTTATTTTCACCTCCAAGCCTTTCATTGACAATTGTGCTACTGAACTGCTGATATTACAACGAAACAATAACCTTATCAAATGCAAAACTTGTCACTGCCAAATAATTTAGACAAATCTCATACTTCTATTTTTACTGATAGCACCATATGATATTCAGCAAAAATACATTTTACATACTCACTTGTATGATAAAAACTTAACAACACGTCATTTCCTCTTTAATATATCTCGAATTTTCATAATTTTAAAATCCAAATCCAACCAAAGGTTTTGTCGTTCAAAGCCAAAAATATAATTGTTGTGTAGTCTTCAATGCTGTAAACAGTAACCGTTTACACACAAACGTAACCGTTACGCCTACTGCACGTACTTTTCAAAATCATTTCAATTCATTCAACAGTAACATCTCTCGATACTTCTAAAAGCCGAAACACCTCACAAAACCGATCTTCCCTATGACGCTCTATCTCTTTACGTTAACTTTCATTTGTAAAGTAACCGCAACAATACTCTGGTTTACATGTTAATGAGAAAATGTGAAAAAACTGTAAGCGTCTTACTTATTCATCACGGGGCCCAGCTCTCGATTACCAATCTTTGGCTGCATAAATGCTTCACCAAAATGCTTCACAAATCTCTTCAACCATTTCATTTCTCCACGGACTGACGCTCTTTAGAGGCATACGGTATTCTAACGACTGCTGACTTCGGACTAAATGAATCACTGAATAAATCATCAATTATTCATTCTGTGACTAAATAAACGGTTTTCCTTTAGAGACCTCTTTTGTCGACTTACAGTCGGCCACTCAACGCGACTGCATTCCGAGGACCTTAACCCGCCGATATCCGGCAAGACGAAGATCGTCGTATTACCGCCAAACCGACCAGGCGAAAAATTTGAATCACAGCCTTGAAGAAGTCCATAATATGTTTAGAACAAACTGTTTACCCTCAAAAATTCCCGAGTAGAAGAAGCGAATTTAAAGGGAAAGCAAGAGGAACGCATTCCTACGTCTATCTAGTATGAGTAACTTTTCTTTTTTTCATTATTCATTTATTTATTTACTTTTTTTAACCGTGGTATTAATTTCGGGGGAAAAATCGTAGTTGAAAGAGTTAATCTCATGAGTTTGCTAGATCTAGAAATGAAATGGATACCATGTTTTAGTCTGTATGTCAGGCGAAGAGTGGTTCTTCAAATCCAGCTTTTGCAATTTTCTATTAGTTTTCTAGAGTGGATATCTTAGCCATTTTTCCAGTAAGCTTTCATTTAAGGTTGAAAAATATGTAAACTGAGGTGGAGGCTGAAGCTGACGTTAAAAAGATGGTGCAGTGGCTCTTGCAACAATGGGGCAAGATGAACATGTCCGCCATTTCCATGCAATCTCCTCCCTATGGAAAATAGCCAGGCAACCCTACAGTTCAAATAGACTTCGATGCAGCTAATCTTTCTATTTAAACATGCCTGATATCAGTTTGATGTTTAGGAAACATGAGAGCTTGGATATATTGAAGTAGATGAACGATCTTCAAGCTCGATACTCAGAAAATGATGTCTGAGCCCCAGACGGGGATCGAACCCGCAACCTTCTGATGACCGGTTAGACGCTCTAACCATTGAGCTACCGAGACTCAGATGGCGAGCTAAGTTGCAAATTCTATATATATATGTGCGACCTAAGCGGAAGCCACTATATATTGATAATGATATAAGCCACTATATATTGATAATTATATGCCTGATATCGCTGAGGAAGAAAATGAAGAAAGTTCAATAATCATGTGTTTCACCGTTTTCCTCTGTAACAGAAGCTCAAGAGGATATTCCAAAAACTTTAACGTTTGTAAGATTATTTTTGTGAACGTTTAACTAAAACTCCAATATTCGTTTGAGCTTAAGAAAACTTGACTTAAGCACAATGAACCTTATTAAGTAGTTTTAGTCTTCAACCTTGTGAAATAACAAAAGTTGACATTGATTACGTTACAGGTTTATCCAACTAGTTCGAGTACGTCACAGGTTCACCAAATTGTCTTCTCCGGAACAGATTCGGGAGCTTTACAGAAGATGTAGATTAGTCAGCTGACAGTTGACCACTTGAGAAACGCTTGTAGTCTAACTTCACCAAATGTTTCTAATCTGCACTCACTAGTGGCATTCCAGCGTTTTATTTTTGAGGAGGCTGAAGGGGGACAAAAGTTCACATCGGGAGGGCGTAATTATTCAGGTGAATTATATAATTATATCCACTAAATTTTTGTAATCATGTGTTGACTTGCAAAAACTCTCATAAATTTGTCAATATCGAGGGACTTTGCACGTTCAGACTCAACGCTTAGAATGTTGAGATTGCTTAACCTGTTGTCTGCCATTGTGAAACGTAAATGATATTTACGTAAATGATACTTACAATCTTCAATGTCGAGAAGCTGCGTTCACAAGTAGCACTGCTTACTGGTATCGTAACTGTAATCTTGGAAAGCCACAAAAGTTCATTGAAAACTTGTTTCAAAGGTTCCAAAAATCTTTTAAACCCAGGCAAACTAGAAGGCTTCTCCGTGCCACCACTGAGTTTTCGTTCCAAGATTCTCTATGCCTGGTGTAGCTCGTGAATGAAGTCTTTCACATCTGTTTTATTTCCTTCTACAAGTAGCTGCACACCTTTTTTTTGTCTAGAAAGCGGACACGATTGGAACTCAGTGCATGCATTCCATTCAAGATATTGCAGCTTGATGACGTGAACTGCCGCTCAATTTCTCCAATCGTGGAGTCAAGGATAGAATAGAAAATGTGGGTTCTGAATTCATCCTTGTTAGCTAAATCAATATGAGTCCCAAATGTTGACATTACCACCAATTCTTTGAGTCTCGTGTTCAGACGGAGAAGTCGTCTCCCAACTTTTGCGTGGTAGAAATATTGCAACTATTGGCAGTAGCAATAACGTCTGTCCAAATACCGTTCAAACGAGAGTTGTCTAGACCGAGCTCAAAAGATTCTCGCACCACATTGACGACATCAATAGCTATGGCAAAATCAAATCTCGGCGATTGAAGCATGTCTGAAAGTGCCTTTGTGTCAAGAAGAATCTTTCAGAAGACAATAAAGAGGCCAATGAATTGCATGTCAATCTAAGCAAGTAAGCCTCCTACATCTACCGTTCTGTCAGGGTTGTCTTTGTTAGAAATCTCATCAATCACACGAGTTAGGGCTGCCAGTCGATCCACGATATTCTTGCAAGTAAAGTACCTACAGGCCCACCCTGTGTCACTTAACCTTTGATCTACTCTCGGTATGCCCCCAAATATTTCAATTCGAATTAGAAGCCAGTTTTGGTTTACATTCGAGCCAGAAATAAACACGTACATCTCCGAAGCAAATAAAAGAAATTTGCAGCCTCTGAGACTGATTCCACTAAATCTAAGAGGACAAGATTTATACCATATCCACTGCAGTAAGCATAGAAAACGGACTTTGTGACAGCCTTTATTCGAGTTCACATTCCTGGAATGACTTCCACTCATTACTGCATACCCATCATATCTTTAACCGACTACGTATTGTTTGTATTCCAGGCCACATCTATCCAAGTACTGAGTTTTTTTTCTCTGCTAAGCCTTCAGGATCCAACACCCAGCTTCAAGAAAATGTTGAAAGCTTTCGTGGATTGCCCCATTGTAGTAGTGCCTTACAACAAGAGACAGTTGTTCTGTCTTCTTTATTACTTTGGTCTCATCTGCCATGAGGGAAAACTGTCTTATCTCTTTTACGTCACAAATGATCTGTGTTCCTAGCATATCTGTTAAGCATTGCAAAACTTTGTTTTGGATGGTGTTGGTAGTATACTTAGTATTTTGACGTTCGGACATCTTCCTCTTTATAAATAGATTATGTTTTGCAAGCAGCAGTATGATTTCCAGAAAGTTTCCCATATTCTTTGACTGCTTTGATTCCCAGTGTCCTCTTTGAGCAATATTTTATGCCACAGTTAACAGAAGAACTTCTGCAGTGGTTTTAATCGACTGTTGGTTTTCTTGTATCTTCTTGTGACCTTCACTCATCACCTGTAATAAAGAGGTGCTGCTATCTGCCATCCTAATACTCTTTCCAGGACACCATTGTATGTACATGAGATTCAAACTCACCATCTTTGTATGAGGCCTTCTTCCGGTTGGAGTAACCTGTGAAGGTGAATGCTGACTAAGCTGTATTTGGTAGGGCTAAGTGGCGTAAGGCAAAGCAGTAAGCTCCATCTCTACTTTGAAAGTATTCTAACCATCAATGGACACTGCAGCATGATTCTTTAAAACTCCTCTTTACGGCTCCTTTTATTGTTTGAGGGAATCTTTTTAGAAGTGGTCTCATAAAACAATAACATGAAAATTGAAATTAACTACAGCCTTTTCTTTACATTCACATATAAAAAACCCTTAGGTATTAAACAACTTCACGCATTCGTTGTTTCTCATTATCAATTTGCTCTGATGCAACACTGCATGACCAAAAAGGCTTCTGAAGCATTTCTGATTGGGGTCCAAAACCTATCAGGCTCTCTAGTAATCCAGTATCCCTATGGTAAGGTTAGGGGCCCTCTAGACTAGTTCAGGGACACAATACATGTATGTGTGGAAGCGCAAAAAATATTTCAGATTTCTGGTTTACGTGGAACGATAGTCAATCAGCAATAAGTATAATATATTATGACGTTGAAAGTGGAACTCATACTCACGTAAGAATCTTTATTAATTTGTACTTAATTTTCAAGTAGATCAATGCACTACTGTATTAACTGCTGCCTAAAATCACGCGGTAAAATTCTGGTGTTTGAAATATGGGCCGTACATTGAATCAAGGGACATTGAATCAAGACATAGACCGGATAGTGTATTTACATTAATTTGAAATTTAATTGCCTTCACCAATTGTCAAGCATAACGAAAAAATGTGAAGGACATGTTTTGAAAACATTATCGGGAATGATGAGCTGCAGTGAACCCAACGCTTCAATTTGAATAGAAAATCGACCGAAAAGTTTTTCACAACTCTGACACTTCTGACACTTCTAAGATGGGAGGCAACAAGGGGGGCACTACGTTAATTTAAGGTTGTACATGCGTCCCTATACACCCCTGTGGACACGAAATTAGTACTCGCACTTTAGTGATAAATTTGTGAAAACGATCAACCAAACTTTGCAGACGAGTGTTATTTTATTTTGTAAAACCTGTTCGCCATCGCCGCCGGCTTTAACTTGCTGGGACTTGAAGTTCAAATTTTTGCGTTATTTGGAGAAGCGCAGTAATTTGAACTTTTTTAACCTGATAAATACGTCAGTCAGGAGGTCCTCGGAATGTTATCGGGGTAAGATACCGTGTTTTTTTTTTTAAAACCAGATATTGGATGTATGTGGGTTTTATATCTAGTTTGTTGGCTAGTGAGACCAAGAGATATTGGTAATTGGTGGGTTCGAATCCATGAGAAATATAGTTCGTTTTCTTTGTGCTCAAAGTGGATTTTTGGGTTTTTTTATTGGGCAGTATTTTATTTTCTTCGAAGATTCCTGAAGTGAAAGTGTTAAAATTAGAATAATTAAGCTACTAGTGGTCAAGTTGGGTTATAAGCGAGGCGGAATACCGGCGATTGGGATTGTCGAGTTAGGGTTTTGGTTTGGGTAAGGTGACCGAAGATAATCGGTCGCTGGATTTAAAATCAAAAAACAAAACAGGTAAAAGATTTTGAGCGTGTTTTAGGTTGATGCGACTTACAGAGTTAGGGAGAAAAGGGTACACTTAGGGATGGGGAATTCATTAAGTTGGCATCGACTGTTCTGGCTGGCAACGACCGTTTACGAAACGGACGACTGAGACGCTTCCGTGAACAACATATTTCTCGATTATTTCTACGTTAATTAAACTTTTTGTTTATCGTTCTTGTTTCAATCCTAACAAATAGGCAACACGGAAGAAATTATTTCGTTTTTATGAACTCACTTAAAGGAATGGAATCAATATTCCAGGCTATGGTGTTAACGTGGTTTTACACTCAATATATAGATATTTTTTGGAAACTGTTTTTTTGATTATATTTTGTCTAAATTTTGTTTTCAATGGAATTATGGTGACCTTGGCGTGACCTCGAATGATCTTAAGGTAGTTATAAGGTGCACTTAACTGGAAGAATTTGAAGGTTCTTTTCCATGGTAACCTTGAACAAACTTCATAATTTTTACGTTGACCTTGACCTTGACTTTGACCTTGACACAACAATCTCAAGGAAACATTAAGCATAGCAAGATAAGTTTCGTGTCTTTGAAGTTGTTAGAAGAATACTAACTCTACTATGCATATTCAATGCTGACCTTTCAGTCTGCTTT
Source organism: Heliopora coerulea (assembly GCA_030142905.1). Classification (NCBI taxonomy): domain Eukaryota; kingdom Metazoa; phylum Cnidaria; class Anthozoa; order Scleralcyonacea; family Helioporidae; genus Heliopora; species Heliopora coerulea. The sequence goes on from JASJOG010000174.1 coordinate 652,831, forward strand.
TCTTGATCGAATTGTTAAAGTTGTTGCAAGGTATCTTTTTCGGACGTAAAATTGAATTTTCCATCTCACCCATTCTTACCAGACTTTCAATACATACCGACAATAGCGATCTAAGATCTAAACCTATAAAATTTAACTAAATGTTGAAACAGTTGTCTAGTTAAGTTGTCTGAAGTTTTGAATGTTGTCTAATAGAATCTGAAAAACAGCGTGAAAAAGCTCGGAAAAATTTAAAACTTTTTAGGTTTAGTACTTAGAGTGGCTTTCTGCTGATAAGCAAAATCCTATTAAAAGCTTTTCTCACCATTGGGTGTACTATATGATGTTTGAAAGTGGGTTCAATATTTCAATGTTTGCACCCCTTTATTTTCGTCACCATGGCCAAAGACCAATTAAAAAGATGATTTTCATATTTAAAATTTGATTTGCTATTACGACAAGAAGAACATCTGCCTTAATATTTAAACATAAAAAAATGCAATTTTTTTGCATACGACAAACGTAAGGAGCGTTTACACCTTGGACTAGATGTGTTATAGTTATTATCCTGCTGCATAGACTAAACATAGAATAGTTTATGAAAAAACGATATATTATGAGATATATTTATATATCTCATAATATATCGCTCATATATTCATCATATATTTTTCACTTTGACAAAGTTTATATCGTACATTCTGTTTGTATCTTTTACCTATATCAAATGCATGCACATACCACTAACCTTCATTTTTCCTTTAAAGTAATAATTTCTTCAAGTGACTACTTGTTTATCCTAATGTTTTAGTTACGTTTGGTATTTCTATTACATTTGATAAATTTTTATTGTTTATGACAAAATTGTGACTTTCATCCTTTAAATGACGTGTGTTCATTGGGTTTTAGGATTACAGTCGACTCCCGGAAAATAAAACCCTCGCTAACTCAAACCTCGCGCTAACTTTATCCAAAATTGATATCCCCTTGATTTTTGAAAAACATTTACAGTAATTTTACCATCGGTAACTCGAACCCTTGATAACTCGAACCTCCCGCTAACTCGAAGCAATTTTTGTTTCCCTTAAGGTCCTTTTCTATATAATTTTACCCTCGATAACTCGAACCATGTCTGTCAACACCTGACAAAACAAAACAAAACAGTGTATCATAGTTTTAAACATTGAATTTGTTATGAAGTCTTTCTATACTACACCAAACGTGTAAGTCCAGTTCAGGTTTCTCTGATTTAGGATACATTTAATTACAGTGCACTGTATGTTCATAAAGCCTTACTCCTCAACTCCTTCTTCAAAATGTCAATGAATTTCTTGTGTCCCTTGAAGTGCAGTGTGCATGGCACTTGCGTTCCTTCTCCATCTCCAAGGTTAACTGCCTTGCCGGTCACCACCACAGTACATTCATTCTTCTGATCAGCCTGCAAAAAATAGAACATTGTCTTAACAGAACGTTCTGATTTGCCTTTCATTAAATGGCCTATAACTTGGCCATAACGTTGCACACAAACGCGTACTTGTCGACAAAATTGTTTGGCTCTGGTACAGCGTTTAGCTCTTCGTGAAGCTCTGGGGACCAGACGTATTGGTAGACATGATATCCTTTGATACAGAAATCTAGGTTGAAAGACACAATGTCTGCGGATGTTTGTGGAGAATCCGTAGTAACGTTAAAGTGAAGTTACAACTCTCAGTAGCTGTCTTTAGTCAATCCGGATGTTTGTAGACCGGCTTCATTGTAACATTGAGTAGTTATAAATTTCAAAAACACGAGAATACTTTTTAAAGACATGTTTCACAAGACTTATGCCATCTTCAGTTTACAAAGTGATGTTGGTAAGGTTTTAAATAGGATTTATGGTATGAATAAATTAACTAATTACAATGACGATATGTTAGATGATTAATTACAATGACGGTGTGTTGTGTGAGGATTAACGGAGGCGGTATCAGACGATAATTACTAGGAGAGAAAGGTGTTGATATGTTGCATTTGTGTGTTTAATTCCGGTTTTCTATTTTGGATGTGAATAGCTTCTTTCAATTTGAGTGTGTAAGTGGTTTTGGACGAGTCTAAAATTTTAAAACAGTTAGATGTGTAATGGTTTTTGCAGTTGGTAGAGTTATTGAGGTGTTTAAAGACGTGAGAATTTCGATCAGTTAAGGTGTGCTCTTTGATCCGCGTTGAGAAATGGCGAGAGGTTTCACCAATGTAGCGGGAATTACATCCCGCACAAGTAAATTCATAAACTACGAATGATTTAAGAGCTGTGGGAATCGGGTCCTTGAAACTGAAGAAGGTTTTGATCTTGAAAGTAGAGAACACTAGTTTGATGTTAAGGTCTTTACAGAAACGTTTACACAATTGTCTTAATTTGATTTGGGCAAGTCTGGAATAATTACCAATGTAAGGGAGTTTGAGATATTGAATATTGGTATTTTCCGTGTTGTTGGAAACATTTTTGTTAAGGTTTTGTCTTGGTGTCCTTAAATACTGTTTAGTGATTTTGTCAATAAAGTGAGAAGGAAAACAATTACGTTTGAAAATTTCTGACAGTTTGTTGAGATCTTTGTTTAAGCCGGCGTTGGTGTTGTTAATTTTGAATGTCCTGTGAACGAGAGTGCGAATTAGACCTGTTTTGTAGTTTAGCGGTGTGAAACTGAAAAAATTTGTTAAAAGTCCAGTATCAGTTTTTTTGCGAAAGACAGAAGTGACACAAACGTTGGACGAATTATCTACTAAAACATCAAGGAAGGGGAGTTTACCATATAACTGTTTTTCGTGAGTGAATTTTATGTTGGGATGTTGAGCGTTGATGTAATCAAAGAATAACATGGCGTCGTGTTCATTGTCAAATAAACAGAAAATGTCATCAACATATCTACGGTAAATTGAAATTTTCGAATCTTTATAGTTTTCAAGCCAGGATTTTTCATGATATCCCATAAAAAGATTAGCTAAAATAGGAGCAAGAGGAGAACCCATAGCAACTCCGTCAATTTGGTCATAAATAAAATCATTAAACAAGAAGTGAGATTGAGTAGTTGCAAATGAAAATAGCATTTTGAGGTCAGTTCTGTTAATAGGAAAATTAGGATTGTGTTAAAAATGGTATTGATAGCGATGTTTATAGTTTCGTTGAGAGGAATATTCGTGAAAAGGTTTTGTACATCGAAAGATATGAGGTATTTGTTGTGTGTGTCGATATTCTGAATTTCTTGACCGAAAGAGAAGGAATCTTCTGTGGTGTATTTGTTGGAAATATGTGGGTTTAGAAGAGAACCTAGATATTTGGCTAGTTTGTACTTATATGCTCCTATTGAGGATACGATCGGTCTGAAAGGTGGTGGTGCGTTTCTTTCCCTCTGTTTGTATAGTTTGGGAAGGCCATAAAATCTGGCAGGTTGTGAGCCTTTAGGATAGATATCTCGATATGTGGTTTCATCTAAAGAACCTTTAGATTTAAGTTTCTTGAGAAATCGTTGGAGTTTACCTTCTCTGCTTAATTTAGGGTCTTTCACTAGATTTTTAAACTTAGTTTTGTCGTTAATTATATTAAGACAGCAGTCCTTATTTACCTTGCGATCCATTATGACTATGCCATTTCCCTTGTCTGGTTTTAAAACAATGATTTCTCGATTATTTCTAATTTTCCGTAGGATGCAATGTTTATTTAAGTTGGTAGATGTGGGTTTGTAAGACGACACGTAGTTTTGCGCGAGATGAGCAATTTCGGTTTTGAGGTTTACGGTCTGATCATAGTTCCTGAGATTACGTTTCATAGTTTGGTGAATCATTTCAAACGAGGCTAGCACATCAGTCTTGTCGAGGCGTGCAGGTCTGATGGAGAAGTCCAGTCCATTCTTCAAGATGTCTAGTTCATCATCCGTGAGTTTGTGCGAAGATAGATTAGTTACCGTTTCTTTGTGGGACAGAGGAAGAGTTGTATTTTTGGTCAAATTACGCAGTTTCTTTTGGTGTGTTGCGATTATTTTGTGGATACGTTTTTCAATATTCTTCTTTAAGGATCAGTTTAGTATCAGCCAGTCGAAAGAGCTCAGTGTGCTGTTGAGGATATTTTCAATCTTGACTAGGTTTTGGTCTAGTTTCTTTTGTTCACAGGAACGCTTTAGTATGGCACTTCGTAGTAAACGTTTTCTGATGGCTTGGACATCGCGATAGGTGGTGTTTGGTAGAGGGAAACAGATAAACTTTGGGAAAACGTTGAATGATCGACAGCTCTTGAGAAAAGATAGGTCCAGTTCGGCCTTACGTTTTTTGATGGATAGTTTTTCAAAGCTCCTGAGGTCTTGTAAGGATATCCTTCCATAGTATTTCGTGGCTAAATCGTGTATAATACTTCCAAAACTTCTGGTTAGCAAAAAGACAGTTATAAATTTCAAAAACACGAGAATACTTTTTAAAGACATGTTTCGCCAAGACTTATGCCATCTTCAGTTTACAAATTGATGTTGGTAAGGCTTTAAATAGGAATTATGGTATGAATGAATTAACTAATTACAATGACGATATGTTAGATGATTAATCCTCACACAACACACCGTCATTGTAGTTAATCATCTAACATATCGTCATTGTAATTAGTTAATTTATTCATACCATAATTCCTGTTTAAAGCCTTACCAACATCACTTTGTAAACTGAAGATGACAAGTCTTGCTGAAACATGTCTTTAAAAAGTATTCTCGTGTTTTTGAAATTTATAACTGTCCTTTTGCTAACCAGAAGTTTTGGAAACATTGAGTAGCCTGACAAATACAGTGCAGAATCCGGACACGCATGCAGTTGAAAGTGGTTCAAGGAAACTCCTGTATCAAAACTAAAGTCTGTATTAAATACAGCGGATTTTAATGATAAATCAAAACGGCTCATATATTTTTTGAGTACTGTAGAATCATAAAGCTCTAAACGCATAAAGGTTTTGTGGTTGTCAATAGAATGAAGGTTCCTTTCACACCGTATAAAGTAACACTGGATTGTCGGACAATGTGATTTTCATCGCGTTTGCCTTCCTGATTTCCGTTTACTGCTGAAGTCGCACCTTGCAGTTTATATGAGATTCGATAGTACTGCTTGAAAATGTCGGAAAAGAAGTCTCTTAACCGTACGATTATCACCAAATCTTTGGAGGAAAAATACTAAGCTCTCAAAGAAATTGATAGCGGCGTAGCTGAGAAGGAGGTAACAACGAAGTATGACATTCCCTCAAACATTTTGTCCACGTGGGTGAAAAACAAAGAGAAAATTTCAGCCGCTTTCGAGAACGGGAAAAGTCCAAGACAATGAAGCTTAAAGGCGCAGCTTTTGACGTTTTAGATAAAGCGATATACAAGTGGTTTGCAAATGCAAGCGAGGGAATTGTTCCTGCCATTTGTACCGTGCTAAAAGAGGAGGTAGTTCTCTTTTCCAGAGAGCTTCCGATTGAAAATTTTAAGGGTTCTGATTGCTGGCTCGACCGCTGGAAAACAAGGCACAGTGTTACGTTTAAGACGGTTGATGGAGAAGCAAACTCATGCTCCCCTCAAATGACCGCTTCGTGGGACGAGACAACTCTGCCAACCACTGTCACCAACTACGAGTTTGAAGATACTTTCAACGTGGACGAATTTGGCTTGTTTTATCAAGCTCTTCCCAATAAGACTTTGCATTTAAAGTCTGAGAAGTGTGTGGGTGGTAAACTGAGCAAAACAAGGCTTAATGGTTTGGCTGCTGCAAATGCCTTGGGAAGAAGTTGCCGATGTTCGTAATCGGCAAGTCTATAAAACCAAGATGTTTTGCTGGCGTTAGAAACCTTCCCTGTCGATACCGATCGCAAAAGAAAAGTTGGATGGACAGTGTTTTGTTTGAAGAGTGGGTCAGAGAGCTTGATAAAAAGTTTTTGAGAGAAGGCAGGAAAATTGCGCTTATAGTGGATAACAGCCTGGCTCATCCACACGTTGAATGACTCAACGCCATTCACTTACTGTTCTTGCCTCCTAATACCACATCCACGACCCAGCCGATGGACCAAGGCGTCATCAGGTCACTTAAAGCGCACTACAGAGCTCTCACAGTCAAGCTTTTCATTCGCGCTGTTGACAATATAGAACCTTTGCCCAAAATAAGCATCCTAACAGCAATGAATATGCTAACTGCAGACTGTGACAAGTTGTCAGAAACAACAGTTAAAAACTGCTTCAAAAAAGCAGGGATCTCAAAGGAGTCACAGGAGTTTGCTTTAAATGATACTGATGACCCTTTTAAAGAGCTCAATGAAGAACTCGAGAACCTTAGAAAAAGAGCACAAGATCACGTACCACTGCAAGTTAATGCTGAAACCATGACTGGATGCGATGACGAACTCCTTACAGCAAATACTGAGATGCCGAGTGACCGTGATATTCTTGCTGAATTTCGACAAGATGACGATGAGCTTGAAGAGGAGGATGAGGTTCTGATTGATGAGCCGCCGCCAAAACGCCCCTCAAAAAGTTAATTGTGCCTAGCCATTGATGTATTACAGACGTTTAGTTTATTTATGGAGGTTGATACCGATTCTTTCAAATCGAACCATGGAAACTTTTCAAGAATAGACCGTAATAGACTAGTTGAGAAACGTCAGGGCATATTAACTGACTATTTTTCGAAAATGTAAATCTCATGAACTCAGTAGCAGTAGCACGTTCTCGTTGGACCTGCAAAGTTTGCAGAACGGATCTCTCCTGCTGGTTTGCTTTTTTTTGTTTCACGTTACGTTATGATTTATAGAGTAATGATTAACAAATATATTGCTCCAATTTCACTCGACTTCTCAATACTGTAATTAAGATCGATTAAAATGTGCTCTGTATGAATAGAAAAACAGTAAACACAATTTTTTCCTTATTTCTGAACGTTTGTTCTCATCTCCCGATAACTCGAACCTTTTTTTAATTTCCATTGAAGGTTCGAGTTATCGGGAGTCGACTATACATTTTTACCCAAAAGAAGCCTTTCATCCTTCAAGCTTTAACATTAAGCAAGTAATCATGTTCCCTTAATATTCCTATCAATCTTTTCATGTAGACTGATCTGCAAGATGCTATTTGTTGGTATGCCCATATTTGAGGGTTGAATATCAATGAAGATGTGGACATCATACATTCCTAGTCTCCAGGTTTTGTGTAGTTTTACAGAACAAAAGCATTGTAACATTTCCGAGGTTCATCACTTTTGTGAAAGTTTGGTGACCCTTAACAAACTATTCAACCATGCTTCAGTTGTTTTACCTAAATATAAATATATTTTCCACGTAGATCAGCTGAAAAAATACTCATAAACTTTTATAAAAAGCATACAAATACTCATAAACAGTTACCCATATGTACAATAATAAATAATAGGTATTAGTTGCATATCATAGCAATTGAGAAAAAAGCAAATTTAGCATTGTGAAAATAGGATATTGAATAAGAGAAAATTATACTTTATGTCTATTGTAAAAAGTACTGTAGATAAAATATTGTAAATTCTTTAATGTCAAAGTTTAAATATATAATTAAATATTTAAAACTTTAATGTCCAAGCTATATCCTAAACGTTTTGGTTTCTGATATTAATTGGAGATCAATAGTGGCTTCTAATTCTATACAACTTTTGAATACAATTAATTTTCAGTTGTTTAAATCAAAAAGCTTCATTTCTCTCTTTATTGATATCCCACGACCACTTGGGAATGGCTTCTCTTTGAGAATTTCCATAAGCTACTTGGGGTATGGTATTTCAATTCAGATTAAACTCTCTAACCTCAAGTCTGCATCTCAGGCTACAGATATCACTTCTGTTTATCCATAGATTACAGTGTATGAAGGGTAATGCAGGTCATAATATTAAGAGTAATGTTGCCAAAATGGCATTCTGTCTTTTTGTAGTGAATTCTCCACCGCCCTTTTAACATCTCATGAGCATATTCATAAGCTACTGTACAAGAACAAAGTCTCCTGTTGGATTAATTTTCTGTTTAGTTACCCGTGAAAAAGAAAAAGCTGAATCACCCAAAGTAGTGAGCGAAATTTCACCCTGAATGTGAAGACTCAATCATCTGTTTGGAAGCGCGTGACCATTTTCGATATTGGAATATATATTGCACCTTCTTAGAAGCCTAGAGTTATGTGTGGCTTCTTAAGCATCCACAGCAGTGCACATAAAACCCTTTTTATGACCGATAAAACCCATGTTTTCCACTGAATACCTCTACTTTAAATGTAACAATCCTTGAGTTTGGTACTAATATAAAGTAGCTATGAAACCCACCCCATGCTCCCCTCCCGCACAAAATAAAGTTCCCGTTCCCTAGAAAGCTACTTAGTCCTTGATCCACTCCTCGAAATTGCTGCACAGGCAAAAAAGTCTCTGACACAAACGTCACACAGTCGTCCTACAAATATCTTTAAAAAATAAAGTAATATGTAGTTTCTTTGACACCAAAGAGATTCGCCAACGGTCAAAAAAGTATATCCATGTGCTAGTTGGGGTAAGTAGAAAGCAAAATGGGCTGTGCGTGTAGAGTAAGGTGAGGTTTCATGCTGGTGGACTCCTTCACAATGAGTTCTTTAATTTCGGCTATATAAATTCAGATGTGTTTAGATTTACTCATAACCTCTCTTTTAAAGAGTCTTGATCTCAGTTATGATCTACATTTGCCCACCAGTGGCTGGTCCGAGGCTCATCTGGAGTTTATTCACTCCTGTTACTCTTCTTTACGATTACCATTGCCAATATAGCTAAGGCTTTTGAGGCTTCAGTTTCTAACGATAGCACATCTCTCCTCATTCAACGCATCTTAGCATTCTTTTTATCGGAAATTCTAAACTGGCAATACTGAAACTCTTCTTAGGCTTTTCTTTTTCGAGAAATATATTTAATTATATCCAGCATCATCACGTTCTCGAATTTTACCTCCAAAAACGTCTAGTACCGAGATTTTTTATTTTTGGTGCAAGGTTTCACGTTGTTCGTGTCATTCTTCGTCCCGTCTTTACACTAGACAAACACAAGAGCTTGCGCATTATCTGTCTGGACGAACAATGGATCGTCTAGTATAAAATCGGCTATTGAAAGAGCACATAGTGTAGAATTTCTCGGTATTAACAGAATATTTTCATGATAAGCCCACACTGCTAAAGTCAGCTAAAGACGTTGACTTGAACAGGATTTGAACTTGTATCTTCGGGTTTCCGGACCGGTGCTCTATTATTTGAGCAAACAAGTTGTTATGTTTGTTAATCTGTTTTAATTGCACAAATGATTATCGTCACAACTTGACGCTTTATATGTGTAGTGTCTCGATTCTATTTCAGAATCTTCCTCAGGGCACCTTAAACAGAATATTTTTATGATAAACAATGAAGATATTCGTGAAACTATTCTTAACATGTCACCATGTATGAGGATGATTCTAAAATAGATATCGTGGTTAAATGATATTGATTAACCGACGAAATTATACTAAGTGAAAGATAATTTGTTATATAGAGTATGATGTTGAACATTTTATATATTTTATTTACACAGGTATTCTGACAACAATATTGACTGCTGTAATGCCTATAGAATGACTTCAGGAAGTCTAACTTGGTGTAATCGTGAATATCGTCCCTTTAAAGATTGTGGTAAGGTGATAGGTTACATTTAAAGTACCATAAAAAATTAATCAATATATTAATGAATGTAGTCGTCTAGTTTTAACAACGCTTGGTAAATTGACGATTTGCCACAAAAAGATGTACGGATTCAATGATTTATTTTATTGTTTGATCTACCTGGATTAAAATACTCATAAATATATAATACAAAATTTAAAATATTTAGGAAAAATATATCGCGATGTTGACAATGGTAGTGAAGATCATGCCACGGTGACGATAACGATCTGACGACCAGCTTTTACGTCGAATTTTTCCCAGTTCCCTTTGGTATTATTTATGTGAACTGTTAGTTCACGTAGGTGTTTAAAAACTATTCAATTGCTTAAAACGACCTTGGAAGAAATTTGATGTTAATTAATAAACTAGAAATACGTGCACGCAACAACCCCTCGCCCACCCTTCCAATATATCTCTCAAGAATCCAAGTAACAATGATAATTTTTCTAGACAAATCCTTCTGACTATAACGGGAAGAGGACATGCAATAAAAAAATCCACACAGAATTTGACCGCAAATAAACAACAATCCAAACTGGAAATTATTTTATATTTAATCTCCTTATAGTCATATTTACGATTAAAATTTCAATTCTGTTTTATTGGTGAGAATAAAGTTCAACGGCTTAACAACTGGTAAGATGTCTATCCTTACAATTAAATTATTAAACAACGAATGAAAGGCTCAATACCCTGAATTATTTCCGGGTTTATGCTAATTCGTGTCGTTTTCCAATTAGACTGCTCACTCATTTTGCCTTAAAGAAAGATTGTTTTATTAGATGACTAGACTTTCCGTCTTAAAAGTGGAGCATTCTCATAGGTTATCAAACGGATACCAGCATTACGGACAGCTCATGATTGAATATATTTCTGACATTTTTTGGACTTAAAAATTGATAATTTATACGTTACCTGAACGTTGTTCACAAATGTCTTTAAGATCTACTATGATAAGGGTTTATGCTAACTATTCATCCGGAAGTACAAGGCTTTGGTGTCGAAGATGAGACGAATTACGAAACCGACGAAGTAAACAAAGAAAACATGAATGAATTCTGCAGTTTTATCGCCGACCAAAAATCGAAAAATACAATACATAAAACAAAATACGACAAGCAAGCCCGCAAGAAGGGTTCAACGGTAAATTTGCACATAGACGACCTTAAACTTTCCTGAGAGGTTTTAAAATCCTGATGAAAGCATTACCGGTCGAATACGGTAAAGGTCATCATGCACAAATCACTCTCGAAGTGAGAAAGACTGAAGCGGACAGTTATTTTGCCGAAGGATAATTTGGTGACCAAGAACAAGTAGCTTTGCAGCGAGTTACCTGGTGGCTGTTTACCTTTTATTTTTGTTTCGAGCCAAAAATACATCCTAACTTCTTCAATGGGGTGACATTTCATAGCGAAAAAAATCCTGATTGAGGCGATGAGATTTTTGTGTGGAAAACGGACAAAGCATCCAAAGACTGCCATGGCCTCGACAACTCTTCTAAATGACGAGTGTTCTATCCCACTTCCCAAACAATTGACCATGAACGCTGTTCGGTTAAATACTGCAAAATATTCAAAAATAATCGTCGTACAGAGATGAATGAACCAGAATCTTCATTCTACTTTACCAATAAACACCAGCAAAATCCAGGCGGTAATATTTCGTAAAAGAAGTCTCCCTTAGGGAAGAATGAAGTCAGGAAGCTACTTTTCAAACCTGCTCAAAACAATTCCGTTCGCAGAACTTGTACTTCAAAACTACTCGATTTAGACCTACCTGTGATTGTGCAGCTCAGGTAAGCGGTTACCAGAAAGTGAAAAGTCCCAAGCTTTATACTAATCGACATCTATTCAACTTCAGCGAAAAATGTCGTTTTAGTACACTTAGTCGTTTAGCAAATGTCCTGACTGCAAGCGAGGTACCTTACGTCTTTTGTTCATATAAATCAGAAAGAACCAAGACAAAGCGTTGCTGGAAAAAGTGAACAGTTGGCAAATGCATATTCCAAGGAGCTAACTTTGAGAACTGCTCTGTCAAGTCATAAATTGTCCAGTTGCTTAGGTGGCAAAACCAGCCGCAGGCAGCAAGAAAGCCATTTCCTTTGCCGGTCTTAAATCATTTACTGGCTTCAGTGTTCAAATGATGTAAACAACTTGTGAGTGATCCATTCAAGGGAAAAAAGAACGAGACCAAATCAATTTGCTTCGATACGGTACCTAAGTACGGTTTGTTCAACAACATACCAATCCCCGAGCTTGCATACGGTATTTTTGAGTGACCAGACACCATGGATATACATATATAAATATATATATATACAGAAAGATACATACACAAAGCGAAAATTTTTCTCCCTAGTAATCACCACGCGTGTAAAAGGACTTCACGCACGTCAAGATTAGTACCCTCGCAACGCGCTTCGCGCGATGGGGAGGGGACTAGAACCGAACTCAGGGCTATAAATACAACTTGATCTTTCTTGAAGTCACCTTAAATCGACACCAAAGCTAAATCTTGCATGGTGACTTAAACTCATTCCCGAGAGAAACTGAAATGACAGTTCTTTAAATGACTTTTGTCGAGAGCTGGCCAAACTGACCACTGTTGAACAATTGCATAAGCGCATCAGCACGAAGTCAAAGTGCCACGAGGCCTTATGTAACAATTTAATTGTCTTGCAGCACATCTTGTTGGACGGGATGTGGCGTAGGTATCTAACAGATTGTGGTTCAGAACCTTGTTACTAAATTCTTCCCTTGCTCAACCGGGGATACAAAGTTACTAAATAATTCCTCTTACTCGCTAATTTCCTGTGATCTTTTAATTTAGAGAGTGATGATATGTGTAAATAGAACGTTCTAGCAAATCGATACCCTGTATTTTATGTGCAACGATCATGTATTTCATTTCATTTATGGGAAACGGGTTCAAAGATCATACTTCTGCAGTATTCATTGAAAATTTCTTAGTTCAAGATTTTCGATATTTCCAGGGATGGATGCATCGTGACGACTTACTTGCCAAAAGCCACTATTGGTATCAAGGTTGAGAAATACTTTTGCATGACTGAGTTCAGTGGCTACTTCTTCAGTGGGAAATATTGGATATCGAGACCTTTTCATTACTCTATTTAAGCCCTTAAGATCCGAAAAAATTCTTAGTTTGTTTGATTTCATCACTGTGATATACTTGATACCCAGTATGTGCATGGGACTTCTTTCTAGTGTCAAAATCACTTCTTCTAGCATATGCTCAAATACGTTTCCGAGTGGCTCTCTCTGTGTAACTGGTGTAGAACTTGTAAAGGTGGATGAATTACTGGTTTCACGGCTGGATCAATTTACTGATCGTAAATTTTTTCTTCAGGTATCCATGCCCTTTGAAGACATCGGTATATTCCATTAAGACGTTAGTGCTATCAATTGGTGACTTTAACTGGGTTGGTTGATGGGTTACCTTGTGTTACAGAATCGAGTTAATGGTTTGAAATTCACTAAGAGGATTAGGGTTAGGTTTTCGGTTAGAATAACGGCTAGAGTTGGTCTGAAACCACTAAGAAGTGGTTTCAAATGGTGGCGTAGCCAAAAGGGGTCAGAAATGTCTGATAAACTCACTGTTTTCTTGGATTTTTGAAAAGAGCTCGTGTATGCCGCTCGTACATGGCGTTCTTAAATGGAATTCTTTCTTAGATTAGAAAAGGCCTCAGACTTCTCTAAAACTATGGCCATGTTTAGATTATCGCCTTCTTCCCTAGTGAACGTTTTATTTACATGGACAACTTCTTCGCCTAACACTGTTAACATTGTTGCTACTGTTTGAGAAACATGAGAGCTTGGATATATTAAGGTAGATGAACGATCTTCATGCTCGATACTCAGGAAATGATTTCCTAACCCCAGCCGGAGATCGAACGCACAACCTTCTGATGACCGGTAAGACGCTCTAACCATTGAGCTACCAAGACTCAGATGGTGAGCTAGGGTACAAATTCTATATATATGTGCGACCTAAGCGGAAGCCACTAAATGTTAATAATATATAGTATAATGATGATATATATTAATAATGATTCGTTCTCCGTCTGGGGCTCAGAAATTATTTTATGAGTATTGAGTTGGAAGATTGTTCATCTACCTTAATATATCCAAGCTCTCATGTTTCTCAAACATTAAACCTCATCAATCATTATCAATATAGTGGCTTCCGCTTAGGTTGCACATATATGTAGAATTTGTACCCTAACTCACCATCTGGGTCTTGGTAGCTCAACGGTTAGAGCGTCTTACCGGTCATCAGAAGGTTGCGGGTTCGATCCCCGTATGGGGCTCAGAAATCATTTTCTGAGTATCGAGCTTGAAGATCGTTCATCTACCTTACTGTTGCTGCTCACGTGAATTGACCTTTCCATTCCACTTTAGTAAATGTGTCGTAATTGCTCCGTTTCTGTTTAAACTTATTCCACCTCTGTGGCATGCTATCATCTATCATCTAATATTTGAAAGGTTATGGAGGTGGCAGAGGTAGTTGCGTGTTGCTATGTTCGAAGCGAAATCTGATAACAAATCTCATAGCATAGCCTATACACTTTTTTACTTTAAACCACCATCAAGGCACTGATGTCACGGTATCGAAACCCAACCAAGCTATATCATGACATTCTCCTTTGTTCATTTTTTAAACCCTTTTTGATGAGTTTAGGGCCATGATACCTTAATGACCCTAGTCCAAAAACGTAATTTGGGCGGGCTTACTAAGAAGTCTCCTTCGTGTAAACAGAAAAATGGAGCATGTAAGCGTCGATCGTGTTCTTTGCCAATCCAACACCATACCATGATTTTTTAGCGATTATTCGAACCTTCAAGACCGTAAAGTGCGTTTTGCAACCCATTTTTAAAAACTATTCTTGTCACGTTTATTACATATGGAAGTCGTTTATACTGGAAGAAGCTTCAGTAAGTTTCCAATGAGTTGATTTATCTTGCTTCTTTGGTTAAAGGGATTTGGTGATATTGTTCATAGATACAGATTTTACAAAACTTCTGTGTGTTTGTGAGGTTATGAAGCCATTTTTCCAAGATTGGGATTTGATGTCGCTGTCTTTTTATTGCGATCTTAATTTTACGATGGTCACAACAAACTCGAACATTTGACCAATTGTGAAGTCTTTGAGCTATTACTAACGCACTGATCCTGTTTGTCAATTGATCTTAAATACATTCTATAGTGTCTTTCACAATGTAAATTTCAGGTTCTATTACAGTTTTTGCAATGTCTTTCACAATGTAAGTCAACTAATTTGTCGAAAATTTTTGTTTGATGAAATGGAGTGCGTCGGTACGTTTGCAAGATAGGACTCACAGGTGATGTTTTTAGATCAACTTGAATTGACTGTCCATAGTGTTAAGGACTTTCGATCCCTTCAATACTGTTGTCAGTAATGTTCTGTTCACTTTTATCTTCTTGGAAATCTCGGACGAATCAGTTAGTATTAATTGATTACGATATTAAGTTAAGCAAAAGAATTCCCAATACGACTGCCGTCGTGCGAAATACGAAGTCTCTATTGTCAGGCCCCATTTAGATAATGTTACTGTCGTATACAATTGTTTATTTTGATGTATACGATTGAATCGTAAGAGATTTCAGGACGAATTGCTACATTTGCGAGGAAACAGCAAGCAGGAATTATGCTTTTTTAACATAATCGCAATCGCCAAAGTGTAAAATGGTATACGATAAACCTATCGTAGGGATAAGCTTTCGGGCATTTCTCTCTAAGGCCTAGTTCAAACGTCGAAGTTTTCATGTGCCGGGTCAAATGCGAATCAGTTCAGACAAAGGGTCTTGTTCATTGACTTCAGGTTCGGCACATGAAAAGTTCAACGTTTGAACTGGGCCTAAGATAATTTGTTATCGATGAACCGATGAATTGTCATCGATAAATTGTAATCAGTTAAAGAAGAAGTGGAGTATATTCGCAGTCAATTTGCGCCGAAGATCTCGTGATTTAGGTCATTCCTTCTTGACGATGAAATTTGTTGTTGACCAGTCTTGAAATTATGGCTCCTTAAATTCCGAATAGCGGGCGATTGAGACCTGACTTACTTGCATACCTATTCAAAATGACGTTCTTTCCACGATAGCTACAAATTTTATCAAATGTTGTGTCGCAGGAAATATGTCTTGCTCAAAAGAACTTATCCCCCTTCTCAGAACACACTTATATTCAAGTCATAGACGTTTATATAGCTGGGTATACGCCGTTTTTATACTTGCTGAAAGGTGGGTGGACCTCTGCGAAGACTGGTGGGTTTACTAAAAATAGCTTATACAGCTTATGACTAATCGCCAGACAATTTCCCGTTACGGCAAGAGTCATTAAAACTTATTTTTATTGCGCATTATTTAAATTTTGCAACCTATCACATGTCTAACGTCGTTCGTTGGTCACTAGATATCACGTGTAAAAAGCTACTTCTCGATTCACACAAAGTTATATATGGAAACTAATCGATATTTTCAGATGGAGAAAATTCGTGTAACTGAAAAGAAGACCAATAAATCGGATAAAGGTCTTTAACTCGATACGTCAGTATTTTCTATATAAATAAAAAAATTTGCCATTCCACCCATTTAGTCTTAGCTTCAGAAGTAAGCTTCAGAAGCTTAGCATTGGAAATGATTCTTTGTGTCTGAATGTACTGCACACGTAGAAAGGGGCCGAATTTCCAAAGAAGGGGACATATATCCTAGGAAATCTGTCCCTAGAAAATATGTCCCTGGAAGAACAAATTTTTTTGAAGAAATACTGGGACATCGGGTGTAATTGATGTCCACCTTTATAAGGACAAGGTCCACTACAGAACCGACACTGTTGAGATGAGGCAAATTGGGGATGATTACTATTATACCAGAATTACATTCATGTACTCTCGTATTAATATGCCTGTCACACGGCTTTTATGTTGCCGATTGGAAAATTCGAGACCTCTGCCATTCTTAGGAAGTTTACTGAGGGAAATACTATCAAGTCATGCCTTTGTCGTACAAGGCTTGAAGCACAATGTCACATTGGATCTTAATTTCGGAGGTAGAATTCAGCTGAACTCACATGTTTGAGCAAAAAGGCATAGTATATCTGTTGTGAAACTGATTAATTGTTTTATCTTGGCGTTGCTACTCTTGACAGAAAACATGAATTTCTTAAAACGTATTCTTTTTCGGAGCAAGAATGTTAGTTTATTTTCTTACAGAAATCTAATTAGGAATATCAAAGCCCAGCATAATATCTTTATAAAAACGATTAAGAGAGGGAAGTAAATAATATTTATATCCTCACCCACTGTGCAAAGTGCGATGCGAGGGTATTAATCTCGACGTGCGTGGAGTCTATTAACACGCGTGGCGACCAGGGAGAAAAATTTTCGCAGTGTCTATGTCAGTTTCTATCTATCTATCTATCTATCTATCTATCTATCTATCTATCTATCTATCTATCTATCTATCTATCTGTCTGTCTGTCTATCTATCTATCTACCTACCTACCTACCTATCTACCTTTCTACCTATCTACCTACCTACCTACCTACCTATCCATCTGTCTATCTATCTATCTATCTATCTATCTATCTATTTATCTCTGTCTGTCTATAGTTAATAACTAGTTATAATTAGTAGTTATAATTAGTAGTTATAATTAGTAGTTATAAATAGTAGTATTAACTAGTTAATAACTAGTTATAGTTAATAACTAGTCTATAGTTAATAACTAATTAATAACTATTCTGTGTGTAGTTTATAACTAAAGGCCAATCTCAGTTCTAAGTGCCGTCTGTAAAGTTTTTCAGCGCATTGTTTACGACAACTTATACCCTTATCTTAATCAGAATAACTTATTGTATGAAAAACAATCGGGCTTTCGACCACTTTCACCACTAAAGCACTTCTAGATGCAACAACTGAATGACTGACCAACATGGACAAAGGACTCCTTAACTCTGTAATATATCTGGATCTAGCGAGGGCATTTGACACTGTCAACCATGATATATTACTTAGAAAGCTTCATAGCTTTGGAATAGACGCAAATAGTTTATGTTGGTTTCAATCATACTTGCAAAATCGTAGACAAAAATGCTTCGTGAATGGCTATTTATCAAATGAATGCGCACTTAATAGTGGCGTTCCGCAAGGATCCATTCTTGGGCCATTATTACTTCTCATTTATATTAATGACTTTCCACACTGTCTCCAGCATTCCACCGCTTGAATGTATGCTGACGATACAAATATTACCACAACTGGATCATCAATTAGAGAAATAATAACACTCGCGAACGAAGACCTTAAAAATGTGAGTGAATGGCTAAAAGCAAATAAACTTAGCCTAAATGTAACAAATACTGAACACATGTTTATTGGGTAAGACGACAACCTTGACAAACTAAGAGAAATTCCGATGTTACATATTGATAAAAAACCCATAAAAAAAGTGCATGTAACTAAATCTCTTTGAGTATACATAGACGAAAGATTGTCGTGGGTATATCATATTAATAACACGTCTAGGAAAGTAAGTGCTGGAATTTCAGGTCTTCGACAAGTAAGACAATTTGTTCCACATCAATCATTAATTACTATATATAACTCACTAATTCAACCATTGTTTGATTACTGCAATGTCGTCTGGGACAATATGCCTTCTACAACTGCAAACAGATTACAAAATTTGCAAAATCGAGCTGGTAGGGTGATTACATGCCAAGGCTATGAGGTCAGATCCAGTGAAATAAGGCAGCAACTAAAATGGATATGTTTTGCCGAATCTCGGGCTAAGCATAAGCTGATAATGATGTACAAAGTCTTGAATAATATGGTCCCCTCCAATTTGCGAGACCATTTTAAGATGTCTACCATTAACGACAAGTATAGGTGCGGAATCGGAAATTGTGCTTGGTTTTACCTAAAGCCCGCACTGAATATTTGTGAAAAAACTTCACGTTTTCTGGATCAAAAATTTGGAACAACCTGTCAGAAAATGTAAGATGCAGTGAAAATCTTAAATATTTCAAAAGAAATATCGCATCATTTGCTGCCAACTAAATTTTAGTTAGTTCTTAACTCGTAAATATTCCTTATTTTTGTTTCATTGTCGGCTTTCTTGTAAAGCAGTGATTTTTACTGATGAAACTTCGAACTTAAATAAATATCTCTCTCTCTCTCTCTCTCTCTCTCTCTCTCTCTCTCTCTCTCACTCTCTCTCTCTCTCTCTCTTTTTATCTATCTATCTATCTATATACATATTCGAAAAGTGGGATAATACACTCAGCGTCCCGAAGACTTGTCCTGGGCTGACAGTTTTCGGATCTATTCTCCGCTTTCCACACAACGATTTCATTGTCCTTTGGAAGATCATTTTCCCGAAGCTTTTTAAAATCAAAGCTTTTATTTTTTGGTAACGTTTGTGGAGCGAATTCTAGATTGTTACAAAAGCGAATTCTAGATTATTACACCAGCAAATTTTCATGATCCACTTGTTTTCTACTTTATGAAAAAATCCCAGAGAAGTACATAGGTTGATTCCTGAAGTTATTTGCATTCTGGAAAAGTACAATCTTTATAGCTATTTTGAATGCTACCTTGAATTTTTGGTATTTCCCGATAAAGTTAGGTGGAAGAAACTGGTAACAGAATGTATGCACAGTACTGATAGCCTGGAGAGAATCTATATCTGCAAAACCTGTACTAACGCATTTCAGCCGAATTCATACAATTATATCACTGGCGAATTATATCACTGGCGAATTGCAAATGAAAATCCGTACCATAGTGAGATAATTGCAAATGTGGTAAATTTGCTTTGTGGAAATGTACGGGCAACAATCATGTAAGCTGTTCTTGATCAAGGGAAGCATTACAAATCTAATCACTGTGGTGAACAGATTGGCAAACATTTTGTAATGGGTTGTCCGAAAACTAACCGAGAGAGGAATGCTTTTTATGAAAAACTCGATGATATATATTCAACTGAAGAGAGTTGTTACATTCATAATCTGAATGACGATGATAAGTATGACTGTCTGTTTGGGTGCATTTTTATTCGTCGAGTAAATGATGAATACGATAAGAAAGGCAGGACACTATTGCTTGTTGCATGGATGATATACGATATTTATAGAAAGATTTCTATCCTAAATATAAATGGAAAGATGCTTCAGAATTAAATGTTTGAAATTAAACATTTAATTCCATTGAAAACCACAATCTCCTTTTCATAACTTTTTATCATATTTTCTTAAGAATATAATATAAATAGTATTTTTAAATTGCATGCTCTGTTTGTTATTTGCTCTTCAAAAAATCGTATTCATAATTACAATGTCAAATCCAAACTAGCAAAGGGGTTTAAATTTGGTCAGTTAAACATTAATGGTCTGCTGTCTCGCACTGATCAGGTGAGGATTCTGATAACACAATATGAATTTGATATTCTTGCTATCAATAAAACCAAACTTAATCAAAGTGTGGACAGTGGACCTGTTAATATAAACCAATATACTCTGGTTAGATTGGATCGTAACACTGGTCATGGGGGTGGATTTGCATTGTACATCAAAGATCGTATTAACTATAAATTACGTGGTGACATAGTGCCTACTAATTTAGAAATGTTAGTAATTGAAATTTCCAAGTCAAAAGTCAGGCCAATTATTGTTGCCACTTTATATAGACCACCGCAATCTTCAGTGAGTGCTTTTAGAAAGTTTGAAGACTTCCTTAAAGCTGTGGAGACTGAGGGTAAAGAAACTTTGATAGTGGGAGATATAAATTGTGATATTTCAGAAACTTCAGTTGATCCATTATGTGCCTTTACAAAGATTCTTTTTGAGGCTTATCAATTTATTCAGTTGATCACAGACTATACTCGAGTGACAGTCCGATCTAAAACCCTAATTGATTACTTGCTCAGCAACGAGCCTCAAAACATGGTTGAAACAGGTGTTATTAAAACCTGTATAAGTGACCATTACTTGATATATGGTGTCAGGAAATTTCAAACAATTAACAGTGAACCAAAATATAATGAAAGTCGAAACATGAAAAACTTTGATCCACAGTTGTTTGTCTTTGACCTACAAAATGCTCAATGGGACCTCCTAGAACAATGTGAGGATCTTAATGATATGGTTCATGTTTGGGAGAATATAATTATAAAGATATTAGATGTTCGTGCTCCCTTAAATAGGAAGAGAGTAAGAAATAAATCTTCATCTTGGCTTACTCCTGAAATTAAGAAATTGATGTACAAAAGAGATAATTTAAAAAAGAAATTAATTTTAAATAAATCAAGGTCCACGTTTGAAGCTTACAAACGTGCAAGAAATCAGATTAATGCTGCAATTAAAAAACTAAAATAAATTATCTTGCAAAAGAAATAAATTATGACAACCAAAGCAGCTGGCATACCTGGAGAGCAATTAATACTCTTTTTGGTCGAAAGTCAAAGGTGACTGGAGTGATGGAACTAAATGTTATTGAAAATGTTGTCACTGATCCACATTCAATACCTAAAATATTTAATGATCATTTTTCAAAAGTAGGTAGTAAGATGAGTGAAAATATCCCACACACTTCCATCTCGCCAGAGACTTTTGTTGAACAAAGCAATTCATGTTTTGAATTTTCTACAATTGCCTCTCCAGTTATTCAGCATATGCTTACTACACTGTCTGTTCGCAAAACTTCTGGTTTTGATAAGATTTCGACCACGATTCAGCGACTTGCTGCTCCAGTTATAAGTGGTCCTCTAAGCATTATATCTAATTAATCAATTCTAACAGGAATTTTTCCTGATAGGTGGAAAAATGCAAAGGCCTTTCCGGCTCATAAGGGTAATGCCAAGGATGATCCAAATAATTATCGACCTATCTCTGTGCTGCCAGTTGTAGCTAAAGTTTTTGAAAAACTTATTTTCAATCAAGTATATCATTACTTGAATGAAAATAACATTCTAAGTAAGTTTCAATCGGGGTTTAGGTCTGGGAATTCCACTGTGACTGCTCTCTTACAAACTACTGAAAATTGGTATAAAAACATTGATTGTGGCTGCACTAATGGAGTAGTTCTCATTGACTTAAGTAAAGCTTTTGACACTGTTGACCATACAATTCTGTTGAAAAAATTGAGTCTTTATGGAATCAATAACAGTTCGTTAGAATGATTCACTTCATACCTAGATGACAGGCATCAGTGCTATATGGTCAATGGTGATCAGTCTGAACTCAAACCTATTACTACAGGAGTTCCTCAGGGATCCATCTTAGGTCCACTATCATTTTTATTATACATCAATGACCTTCCAAACTGTTTGACATCTACCACTCCTGGTATGTATGCAGATGATACACAAATTACAACTTCTGCTGAAACTGTACATGATCTTCCAAACATTTTGAATTACGATCTTAAAAATCTGCATGCATGGCTCTGTGCAAATAAACTATCTGCTAATTCTACAAAAACAGAGTTTATTGCAATACCTTCTAATTATCGACTTAATCAGTTCACAACAGATCCTAAAATTAAACTTGATAATGAAGTTATTAAAAGAGTCACAAAATCTAAGTTGCTAGGTGTTAAGGTAGATGACAAACTTCTTAGGGATACTCATGTGAATGAAATAATCACTCCAAAAGTTCTAAAGGGTTTGAGGATGCTTCGTCAATTACGAGATTTTCTTCCATTAGCTATATTTGATCGAAGTATACAATGCACTCATATCCCCCCATTTTGATTACTGTTGTCTTATATGGGGAAATTGTGGCACTGTCTTAAAAAGGAAGCTTCAAAAACTCCAGAATAGAGCTGCTCGTATTATAACTCGATCAAGCTATGATATTAGGTCAACCACCATTCTTAACTCATTAAACTGCTGTAACCTAGAATCCAGGAGAATCCAAAGCAAAGCCAATATGATGTATAAAATTGCAAATGGTAATGCTCCTGATCACTTAAAAGAATTGTTTTAGTTAGTCAATGAGACTCATGGTTACAATTTCAGAAATTCGGATGTAAATCTTAAAATTCCATTACCTCGAACCGAATACTCAAAACGCAGTTTAGCATACAATGGTCCAGTATTATGGAATAATTTATTATCATCGATAAAATCTGCATCTTCTTTAAACATTTTCAAAAATTCTATAAAATCTTATGACTTTGATATGCAAATTGTTTGTAAATAGTTTGTAAATAGTTACTAAATAGTTATGTATGTCAATAGATATATTAATTTAAGTTTTTAACTTTTTCAATTTTGTCTTTTTTCTAAAACGGCTTCCTTGGAAAGCAATTGAGTAAAATTGAAGGAACTACCATTTTCAAATAAAGTTATCTCTCTATATATATATTTATCTATTCATCTATTTATCTATCTGTCTGTCCGTCTGTCTACGTATATATCTATCTATATAGTGAGATTTTGCATACGAGTATGGTATCGAGCACTCTTGGATTCATCGTAAACATTATCATCTCAGTTTTATCTATCTATATATGTACATACATATATATATATATATATATATATATATATATATTTAATAATCTATGATTTAACAACTACGTCGTTACACGGTATTTCATGCCCCGTGGCAATCATCAGACAACTGATTACAAACAATTATTGATCGCTATTAATAGTGTGACCACGCGATAACGTATTTGCTGAAGAACATCCCTATTCCGTCCACCAACAACTACGAGAAACACCTTATCGAAAGTGTCGAAGATGTGGTCAAAAGAATGCGATGGAAAGCAACCTTTTTCAACAACAACCGAGAAGAGATAAACAACAGAAACACTTTCCGCGTCAAATCCAAGAAATACCCACCGCCAATAAAAGAAATGGAACATTTTGAATCTGAAGTTCTAGACATAACACGAATTGTAAAGTTTAGAAAGGTATACAACGAATTCCAGAAAAACCTGAAGTCAGACCTCAATTCCGTCAGAAACTCAAAGAAAGCCTTCATTCCAGCCGACAAAACAAGGAACATGTACGAAATGGACAAAACCACCTACGAGAAACTGCTGAACAAAAACATCACTAAATTCTACAAAAAAACTAGTACTGACACTCTCAACGACTTAAACCGTGAAGCTAAAGAAATCGCAACAAAGCAAAGAATATAAGACCGAGCCACGTCATTCGCACAAAAGCAGTTGTTTATAACACTGAAAGACCACAACGAAAACTTCCAGAACGCCCCAAAATGCAGATTAATCAACCCAGCCAAAAGCATACTAGGACGCGTAAGCAAGCAGATACTAGAGGGTATAAACGACACAACAAAAATATTTACCAACGTATACCAATGGAAAAACATAAAAAGCGTCATCAACTAGTTCAAAGCATTAGAAAACAAACAATCATGTGCTTTCACACAGTTCTTCATAGTAGACTTTTACCCATCAATAACCGAAGATTTACTGATAAGCGCCATTAACCATGCTAAGCAATACGTCAACATCAGCAACGAAGAAATCGAAATAATCATGCACGCCAGAAAATCACTGTTATTCAACAAAGATGAAACGTGGGTACAGAAAAATAACGACTCTACATTCGACGTCAAAATGGGGAGCTACGACGGCGCGTAAGTGTGTCAGCTGGTAGACATTTACATCCTATCGATCCTGCAAGAAAAGTACAGCGAAGCTCAGATTGGCCTGTACCGAGACGACGGTGTAGCTGCATTCCACAACTGCAGCAGCCAAGCCCCTGACCGAAACCGGAAAGAAATCACCGAAATCTTTAACAACCTAGGTCTAAAAATAACAAATGAAAGCAATTTAAAAGAAGTGAACTTCCTGGACGTGACACTCGACCTAAGAACAAACTCTTACAGACCATATCGAAAACCTAATAACAACCCACTATACATCCATACAAGTTTCAACCACCCACCTAACATCACAAAACAACTTCCTCGCAACATTTGCAAAAGAGCAAGTGAAATGTCATCCAGCAAGGAAATCTTCGACCAGGCCGCACTACAATACAACGACGCCCTGAAAGCCAGCGGATACAAAGAAAGAATCAAGTATGGTACAGAACCGGCAGCCACCAACAAGATACAACGAAAACGGTAGATCATTTGGTTCAACCTCCCGTACAGCATGAACGTACAGACAAACGTCGCTAGAAAGTTCCTATAATTAATTGACAAACACTTTCCCTCGGAACACAAACTTCACAAAAAATTTAACAGAAACACTGTCAAGGTCAGTTACGGCTGTATGCCAAGCACATCCAGCATTATAAAAGCACAAAACGGTGCTTTTATAATGCTGGCACTCTGTCTCACGTCCACATACTTTCAGTACAACGGCAAACATTACCAACAGCTACACGGCACTGCCATGAATTCACCAGTTTCTGTTGTGGTTGCTGAAATTGTGATGTAATACACTGAGGAACAAGCCCTTGCCACCTACGGACTAACGTTACCTTGTTGGTTTCGCTACGTTGACGACACTGTTACTGCTGTACATGACGACGACATTGAGCAATTTCACAACCATCTTGACTCACAGAACGGCGACATAGAATTTGCTAAGGAGACCGAAGAGAAAGGAACATTTCCTTTCCTAAACTGCTGGGTAACACGTGACAATGACGAATTACGGACTAAAGTTTATAGAAAACCCACCCACACTGACAGATTACTCGATGAATCGTCCTACGACCCTACTTCACACAAAGCCACTACCATTAAGATGTTGACGAGGCATCCACAACTTATCTGTGATTCACCAGACGCTTCATGCAACGAGAACGAGTACCTACAACACGTGTTCCGTAAGAACAACTACAACTCTGACTTCGTCAAACTCAACACCTACAAAGACCACGAAATAAACAAAACCAGCAACCGGACCACTGCAACAGCTACGATATCTTACGTCAGAGGTACGTCTGATATCATCTCATGTATCTTATGGCCGTACAAAATCCGAGTTGCACACAGACCGAATTCAACTTTACGAAATCTACTCACTAACGCTATGGACAAAGAACACCCACGCGACAGACAAGGTCTGATCTTAAAGATCAAATGTGCCGACTGCCAGGCGACATATATTGGTGAAACTGGCAGGAACTTGAACACTAGACTAACTGAACAAGGATGAGCAACTAAGAACGGGGATAAAACGAACCAAGTTGTCGAACACGACCGAGAAACCAAACACAGCATTGACTGCGACTCGGCAGTATGCATAACGTACAACACAAACTACAAACAACAGCTTACACTGGAAAGTTATTTAATCAACTTGGGACCAGAATCAGTAAACTGATCGCAACAATTACCAGCACCTTACAAAAGGCTCATTCAAAACTTAAGACAAACCGTTAGACAATACACCGACTCTAACAATGCCAATGACGCACACCCACAAACTGCAACCTCCCACAACCACCCAAGCGCATGACGTAATGAACGAGTTATATAAATAGGCTTACTGGTCCTGACTATTCCTCTATATGACTCTGGAGAATACAGCCACTGAGGCCGTCGAAATGTCAGTCACTAACAGTCTTTCTCAAGACTATAGTAACCTGGACGATCTACTATCACTAACATGTACATTTATATATGTTACAAAACTATGAGTACTTGTTATTAATTTAGTCAATAAAGATAATATATTCTTTTCTCTTAGTGTCAAATCTAAGAGTAAACTTTTTCTAGTCAGCTGTTGGGATTATTCCTAGCGAAAAATAGCGTGATGTTTTCGACCTTCAAATAAGAAAATTATAAAGGGGGTGTGATCCCGGTCCCTCTAACATAGCCCCCGCTGTCAGGGACGTTTAGCTCCTGCTTCGGAGAATTTCTTGCGCCACCTCAGGACAAACACTTTATTATTATCTTCTTTTTTAACATTTTAGGTATATATTTAAAGCAGCTTGACAAGAATGAAAATTCTGCAGGAAGAGTCTTGGTTTATAACAAGGGTCAAAAGTGTTTTTTGCACGACAGAAACTGGACTATAGCGGATGCTAATGTGATGTGCAAAGATATTGGTTTCTCTGGTGCGGTCGAGAACCTATTCCTGGAAGTTGACGATAAAAACAAAACAATAATCTCACAACAGTACCATTGCAAGGGAACTGAAAAGTATATGATAGAATGCCGGAGCAGTGAACCCACCAATCTTAATAGTTCTCATCCAAATGTTGTGGGTGTCCGCTGTAAACACAACGGTAAGAACTTTTGAATATACTTGAGGCTATAATTTCCCGCGAAAGCGAATGTGAGACAATCTAGTCTAGTACGGTGTACAACTTTAGAAATGCTCAGTTGTAAGCAAAAGTTGAGAAACCTCCACAAAGTGTTTTAGTTTCAGTGAAGCTATACCGTACTATAAAACATTTCTAAAAGGACTTGCAAGAAACTTTATCGCCTAAATACATATTTCCATTTTAACTGTAAATGCATCAAAAGATTAGGTTCTTAATTGCAAAGCATCTCACTGTAAATGAGGGAAGTAACAAGCTGGTCTTGCAATAAAATCAAGGAACTAATGTTATGCGTGATTTATAATGTAAAATTCTTTAATGTTCAATAAAGATAACTGCTGTAAAGTGTTAAAACAAAATTTCCAGTCATGTACTCTTCCTGAAGCATCATCTAGGAGTTTACGTTCTCCTGCAACATGGAAATTCAGCCGAGAAATGGAAGACCAATTACAACGTAAAAAAATGCCATCTCGAATCCTATCATCGAAACTCGTTACACTTTTTCTTCCAACGCATCTTTGTTTTATTTCGGTAATCCGTAATTGCGGGAGATTACCTGATTTTCTGGATTTCCCACATTCCCAAGGATGATCTCACAATGACTTAACGTTTTATTTTATATGTTTTGTTTAATTAATAAATCACCGTGTCATAAATGTCACTGTTGAAATGACTGGTAAATCTTTATAGTATATTGTTGCGTTAATTTTTGTTGTATTTTGTTTGTGTTAAAAACAGTTATCAGACGTAATTTGTTCTCTATGTAGGTGAACGACTCTGCAGCGTCTGTAACTGTTTCAACTATTCCGTAAATTGTTCGACCAGAAACCTCTACAACATTCCTTGGACTAACTCGACGTTTGGGGAAAATATGACAAGGTATCCTTATATCTTCAGTTTCCACTTCTTAAAACATGTTCATAGATCAGTTGTATCTTGTAAAAAGATTGACTAGAACAGATGATCCAAATTATAAGTTTTGTTTACTCTTCACTTAAATATTCTCTTTAGTTCACAAATATGAGCTCAACATTACATATCATGAATATCGAATGTTGTTTAACATTAAAGTGCTCAATTTATTGGTACTGTGAAAACATTTTGAATATAAGCAGCAGCTTTGTCGGACACTGGTTGAATTCGGTGCAATTCAAATGCAAATCAAATTATTTGCACGGAAGATTTAAGAAATACTCTAATTAAACGTTAAATGAGCATCGAAACAGTAACATTTAGATCACCGATGTAATAATTTGATTATCAAGTTAATCAACCTATGGTCTGGATATCAGTGTTGCTTATGGTTATATGCTAGCAAGTAAAATGTGTACTCTTTTTAAAACACTTTACTGATCATTAATTTTTATCTATAGTTCCCTCCTCCCTTCTCTTTGCTTATCTTACTCATTTGCTTTTAAGGATTAGAGTCCAAAGTGTTTAAGATCTCGTGTCGTGTATATCGTTTTAAATGTCAACGATGTAGCGCGTTGTATATTGGACAGACGTTCCACCCTCTACACACATGAATCTCTGACCACTTAGGAATTTCGACCTTTACTGGCAAAAAGGTGGCTTAATCCACAGCCATTCAGTATCCTCACACACTGCCGTGATACTAGACACACTGGTTCACATTACGATTTTACAAACCTTTCATCATGCCCTTCCAATTCTGATCTTCTTGTCAGAGAAAGCCTTCCCATCATCAAACTTAACTCGTCACTCAACAACAATATGATCTTTGAGTCACTTTCTCTCTTTTAATTTCATTTGCACCTTTTTAACTTATTTTGTCACCGCTCATTTTTTAATTTTTGTTCTCATTCTAACCCTTCTGTCCTCACTATTCTCCTCAACCCACGATATTTAAATAGCCTGTAATATGACCTCGGTAATATAACCACCGTAATACATTCACCTTGTCTTTGTATGACACTTTCATTCTTTGATGATATTGCTAGAAGCAAAGAAATTTTAGAACTGTATTAAAGATTTATTTTACGATAATTATATTCAGCGTTTTTTGCTAGGCTTTGGTTTTTATCCTGCGAGTACGTTATTCACTTGGTTCTTCAACTATCTCTACTTAGAGATTGGACAAGAATCCTCAGGAGCGTCAGGATTATGTTGACATTAAAATAGACAGAAAAAATTACAAGTATACAAGAATTTAAAATCAGTTTTTTGGTAAAGTTTTGTATACAGTATTGATTGGCTTTCAATTATATTTGCTGTACGCTAGTATAATAAAAACCTAAGCTACTCCTTGTGGCTTATTTAATTCTATTAAATAAACACGTGTACAAACCTACTTAAGAACTCTAATATAAATATACATACGTATCTACATTCAGATTCATGAACACTTACTGGAAAAGTTGCTAGAAAAGATAGAGACATATGCCCAGGTACACATAAAGGTAAAAGCGAGGGCATTTCCTGCTAGAAATTGAACTGTTGCTGGGTGGACATTCACCTAGGGGAGTCCAGGGCCATGCTCCCCGAAAAAAACTTTTTAAATTCTGAAACCTTGCAAACGAAATTTCCCACGATTTAGAAGGCATTTTATCCAACAAAACTACACGCATCACCACAGAAAAGATTAACTGTTATGGCAAATTAAAAGTTTCATTTTAGGACTTATAGCCGTCACAGACAAATCAAAACACAGATACTTACAATGACGGGCACAGTAACAAAGCGTATTAACAATAAGGACAATTTTGACAAGCCCATATGCCACAACATACACTACAATATCCCATATAACCTCGTGATAAATTACGCTGCCTGTGCCAGAGCGGCCGTACAGCCCACATTCCATGGCTACACTAATCATAATTTGTCTGGTTTAGTTTTAAGTGCCTCTTTCACTCAAAGCTCTTTTACTCGTTCAAGAATGCTTACTTCCAGACTACAGTCAGCTCAGTAATATATCATAAACGCGTCATGCATGTTTTAATACAATCTAGGCAAGTAATAAAATCTCCGTCAAAAATATTTAATATTCTTATTGGACAGGGAAATTGTTCAAAGAAGGCAACTAAATCATGGCTGCGTGGCAATTGCGGCTTTGAAAACTGAAGCAATGAATGTGACAGATCCAGGGTGGAGCTCAAGGGCACGGTTCTCATTTCAGTAATTTAAAACAAGTGTAATTTATGATAAAGTCGTGAAGAAGTAGGAAAAAACCCAGCTGCAAAGTGTTTATCTTCCAAGTAGTTTATAAAACACGAGTTAAAAGGTTTTATTCATCCGCATGCAAATTCAGATCATAAATGAAATGTGTTAATGCGTTGAAAACTTTGCCTCTTTCAGAAAAATTAACCATTGCCTTCATTTTGCTTTGTCTATCTATCTATCTATCTATCTATCTATCTATCTATCTATCTATCTATCTATCTATCTATCTATCTATCTATTAATTTATCACTTGAAACTAACTCATTTCCCAATGACTGGAAAACTGCTACAGCTACTCCAGTCTTCAAAACAGGTGATCGCTGTGATCCCAATAACTACAGGCCCTTACCAGTGATTTCAGCTGTTGCTCGTATCTTTGAAAAACTTGTGTTTGAACAATTAGAAAATTATTTAACAAAGAACAAGCTGTTAAATTACAGGCAATCCGGATTCCGATTAACGTTTTCCACAGAAACAGCCTTATTAGATTTAACAAATGAATGGTGCTTCAATATTGATCGCAAACTTGTAGATAGACCTGACAAAAGCATTTGATACTGTAAGCCACACAATCCTTCGAAAGAAATTGCAATACCTTGGTCTAGACCAATTAGCAATTAGCTGGTTGAATCATACCTAACCAACCGCACTCAAATGTGCCTAGTAAAAGGCACACTGTCAGACCCAGAGCAGCTTACTTGTGGCATCCAACAAGCAACTATTCTAGGGCCATTACTATTTTTAATTTATATCAATGATTTACCCAAATGTGTTGATTTCAGCTCTACTAGGATGTATGCAGATGACACAAATCTAACCTCATCTGGATCTAGTATACCTGAAATCAAGGCAATATTAGAGAAGGATATAAATAGGGTCGTAGAATGGCTTAGTGCAAACAAGCTTTCACTAAATTTTGTTAAAACGGAATGTATGCTAATTGGATCACGACAAAGATTGGCAACTCTTAATGATACCCTAAATTTATCTATTAATGGAACAACAATAAAATGTCTAGGTCTCACAATTGAAGAAAATTTGACATGGAAACACCATGTAGGAAACGTAATAAAGAAAGTTAAAACTGGTTTACGAGTCTTAAAGAAAGCCAAGCCATCTGTTAACCAACAATTACTGACCAACATATACTATGCTGTTGTAGAGCCTCACTTCAAGCATTGCTCTGCTGTGTGGGATAGTGTAGACCAAACACTTTCAGATAAACTTCAGAAGTTGCAAAACCGGGCAGTTTGTATAATTACAAGTGGGCCATATACACGCCACACTAGTGAAATTTTCTCTGATCTAGGATGGTCTACACTAGCTAACAACAGGAAATACCAAAAAGCTGTCATGATACACAAAATTGTAAATGGACATGCTCCATAATATTTGAATGATATGTTTGAAAAACAGTATGGATCAAGTGTCTACAACCTCAGAGGTTCCAACTGTGATTTCCAAATACCAAAAGTTCAAACTAAAACCTATCATGACAGCTTTGCAGTATCAGGAGCCATGCTGTGGAACACCTTAACTAACTCATTAAAAGCAGAGGAGAACCTCACAAAATTTAAAAAGAAAGTACGAGAACTTTTGCATTGAGAACAATATTGTAAGACTAATATTGTAAATACTCTGTAAATATAGTGTATATCTTTATACATTATGATTAAAAAAAAAATAAATAAATAAAAAAATTGTAAATATAGTTAGTTTTTACACACGGCTTCTAGGTACCACAGATTTAGAAATTGATGTAATTTTTACTTCTGATAGAACTACCGTGTCAAAATATAATCAATCAATCAATCAATCTATCTATCTATCTATCTATCATATCTATCATATACTGTTCATACGTGTGATGTTTTCACCCAACTTGGATGGTCAACTCTAGCACTCAAGCGTAAATACCAGAAAGCTGTTTATGTTGCATAAGATTAAGAATGAAAATGAGTCCAAATATCTGACGGAAATGTTTGAGAAACAATTCGGTTCTTCTAACTACCATTTAAGATCTTCTGACAAAAATGTTGAAATTCCTAATGTTAGGACTGACTGCTATAAAAGAACTTTTGCTGTATTAGGAGCTGTTCTTTGGAATTTTCTACCAGATAGCTTGAAGAAAATAAAGAATCTGTATAACTTTAAACAAAACATGAAATCCACCATGTTCTGCACTGATGACTTGTATGACTTCCTACATAACTGTAAATAATGTAAATAATTGAGAGTGTAAATCAAAAAATTTAAAAATACAAAAAAGCTTGTAAATATACTTAATTATTTTCTGTAACCACACGGCTTCTAGGTTGAACAGAGTTACATTTGTAAAATTGCTAATTCTGATAGAACCACCGTGTCATAAATAAAAGTATCCATCCATCTATCTATCTATCTATCTATCTATCTATCTATCTATCTGTCTATCTGTCTGTCTATCTATCTGTCTATCTGTCTGTCTATCTATTTGTCTATCTGTCTGTCTATCTATCTGTCTATCTGTCTGTCTGTCTTTCTGTCTATCTGTCTGTCTGTCTTTCTGTCTTTCTGTCTTTCTGTCTTTCTGTCTATCTGTGTATCTGTCTTTCTGTCTTTCTGTCTTTCTGTCTATCTGTCTTTCTGTCTATCTGCCTTTCTGTCTATTTGTCTTTCTGTCTTTCTGTCTTTCTGTTTTTCTGTCTATCTATCAGTCTACCTGTCTATCTGTCTTTCTGTCTATCTGTCTATCTATCTATCTATCTATCTATCTATCTATCTGTCTATCTGTCCATCTGTCCATCTATCTATTTGTCTCTCTGTCTGTCTGCCTGTCTAACTGTCTACCTGTCTGTCTATCTGTTTATCTGCCTATCTGTCTATCTATCTAACTATCTATCTATCTCTCTATCGGAAAAGTAATTGTTAACTATCTTAGTAAACGAGGAATTCGCATAATCTTGTTAAACTTGTTCACGAGTAAAGTAAACGGACAGTGTCTGCAAAACTGAACATTAGGCAAGAAGACAGCGAGATAATCTTACAAAAAGGATTTGGGCCACAGTTTGTTACTTGTTGACCTTGGATGTCGAAAGCAAAAACGAAGAAGAGAATTAAAGAGCACACAGGACGAAGTCATTTTGAAAAGCAGATTACTAGTCATGTCGAGGAATAATCAACATTGGTTTAATTCGGTTAATGCGATGAGTGTTGTAATGGGAAAATGTATGAAATTTAACATGATGGATTAAGAAGATGAGATTCCTCATAATTTAAGACTTACATCGCCTGGTATTCAATCTACAATGTTGAGATTATCTTCATATAACATTGGCGAAATTATGTCCAACATTAAATATTTAGAAGATTGCCTGAAATATTCGGATATCTGTGGGATCTAAGAACATTGGCTTTATCCTGACTCTTTAAACTTTTTTTCGAGCGTACATAAAGATGTCGTTGGTTGGGGCAGATCTAGTAATGATTTAGATCCATACTTAATTTGGAGGAGAGGAAAAGGAAGTGTTGTTCTGCTTTGGAAGAAAAATTTGAATGCCACGATCGATAAGTTAGATGATATAGGAAATGATAGAATAATTGTAATTAAACTATGGTTTGGAGACCAAAGTAATCATTTCATAATCAATATCTACCTACCTGCAAGTAATTTGTCGTTCTCAACCTATGAGTCTTACATTAATGTGCTGTAGGATGTCGTTGACCGTTTATGCAGTAGCGGTATGATAATTATTCTTGGTGACTTTAATGGACACGTTGACAATCATTTAGGCTAACGAAGCTTCAATAGGATGAATCAAAGAGGTTTAGAGTTGGTACGTTCAATGAAAGAAATACATTTTGTTCCAATTAACTCCCAAATGACATGTACAGGTCTAATTGAGACATTCTATGGAGGTAATAGGTTAACTGCATCAACAATAGACCATATAATGATAAGAAAAAATAATCTACAACTTGTTGGACAATGCTGTGGGGCGGAAGATCATGGAGAATACCTTTCCTATCATTTACCAATTTTTTGTACTATCTGCATACCTATGGAGTTAAGGAAGACCACCAGAAAGCCTAAGCCCTTCCTCTCATGGAAAACTATCCAAGGTCGGAAAATTTTGTGTACATACCAGTAAAGAGTTAAAGAAAATGTCAAAAAGCTGACTTCAACTATGCCTGATTTAAATAGCTTTCAATCAGTTGAACAGACAACATAAAAAAATACTGGATTACTAAAAGAAGCTGCATTTGAAACAATTCCTCAAACAAAGTTCAAACCTAAAGTAGATATAATAAGCGGATTCTGGTGCAATCTATTTTTTTTTTACATAAATTTCACACTTTTTTCACATAAATTTGTTAATAATTTGAACAATTTCTTATGATCATTTTAAAAATTATTTCTCACCTTTTTAACACAAATTTAACACTTTTTCACACAAAGTTCACACTTTTTAACAAATTTCACATAAATTTTGATTGACACTTAATTATTCATAAAATTCATAAATTTTATTAATTATTAATAATTTCCACACATTCCACACATTCCAGATTTCCCTAACAATTTGAAAAGCTCGATGTAAACATAAAAACTATTTTCAGTTTCACCGGTTGTTAGGGATATCTGGAATGTTTGGAATGTGTGAAGAGTTCCCCTCACATAAAAGAATTAAGATTCTAATGAAGTCTCCACCCGTCAATCACCTGTAAATCACCTGTATGAGTTTATGTGCCAGTAAAACTAAGCCAGAAATGAAAGTAGTAATATGTAACACGATCACGAAAAGTCTCCATACTAGAGTGCTAAGAATTACCTATATCAAAGGATGTGATATCACAGAACGGATCCTGTGCCCTGCTGTGTTAATGTCAATTCCTGTTGTTAAGTTGGGGAATTCCCACACATGTTAATCAATGGTTTTTGTAATGTCCATAAGCAAGTGTGTTAATTTTATCTTCAAGTATTATTCTTTTATCATTATTTGCTGACAATGCAATTTTAGTTATTTTTTCTGTATAAATATCATGTTTTTTATGTCTGATTATATTTACATCTTTTTCCACAATTTTTTCAGTGAATAGACAATTTTTATAATCTTCATGTGTTATATTATTTTTTATAACATTTTCCTTAACGCCTTTACACTTTTTTCCTCCTCCCCCAAACATGTTAGATTTGAGTATAACTTAGCTCTTAATCTTACAAATTCCTTAATTTGTTTTCCACGACACTCATCTTTAAACATTCCTATGACTTTTTTATTCTTTCCTGTTGCTATTCCTGATGGATGTTCTTTCCGATAATTACTTGTGTCAAAAAACTTATCAACAACTGGAGCAATGTCTTTATGAAAATCTTCAGTTTCAATTTCACGTTCTAATGAATCTGTATCTGTAAATAATAATCTCGCTTTTTCTCCATATTTTTTCTTCATATAATTGTAATAAAAATCAAACGTCAACATGTTTCTCAAATCTAGAACACTCATTCCACTATATATAGGTTTATTAAATTATATTTTAGTTTTTTTCATATCCACTGCAATTAAATTTTCTGAAAATATTGTACATTTATCATAGTTTGTTTTTGCAAATAATTTTAATGCTTTTTTCTCACAATAAACTAATTTTATATCAACTCTGTTTCTAATATTTTGACCAAGGCGGTCAATTTTAATAAATAATTTATAACAAATTTAGAAATTAATTACCTTCTGCAAAAGCAGTCCACCACCTATTCCTATAATTTGAAAAACTTAAAATTTTATATTCTTTCATTTCATTTTATTCTTTATAATAATCTTCCAATTTCGTTTCTGGTGTATTGTCATATTCTTTCTCTAAACTTTTAAAACGATTATTAATTTCTGCAAGAGTTTTAAAGACATGTTTGTTCGATTTATATCCGCAATTGCATCAGATAATTGTTGTCTTCATTTTTCAATTTCTTCTTTTCTTTTCACTTGCTCTTCATACCATTTTTCTTTATTATTTGATAATTTTTCCATTGCTTCATTATGTCTTTTTATCTCTTTTTTATATCCAGCATGATTTAATTTTGAAAATAAAAATCCAGCTCCTGCAAATGCAACAGCATTAAATAATCCTCCTATTACTGTTTCCATTTATTTTTTAATTTTTTTATTCATAAAAAAATCTTCGATTTTTGTTTTATGGTTTGAAGAACCTAGAACCATAGGTTCA
Source organism: Heliopora coerulea (assembly GCA_030142905.1). Taxonomy (NCBI): domain Eukaryota; kingdom Metazoa; phylum Cnidaria; class Anthozoa; order Scleralcyonacea; family Helioporidae; genus Heliopora; species Heliopora coerulea. The sequence continues at coordinate 689,200 of JASJOG010000174.1, forward strand.
TGATTGGAAAGGATTAGTAGGAAGCCACTTTTTGTCTTGTGCATATTTAATTCCAAGAGTTGATAATCCTACAGCCGCTGTGAGTTTTAAAGTAGCAACTAAACTAGTCGGAGTTGACAACCAATCACTAAATACTCTTCTTGTTATCATTCCAACACCTACGGCGCCCAGTGTTATTAGTGTAGAATCGTATAATTCATTCGTCACTTCTTTTCTATTCATTTCAGTCATTTATTTATACAAAAATTAAAAATTTTTGTAAAAATACATAAAAATTTTCTTTATAAATTTTCAATAGGACATTTTTTTTCATTTACATTGCTTTTATTAATTTCATTGTCATTCTTTTCTTTTACATATTTTTGTTCTCTTTTGTCATTTTTATATGCAAAATATAAATAACCAATTGTGGAAACAAAACAGGCAAATCCAATGAAATATCTAAAATCAATGTAATCAGTTATCTCTGTTTGTTCCTCCTTTTTTACTTTAGAATTTTCCTCTTCAAGTCTTTCTTTTGCTTTTCTTTCTTTTGCTTCTTTTGAAATTTTTGCCAATCTCTTTCCTAATTCTACTTTTCTTGGGTCTTTTACTCTGCCGGCTTTGTCGTTTTCAGTTTTTTCAACTGTTGTTATTTTAGTACTTTGTTCACTCATTTATTTTATCTTTTTATAATTTTATTTAAAATTTACTACAAGTCTATTTAAAATTTATTCAAAGTTACTTAAAATTTATTCATAGTTGCTTAATATTTATTCAAAGTTACTTAAAGTTTAGTTACACTTTGGCAGACAAAGGACGTCTACTACAAACAAATTCAAGTAAAATTTTCAAATTATTTATAATAGATTTATCAAAATCTACGCTAAATTTTTGACACAATGCAACATGATTTATTAAAATTTAATTGTCCGTCATTTTTTTTTGTAATTGTATGGCAATAAATGCAATTTTTCCTTTGAAACAATCCGTCACTTTACCATTTGTTATAGTTTTATTACTTCCTCCAAAAATTAATGTTGACAAGCCACTGTTAACTTGTGCCTATGTAAATTTTTAAATTAATTTTCCATTACAAAAAATTCTTGAATTATCACTTGTTAATGGATTTGATTCTCTATCATAATGAACAGAAATACATTTCGTCTTGTTATATTCTGTAGGATCTGCTTTCAATGGAAATACATTTCGATTTATGTCTAAATAATTGTTTCCTACTCCATAAACAATTAGTCTTTTTGTAGAGGGATTGTCAAGATTTTGGAACCCTATCATTCTGTAAATTCCATTGCCATTACCTTTATTTCAAAAAATTGTAGTAAAATCGTTTGTTCTTTTAATATTTTGTCTTTCCATTTCATAAACTACAAAAATATGAACACGGTCTTTTAAAACGGAGGACCGAAGGTTTGAAGCAGATGGTATGTTTATATTAATTGGAACTTCAAAAAAGTCATTTTCATCCTTAAAGTACATTGTATTAGTTTCATAAAATGGACTATTATTTTGGCCATTTGTTGCTTCCAAATTTACGTCCAAATTTTTTGTTTCTGTTTGATTATAAACTGCTCTGATTTTGTTATTGTTACTGTCATATAGCATATATGAAAAATTGCTTTTCATTTAATAAACTGCGGTATAAAATTTAAAAAAATTGAAACCAACAGGTATTAAATTGTACATCTATATATTTTCTTGTTATAATATGTGCCTCATGTGTTGGTTGGTGATAAGTGGAAATTATTTTATGGTTTCCCATATTAATATCGCCCTTCATGTTTCCACCAGTTAGAGATAATTTCTTTGAGTCTTGATCATCGACGTAGGATTTTCTTGTTAAATCAAAATCGGTATAGGATGAGGGATTTATGGTGCTGTTGATGTAATTATTTCCCATGATAATATTTCCCGTCATTGTACCACCAGTCTTTGCCAAATAATATCCCAATTCCTCATCGACATATTTCTTTCTGGGCATATGAGTGTCATCTGTGGGATCCGATGTGGTGATGATCTTATTTGATCCCACATTCAAATCATTTGTCATTGTACCTCCCGCCAAAGGTAATTTTCCATCTAATTGATTTAAAACATATTTTTTATCACTTGAATTAATATTTTGTAAAACTAATTCATCAAAAGACACGCTCATTTATTTATCAAAAATCAAAAATTTTTTGGTTTTTGTTTCCTTTGGGGTTTTGTTTATAATTAAAATGAAATTTCATCATGTTTAACATTGAACCAATTACAAAGAACATGATGATGTAATAAAATATTGTTTTCAGATAATAGTTTATGTTTATATAAAGGAAAATATGCTATATCACCATTTAGAGGAGTGTTTTCATTTGTAGATATATCACCTAATGACATTTTTGTTGATCCAGTTGTGGTTTTACTTTGAAAATTAAAAAGTTTTTTCCATTACAATATATGCCACTATTATTTCCAGCTGGTGTTGTATAATTATCCCAATGAACAGATAAACAATTCCATTTATTCAATGTGCCGGCGTTTGTCTTATTTTTTTATGGCGCAAAAGCATTTTTTCCAAAATGAGTACCTGATCCAATAACAATAAAACCATTTAAGTCGCCGCTTATAATTAGATCGCCATTTGATGCAAAAGCTATAAATTTGTCAAATCCTTTATTATCATTACCAAAATGACCGCTCCTTAACCAAGATGATCCAAAGTGAGATTTTAATCTATAAACAATAAAAATATTTATTATATCTTTTTTTCCACTCAAAATATTTAAATTAATATCGCTTATTCTTTTTGTACCATCAAATTTTAAAAATATCTATTATTAACTTTTCACTTTCTGAACATAAAATTGGTTATAAGCTTTTTGTTTTTTGAATTGCATTTTTTCCATCTTTACCTTTATTATAATTTTTTTCTATTTTTCCTGCTGTTCTATCAAATAGCAAATCACAATATGATGGATATTCAAATTTATACAAAGATGAAACTTTATTAAGAAAATAATCATTAATAATACTATAGGCCATTACTTTATTGAAATTAGATATTGTTAAAAAGTTATCATCAGCACATTTTTTCCGGCTCAAATCTTTATTGTCTGTAGGGTCTGCAGTTGTAGTAATTCTGTTATTACCCATGGCAATATTTCCCGTCATTGTAAGTCATGCTTTTGATAGAAAATTTCCTGATAAAGCTACTCCCCCACTGCTTGAAAATTTGTCATCTACATATTTTTTCTTGCCAAATGTGCGTTTTGTGTAGGATCAACTGATGTTAAGATATGGTGTGAGGCTATATTAATATCTCGTGTCATATCCCCTCCTGTGGTGGAAAGTTTTCCTGTTACATCAGTTTTTAAAGATACATGTTTACTTTCATATCCATAGAGTAAACTCATTCATCTTATAATAATTTCCAATAAAACATTTCCCGCTGCTGATGAATTATTTCCTTCTACCTTGAATATTAATTCATTATAAATTCCATTTGATAATTTAATTCCTCCTGTTTCTTCAGGTGGATAAATTTTAGAAACACTACCTTTTAATGTTTGTTCAGATTCTATGGAAACTTGAATAAGTACATTACTTCTTTTACCATTTACAAAATTATTACTTTTATCAATCATATTACAGCTTATGTTTACATATTCCAAGTTGTTATTAATACTTGCTATGCTGTCCCTCTCTGTTAGTGTATTTGCTTGTATAACTTTATTCTCTGGAGATCCTATGATTGGACCAAATGTTTGTAAATTTAATGTTTTATCTGATTTTATTGTACATTTTCCAGAAAATTTAACTTGTTCCAGTTCAATTTTATCAACATTTTCAAATTCAGTTATTAAAATATTAAAGGTATAATAGCCATCTTTGAAACCAATTTTTGTATTATCATAAGTATGATGATGAATATTTTGACCTAAACTATTATAATTCCAAAAAATACTCACTGATTTTACAAACATCGTTCCAGGCGTTTCTCGACAATTATTTAATATAATTGGTTCATCTAATGGAATTATTCTTTCCGTTTCATCTTATGAAATAAAAATTTTTAAAGATATTGTCATTTATTTTATACAAAAATTGAAAATTTTTGTTAAAATATATATTTTGATAATAAAATTCCACCAATTATTGATAAAGATAAAATAACTAAATTATCAGTTGTAGGACCTGGAACCTTTGTTATAAAATTTTTATTAACAGGCATGTCGGTTTTCTACCGTTTGCTGTTTTTTGTAACTTTATTACCCTTTAGATGTTGTTCATTTTGTTGCTGTGCTGAGACCTTCGGCCTATCTCTTCGCTCATCTTTTACACCCAATGTTTCTAATTTTTTAAATTCTAACTTATGTCGTTTATTCACAGGAGATGTTATTTTACAATAATAATTTAAATTTTTATTAATTCCAAAAACAATATTTTCATCAGAAACTTTTAATTTATTATTGTACCCATCAATTGGATTTTTTAAAATAATTAAAGATGATGGCATAAGCCATAAAGTTGGACTTATAGCAGTATTTAAAACTACATTAGTTGATGAAATTGCTTGGTTCATATTATTAATCCATGTGATGTATCATAACTTATTACAGAATCTTCCACAATTTGTCTAAAAACTTTTTGTGTTTCTAATGATGAAGCTCTTGGTCCAAAAATACTTTGTCTAGTTCTAGCTTGCGCTCCAGGGATTGCATAAAGATATGCTTCAAATCCTCTGATTTAATAATTCTGTTCCCTTGATAGTTAATCCATTTGATACATTTGGTATAAATTTTTTATAATCATTTTGTTGATCTCTAATTTGCCCAGGACCATGTTTATAATGTTTAAATTTATCTACGCCTACAACGTCTTGCCCTAAATGTTCATTTTTATAATGTAAAATTTCTTGCCATGTCCATTTTGGATAATTATTTTTAAAAAATTTTCATTAAATGTATTTAAAATTGAAAAGTCTCTGGTTTGAGATTGTCTCATAATTCTTCTAACTGTAAAATAGAAATGAAATCTAATAAATGAAGTAATTTGTTTTGGAACATCTGGATTGAATGACAAATGTTGTATTGAAATTCCACAGCCATATGTTGCTATCCATGTCGCATTAGCATTTGCAGTTATATTTAATGAAGGTAAATTGCTTTGAAAATAATCTGTATCATTTACATAAATTCTAAACTGATTAGTAGGGTAATTTAAAACATATTCTATTGGAAAATTATCTCAATAATAAGATTTTCCGGTAAAAACAACATGCCTTTTTCCTTTTGGCAATTCTTGCACATTTCCTCCAATTTTCCAAATCTTTGGAAAGTGATCAATAGGTTTATTCTCACCACTTTGTGGATCCGCTTAGCGGTGTGCATTAATACCTTCAGCTTTGCTGTAAAGATATTTTGTCATGTTTGGGTCATTTTTAAATGTGTCTGAATTTATATCTGTTGATAACGCATCATTATTCTTGAAGTAAATATTTGATCATTGAAAATTTCTATTTTTATCAAAATAAGCTTCGAAGGTAAACCTTTGCATGTCAGCATATGGATATTTTTTCAAAAATTTTTTTTTCATTTTTGCAACATGTTCTTTAATGTTTTTCATGACATAATCATAATTTTTTCCATAGTAGTTTCTTTCAAATTTATTAGCAAAGCTGTCTTCTGTTGAATTCATTGTTTATTTTAATAAAAATAAATGAAAGCGAAGCATGTGAACGAAGTGAAAGATAAAGAAGTTGTTATTGAACAAGAATTGAAACACATTTACTATGACCCAGAAACGGGCTACCAATCTGCAGAAAGACTTTATCAAAAAGCAAAAGAAAAGGGATTAAACTTTAAAATTAATAAGATTATCTGAAGATGGTGAAATTAGTCAATCTGTTCAAAATTTGAAAAACTCAAATGATAAAGTTATATTAAAAATTCACGAGGAATAGGAGGTGAAACCAGCAGAAAAAGCAAATGTATTTTTAACAAATTTACTCATTAGTAAATTTTCAGATTTATTAGGAGGATTAGATGCAATTGAAAATAGTGAAGAATTGGAAAAAGAATTACAAAATGATAAATTATTGAGAAAAGATGTAAAATCTGTAGTTGAAAGATTAACACCATTTGTACCTTATCTTGGAATATTATCTGGTGGAGTCACAGTTGGAAAACATGTTGTAAAACATAAACTCGTTTACTTCTTTTTCAATTTCTCCATCATCATCTTTAATTTCATCTGTCGTTTCTTTGTCATCTTTATCAATATTTTCAAAATTAGCCAAATTTGTTCCCAAAGATTTGTTCAAAATTTAAGGGACCTGTTTAACAAGATTTGAATCCTCTTCTTTTGTTTTCTACTGAATTGATTTTATAACATTTCTACCAACTGATTTTAAATTTTTATCCGTAGTGTCAAAAATGTATTGTTTTGCTGAAGCTTTTCCACATTGGACGTTAAATTCAATATCATATGCTTGTCCTATTCTTAATTAAAATCCAAACTTTAGTGTTTTTTTCTTAAATATTTTATGATTGTTTTCAATAATTTTTTAGGCTCTTTTGAAGTTGATTGTTTGTTTCCCATTTTTTATTTATTAAATTGATAAAAATAATAAAGTTTTTTAATAAATAATTCTAAATAAAATTACGACGCTAGTTACCAAACCAACTATAAGATTTAAATTTTTTTTTGAATTTCTTAAATTATTTTTATTTTCTTTAATATCTTTTTCATTATAAGATAAATTATCAAGTTTTTCTTTTACTTCTTGTA